>OU612078.1:24270077-24870077 GCA_914767735.1 Anoplius nigerrimus | reverse complement strand
AATGCTAATAATAGCGTGGGATATCCGTTTTTGTCACTAGGTGGTACATGTATATAATGTCGAATGCTATTTCGGAAGCTGAAATTATTAGAAATTCAAAGCTGTGACAGCACTCAAAATCGTATGCAAATCCAACTCTATAGTTTAGAGCACAAAAATATAGAAAAATATCTATCGATTATTCATTGCTTCAAACATATTATAAATCTTGCCTACATGACGATTGAATCTCGTTGTTTTTCCAGTAGCTAATGCAACGCTCTACCAAGGTATCAATTCTACTTGCAGGTGGTGATAGTTGGCAATGGCGCGGTGGGAAAGTCTTCGATGATCCAAAGATTTTGCAAGGGCACGTACACGAGGGACTACAAGAAGACGATCGGCGTCGACTTTCTGGAACGTGAGATTGAGTGAGTAATTGCGAACGCGGCCTCTCAGTCAACGGTGTACAGTTATATCACACTTTCCTTCGGTCTAATACCTGCAATCGTACACCTTTAACGGAGTTTAAGGCTGTCCCCTCCCATTCCGCTTAATTCCTACCGCCGTTAACCTCCGTTCCGTTCATGTCTCCTCCTTATCATCATCATCATCATCATCATCATCATCAACGTCGCCATCGAATGACGCGCCGAAAGCAAACTCGCCGACGTTCCTTCGAGTGTCAACGTACGATAAGCCAGGCATGCAATCGCGGACGAGCAAAAAAGAAGGGTCGGATTACGCATGTAGGTCTTAAATATTCATCGATCCTGGCATTGATCAAACTACATGAACTTTTTCCTCCTATGTATCCTCCTTCGGTTCACATAAACCTATAGACGTATATCGTATATAGGTTTGTGTGCACCAATCGACGTATATATATATTATATACGTATTATATACGTATATATGTACATATATGTGTGTATATACATATACGTGAGCGATATCTTCATGAGGGAAGATATTACGGATATAAACAAGCCTCGGCGCGATATCGAGAGGTGGATCGAGTAGGAAAGCGATGAAGAAAAACGATCGCGACCGTTGCCGGCCGATAATTAAAGAGTCTCGCTCAGATTAGAAGGGAGGTGAGTATATAAGTAGGTAATAGACGCACGGGCGTACAAGGAGTGCGGGACGTGTACGTTCCTTCGAGTTAATTGCAACGCGTTCCATGGGCGTCATCATCTTCGTCCCGCGTCCTCTTCGTCCTCGTCGTCGTGGTCCTTTTCGACGGGAGACGCTCTATCGTTTTATGGCGGACGCGCCGGTCGGCCGTCGAAAAAAGGAGCAGCGAGACGCATATAGATATACCCGGTCCATAAAGTACGGCCTCGCGCCATCGGTACCCTGTAATCCGCACATCCGTTAGACCGAATTCATTACGCCCGGGATTCGCCCCCAGGATAAGCGATATGGCTCTATCTCTCTATGAAATTCGCACGACGGTCTCATCTAGTCGCTGGAAATCCTTTGCACCCGAAGCGTGTACCGTTAATTAGCGAAAGTATTTATTGATGGCTAAGAGGCCACTTGTTCGTCGAGATCTTGAACAGTGAACTTACTTCAATTGGCCAGCACGTCCTTTGCACTAGTTCCAGAGCAAATCCGGTCTAGCAGCACTGTTTTTAATTTACTAAGAAAATCATAAGTTTGAGAAGATATTTTTAATCCAAATTAATGCAACTTAAAGAATAAACCGTGAGCTAAATGAAAATACTAAGATTATTAGGTTTTAGCGGAATAGATAGAAAATATATCAGTTTAAAGTAAACTTTACAATTTCTGGGCCGGTTTTATCCACTTCACCTTACCGTTAATTAGCGAAAGTATTTATCGGTAGCTGAAAAGGTCACTTCTTCGCCATGATCTTGAACAGTGAACTTATTTCAATTGGCCAGCTGGTGCTTTTCACGTGGCGCAGTCACTATCAGTGATTATCCTGCTGTATGAAATTCGCCCGATAGTCTCCTCTAACCGCTGGAAAACCTTTGCACCCGAAGTGTGCACCGTTAATTAGCGAAAGTATTTATCGGCAGTTAAGAAGCCACTTGCGCTCCGTCAAGATCTCGAACGGCGAACAGTCTCAATGGCCAGCGAATCCTTTTCGCGTGGCTCGGTCATTATCAGTGATTATCCTGCCGTGCCGCTGCTCGACTCTCGCCGACTTCCCTTTTTTGCCCGCCGTTTTCACGCCCACGGTAGTCCTTCTAATTGTAAAGAGCGGCACTTGAAAAATTGCCCGACTCTGCGATAGGAGGTAATTTAACGTGACGCGTCCCCTACCATATCCTGAAACCCCATAGGGGCGCTAATGCGTGTGCTCAGAGTGGTACGTGTTATTTGTTAAAGCGCAATTAGCCGTTACGAATGCAGCGTTGACCGTAATGGAAGTCGCGCGCGCGCTCACCGGGAGTATCAAAGTTTCTTGCTCGCCGGTCGTGCCTCGCTGAATCTGCATATAGGCATCCGTGAAATTCCCCTTCGCCATTCAGGAGGATAAAATGAGAGTCTCGCGCGATCCATGAGAAAGGAGCGTTATATATATTCGCCCAGACGCCTCCGCTGCTATCGTGGGATACTTCCTGGTGCATCGTCTGCCCACCCGCTGCCTTTTTTGCCTGCGCCGTCAAGGGCGCCCTCTCTTTTCGTTGCCTTACTTTCCCATTACCTCCCCTCTTCACCCTCTCCCCCCCCCCCCCATCTTCCTACACGTAAAATTTCGTCTGAAACTCTTAAGGTCAACACACCGAGCGCTCATTTCTTCTATCAGCTATCCATCAGCTGAAGATCTACCTTGTCGATAGGCAAGGTCCGCGGACAGGGTGACCCACGATCAAACGAAAGTTCTCCAGGACCTTCTCGTACGAAGTATAACTTGTCCCACCCCCTCGCGCCTTATCAACCGAGCTTTTGCGTGTAGCCTGCTTATTACTTGTCGGGCAAGGTCACGCGTGGCCAGGATTTTTGGTCGGACCCCGAAGACTCCCCTGCTCCTAACCGCAATCGTTAAGGTCTCCGCAAATGTGGCCAAGCTAAATGCGCGAACACGCACCCTCAATCCTACACACACATACACATGTAATTTTTCACATACCATCATACTTCATCGTACCTCCTCATACCATCGCACATCGACAGGCACAGGTTTCCAGCACTGAGCTGGAAAAAAAGTATGGCACCGACACAATCTTTACGACCGACCTCGGTCACGACATCCGCGTCCGATTTCATTCAGTTACGCATATTTATCGGTCGTTAATCGCACGGCAGCTCGATCCTTCGCGACAGGCACGTACGTTCGAGATGGCAGCAACGATTTCATTAGCTCGCCGCGCACGTGTGTTTAACCCATTACCCGCCACAATTCGGAAAATAAAAAAAATAAATAAAATTAGCTGTATATTTAGAGGTTGCAGTTATTAAAAGAAAACAATTGGAAAATGTGTCCCAAAAATGGGACATTGGCGGATAATGGATATTAATTAAGTTAAGTTAAGGGAAACGTACCGGAGAGAAAGAGGGTCAAGATACGTTGGGGGAAAAAAAAAGAAAACTCGATCGCTGGACATTCCTGCGCGATGACTTTTGACCGACTTGCGAGGAGGACGCATCTTGTCTGACATCTCGCTCTTCCTCGTCTTCCTCGCGATTAATTTTTCCTCCACCTCCCCCCTCCTGACTTCGTCGCATCTTTTCGCATTGCTCGTGCTTTCGGCCAGTTTCATCCGCGCACGCCTCGGCGCGCACGATTATGCGCAACGGAGCTTGACCAGTCGAGGAATCAGGATCGAAGTAAAAAGTGGCCGATATCATCGCGTTTATTTATACTGTCGGCACCGGCCGATTTTTCCGGTTCACTCTGCTCGGATTTCACTCTAACGAAGCCGCCGGCTTTCGTTCGGCCGAATTTTGTGCATCCGTCGGAGGCATTAGTCGCTATTCCGGGACGTGGGCATACGTGCCTGCAGGCAGCGGTCAGCTGCACTTAATTTCACTCGTGTCTTCCTCGTCAACGGCACATGTCGCGTTTTGAAGGTCGTTCAAACTTTCAGTAAAACGGTGCTCCCGATCGCGAGCGAGGCGTTAACTTCTTCTCTTCCGTTACGGATTCTTTTTCTATGAATCCACCTTGTTTTACTTTCATGCCGACTGAAGTATACGATGATCCTGATGACTTCCTCAACGGCACATGTTGCGTTTCGAAGGTCGTTCAAACTTTCAGTAGAACGGTGCTCTCAATCGCGAACCAGGCGTTAACTTCTTCTCTTCCGTTACGGATCTTTTTTCTATGAATCCATCTTGTTTTACTTTTATGCGGAGTGAGGCATAGGACAATCCCGATGGCTCGGAAATGTATGCGTCGACGGGCTAACAAGGTGGAAGATGTTCTCGTACTTACCCGAGCCTCGACACCCGATACTACTCATTTCATTACTTTATCTTAATTGGCCAGCCCGAGGCAAAACGAGTGTGACGCAATAATTAACAGACTCGCTTAGCGCAGATTTAATTACGAGTGTCGGCGAGCCGGTTAACGACTCGACCGAGCCGATGATAGTGTCCGCTGTCTTAAGAAAGAATCTGAAGGCCGACCCGCGATACTCATCCGTAATCTTCGATTAATACACTTCTGATTCATCACACCTCTATCAATAACTACATAACTCGAAAAATAATTTCAATCCACCAGACTCCATAATCCTCAGCTAACAAAATTCTGAACGTCCATCAATTCCGGCATCAATCCTCATCCAGATCCGCAATACTCATCCGTAATCTTGGATTAATACACTTCTGATTCATTTCACCTCTATCAGTATCTACTTGACTCGAAAAAAATGTGCATCCACCAGAATCCATAATCCTCAGCTAACAAAACACCGAACCTCCATCAATTCCGCCATCAATCCTCATCCAGATCCAGCAAACCGTAAAACTGCGACATAAATCGAAATCTGTCTTCGAACTCCATGTAACGCTTCCCTTCTATTAGCGTCGATTCTCCACCTAAACACGCGAACGGGGCCGTAAATCCCGATGTCTGAAAAGGCATTCCACGTTCTTGTCGACGCATTCCACATCCTCTCCCAGTGTCCGACTTATTCCTCCTCTGTGCTCTCGATCCCATGACGAGGCCGAAGTGGCGCGCACCACTCTTGTCACGGTGCCTCCAGTGACCGGCTTCTTGTCTTTTGCCTGACCAGAGTCGACGGGGAGGACGTAAGACTGATGCTGTGGGACACCGCCGGCCAAGAAGAGTTCGATGCGATCACGGCAGCTTATTATCGCGGGGCCCATGCCTGCGTTCTCGCCTATTCGGCGACCGACAGGGACTCCTTCGACGCCATTCCCTCCTGGAAGCTGAAGGTAAGTCACCTTCCTGTCACATCGTCCCGCTTCGACGTTTCCGCTCGAATTTTTCCGGAAGAAGTGTCTATGGTGGAATGTGCTGTTATTGTCGGAATGTGGGAATTACTATTTAAAATGCAGGCTGATTTTTTATTGGGCTCTTGTCGGGTCGGAAAGGTTGATTGGCCTGCGATCTCTTTGGCCGATTTAAACTTCCCGAACTTTAAGGAGTTACGTTAAAGCGTCCTTGAGACGTCGAGGATTATCTCTTCTCCGAGATGCGCACAATTGGCCTGAAAGTATCATTCAAAACGACAGAATAATTCAACTGACTTAAACTTCCCCAACTTCGGGGAGTTAGGTTAAGAACAGCGAGAGTCCTTGAGACCTCGAAGATCATCCCTTCTCGGAGTCGTTCCCAACCGGCGCGGAAACTCTCATCAAAAAAGAGAGAAGTGGAACCCAGAGGGGAAGAAATGAGAATAAAAACTGGGGCTCGCCAGTCATTTATCGTGCGTACCCGATAAATCAGGTTATAAATCACGCTCGCAGTCTTACCCACCTCGAGTCTTACTTCAGTCGTTTCGCGAATCGGCGAGCTTCCATCGTAAAAATGTCGTCCGCTAAACTCTCGATATCGAATCTCGCGGTCCTCGCGGTTTCGCGACGCGGCCTGCCAGAAGAAGAGGAAGAAGGACGACCGGCAGGGAGGAAAGGAAGAGCGGAGAGGTGGAAAGGGAGTAGGAAAAGGAGTAGGAAAAGGTAGGGGAGGGCAGGACGCACGCACGTAAGCGCGGGGGGAAAAAACTGGCTTTCTCGCCGGCTTACCCGCGCGCCTTTTTCCGCGCCGACGGTACGCGAACGCGAAACGAGTCTAGGCCTGGCGAGAGGATGTGAGTAGGCGATCATGCCGCACACACACACACACACGCATCGAACCGCGTCGCCGAGCACGCCCATGTACGTTAGAACACGCGCGCGCGCGCGCGCGCGCATGTATAAAACGCTCGCGGTCGGCCAGAAGCGAGCGCGAAAGTCAAGAAATACGAAGTTGTATTCGTGAGACCGATTTCGCGGACGAACTCCACGTGCCACCAAAATTGAATAGCACCTAGCAGTACCAGAAAACCGCAGAAGGTGGACGGAAGACCTACTGAACGTCGTACGAAGGACGAAAACACGAACGTCAGGAGAGCCTTTTGCGGAAACTTGAGCGGAAGGTCGCCTTTTTCTGATTTTAAACGTCCGCGAGGTGTAACTCGTTGGTCCGACGAGAGGGACGGGGGAGGGGAGATGGAAGCAAAGAATGAGACATTATCGTTCGTCTTAAGAATTCCATTAAGACCTATGTTAATTCTCGACCCTAAAAACGGGAAATCCGGACGGTTTCGAAGGCTCCCGCTTCTCGCTGACGTTTTGTCCGACCTTTTCCTCTGCGTTTCCTTTTAACTATAAATTTAAGGATGTAGATCTCCTTTCTTTGGCGAGCGCGAGCAAACGTCGGCCCGACGAAACTCGTTTCCCCCGAGATGCAACTGAGACATTATCGTTTATACACCCTCCCCCCCCCCCTCCCCCCTCCCTCCTTCCTCCCCACTTCTATCGATATAACTATCATCGACCGTGCCTTAGTTTCCTCTTTGGAGGTAGGATGAAAAAGCGTGTAACTTCGAGAACTTCGAGGGAACTCGTTCGTCTGCGATAACTCGATCCGCGCCCGATAAGCTCTGCGGGTCGCAAGAATGTTTACGGTTTCTTCGGTAAAGGAAGAAGTTGGGAGAGAAGGAAGAGGTGGGGAGCAGGGGCGCCGGATCGAAACTCGTTTCCGAAAATAATGAATTATCGCGCGCCCATTTCGAAGAATGTCGCTTGCTCATGCTAATTTCGTACCGAAAGGAGCCAGCTAGCCGTCGTAAATCATTGGCCGGGCACCGGGTGCTCCCCGCGCGACTGTCATAAATCTCTGACACGATGCTTGAATTTCAGTTCCCTCCTATTCCAGGCGTTATCGACGCCGAAACCCGTTCCTCTTTCGCTTATCGAGCGAGAGAGCGTTAATTCGCTGCGAGAGACACTTTTCAAACGAATATGTTTTCAACCGATTGCGAGAGATCGCTAATTCCTCTCAAGAGACACCTAAACCTCCGTTTTTTGCTCGCAGGTAGAGAACGAGTGCGGCGAAATTCCCACGGTGCTGGTGCAGAACAAGATGGACCTGATCGATCAGTGTGTCATTGATCCGTAAGTGGTTTTGAGCGCTTAGATGGGATCTTGACCCGCCTAATTGGCGGTGGCGGGCGGGGCGGGGTTCGGAATAATGATCACGGATCCTTTCGCTGCGCTTTTTCAGGGACGAGGCCGAGAGGCTCGGCAGGGCGCTCGGCTGCAAGCTTCTGCGAACGTCCGTGAAGGAGGACGTCGGCGTCATGAGCGTCTTCCGACACCTGGCGTCGCGATGTCTGCACGAGATGCGTCGCTGCGAGGACGACTATCAGGATGACCTCAGATTATATTCCACCGGACCCAGATCCCCTTCCGTAATAAGTGAGTGAACTTCGTATTCTGGACCCAGGGTAAGGGTCCTCTACCGAACCGAACCGAACTTTGCCGAACCGCATTTCGTGCTCACACCGAAATGACTAGATCTATGACCACCCGCTGAAATCGATGCCTAGCGAATTCAAGGTCACCGGTCCTCAACAATTCCGGACTCTCTAGGGGTCCGTCCACTGATGAAGCGCAAGTCGCAGGCTGCTCTGTTAGCAAGCACTCTTCGCGGTTCATCCTCGGGCAATGGCCAACTCTTCCTTTTACTCCCCGTCTCTTTTTCCTACCGATAATCGATCCTGCCAGGAAGCGACGGGCGAAAGCAGGAAGGTGAATTATCCGAACGAATGCGCGCGTTCCGCCGCCGCGGAGGAAGCGAATCTCTGGATAATCAATTGGTGGCCACGGCGGATTCCCGGAGTGCGGCGCACTCATTAATTTAGCTCTTCCTCTCCATTCCCCACCCCCTCCCCACTCCTCCCCAGTTCTCCGCGTGTCGCCGCCGTTTGCATGCGATAACAGTAAATTCGCGAGCGCCGGAATCGTACCGCTCTGGGAATGGACTAACGGCCGGAGCTAAATGCACGTTTGCTTAAAGGCACGTTCGCTTAAAACCACGTTTGCTTAAAGGAACGTTCGCTTAAAACCACGCTTCGCTTGAAGGCACGTTTGCCCAAAGGCTCCGCTCGCTAAATGGCATCCTGAGCGCAAACCTTCTCTCCCTCGAGCGTCGAAGAAGGTGGCATTCGCATGATCCTGGGTACCGACTAACGGCCGGCTCCTCGTGGAAATTTTTCGTAAAAATAGGCCTCCCCGTATCGAGAGCTAATGTTTTTGCCGGCTCACGAACCGCGGACGTGCCCCAAGATATATTCGCCGCGAAAGCCCGCGTCGGGATCAATCCGGCACACGGACAAATGCCCGTATCCGGTGCAGTTAATACATTATGCATCCGACGCCTCGCTTTCCGAGAAGTTGCTCGCTTCTTTTCGCATGGCCATTAGAGTCTCCTCCTCCTCCTCCTCCTCCTCCTCCTCCCTCTCTGGACTCCCGTAGACCTGGTCAGAATTTATCGATACGATCGCCCATACCGATCGTCGACTGAACCTGACGACATTACACGCGAGTTTGATGAAAAAGCGCGAGCTGACGTCGACGGCGGATAATAATCGATTTCACCCCCCTTCGTAATTATCCGTATTACGTTTCTTCCCGGTCGTCCCGCCGCGGACGATGAATCGGCAAAAGACCGATCGAAACTTCATACTTGCGTTGTACGGTTAGAGCGTGTACCGCTGACGTTCGATATTCCTTCCGCGTAGCTGACGCCGTGGCCTGCGCGAGGATGCCGAGTTTAAATGGCATCGAGCGACGGGAAAGTGCTTTCATGCCGAACGACAAAGTGTGGATGTCGAGGCGTAATTTAACAGCTGATCGTTCGCGGTGAATACTGTGCGTCGAACGGACACTTAATGTCCGAGACAGACGCAACTGTAATTACTTAACGCGTACCTATGTACCTACGTACGTGGGTTTTCTATGTGCGTAAGTGTATAGGTATGTACGTATGCGCGTACCAACTATAACCGCGTCAAATTTTTATCCCGGGAACCTCTTCCGTGTTCCCTTCGTTTCTCAAAACTTATCCTGTGTCGAAACATCGTTGTTCCTCTAACATTCGATTACCGGGTATCGAACCAGTTCGTCATAACGATCTACCTATGTACCTACATACATTTTCTATATGCGTAAGTGTATATGTACATATGCGCGTACCGAGGTATGTACCTACGTACATAAGATTTCTATGTACGTAAATGTATAGGTATGTACGTATGCGTGTACCGACCATAACCGCGTCGAATTTTTACCCCAAGAACCTCTTCCGTATTCCCTTCGCTTCTCAAAAGGTACCTATCCTATGGTAACATCGTTGTTCCTCTAACGTTCGATTACCGGGTCGAACCAGTTCGTCATAACTACACCCGAACGATCCCAAGTGGTAATTGACGTCGAACGGAAACGGACCCTGACACTTCGTGTGCCGGCATTAAAATTCCCGCCGCAGTCCGGCCGTCTCCGTCGCTCCGACGCTGAAAAGCGAGTCACTGAATGCGGCCATGCCCAGCGCCGGCCTCTGCCGTTCCGTTCAACCATCCCCAACGAACTGGAGGAATTTTCCATTCTCGCCAGCCGGCACGCACGGGAAAATAGTGCCTATGCACTTCTTCTCGCACTCGAGTCCCGCTCGCGCGCGCGCGCGCGCGCGCGCACTTATTCAGCACGTAGAAGGAAAGGCCCATTATGCCGAGGTGTAGGTATATCATTCCTCTGTTAACGAACGGCGAAGGGTCGCCGCTGGCCAACGTTGGCCCAGATTCAGCAGGTGGACTAACCCTCCTACGGTATTTGACCACCGGTCGCGCGTATCTATAGATCGGCCTCCTCTTCCGCCGCATGCAGGGCCGCACTCGTTCGCATCCTCTCTAAGAAGTTTCACTCAACCAGCAAACGAATTGCAAGTCAGTCACTTAGTCTCGAATTTTTACAACCTGCCGAAGAGACAGTCGGTTTCTCCCGTTCGACCGGAATTGCGGTGCAGCGAAAGACGTCGCCAGTCGTTCCCAATAGGCAAAAGTTTCGCCGCGGCCGCAAGATTGCGACGAAAGTGAAAAGGGCAAACGCATTCCGTGATTCTTTATGCTCGACGCGACACGTTGCCCCCCTCGCGCGCGCCGCCGTGTACGTGTGGGACGCACACGCGGACGAGGGCCGCGCCGGAGGCCTACAAAGAAAGACGACCCTGCCCTCGTGAGAAATTACAAGCGAGAACGAATATTGAATCACGTAGTGGTACGTGCCTAGGATACGGTTCGCGGTGAAGGTGGCTCCGTCGAAGGTGGCCGACGTAGGGTTCGGTACCTACTAGTACCTTCTGACTACTACGGCCGACTTCAGAATCCGCTCCTGCGGGGTGCAAAGGCATCTTTGGGTCGCGTGACCGCAACCATCGATCTTGCACGGCCCTCGGATACGTTCGGACGCGAGTGTGTGTGCGTTCGCGTGTTTACTCGCTCGCCGAGTCTCTCGCTCACACTATCGCCTCGTTCGGCAAGGGATCACTTTTTTTCCCAACGCGTGCATTAACATCGGCCGAAGCTGCGGGCGTGCGCTCGCGTGTTCGTGCCGGCCGCGAAAAAGGAAAAATTACGAACGCCGGAGCGTCAAGTATATTTAGTGTGAAATTAGAATGCCCCGTTGCCTCCCTCTTTAACGCTCGGCTCAGCTTCTTCTTCTCCCTCTGCTTCCTCCTTCTCCTCCCTCTGCCCCTCCCACGGCCTCTCGGTCACGACCGAGCGATTCGTCAAATTTACGCGCGGCCGCGAGTGTGAGAACTGGAGCGATGAGTTCTCGAGAATCCTGACTCGCCAGGTTTGAATTGCATTAATTAGGGGGGCTATTTCGAGTATGCGACGATTGTGACCATCGCGATTTAATGGGAGTCCGGCTCGCACAGAGCTAACGATCCCTGCCACTATCGCGTGACACGTCCCGATTGTGGACAGAAGCCGGTCTACCGGACGAAACGGTTTTTTCCTGTCTCATTATCCCGAGTGGGCAACGTTACCGTTTAATTACTCGCTGCGCTGCTCAGAATGTATTCTTTTCCCGCGAAAGAGTTTACGCGTCCTGGCCGCGCGAGTGCACCTGGGTGGGTTTACGGCACGATTCTTGCTCAGAGTACGAGGATGGTGCGAGCATAGTGCAAGTATGGTGCAAGCATGGTTGCGAGCATAGTGCAAGTATGGTGCAAGCATGGTTGCGAGCTGATTTCTATGATCGAATTCAGGATTCCTGGGAAAATTCTGAGAGAAATCCATAAACTTTTTAATATACCCATGTTAAAGATAAAGTATACAGTGAACTCTACTATTCCCCGGATTTGCTCTTTAGCCAATAGTTGCGGTCAAACCATCGATCTCTTTGGTACGTCAAAAAATAAGTTGATCAATCAGCTCTATAGATTATATACCGATTAACTCTTATTTTTATTATATCTAACCATTTCATTAAAATAGTACCATACTAATATCAATGTATTTTTAATTGTTCTCAAAGGTGATTATGCCGTTAAATAAACAAATAAATAAATGATGCAAGCATGGTGCAAGCATGATGCAAGCATGGTGCGAGCATGGTGCGAGCTGGCCATGTTCGACGTACGATGGCTATCGGGCCCACGTCCTGCTATCTTCATCTGCCGGGCCGATCGCGTGTCTTTCCTCGGTATGCGGAGTCAATAAGCGAGCGAGAACTTCTGCTCCGAAGCCGAACGCTCTCGGCAGCGGTTGCGATCTTCGATTCCGATAATGTCCGACCATCCGCAAATTACCTTTTGTCTCCCCGGCGAGTTGATTGACACGCGACAGGCCGAAGGACGCGAAGGTGGAATTATACTTGACGAACGCATCTATCTTCCTCAGCGTTCGACTTGAGACAGCGTTAGCTTCGCATAGAATTCGAATCTTGATTTTAATGCTTTCGGGGGAAGGATCGGTGAGAGAGTTGGCTTTCTGATAGCTGTCGCGTCTGCTTCTAAATGCTGACGTTTTTGAAACAGAACCGGCAACCATCCGGAAGCTGACTCTGTGAAGTATTCGAATTCTCGAATCGTCCATCGTGGTCTATCCACAAAAATCGCGTCTGTTTTCGAATGCTGACGTCTTCCGAACAGAATCAGCAACTATCCGGATTCTGTCAAGCATTCAAATTCTTGAATCGTCCATCGTTCTCCATCCACAAAAGTCGCGTTCCACGCGGTAATTTGATCTGTTCCACGTTCCTCTCGGCGGATGAAATTACTTCGCCGACTGTAATTACAATGGGAAGGGCTAAAGTGCGATTGAACTTACTTGTTGCAGGTGCCTTCAGCCCGAACGGATCGGTGTGCGGCCGGAACACGGGCAACGGCACGATAGTGTTGCGATCGGCGGGCAAAGTGAGGAACCACAAAAAGAGGAACTTCGTGAAGAACGCCTGCAGTCTATTGTAGTCACCGTGCTCAGCGTTTCTACGATGTAACGGGAGCCTCCGAGTTCTGCGCTGCGACGGTGTTTTGCGTACAGACTGATACCTTGCCGTAAAAATTACCGATACTTACAATTAGACGAACGACGAACGACTACGACAATGATGATGAGAATGATCGATCTACCCCAATTCAAAGTGTTCCTGAAGCTATCCGTCCTTATGCGGCAATTATTAAACGAATCCGTTCAGTAAATGACAGTACGTTTACACTTTACCGGTCCACAGGTTTAAACTGTAACATTTGCGAGTACTCCGATTGCAGATTTTATTCATTCGGCGTTTGTACATGAATTGACAATGCAGTGTGGAGATTAAAAGAAGTGTTGTATCCGGAGAACATGCATTGAGGCTGTACCTTGGTAGAATTTCAATGAGACAGAACGAAAGATCCGTGATCGTCTCAGAGCAGGTTTATTATTCCGAAAGAGACTCGCAATCGTAAATTTAGATACGTTATTATCATCATACCGTTAACATTATTAAAGCTTCGGTCGTAACCTTGTAAATATTTATTATTATTACGATTATTATTATTATTATTATAATTATTAATACTTAGATTATCGTGCGCGCGATTTTCTTTTAAATACTTTTATACCAGTTAATTCTGTAAAATCTTTTATTATTCGTTCATTCAATTATAGCGAATTGCAATAGTAGATTCTACGAAAATGTAATTTAATAGAGGCAGATATTGCGACCATTAAATTCAATCAAATCCGTTTGCGGAAACTAATTTATATACGTTTAGATAAATCTGAGTATAATAGTTAACCAAATATTGTAGCGTATAAGTGATCCCGGATTGAGAAATAAATTATACCGGCTGTTTCTATAGCTGGAAATTTGCAAAGATTGTCTTTCTTCTCTGTACTCTGTGCAGTACATACGGCGATCCAGTTATAGATCGATGAAACCTTAACGCGTGCATCTGTTTTGTAATGGACAGGGTAGCATTCATTCGGAGCAACATATCTTTATTGCTGTCTGTACAATAATTACATTTTAGAAATGCTTGTAAGAACATGGAATAAGATATAACAAAGAATATAAAATAACATATACCAAAGGTTTAAAGCAATTTAAGCAACGGTATATTAACCGATAAAGGCTATGTGACTAAAATAGCTGGATGAATCAGATGTTAATAAAGTTTACAGCACATGAGACTGTTTCCCATTATTCTCGTCAACGGGATTTCGATACTGAAACACGCCAGCACAGTCACAAAATCCTTATTTCAAGCGCATAGGAAACGTTATTCCCGACACATACATATCTACGCGTATGCATATATGCTGAAACACACGCATACGCATTGAATTTCCGTACTTACATTATAGGATAAACCACCGAGGCTTAATATTAAAATCGATAATTATGGATATAAGGTTAATTTGTCTACGGGTCTAACAAAAGATCAGCATTAAATGAAACGGGAATAACCTTACATAAGGTAAATTTCTACTAGAATCGTACTACAACAAAAACAAGTACCCCTTGAATTATCAATTTTTCAACTGTACCCGGTTTCGAGTAATAGAAAAAAAGACTTGTTACTTAAATGTAAAAGAAAATAATACGCAAACGACTTTGTGCATAGAACAAAATCGAAAAAATAATAAAAGGGAATTAAGTCGCAGCAATAGTGGACAACGGATGAATGATTACGTTTATCCCGGTCTTTTAGAGACTGACCAGCAGCCAAGACATAATTTTTGCATCAACGTAGTTAAGGAAAAAATCAAATTTAATAAGCCTCATGGACGTTGAGCTATCTACGTACATCGGAATCCATCAATCTTTTATTATGCAATACTACAACAGTCCACTGGTGCTTACATACTTGCCGCGTAACAGTGAAGTTCACGTATCTAACGTAAAACACTAGATTGTCATACGTTATCTTGATTCTTACAAATTTTATTAAGAGTGTACAATGCTGTTAACTTGCCGTCGCTGTCTGACGTTGCAATGTCGCTTAAATCTATCATTTGATTTTTAGGAAGAGAAAAAAAACCTAACGTATGTCACTTACTTTTCTAAAGTGAAAATAGACACTCTCTCTACATGTAATGCAGAGTGTTAACGTAAAAATTATATTTTGGAATTTGTTTACTTTTTAAGTATTCACTCCAGCGCATGCTGAATGGTATGCACTTTGTCAATATAATCCAAGAGACCTTGTAATCTTTTTTTTATTCTCTTCTGGTCGTCAATTGTACACCCTAAAATAGCAGTTTCAAAGTTTTTGTCTGAGTGACCAGAACCTTGGGAGGAACATGCATTCATAAATGCTGCGCATCTCTGTCTAGTGGTACTTGGATCATTCCGAAGACCAATCACGAGACCATCAATTAAACCATTAACCTGAAACCATATGGTACAGTCAATGATGGATTCTTCCAGATCCTCAACCTGGATGTTACGCTATGTTAACGGCTGCATTGTAAAATATATACATACTATTATCTCTTCTTTGGTATAGTGGTTTAGTACATTTACAACGAATAAACTTTATACTACTCTGCATTTGCTTAATTGCGCATCAAAAGAAAATGCTACCATTATTAAACATAGATATGACTTGGTTCAGTCATTGCGGACATGGTAGTTACCTGATGCAGTGCCTCCTGTTGAATCTGATCGCGCTGTATCTTGACCAAAACGTCGACAGTCAAGCAACGCGTAGACAGTCTTTCGGCGTACCTGAGGACATCATCCCTATCAGCTGTTCAACAAAAGTACGAGGAAAACATGTCAGTGCTTGGTCTTTATCGTCGTTTGAAAAAACGCCATCAACTGCGCGCTATGTGGAAAAATTCCCCGAAGTTTATCGCGCATCCGACCGATTAAATCGGCTTACTCATAATGCGACACGGGCAACACGTATCATGCGCTTTAGATTCAACCGAAACGGATGTAGGTTAAGGTTGAGGGTAGGTAACGCGGGCAATGTTTATGTAGAACATAAAAATGCAGCTCGTACGACGGTGACGGAACAAGGTTAAACAGACGGAGAGACAACATAAACACCTCTACGTACGGCTGTCCGATAAAGAATCCTATCGAAAATCTATACGACCTCGTATCTTCCAGATCATTCTGGCAAAAGCTGATTCGAGCCTGTAATCGGTATACGTCAAATGCGTGGACCCCGAGATAAAAAGGTGGCAGGGAATGCGTGGGCCGCGAAACTTACGTTCCTCCAAGTAGCATAGTATCTCGTTATTCCTAATTGTGTCCAGGGTGGTGAGTAGGCCATCCTTCTCCTCCTCCAGCCGCCAGGCATCCCTCCGCAATTGCTCCACATGCACCTCGAGCTGGTCGAGTAAATTGACTAACTTGTCCTTCGGCCTCGTCGAGCCGTCAACGTCCGCGCTCTCCATAATATGCGGCAAAGGGCTCTCCATCCTCGACGCGCACTCGAAACTTCTATCCAGCGTAAGACTGTTTCGCGTACGCCCGGTGCGTGAACGAGAAAATTTGCGCCGACACACGCGACGAGACCGACGAAAGGTGCTAAGCGACGCCTGTCGCGCTGAAGCTACCTCCTCTTGCGGTGTACGTACGGGCAACGTATCGCTGGCGCAAAAATTAACTGGCTCGCTGTACGGATAGGAGGAGCGGCAGCGGTAGCAGTAGCTGACAACCGGTTTAATAAGGCCTCTGGCGCCACGTTTAAAGTCTAACCTATTGAGCTCGTGCCCGTTGCGCGTTCGTCCGGTACTGTTCGGAAAAAAACAATGTCGCGTAACACCTGCCAATTAAGCGTCTTCCAGTTTCACCGCATGACGACCGTGGGAGGGCGGAAAACGCATGGTTAACGATGTTTTTTCAATTTGCACGGCTCACGGCGTTCCGGCGCCGTACCGATCGCTACCGACATCTATGCACGTTAGGTTAGTTGGTACCACGGAGGAAAAGATGTCGCATGCAGTTGCATCGGGCCGAACTGGGCCGAACGTTGAACGCGTGTATCTCTCCTGTGATCTCCGCGAGCTTTGTTGTTTCACGGCGATTTTTCGTACCGTGCACAAACACACCAAGGTGTTTGTAGGTGATGCTGATCAAATTTAGCACGCATATTTTTAGGAGTAGACGGTATATAACCCCCAAATACCATATCTGTTACGCGCGTTACATGGAAATATAGCCGGCGATAACCGGGGAACAATAGGATAGGCCGTTCGAATCTGATATTGTCTGCATTCTCACCCAGTTGCACATTAGATCGCGCTTTTCTTACTTTAAATCCCTTGAATTTACTTTGCCCATTCAGCGGAATTACGTATGAAATGTAATTATAATATTTTCAGATGACGAAGTTAATGGAATGGCTCTTTGTTACGACAATCTTGTTTGGCGTGTGGACTGCTGCAATTACCGGGAACATTAATTCCGCGGTCATTGCGGAATGGCAACAGACAATATTTTTCCTTCCTCTATTTGCACTGTTCATATTTAGCTTGTACGCCGCGATTGTCGTATTATACAGAGTGTTTACGTTCAACAACTGCGAACAGGCGGCTCTTGAACTGCAACAAGTATGTATATGACACTTAAGGTTATAGCGAACCTCTTCAAAGTTTAACTTACCACTTATTGTAACTTCATTTTTTCAGCAAATAGAAGATGCTAAAAAGGATCTCCAGAGCAAGGGTGTGACGTTTAAAAAGAAGTAATTAATGCCTTTATACTGTGCAATTGAAAAGTAGGAAAGTTACACTGTAGAGCATTGTTTGAAACGCCAGTCCATTTTTCATAAGTGTATATACAGTTTTTTAAATAATTATGAATAAAGCAAGAAATACATTTAAAATGCATTTAATTTCTAAATTGTATAAAAGCAGCCTGCGTACCGTAGATGATGAAATTGCCTTGCTGTTCCTTTTTCCTTTTTTTTTTGTAAATTATAATGTATTTATTTATGCTATATAAGTGTTACAAGTGTGTTGGATACATAACAGAGAGTGAGGACTTTGTTCAATATTATTTTTTTTTGTTAACATTCTATTTTTAGAAACAATGATCCAGCACAACTTTAAAACTGTATTTTTATGCATTGCCACTAGGGTTTTTTTTAGCGTAGTTATTTACGATCTCCTATTTTCCACACTAAATATATACCGATACAAAGATTCTCTCAGGTATCTCTTTGTCAAAGATGATCTTAGTTAACAACTCTATGGTACAATTTCCAAAATGGAGAGTTGTCACTTATACAAGGTGTGTAAATACGTACTTACGTACATATGTATGTAAGTATTGTAATAATTAAAATCATGTCATAGTACCCCATGAAGATGATTAATCCTCCTAAATTATGTTTGCAATTTCTTTTCTAATCATGCAATTTTACAGCAATGTTATGTCATATTATATGGAATTCTTCATTGTTAATCTGTTCACGTTAATATTATGAGCTTAACATTGAGTTCACCATTTCTATGTTATATATATATATTATATATTTTATAGATAATATAGAAATATATGTATATATATATATATATATATATATATATTGCTATTGAATTCAGACTATATAGAACGCATTTTCACGGTATTAATAATTGTGACAGCTGAATTTGGGATATTCCGATATATACTTTCACATATAATTTTTTTTACATGTTTAATATTCCTTTTATTCCTGACGGTATTCGTGATGCAGAGAATGTTCTTGAATGTAGAGAAATTATCGCATATACGCAAAGCATAGCCTTTTACCGATCAAGTCGTTTGAAAATAAATGCAAACATTACCCAAACGTTCTCTCTTATGTGTTGATATTTCAATTTGTTAACTTTGTTGCACACCAGACGATCCGCTGTATTTTGTTAGTGAAGAACTGCTTTTTCATTTTCATTTAAAAAATACAAGTTTTTTTTATACATACATACATACATAGGCGCGATTATACGCAAGTACACACATATATATATACATATGTGATCGATATATGGTTGCACTTACATTGTTTTTATATTAGAAAGCCCATTAAATGTACAAAGTATATACACCGTGAAAAAGCATATATACTTATCACATACGCAAGCGAGATTTTGTGAACGCATATAAAAGTATATGTGTGTACTGCTTCCACATGCATTTGCAAAACTCTACGTAAGCTTGAATGTATAATGTCGATTAAGTATTTATTTGAACTTTTTAAGTCACTTTATCGACGCAATTGGACTTTCTTACATAAAAATGTAATTACATCGCTCCATATATAAGAGAAACGAAAAATTTTTTTATTTGTGGCAGAGCTGTCATAGACTGTAACAAGGATGGATCATAACACCGATACCCCTGTGTACTAATTACTTAAATAACGAACCGAAATTTATAACTGGTCATGCATAAGCCAGACGGTTGGGCCAAAAACGTCATCGGGTGACTCGCTGCTTTTTTTCCGGAATTTCGTCATGAGAAGGGGAGAAATATCGTCGTCCAATTTCTCTGTATGCAGAAACACATGGCCGTGGCGTACGATATTACATACAAAATTAAAAACAATCAATGCAAAAAGTGAAACGCGCCGTTTCCGTGTAATTATCCACCCTTTCATCAGTCCCTTAAACTCTATAACGCAAAGTTAATGCGGTTCACGTCGTCACTTCAGTCGTCGAGGCTTTGCGAGAGCAGAAAGTTGGCGGCAAGGTTCTCGTTCTTTTCACACGCAAAGTATGCTTGCACGACTAAATGCTCCGGGAAGCCAAGCGCCTTCAACCTCTCGATAGCTTCCTTGTCCTGTGGTGTTACCTGAATGACGCCGCCGCCCACTGTGGTTCCGGCACCAGCCCCTGCTCCAGCTGCCGCTCCGCCGCCGGTTCCGCCGGTCCCGCCGCCACCGGAAACAGCGCCCTGGGCAGCCGTTGCGGATGCCACCGCTGCCGCTGCCGATCCCGGCTGAATCCGTGCACCGGTGCCGCCCGTCGCCTCCACTGCTCGATCGAAATCCGCGACAAACAATGATTGCGGTCAAAAAATGTTCACAACCTAGTCAACGATCATTCAACAATGCACTGCCAACCTGGTTCGTTGAGCATACGCAAGAAGGCCTCTTGATTCTGAGAGATAAGCTGCAAGAGTGCGGGATTGGTCTGTCCGACCTGCTGGAGTACGGCGTTTAGCAGCTGCGGATTATGCTGGATGACTTGGCGCATTTGTTGGAATTGAGGTTGCATCCGGAGAAAGGCTAACGGGTCTTGACCCTGATCTTGGAGTTGCTCTTGCGCCTCGGGTGGATCCTCCGGTGGATCTTCGAAGAGTTGAGCCGGTATACCCGTTAAGAGATATTCTACCGCCCTGTCGGGATTGTTGAAGCTTGCCCGCAGAGCTTGCTCGACTTGCTCACGCTCATACCTAAAATAAACACGCGCGTTGGCGACGAAAACTGTTGATTCACTCTGATATATAGTAACAAAGCAAGGACAATGACTGTAAACATACCCCATGTCCATAATGTTGTTCACCATCGTATTATACTCTTCACCCATTAGCAAGGCACTTTCAGCTTGTCCTCCTACGCCCCCAGCAGCTGGCAGCGGTGCAAACGGTTCTGGTAGTGTTAGAGTTGGTCGTTGTGGAGGAGCCTGAACATTTGTAGTAGAACTAGGTGGTGGTACCACTGGGCTAATACAAAAATGTGTATCCCATGGATTATCTATAATTGCTTAAGGAAGGTTAATTTGAAACTATAAGTATACGCTATGGAGAAACGTATGGTAAATTTCTTGTACTAGAATTGTAAATATCACTGTTTAGCATGTTTCTACCTCATGAGTATATATACAATCCCTGTTTAATTCATTGTGGTTTTATTAAGACATATACATATAAATAGTCCATTCTCAATGATCTACATGGATGACTACCTTGGAGTAGCTGGTACAGGTTCTTCTATGTGATCAGTTTCCACAGTACTTTCCTCAGTAGCAGTAGTAGTAGTTGTAGTTGTTGTTGTTGTTGTTGTTTCTGATGCAGTTGTTGTTGCTGAACCTGTACCTGCTTTAGGCTTTGTAATCATAACAACCATGAATTTGCTTTCATCGATGTTATATTCTGACAGTGGTTGATCGTCAGTTAATATTTTTCCTAAAGAAAACAGTAAGCACATATGGCAATAAACGTTTAGTTTGCAATGGAAAATATTAATAATATTTCAAAAGTCATAAAAGGGACATAACCTTGTTCAACCAATTTTATTGCACTATAATAAGGGCTAAAGCAGTTAATATGGTGGAGTAGTTTGATTGAATACCGGCGTGCAATATATTACAGCCGCATGCTGCACAAGTGCTCAGACGATAAAAAGTGATAAGAACTTCATCTAAATTAAAGTAAGGTTATGTAAAGTAACTTGCTTACCAGCGTATATCAACTTTTGATGTTCAGCAGGCAAGCCTCTTTGTCTCTGTATTTTTTGTTTGAGATTTCTTACCTATGAAAAAGAAATCGTTTCCACTGCACTGCGAACGATAAAAACGGTGCATTTTTGGTTTTGTGCGGTTCTTACTCACCGTCTCCGACGAGTCAATGTTAACGGTAAAAGCTTGTCGTTGTAAAGTTTTCACAGTTATAATCATGTTGTAGAACTGTTAATCACACGGACTCCGATTAACGTTGATGTAAACCCAAAAAACCACGTTTAACCACGGTAAAACGGTGTTTTGGTACAGATTTTTTCGGCGATGAGTCGGCACTGCTTTGAGCAACTCACAGGTGCACAGCTCGTGCTAGTGTGCAGACTGTATAACTGAAAACATATGATGGCCTGAAGTAGCTTTTCAATGACCAACTTTGGGAGGTGAGAAAGCCAAATGCGAAAATGAGCTGTCACTGTTGGAATACGTGAAAAGTCATTATGGATCTTGCAATCCTTGTTTTTATCGTTGACCGATACAGAATTTGTTAATCCTATCCAGAATAATTGTCTTAACTCTTCATAGCAGAAAGCTGCCAGGAAGTCATCAAGCATAATCGTGGTTTATTATGTACATTATCTTAAATCTATTCGACTGATTTATTTTTTGTCATGAAAATATATTTAATTAACAAATTGACTAATATTTTCTCCGATCCACCGCCATTAGTATCGTTGAACAGCGTTTCAATGCGTTCAAAAACTCCACGATTTTCGTACTCTCAATACTTCTGCGCGATAATCTGTGACTTTCAAATACTGCATTTTATAAACAATAAATGTACGTACTTACTTTAATTCCTGAAATAAATAACATTGTATTCTTTCAAAGATTAAATTATTGTTGATTGCTTTACTGTTTATATTTCTTACTATACATACATATTACATGTGACTAGATTATATATTAAATATCATTTAAAGCTCAAACTTTCGAGTAATAAAATAGTAATTACAATGCATTTTATTGTGCACCAAGTAGTTTACGTTAAGGCACAAGAAACTGAACTATATTAGTTTAAGAATTATTCGAATATCCTTGTGGAGGAGGTCTTTAAAATATCTTACAAAACTTACATACTGCAATGTAGAAAATTTTGTAGAAACACATGCAGATTCGATATATCATTTGAAAAATACAGTTTGATCAAAATCGATACATTAATATCAATTTATTATTGCAAAATAAATTGTATATAATACTGAATAAACATCAGAATCGATGTTTGTCTCTAATCTCCATTGTACATACATCTATATTACATTCTCCTGGTTCATTTCACTATTGCAGAGCTATTACTACTTTGTAATATTATCACATTTGCAGAATTTAAGTAGAATGAAATACAATTAGACATGAAATAGACTGCTAAAATTGTTAAGCTATAGCCCTGGTTGTTTGAAAATTATCATTAATAAGTGAGGTATAAATTGTTTATTAACAGGCTGACTAATACCATCAATTTATAATAATTATGACATAGACTGTTTTAAGAATAATATCTAGCTTTGATATCTAAGCCTACTTTGCCTACTAGGAAATGCTGAATTAGGTTTGTGCTCCACATAATCTGGTTCAAAATTAAAGTAGAGTGTGACTATTCTCTTTTTACCATGTGACACATAAGTTTCCACACCACAAATTATATAAGTTTGTTGTTATTGTTGCATCCTAAATCCAATTATTAATTCAACTAAATCACCACCACAAACCTATAATACTTCACTGTACTTCTCAGAAGCTTCATAAGAAGTTTTACGAGTGGTATGGTGTAGTTGGGGTGACATTGATCATTTCTGCTGGGCTAAAAAATAAATGCATTTTTGTAATTCCTCATCATATAAAGAAGATGCGTTGCCGAATACACGATTACGAAAAACTTATACACGTTATAAATAATATAAAAACTATTCACGTTTCAAATAAGAATTTGGAAAACGAGTCGATGATCAAAAGACATGTAGCTCAGTTAGCCTTTTCACCAACCCAGCAAATAGCTAATTTTAAATGTTAAATATTGACGCATGCATGTGTTTACAACATAATTGGTCCTACAACATACTCATTGGAAACTACTTAAACAAGATGCATAATGCTAATATAGCTAACACTACAGAACACAAGACAGATATTTGTAAACAACCATACATCATACGGATCAATCTGTGCATTAGCATACACTCAATTGTGCTCAGCACTAGTTTCTAACATGCCTCAAGCTACAATATGAGTAATACAAACAACAATGTTCCTGTAAATCTATTAACACATTGACTGCCACATACAATTCAGTATTATATTATTAGACATCAGAGTGGAATGGATTGGAAATAAAGTAATTTTTTTTGATAAATTAACATTTTCTAAGAACAAGATGTGTTTGCAAAATTTGTAATTTAGAAAATCTGAATTAGTAGCTGCATGAATGTTGTCCAAAATTTTTTGCATCACCCATTAAAAATATTTGGTCTGAGAATAGGTACAAAATGGATAAAAAATATCACATTTATTTTTTAATTTGATTTGTTTGATTGAATAATGGACGATTTGCGCTACAAATTGAGCATAAGCTACCATTGAAGCCACAATAACTTCAGACATAGAGCCAAAAATACGATAAGGTTTTCAAATTTTTTGTTTTACTTTGGATTTATACCATTCGTTGTAGCTCAATTTTGACCGAAACCTGACCACTGCCTGTTCTTTGAATTCTCAAAATTTGTGGATTTATTTCTGTAATTCTGGAATGAATGAAAGCAAATAGAAGGGTCAAAGTAGTTGAAAATATGTGGACATGACATGCATCCTATCTTTTGAGAATAAGGAATGTATGGATATGACAACAAAGTTTCAGTTTCAGCGGATGGTGAGTGATGTCGGTTTTTACGAGAAAGTAGAAAAGTTTTTATTAGCCCCAGTATGTTAGCTATAAATTCAGTATTAAGATATAACTGATACTGTTATTTCCCCTATCTGATAGAACATAGCTAATCGTGGTGTTTGTGCAGAAATTAAACTCTGGACTTCATATAGTTTCGGAGATATAGTTAAAAAGAAACCGTCGGAATACTATGGTCTAGTTATATATTCGCATATTGATAAATGATAAATGCGGATCATAATAGTTACGACGATAACCTTGTGCGTGCAAAGATGCAAAATATATGACCTATGGAACAAGACAAAAGGATAGTGAAAAATAAACATGTATTGAGTTTACCGCAACAAGTGCAGTTATTCAAATGTCTAGAACTGCTTGACCTTTGGTAGTTGAAAAGGGGTTCTAATATATGGAACCTGATGAGAAATTTTGTTCACAACTAATACATCTTAAATTTGGCTTAGATGTGACTTTCAATGTGTTAATTTAAAAAAAGTCTTCATTCATAACAGTACAAACAGGTTATAAAACTTGTGTTGCAGGAATTGTTTATAACATTCAGGTCAATAGCCTGACATTAGACTGGATGTAACAACAGAACTATTCACCAACTTCATACAGAAGACAGAACACAATTTCACAAACACTTACAAGAACAATTATGGTGCCCTAAGCATATTTTGTTGCAGTCATCTTTACATTAGTTTGCTGTATAACATACACCACATAAGAGTTCATTGTTATTGATCAATTATAAAGATTATTTAATTTACGTAGGTCTTCATCTGAGAATATTCAAAAATTGAGAACAAACATTTTCAATAAAAGACGTCCTTAATACAGTGTTTAATGTCTGTAAAGAAGCCAATTTTTTGCATGACATATTTGTTGCAGTACATTCAATGAAAAAATTAAAATATATCATTATTGTGTTATTTGTTTGATCTGTACAATTTGAGAATGTACTGCAATAATGTGAAAATATATTTGTTATGACATTGAGACAGGTCATCAAATTTTTTAACAAGTACAAAAAAAATATGATACATTTACACGTAGTGACATGATAATATGTTTACCTTTTGGAGCACTTAATGTGAATGATTAATAGTGCAACACCAAGCACTAAACAAATACTTCCTACAACAATGTATGCGATACCAAGAAATGGGTTCTTTCCACCCAACAGAGATGTTGTGCTAAGAATCATGCGTTTAGATCCATCAAATGCAGCAACTGGATATGCTATAAATGGAAAGAAGGACAAATTAACATTTTTTGTTGTTCCAAACTATAATACACCAGTTAATTATTGATACTTACAATACACTACTTTAAGCGTGTAATTGCCTGCAACTAGGCCATCTGCATAGCCACGCACAGAGTGGTTGATTCTGCGATATAGTTTTCGAAAAGTTGGTAGTGCAGCAGTTCTCATCCATACAATAAGGTCTTCATTCTGGAAGCCATTATTATTGTCGTCCGTATCCAGCTCATATATGTATTTGTTCCAATTTTTTGGTTTTTCATAAGGGGCAAATGCGTCCTTCAGATTACCTTCAGGGTTTCTAAACTTAATATTCTTGTCAGATGGCCATGCTATTCCAGTTTTTAACAATGGAACATCGTGAACTTCATGCTTTTCGGAATACAAAGTTAATACATCGCTAAAAAGTGAATTTGCAATGGCCCCACATGGCACAATGGGAATCTTTGTATTATTAACTTCATGATAAGCAAATGGCTCACAGTCAGTGGAAACAATATCACTTAACTTTCCAAGCAACTGATTGTCATCTCTGGATTTAACATAACGTCTATGATTCTGATAAAAATTTGTGAGACCATAATACATATAAACTTTTCCAACAAAATCTGTGGGCAATGTGAAATTTATTTCACAAGTGCAATGCGCAGCTGGATCAGCAGCTATTACATCAGAACATTTCTGAGGTTGACCATTAGCATAGAAAACATTAGTAGAATTGCAGTTTGTGTAATCAATGGTTTGTTCCTTTACTTCATCCGAAAAGTACAATAACCCAATTCCAACTGGTATAAACGCAACACCTATTACAAAGAATGTAGGTAAGACTGTTCCAGCCGTGAGAATTGGCTGCCAAGCTGGTAATCGTTGTTGTTTGAATGCACTGTCTGCACAAAAAATAATTTCATTTGCTCAATAAACAACCGAAAAACATTTGATTTTGATGATGAGTTAAGTAGAAAATATTTAACAATATCAACATGTGTCGAACGTGACAGTTGGTCTTACTTTAATGATATTGAATTGAACAGTATACATGCTTTGATCGAATATTAATAACATATAAATATATGACCGTACGATAATTACACTGAACTATTCCGCGTAAATTGTTCTGATCATGACATTTATTAAACTCACCTGACGGTTTTTTCGTCTTTGGAACTGTATCCAATTCGCTAATTGACGTCATGCTTTTTATTTTATAACTACTTAAAGGCAAGGAAGTGAGTCAATGATGTGATAAAGTCTAATCAGCAATCGATTCCATTTGTATCTAAATTCTGTCAAATATACGGTGTCTGACAGCACAGTTAAATGACTAACGTGATATTCCTGATTAGATGAGAACAGGCTTTATCGGACGTTTACTGTGCCTAAACCATTGTTAGCGACCTTCAATATAGAGAAAGTGACAAGGGATACGTGTTACATTGATAAGTAGAACGATGACAGGTCGAATCAAGAAAAATCAACTATTTTATTCTGCGAATATTATTTAGCAACGAATTAGTGCTATTGTACAAAAATAAACTGGCTAATTTAAAAACATAATTATTTTACCAGGTTCACATGTCAACAATTGTGCACGAAATGAAAATCCTGTAGAAACGTGCCTTTAAGTCGCAAATGTTGTCAAGTGATTCAGTCTATCACTGATCATCCAGTAGCTTGAAGTAGGTTGTATTCTACTTACTTTTGCGAACATAATAATACATAACATAAATAATCGTATACAAAAATGCCTAGCGTGAAGAATGGTCAAGGAGGATTTCAACCGGTAGGGCTAATGATACATTTAAATAGTACTGCATTAATTTAATCTATGCTATGTGTCTTAACCTCATCTTAAAATGCGTTCTAGGATTCCGATGTTCACATCACTTACGATGATCAACAGAAAATTAATAGGTTTGCACGACAAAATGCAAAAATGGAAGATTACAAAGAAGAGTTGAAGCTAAAACAGGTAACAGTATGCGACCATAAACGTAGTACTGGCTTTTCTATTGGATATCCTTATTTGGTAATGTTTTGTTCTGTGTGTACATTTACACTTAATTCTTGACAGAATGAGTTAATGCTTTTGAACCGTGCTGTTGATGAATTGGAACTAATGGATGGTGATGATACAAAGATAGATTATATAATTGGAGATGTTTATGTCGCCCAGGATGTTGAAACTACACAGGTCAATATTTATTTGAATTGTATTAAAAAGAAATAGTTACATATGTCTTTAGGATATTATCTGTAGGATCGATTGACATGGTTTCTTTCATTCCAGAGGTGCTTGGAAGAAGCTAAGCAACGGAAAGAAGCAGAAATAGGAATTCTAGAAAAGAAGTGTAACGAACTAAAGTCTGTGATGACAGAATTAAAAACACAATTATATGCTAAGTTTGGAACACGTATATACCTGGAAGCCGAAGAAGATTAATAAAGAGAAATATGTTTATACTTTCTTCTGCAACTTGTTACTTGATCATTCAGAAACATTTCACTTGCCTTAAATTCTGATTTAGATCCAATTGCATTTATCATAAATGCACAACCTTGCATTTCTATTGTCACAATCTAAGACTTTTAACTGTATTAGGTAAAATTTATGTAATACAAAGTGTCTACGCTTGCATAAAAATGTTTAATAAAACAGGCTATGTAATTTTTTTTAAATGATTCATCTTTTTATCACTTTCCATTACAGGTATGAATGTTGAAGTATGAAGAGTAATACATAAGATGCATGTGACATATGTTTAAATTGCAATATATCTGCTTTTAGTTCAATCAATTATAAAAAATATCCATCTATGTACTGCAAATGAAGGATAACACATGGGCTAAATTTTGCTTTCAAATTGGAGCAGAGCCAAATTGTTCTCTCATTACCTACTGTGTATAGCTACTAAGTATTTCCACAGTGTTTCCTGCAAGTTTAAGTACTGTTCCTCAGAGGCCTTCTGTTTTAACTGTGACCCAAGATTTTAACAGTAATCTATCAATTGCGTGTTTCAGACAGCTGGAGAATAGTTAGTTATATTCAAAGATATTCAAAGGAGAACAAAAAGCTTATAATGTAACTGTGTAATCTTTAGTTTTTAACAGTGCAGTGCATAAATTTTTGTATGTTAAAGTACACTTCAATTGTTATTATAAATGAATGGTATAATAGTAATGCTTATTTGCATTCCACTAATCGGTTTGGTAACAAAATTCTGATATAGTATATCTGCTGATTTGTAAAATACATTGCATTAAACCCATTCAAAAATTATAGTTTCTCGATGTTCAATACAAGTACAGCGATTTAGTTTTATTTGTATTTACTTAATGTCTTTATTGTGTAGTGCCCGTGGATACGGTGGAGTAATTACAAGGCTTCTGCTTCCCTCTATCACGATACTCGAGGTAATTTTAGTTTCACCTCGTCTCTTTACTCTTCAAAGTGCATCCAATTCAGTCAATCGAATACCTATTCGTACAGACGCGGAAGGAACTGAATAATCCTTTATTTATAATAGAAAGATACGCAAGATTTTACAGTACACTTTTATAAGTACTAAGGGATGGATACTGCAAAAGAGCTTGTTTTGCAACTAAAGAAAAATAACAAATCACATGTGGGCTATGGACTGCAAAAAGAATCAGAAGCTTTGGTGGGTCATATTTTGCAAAATATGGTAAAATCTCAGTTGCCACCTTTGCATCCTAAAAGAAAAAATCGTGAAGACTCTATTAAATATAGAGAAGAAGGTAAAATATTTGTGCACGTTTGCTAATAGAATCCGTGTGTTCATAATTCTCTCACACATGTTAATGATAATAGGTAATCAACAATTTGTGATGGGTGATGACATTGATGCAATTGATAGTTACACTAAGAGTTTGGCATATGCAGATAGCAATGAGTTAAAAGCATATGCGCATGCAAATAGATCTGCAGCACTGTACAGGAAGCGGATGTTTACGGAATGCCTAATCGACATCGATGCGGCACTAAATTTAGGCTACCCAGAGGACAAAAAGAAGAAATTGAAGGAAAGGGGTGAAAAAGCTGTTGATGAAATTAAAAAATCTATTAAACTCCCGCACGCCGGTCAAATTAATGGAGGGGAAATAATGAAAACGTTAAGTTTGTCTAACAGCTCAAAGGAATCAATGAAAGATAAAAAGTTTCAAGGAGTAGAATGTCTCAAAGAAGATGATGAAAGCAAGGAAGGTTCAACAGAACATAAAGCGCTGGTGGACCCATTATTGGACGGTAATATTACTGATACTATTCCGGAGAAACCAAAAAAGGAACCAAGGTATGTTGCGGAACAGGGGCCCTTAAAATTAGTGTATGGGCCAAGTGAAGAAGTGCCTGCTGTTAGTGCTGGGATAAAAGTATGCTTCTCTGAACAATTTGGCCGACATTACGTAGCAACTAAAGAATTTCAACCTGGCGATGTCGTTACTATAGAAAATCCCTATGCTCATGTTATTTATGCGGAAAGGTAAGATTAACAAGGCCGACAAGAAAAATGTCTCATTTCTCAAAAAATCTCATACATTATTCTAGATTCTATACGCATTGCCATCAATGCTTAGCCCGGAGCTATAATTTGATACCGTGCCCAGAGTGCCCTATCGCTCAATATTGCTCTGAAAAATGTAGAAAAACTGCATGGGACTTTGCCCATAAAATTGAATGCCCTATTTGGAAGTTGTTACCAAATTTATTCAGTATCGACAAAGACAAACTGAGAATGCTCACGAAAATTATCAGGCTTTTAACGGTTGTGACGGCGAATGGAACACAACTTGGTGCGTTGCGAGAAGACATGAAGAAAGCTGAATCTAATCCAGGTAGTTATAAACTTGTTTAGCTCAAATCAAACAATGGTAGTGATTTACAGATATTTTGAATATCGAATTTTAGACAGCAGAACAGCGGGTTTTACCGACAATCATAAGTTAGAGAGTACTAGTGCCCGTTCAGCCTTGAGTCTTGCAACGAACATGACGACCAGACCACTCATTGGGATTAGCGCCTTCGCCTGTATATCTGCCTTGGCTTCTATACTTCTCGCAACGCAAACAAATTTCTTCCAGAAGAAATATAAGATAGGGCAATTGAAGGATATAAGCAAGTTTCCTGACATTGGATTTTGCGGCAGCCTTATGTTCCGAGCCTGCGTTATAATGTCGTCAAATTGTTTTTCTGTAAGTATACAATATTTCTTACGTACAACTTAATCTTTGCCGGATATTCTACTAGGTACAACAAGAACCCGGAATTGTATCTGGATCAGGCCTTTATATAGGAAATAGTCTTTACAATCATTCTTGTGCACCAAATACCTTCCGACACTTTGAAGGGTTGACCATGATTTCTCGTGCTCTGAGGCCAATTTCTCCCGGCGATCAAGTGTTCACAAGTTATGGGGCCATGTACGCTTACTTGCCGAAATCTGAAAGAAAGCAAAAGATAATGCAAGACTATTTCTTCGATTGCGATTGCATCGCTTGCGCGGGAAATTGGCCAATATATACTGAAATTTTACGGAATCACATTGGGTCGATTACCAACAACACGGAGCTTGTCCAAAGGCTGAAACCATATAAAGATCGATTATTAAAAAATATGTATGACATTGAAGCGGTGAAGAATGTTCTCTGCATATTATATGGGAATGTAACGCCGCCTTGTGAAGAGATCGTACATGCCGAGCAATACCTGAAAAGTTACTACTTAGGTAAATTTAATACGGACAGATATCATAAGTATCATTGAAGCTTACAATGCTTATATGGGCTATATTTACTTACCTGCTTACGTTTGGCCGCGTAGACATTATAGGACGTTGTGTTTATTTCACTTTTGCACTGCGTTATGTTCTTTTTTCTTTCAAATATGCTTTAATTTGCTTTCTTTACACTCTCATGTTGCGCACAAAAGAACATTGCTTCTGCTGTAATGGTATGTAGAGATTTGGTGTGATTTACTTATTTCATTGCAGAACATTATATAATGTGTACGTTTCATTTTTTAGATCCGTGAACTTAGATCGGCAGCATCATATTGCATTACCAATAAAAGACCAAAATATTCCTAAAAATGTTTTATTGAAGTTGTACATATGTTTTGCTAATTTTAATCTTAAAACATATACGTAAATGATGTTCTTAGTAAACCCATCAAAATGTATCTACTGACAAAATTCAGCATGAGGAGAATGAGAGAGCAATAAATTGCAGAAACCTACAACGCACCTTTTATATCTGAGTAAGGGAATCTCAATTTTTTTCCCCCAAGTATGATAAAATACGATTACTTATGGTGGTAGACAAATGCAATATACCAATATTGTTGCTGTATTTGTACACCAAGGTTTACAACATTTATAAATTTAACCCAATATTTATGTATTTGTCTAATATTTATCTTGAAGTGAAACATTCATTAGTTTCACCGTTAATACAGACACGGGATGTAGAGCCTCAAATAAGTTGGAATAATAGAACGTTATGTATGCAGTGGAGCTGTTAGACTTTTCACACGATACGTCAGAAAAAGATATGGGAATTATGATGATACGAGATTTTCAGTGCTATCAAATGTCACATAAAAGTCAGTCAGTTATACTACTAAAATATGGTATAGTGATACGTATTTTTCATTATCGTAATGTAAAGAAATAGACCTGCATTTAAAAGATTAAGGCCTAAAGGTGAACTCAGTTCTTTCTCTATTAGGTTAATAAAGAAAACAAAAAGATATTGCCTTAGAGTTGTAACATTACTAGATTACGTACAAGATTTCTTGCCATAGATTAATTCGGACACGCCTGACTGTATAGCAGTATGAACAATGTTTGCAACGTTTCGACGTAGTAAGAACATCTTATTCTGTGAAATTCTACTTTTTTTTCTCTTTGTATAAATACAATGATGTACAAAATAAGTAAACATTTCGACTAAGAGTCTTTTAGGTCTGCGATACCATCATTGTATGCAGTGTGCACATCGGGTTTTCGACGTATATCGCCATGCGAAAGGTAAAGAAGGCAACGGAAAATGTGAAACAAGAGTTGAGCGAGAGAGTCGCAAATTAAAAGCGGCCAATGTTAGGAAAAGCTGCGAAAAGTGGTGTTGTCGTAGTGGCCGGTTGCTGATCACCGATGCTTTTGAGTAAGTTGCCTTGCAAGAGACTGTCAAGTGCCTTCTGAACTGTCGGATCGTTTAGAAGAGGTGATGGCGAAACTCCCGAAGTAGTTGTCGTTGTCGACGCTGACGTGGCGGTTGTTGACGCTGCTGGCATAATATGACGAATTCGTGAGGCTCGCAGCTTTATTACTTGAAAAGTGCATTTTCTCGAAGTTCGTTCGCTTTGATTTCACTGCATTCTGCTAGAAACCGTAATACACCGCACTAGATAACTCCAAAGCGTACGAAGTTCGTTTTTTTTTCACATAAACGTCCGTAATGTGAGTTACTTCAAGCATTCGTTTATCGAAATATAAATGGCGAACAGAGCTTGAGACCGGACGCTTTCCGTTTGGAAGCATCAAACTGGTATAGAGCTAGTAATGCGAAAATGAAGCTCAAATCCCATTAAAATTTGATTTAGTTCATCAGTTTTCCTCGTCCGCTCGTATCTCGAATAAAAAAGAGTCGAAAAACGCCTACATAATCTTCAGTGGCAGATTAATTTGAAAGCTGCCGATCTGCCCATCCGAGCTAAGTGTAGCAGGTCACGGCAGGTGGGGAGTTGTAAATTAAATGAAAATGGGATCGCGTTCGCGGCACAATGCAAAAAACTGACACTGTGCACAAAGTTCGGTTACGCGGCGAACATCGTACGACATCGAATAGAAATGTCATCTATTCATTGACGATAAAATATACAAATGGGATTCCTAATAGACGTGCGATATTGTTATGTTTAGTTGTAGACTGTCCTGATTTATTAATATCATCAGAAACGTGATACAAAACATACGGAGGTAATCGCTGAAGCATGATTTTTCGAATGCTAACACCGGAAATTTGTAATGAATTTTACCTGTTCCCCAATTAGCTGGAGGGACAGGAGCCGGGGTTGGAGTCGGAGCTGGTACCGGACTAGGTGCTGGCGCCGTTGAACTGGTTTTATTACTGTTGAGAATGTTGAGTATCCTCGATTGTAGTTCAGCCTGTTTCGGATCACTGACCGCTATCGATGTCGTCGCTGGCAAATCTTTCACATCGCCCAATTCAACTTGTACTTGCTCCTCACGCTTAATTTCGAGATACTTTATGACCCTGTCGTACTGAAGCACAGTTAACTGATGATTGTCAGCCAACATGTTTAAGAGGACTTGCATGGCGTCAGGATGACGCTCCCGTGCAACTGGTGTGTTCAAAGGAACAGATCGCCCTCCGGATTTATAATTCGAAAAGTCTCTCGAGATTAAGTTGATGGCATCTTCAACCGGCATATTTCTGTGTTCTGTGGTGGAAAAGAATGTTGACAATCGTTAACCATATTTCCGTCGAGGATTGTCATACTTGAAGAAAAAGTAAATACCCTGTGGTAAACCATGAAGAATGTTGAGTGTAAGCGAATGATGTTCTTGATTGACAGGTGTAACAACCACAGCATAGAGGCAACCGCGGCTGGCTATATTACCGAGAACGCGACTTAAAAGTACGTCTTCGTTTGGAAAGAGAAGATCCACTGTTAAGCCTATTTTCTTTAACCGCATTTCTATAGCTTCTGCATATTCTCTGTTAATTCAGCAAGATTTTAATCAACATTAATTGTGGAGGAATGTTTAAAATCAGTCATGAATATGGCAGAAATAAGATCTTACGTTAGCGCTTTGTTAACAACAATTATTTCACAATCATTTTTGTCTGCAGCTATCGGCGGATAATCGCCTGATCCACTGCTACTACTGCAAGTAAATGAATATAAATGTAGGGAAGGGTACACAAGGTTTAATCTGGGTTGCATGTTTTTGCAATGACTTACCCAAAACTCATGTTCATGTCCCTAGAAGAACCTTTGAAGTCATCATAACGGTTACTACTATCATTAAACGAGTCTCTGCCGAAATTATTACCCCGAAGTCTATCACCTGGTTTATGATCCCAGTCCCTGCCGGTCTTATCATCTATTCTGCCTCTGTTAATTGGACTACGATCCCTGAAGGTACCTCCAACAGAGTTGTCTCGATTTTTATTTCTGTTTTTCCCACCCCTGTTTCCTCTTAATCTACCAGCTCCACCAGGAGTATTCAATCCAGCATTACCACCAATCTGGTTCTGGTTATTTATTGGATTGTTTTGGTTGCGATTTACAATTGCACCTTGTCTATTTTGGTTTCCTCCTTGACCGAATTGGTTGTTACCACCTCTGTTCTAAATATTAAATTTAACTTGTTTGTTAGCATAGTAATTTTGCCTGCATTAATCCAATTAAGTCTATATTAAATGTATTCCAATTACCACTTACAAATTGATCATTTGTACTATCCCTGTTTTGGTTTCCTTCCAAAAACTGGTCATTCTGGTTACCCTTTTGATTATTATTGAAAGGACTATTGCTTCCAAAACTCTGATTCATTCCACTAAAGCTCTGATTTCCTCCACTGAAACTTTGATTTCCAGTGGAAAATGCATCAGTTGAATTATTGAAACTAGAGTTTCCTGTATTGAATTGAGTGTTCGGCCCACCCATTTTGCCTGGACCACCTGTTCCTGGACCAGTGTTTCCACCTGTGTTGGCATTTCCACCACTACCGCTATTTTGATTATCCTTCTTTGCAGGTCTAACATCTAAAATATAATCGGATATTAAATGCAGCCCATTTTAGGTTAAACCTGTTAATTTTACCTATCCTCCTTCCTTTAAACATAGCACCATCTTCATTCTGAATAGCCTTCTGTGCGGATTGCTCTTCTTCGAATTGCACAAATCCGAATCCACGATTGATGAGCGAACCAACAACAGTGCCATATTTCGCGAAATGCTCCTCCAATTCATGTTTGGTCATATCATCTGTCTGTAAATGTCCCACGAATATCCGGCTACTTACAGTAGCGGGATCTTTCAGAAGACGTGCACTCATCTTCTATGATTGCTTATATGTCTTCATCAGTATAAAATAGTAACCCCAGCTTCAACTTCACCCTACTTGAAACCTAACAAACATTGGGTGTCTGTTTACTTCTCGGAGAGCAGCGAGTGTGTCAAAATAATAATGCAATCGAAGGTTATGTTTCTGTTTAAACTTACCTACCAAGGTTTTCACTATATCGTAGGAATCTACGGAATTGCGCAATAAACACTCTTTCAATTGCGTTATGGAGATTTTGTTTTCGCCCACGCCGTTGGATCTTACATTACTGCACAACAAAAGCGGAATTTGACAAAAGCCCTTACAAAAATTCTAACCGCTAGTTAAACAATTGAATGCTTATATATTTTATAGATGGCGCATAATGAGAATGCAGCATAAGATGACGTTAATTCCAAGATTGCACACCGGCGTCGAATGGCGTTGGTCCTCTGGTTCGAAAATGATTGGAACCTTTGTTTCAAAATACAATTTGACCGAACTATTTATTTGAAATAATTCAGTCATTTGCTTCCTCAAACATGTGAAAACTAGCAAAATGTATAATTCGAAATAAAAGCAATCATAAGACTAAACTCTGAGATCTCGAAGAACACTCAGTTTTCGCGGCGTTGGAAAAACATTTATCTTACAGATCTTTTGTTTGAATGTCGTATTACATTATCAGCTCCAACTACAAATTACATTGGTAAAAGATTTTTCAGATCAAGAATTAAAAAATGTGTAAATTAATTATAGAGTGTTCAACAATTATATTTGTGACTATTTCGCTGAATCAATTCCTGTAACAAAATATGAAGTTGTGTTATAACATTGATAAAATGAGGTACAAAATTCAAATTTGACTGACAAATTTTTCAAGTGATTTGTACGGTGTCAGGAAAAAGTATCTTATGGCTTATATACTCCAAAACGTCAGTGGAAGAGTGAAAAAATAAGGTCCCACCGAGATTTGAACTCGGATCGCTGGATTCAGAGTCCAGAGTGCTAACCATTACACCATGGGACCTTGTGGTGACAGAACTTCGTTCATCTAAATGTGATGGTCAAGACGACTCTGTTGCAAAATAAAGAACATGTACCCTATTTGGATAAGAGCTGCTTTACCCAGATTGCGAAAAATACTCATTAATTTTACATATAACATCGATCTAAAGAAAAAGCAAGTGAATGTATTCTGAGGTGAATATTTATTTCAGCCTTGGAAAAATATTGATACATTGTACATAAGATATCTTCCTATGTAACATAAAGATGTTTTTGTGAATTTTACAATGAAAACAATAATTATATAATCCATGGTACACAGATGCAAAAAAATATTTTCATGTTATCTTAGTTTGTTGATAAGAAGCTGTGTACAAAAATATTAAATAATACCTAGTATCTTTTAGTACATAGGTGATATTATTACTAAGCGTGACTGCACTAAGTATAAACAATCTGTATAAAGTAAAGGTTTTCTTTCTCATTCGGAGATTGTAGGTTCTGCACTTGCAGATGAGTCATTTGTCTCAGATTCTTTAGCTACTGCCTCTTCCGATGAATGATCTGTAGTTGATTTAAGTTGAGTCTCATCTGTAGTTTCCACTGTTACAGATGGTTTCTCTTCATCCAAATTCTTGTTCTGTGACATTTATTGTATGCTTTAGTGAGTAACAAGGGTTTGGAGACATAGTAGAATTAAATAACTTACATTATCCTTGTCATTGCAAAGCTCCAGAAGGTTGTACTTTTTATACTTGAGATAATAAGGAGCAATTGATATAAGACAAACATTTCGTACAACTTCTATGACAACACCAAGTTCAGGATCTTTCAAATTAGCTTTATTACCAGGATTTTTCTCTGTTATTATATCTGCCAGATTAGTTATGATTTCATCTCTTTGTAGCACATTGTTACAATGACGGCTGAAAATAATACCAGTAGTAAGAAATCATTTTATCAACCAAATAAAAATAATAAAGTGACAAGTATACTAACTTGAATATAATGGCAAATGTCTTTGGTTCTTGAGCAAAATATTTTTCGAATATTGTACTCGCCAATGATTTTACGTCATCTATTTTTGCTTTACAGATGCCTTCAATGGGTAATAATCTTAATAAATATCTACTTAGTTGCTTCTTTGTGTTATTCAAATTTTCAATAATTTTTGTAACTATTTCCAATGGTTTTGGAACAGTACTTTTAATGAAAATTACATTTTTTACACCAGTGTCTACTACCTAAAATATTAAAATTTATTAGCTGTTTAAGAGATTATGACCGATTTATATTATGGCGTCAAGTGGTAATGTGCACCTGGAATTTTCTAGCCAAAGTTGGTTTTGTAGACTCTGCCCTTAGTTCATTTATTTCTTTGCTCAAGGCTGTAGATATGTCTTCCTCATCATCTTCAGTAGTTGCAGGTTCATTTTCACTTGACATATTCTTTTCATCATTAACTGGTTGTGGCACCTTAACATAATGAATGTTGTTGATCTTTTTGTGCTGACAATAAACTTAGATTGTATTCATAAATGATTTATACCGCATCTTTGTTTACTGTCGAATCGGCGTCGGAAAACGATTCTAATAGCCTATAAGCGTCCCGGATGCAATCCTTCTCTTGAAAATTACATGTGCACAGAAATCCTGTCATACCAACTTCTATCATTAATTGTTTACGCTTTTTCTGATTTCCATAACTCGAAAAGTGATTTTTTCTTGTCTTTTGATAATCCATTGTCACGTGTCTCGAAACAGCTGTCCAGAACGCAGAATGATCTTAACTGTAGTAAATAGCGTAATTGCCGGTGTTTATGTCGTACTGTAGGTTATGTGACGTTATGTGACGTCATGTGGTAGCATTTTTTTATTAAAAAAACAGAAACAAATGGTCAATACGTTCAGTGTTAAAAAGATGATACTGATATACTTTCTAAAAAAATGTATTAAATACCTAACGGTTTAGGCTGTACTTTAATATTTCGTACGGAATAACGGCTACTGCATGCGATTGAAACAAAACACTACATATTAAGACTCTTGCTAAGTGTGCATCAGCGCATATTACATATAAAAAAGGACACGTAAGTTTGTCGGTTCAGTGAAAGAATTGATACATTATAAATATACAAATTTATTAAAAAATATAATTTATAGAATACAACAGTAACGTATAATCATAATAGATCCTGTATTATTATACGTCGTCGTACTGCATTAGTATAGCCTTCTTTGTATTCGTAAGTAATTCGATGTTTCTTTAGTATCTCCTGAATACGCTCCGGCGGTGGTCTTACATCCGACGAGTATATACCCTTATGCGATGCTTGTACAATACGTTTGTTTTGTTCTGGGGCTGTTTCGGGTGTGGAGATTCTACCGAAGAAGTCTCTGATTTTCTGTAAAAAGATAATCATCATTGTCATTGTGACGTTTTTCTTAGAATTACCAATGTCACGAGGTTGTAACTTCCTTACTCTGTCAGAATGTTTTGGTATTTTTCCTTTCTGTTTACCCTCAGTTACTGTGAGAGTTTGTTTCTGCGGTTTTATCGAATCAAGAAGAGGTGCATTCTGTATTTTAGTAGGCTGTGTTAATGGTAATGCAGGATCGTTATGCGTGGCCATATTGACGGTACGTCGAATTCGTTCGATTTCCAATTCGCATGCAACCATTTGCTTTGCAGCGTAAGAAAGTGGTTTATAACTATTACATTCGGGGAAAATACCCACTTCGAATAGATCGCTAAAATGAATGATTCGTTATAACTCCACGTGAAGAAATTATAATATTTTCAGAAGCACATTAAACTTACGGATCGAGATTATATTCGTATTTGCCTTCCTGTTTTCTCTCTTGTACGTAAGTTAATCCAAACTTAAGCATTACATGTACCAAACGCGTAAGATCAACCTTTTCTTGCGGTGTGAGCATAGTGTCTGTAATTGTACGTATTTGGGGAGTCAATATTTTTGGTAAAAGCGGTGCAAAATCCGTAATCAGCACTAGCTTATCGTGCCCAGATGATCTCCGAACTGCTGTTATAATAGCAATATTTTTCGCTAAATCTCGAGCTACCTGTAAACATATTGTAATGAATTCTATTCGTCCAACGTGATAAGTTCGCAAAATTGATTCTGTACCTCAAACGAGTTAACGGGATATGACAATTTTGGGCTCTGCATTTTGGAAAGAGATAGATGCCACGTAACAAATGCATAATTTGTATACGGCATGAGAGACCAATTTTGTCGCTGTAATACACTAGAAGAAATCTCGTCAAAGAACTCAAACCAGTTTAACGGCGTTTGTACGTCCTCTATCCTCAACAGCGGTATTTGAACAAAGTTATGAAATATTCCTTGCGCCAGCCTATCCGTTTCACCGGATTGTGCTATCCTCAAAACATTTTTGACTCTCGCAGACATCGATAGCGTGCCGTGTCGATCTCTAGGTATCGTCAGAATTGCTTTCCAGGCGTCGAATAACCCTTTTCGGGTATCTTTTATTCCTACGGATGTATCGTCGTTCAAATTAACACCGCCCATGAATTGTAAAGAACCGAGACAAGATCTAACATCGCAGCCCGTCCTTTCGGCTAACTTTAGAAGAGCTTCAGGAGTTACGTCGAGCCTTTCCTTCTCCGCTATCTCCATTAGTCTCTCAGCTAATCTTGAAGGCCTTACTTCTGGAACCGGAATCATAAGGGCGACAGCTCTCAGTGCTCTAAGGATTTAAAATATCGCAAAATGTTTACATGTTCGTACGGTAGAGAACATCATCGACACTTTTGCTTACTTTAAGGACGGCGTGTACGGTTCATTGCAGATACAGATGACGGGTCGCTGGCAACCATTCTTTTCGTTTTCGTTTTTCCCTTTGCTTTTTTTACCTTTCTGTTGTAGTTTTCCTTGGACAAATTTTAAGAGAAGATCAATTGACGCAGCTGGCGCTCCATCAATTTCGTCGAGTACTAAACAATTGGGTCGCGGATCTTGTCCCATTATCGCTTTCATCTGCGTGGAATTTTGAAGTACCTGCCTGGAATAAATATAAAAGGAGTTTGTGGTTTTCTTTAAAAAATATTTGAAATTTTATCGGCGCACTGTTTACCTGAATGCGTCAGGGCTTCTTTCATCACTCGCATTGATCTCTACGACATTGTAGCCGGCAAACTTAGCTGCTAGATGAGCAAGTGTTGTTTTACCCAATCCAGGAGGTCCACTAAGTAATGCAATTCTATGCTTTGGATATCCGTGACTATCTAATTCATCAATGTCTTTTTTCCAATTGTTCCATTTCTTTTCATTTACCGGAGCGATTGATTTTCTCTTTATCCGACGTACCTCTCTATTAAATACGACTTTATCCCACAGTTTCAACCATTGCAAAAAGTGTCTGTTCACTGTTTCATCTGAGAGTAATTCCAAATAGGTCTTAGGTCGATATTTATCCACCCACAATTCATCATCAGTACCCTTTTTAGTGACAAATGGTTTGAGAGGTAGACTTGCACGCTGTGCACTTTTTATGAGCTGTATCACAAAAGTAAATTTATAAATATATTTTAATTTTCACATGCATATTTTATATAGCTGGTGCAATGTACAAAATATTGATCATATTGTACATACAATTTCTTCTGCTTCTGCTTTTAACTGATTAATAGGTGTAAGAAGAAAATTGGTATGAGATTTACTATTTTTTTCAATATCATTTTTCCTAGTACTGACTCTCACATATATACGTTGAGAATCAAAAGGTCTTGTTATTGCTATAAAATTCCATGGTGGCACTTTCAAAGAGATTGAATCCGTATACAAACTGTTTGGAAGAAGACATAAAGTTAACAAGTAGGTTTGCAGCTGTGATAAGTAATCACAAAAAATATTAAATTAGTGTTTACTTGGGTATATGTTTGTCTTTAGTAGATGCCTCAATTTTCTCTGCATGATGCTTGTTTCTAGCTGCCAATACTCTCTCAATGATTTTATCAGGTTGGTCCCAACGTGGTTTCTTACCATTTGGTTCATGTTCAGCATCTATAATTATAGGTTTTGAGAATTGTTATAAAAGAATAGAAGTGAAGATCTCAAATAGGAGTATAGTTACCAAAGTCAGTGTCAAGTATATCTGAAATATCTCCAAAGAATTCTTCATAGTTTCGTTTCTTTGTTCCTTCACTGCAACTACTAGTATTCGGACAGTTCTGAGAACGATAGAGTGCAGTTGTGGGTGTTTCCAATTGAGGAGTTTCTTGGATCTTTGGCTTTGCAGCTTTGCTTTCCAGAGATTTCACTGAGTCCCTATGTTGATTTGTGCCAGCTTAATCAAGAATTGTTAACTTTATTATAAAAGCAAATGTGTTGTTTAACTTAAGCGCAGAGACATCTAAGTAGAATTGATCACATGATCAAATGTGTTAAAAATCTTCAAAAACACAGTCGGCTTAACAAGTAAAGGTTATGTTTCAAGTACCTTCAAGCTCCTTTAAAATCTCATACTCGTCCTCGTGGAGTAAATCAAACTCTTCGTCTGGATCTGGAAACTCACTGTCCATTGCAACAATATAAAAGTTTTACAGCCTATACCGAGTTCCATTAATTTTTTCGACTCGTTCTATTCAAAGTTCTTCATGTTTTAATTCACCCTAGCATTACCTCACTACCTGAATCTTCCCGCCTTTTCTCGCCTGTCATTTGAAGTGTGGCGGTAAATGATTTAAATTCGAATATTTTTGACGGATCAATAGAAAGTCAAATAGACAGAAAAATAATTATGCAATGTTCAAAGGAACATCTTATGCAGTGTGAACGGTATTCTACTAATGTAGTTAACATTTTCTTCTACGACGCATTGAACTTGTCGCAAGTACATGTTAATTACCACAGGTGTTACACCACGTATACAGCACACTCGTTCCATTTTACCGGCGAAACGCGCTATAGTACAAGTTGAAAAATGTCTCAATGACAAGTTCGCTCGCGTTTCGGTCCCATTTAGATTCACGTGACAGGCATCGCGAGTGTGATCAGTTTCTTTCGATCGTCCCAGCGAACGAAACGTTACGTATGCCGAACATGACATTCCCTATCATTCCTGTTGTCGCGCCGCAGATGGTCCTTTGAATAATAAGAATTGCCGTTTTCGACTCGGCCCCAGTTACACGTCAGATCCATAGTAATACTCTATCCGAAAGCCAAAGCCAGAGCCGAATTCGCAGACACGTCCCACATAGAATGCGCCTCACGCGTGTATCGCTGCGTCCTATTTTTATCGTTCGCCCCGACACGAGGAAACCGTGCGGTTAGGTTCCTTATCGTCCTACACGAGCTACAACATTTTTTATCGTAAACAATTCGAGTTGAAATTCCTCCCACGAGTCGTGGACAACAAAATATATATATATACATATATGTATACAACACATCGGATGGGAAGGGGCGCGACTTGCAAGTCGGGAGCAAGTCGGGAGCAAGTCGCCGAGCGATTAAGATAGTCAGCCAGTGTGATTCCGGCCGAGCGAAAGAAGCGATCAATAGCGGTGGCCTCGCTTTCGGTGTGCGCCGAATGGCGTTCGTCGCGTACATACATTGTGTTTCCTAGGTAGCCAAGACAAGCGAGCACGATAATTCGACGTGTCACGTGCCACGCGAATTGATCGGCGGACAGATGTGGAAAGAATCGGCCCCTGACGGTTCCGAAGCGCACTCGGTCTAATTGTTACGCTAGCCAATCGAATTGACGCATTGAACGTAGAAGGATTGTGCGGATTGTCGCCTGCCGATTGTTCGCTTCGCGATTTCGTGGGAATCCTCCGTTCCAAGCGGCCAGTGCTAGGCGATAGGATGCACGTGTGTGAAAATATCGCGTGCGAAACCGGTGTACACGAGCGAGGAACGTCATTGGTGAGTGTGTGAATGCAGCCTGTCCGTGAAATTATATGCTATCTTGAGAACTGAGTGAGCGGTATTTTTGGTTCGTGCGCGACGGATATTTTCGGCCGCTTTTATCGCGCCGGAAGGAGAGTATGCTAATCGATTTGCTCACCGCTATACTGTTGATAACTAACAGCGAAGTTTTATTCGTGAGTGAAGTCTCGTTGTTAACCGTGTCCTTTACATTTTCTTTATTCGTTGCAGACGGCATGAAGCATGCAGGCTTCTCTGTCCAAACGACCGGCCGGCTGCATCGGAAAGTGTACTTCCGGTCTGAACAGCGAGGAGCTGGATCAGATCACAGATAACATAGGCAAGACGCTGACCCACCACAAGGGCAGGCAGATCTTCAGGGCGTACCTGAAGAAGCGCGGACAGCGGGACAATCTCGCCTGTCTCGAATTTTACGACACCTGCTCCGACATTATCGAGAAGGACCGGAATTATGTGTAAATACCCCTCTTCATTTCAAAACCCAATACTCTTGATAGACGATTTTAAATGAGTTTTATTTTTTCAGCCTGACAACCAACGAACCTAATATTGAAACTTTGAGGGAGGATGTTGAAGAAGCGAGGGACATTGCAGAGGATTTAGACGGTGTTCCGCGAATTGATATGGCTTTGCTGGAACGATACAATGAGGCATTGTCCAGCGAATCCCGACCTGCAATGCTGGCAGTGCTGGAAGATACCAAAGATCGTTTGCGCGATCATTTGCGACGCGCGCACGAAAGCTTCAAACGTTACGCTTCGGAACCGTGCCCAATGACCAAGTCGTGAATACCGTGTGCTGTTGATTTTTCACCTGTGTCAGTTAGTGCAGAGTGAACAGAAGATTTTCATTGCGAGATGAGCTCGGCCAACGCTGTTCAGTGCAGACATTTTGTTAATCAGACGTGAACTCGAACGTGTACATATACAGTACGGCGTAGTACTACGCACGTGATGCATACCTTGTTTATATTTTCATGTACTTTTTTGAAGTAAAAAAATTTCGCACAGTATGATTGATCTGTTTATTTTGGCTACCGTGTATTGAAAGTGCGCGGTTCTAGATGGCAGCACCTCTCGGTGGTCTCATTGGTTCGAATCAATGTAGAAAGCGTAGATAGCATTATTTGCGGTAAAAGTGCGATAACGACTGACGTGAACTTATCTGTTACGAAACGGCATGTCAGACTGACAGATATATGACACAAAGATTTTCAGCTAATTTGTAACAAGTTTCGTCAGATGGATATTGCGTGTCGCCCGAAAGTGAATGAGCCAGAGTCAAATTCGCTGGATAAGCATGACGCTACAAATAAAATTCTTAGTTCAGTCAAAACATGCAGAAAATCGACAATGGGAATGATAACGGAGTCGGCAAAACTGCCTGCAGACAGTAGCTTGTGCATCACTATTTTATTATTTATTATAATTATTGTTATGGCCGAATAAATGTCTGCACCTTATGCAGATGACGAAATTACCTACGATTCGTTGACTGTAGGTACTCCGGTAAAGGAAATAGTAGCGAGGATAGGTAACGTGCGACACATCATCAGCGTTCTGGAAGAGGATTTACAATTGTCACGTACGTTAGAAGCAGATCAGTGGCTGAAGCATGCGGCTCTGAGAGCCCAGCATGCGCTTTTGATAAATGACCTGAGAAGAGCCAAGAAGCGCAATAAGAACATGTTAAGTAAGTGGGTAAACTGTGTTACGAACATCATATTACGAGACTAATTTTGTTACGGCCGTTTATAGACTTATTTCGGCAGAGCGTCACAGATATTCGATTGGGAGATGTTAATATATTACCAGACTCTTTAAATCGGGAAGTGCAACGCATTTGGCACAAAAAGTAAAGCCACCTTTTGGACCGTTTATTTTGAAAGTCGTGTAAGTTCATATTTATAAAAAAATTGGATATCATAATTTATGATTAACGTGGTGCAAACGGTTTATTTATATATGTAACTTTTTTTGGACTTACATCACTTTAAAAATAAACGGTCCATTTAATCGTGCGATTATCTTAAAGATCAATAAAATCAATTATTCGACGTCAGATACGACGCTCTGTTGTCGCAAAACGAGAGGCTCCGGAAGGAAGTGGATGCCAGGGATTACATTATCAAGAAGCAGAACAAGGAGGTCCATACTGCATTGCTTGCACTTTCGCAAAATACTTACCTATCTTGTTTCGTACCAGATCGACAGTCTTCAGCAGAGACTCTTGAATTTAGGCGAAAGCCTCGCCGAACGTAACGAGACCGTGAGAAATCTGTGCATTAAGTATCTGTCCTTGAAGAAGCGCAAAGATCAGCAGGAAGTCGTACTAAGGACTGGCGGAAAGTTAGTAGTAGAATGAATACGATCATTGTCGGTCAATGAAGTCGATTGATCAACTGCTTTCCAGAATAGGCTGCGAGAAGCGGATAACTCTTCGGCGATAAAATTATCTCAATCTTCCTCAAGATTCTACCGAATCAAAGAAGACAGTCTGCCATCGGAAGTGTCGAAGCTTACCCACTCATAAAATGTTAATAAATCGATTTTCATCTATATTGCCTCATTATTTCAGCCCGTAATGTAATATTTATGTCAGAGAATAATAATTTGATTAAGGGATTGCGCGTAATTGAGTTTGGATCGCTTGACTGGCAGGTGCTTCGGTATATGAAGAGCGGTTTTGCTCATTGCTAGTTCACATCGTGCTTAACAGCACGGTAGAAAATGTTGGTCGCGACTCCTTAACGACGTATGTCAAGTTGTGAGTAAAAGCATCATGCGCACGTGGCTGTTAGTGTCCTGTGACGAAGACCTTAACGCCTCTTCTTGCCTTTCAGATGATCGTGCTATCTTGACAATTTCTTTTAACGATGTAACATTTCTTCTTAACATTTTGACAATCGACGAGTGAAAAATCGGCCTCAACCATGACCGTGCGATTAACGTTGATCAGTTACACTTGCTTCTTCTTGTTCGCTCCGGTGTTATCCGTCATTCTTGCCGTTCTGTACGTCTATCGATTCATAGCGCACCTAGCGCTGAAGGTCGAGCTGGGGGAGAAGTTCGTCGGTCTCCTGGATGGCACGGATTACATTTGGGCCATCGAGGATACATCGGCCTTGTCCGTGATCAACGTCCTCTCGATCCTCGAGAAGGATCCGCGCCATTACAGCGGAAATTTTCTGGAATCGTTCAGGAAGCTCGTCCGGGAACGTTTACTTAATTCGACCTTCGAGAAGCTGCTGTACAAGCGGTGCAAGAAGTATGGCTACTACTATTGGGAGAAGTGCGAGGATGTGAACCTGGCCGAACGAGTCCGATGGATAGATCACGAGCAAGCGACCTGCGACGGATGCTGCGACAACGTTTACGGCGAGTCCTGGAAGAAGACCATCAGGAACCTCACCAATCGGCCGCTTCCGCAGGATCATTCTGTCTCCTGGGAGATTCTCATCGGGAGGACGTGTCCAAGGTCGAACTTCCAGCGACTGCGACGCATGGAGGAAGGTATGGTCAGTGCACATCGGATGAGAAGGTCGAAGGTGAAGGTGCCGATCATCTTCCGCGTTCATCATGCCCTGGGTGATGGAGTGGCCTTGCTGAAGTTGCTGGCCGAGTCCATTGCTGATAAGGACGCCATCCCGGAGTCCTTGGTGGAGATCTGTGACGAGGAGTGCGTGGTCAGACATGAAAACGGATACGAGGAAATTTCTGTACCTGTACCGCAGCTGAACGTATACCATGAGCCTACCTTGGATGCCTGTCAAGTTCTGGGCGCGACCATGCCTTTTACCTATTCCGTCGCTTTCCGACATGTAGGCCAGTCCTTGCAGCGGCAGTTTGAAGCCAGAGTCAAGTTCCTGCAGCATTGCACCACCGACGAGCTGCTGCAGACCGTCAGGATGTTCGTTGAAGACAGGCTGAGAGATGCGACGAAGGTCATCATCGAGAAAGTCAGGCGTCTTCTTCAGGTACTAGCAATGCTGGTAGCCATGCCGACCTTCGTCGTTGAACAGGCTGTTCGCAGTATGGATAATAGGTGTGTTGCGTGCTTTGTTCATGGTATTAACCCCTTAACGTGCACCAAACAGGCCAAACTGTGCACGCTCGAGTATATTCGAGCGGCGTTGTATTTGATGCTCGCTGAAATAAAAATAAACATTTTGATAATTTTTTAATTTTTTTGCCAAGACAATGTTCTAAAGTGTGTGTTTTACATAAAAAAAATTGATATTTTTTGGCCGGTTTATTTCAAAGGAACCGTGCGTTAAGGGGTTGTATTGTACATGTGAATGACGTACCTTTTGATCAGTGCTCTTCATGGCCCACTACTGTCCGGCGAGAAGCTGGTGAGTTACTGGATGGAGAGCGACTTTCGAAAATCCACGGACGAAAAATTGGTAACGAAAATTCGTGATATCAAGAACATCACTGGCGTGAAATTCGCGGTCGTCGTCCTTGCTGCTCTTTCTTCAAGCTTGCATAAGTATTTGCTGAGCGTACGTAGCTGTAATCTGTTGTGGCGTAAGGTTCTAACGGGTGGGCCGGTCGTACTCATCTTTCGTAACTTCGTGCAGATAGGCGAAGCTGCCCCTCGCGGAATGACAGTTGTGGTGCCACTGAGAATGGAAGAACCTAGGAAGGATTGTTTGGAAAATGGTTTTTCCGTTGGCTTGCTGCCTGTTTGCATCTCGACGGCAAACGGACAGAAATTGGCGGACCCGAACGAAGATACCAAGATTCTCGATCGACTTTACGATGTTTCGAAGGCAAACGACAGGTTGAAGGATGGGCCTGATTACATGATTAATTACTGGCTGATGAAATACGTTTCCGCGGCCATTCCTGAAAACATTCTGAGACCACTGTTTGTTAGCTACAGCACGATGGTTTTCAGCAATTTGGTGGGATCTGCCGAAGTTCGCGTTCTGGGCAATTCTTTGAAGAACATCGTCTTTTGGATTCCGAACAAGTACGTTTTTTAAATGATTTTTCAATTATGAGTTGATGTTTGTGAAATAATATTGTTGTTTAGAGACACTACTGGGGTTGGCTGCGCTGCTTTGAGTTACGGTGGGAACATGCATCTTTCGCTGGTGGCCGATAAATCTTTGATGAAGGACGAGCAACATCTCTCGGAGATCCTTCAAAATACCGTAAAAGAAATTGACAAACTGCACGATTACTTGACTGCGTCGTGTCTGTCGAGGAAGTTTCGGTGTGTTACGCCAGCACCCATGAAAGAAGGTGAATAAATATTTGAGGGGGAGTGCGAGCTGGTACCGAGTGTTGTAATATTTAACGTTTTCATTATGTTTTTAGCGGGCGGTGTGCTCTAAGACGTGATGGGAGAGCTAAGATAATTATTTTTTTAGACTGTATTCATTGGTATTTTTTCGACATTATTACATTACAAGAGTTTATTATTTTCTTTAAATTCACACTTTGTAAGTATGAGACGTATACACATATTTTTGATAACGTTATTTACATAGCCTTAAGCAACGAGTAAATCGTAATATTACCATTTTACGAAAGTGTGGAAATGTACCTAGGATCAGAGGATTGAATCATATTTTGTATGTGAGCTCATTCACTAATCATTTTCTACGACTACACATAAAAATACTGTAAACGATCAATGTTGAAAAGAATGTACAGCAACATGTTTTTATTACATTACAATATTGCGTTGTACAAGAATGACGATAAACCATTTTCTCAAAACTCGTTCCAAATTTCCCATTTACCTCTTTGACGGCAAATGAGTAGATGACGCGCTATCGATCCGTCCGAAGAAACACGAAAGGCCAGAAGACGATGTCGAACAAGGCGTTGAAGAAGGAAAAGTTGCTTCGTCGTCTTCTCACTTTCGCCGACGTACTTACCGGCAAATTTGACTTCGTCGCCGGTGCCGAACGATGAATCGGTTGCAGACTGCTGCGAACGTTGTGTACACTCTGTACGTTCTTCTTCCTCACGTTGATTCGCTTGCCGCTGTAGTCCGACAGATCACTTTCGTCCGACGTTGTTTGAAGGTATCTCCGATGCTTCGACAATCTGCAATCGAGCCTTTAACCCTTTGACTGCTGAATACGGTAAATGCGGTGTATTGAATTATAATTTCTTATAAGGTGCAGTAGGGGAAATCCGTACACGGGGCAAATCCGTACTAGGCCCTTAATTATTCGAATATACGTTGCATTGTACCAGCTGTAAGGCAGAAATCTTCCTTTGGTTAGTATTCGATGGTTTGGATAATATTCAACATAGGTGGCCGCCATGTATTGTGTGATTCCCCCGTTTAACTCGTTCGACAAAATTTGTATTACTAATAACAATTCCGGCTTTGCCCCATAATAAAAGGATATAAGATTCAATTATTTTTAAACAGGTTGGGCAGTTTTGCCCCAGTTACAGGGCAAGTCCGCCCTAGCAGCACTGTTTTTAATTTATTAACAAAATTATAAGTTTCAGAAAATATTTTTAATCCACATTAATGCAACTTAAAGAATAAACCGTGCGCTAAATAAAAACACTAAGATTATTAGGTTTTAGCGGAATAGATAGAAATTCATCGGTTTAAAGTAAACTTTACAACTTCTGGGTCGGTTTTACCCCACTCTATCTTATTTCATTTTTTCTTGTTGATAAGCAATGAGGTATGTTGTTTCTGAGTGTTGCACGGATACGATAAAAGAATTTCTAGACAAATACAGTAAGACAGCAGTAAACGATCGAAGCCATCACCGAGTGCACATGTGCGTCCATAGGTCATAATGATAGCTTTCGCTGGACGCATATTTGCGCCCGTAGCAATTAAAGGGTTAAGTCGTTGGAAGTCGAGGAAATTAATGCTCTTACTTTGACAATTTTTTAATGTTCTTTGCCTCCTGGTAATGTCGCGATTCGCTCCAGGATTCGATTTGACTGCTGGTGTCATGACTGCAATCGGTATGCGATCGGCACTTGCAGACTCTTTCCAAGTTCTTTGACAAAGTCTGACAGGACGGACGACCGACACTGTCAATTATGTCCAAAGACTCGGTCGACGTGGACTCGTAGTCCTCAGACCCCTCTCCGATCTTAATTTCCAACGTCTTGTCACTCGCTCTAGCGACGCTGAAAGCGAACGGTATTCAATCGGCTGCTTTATCTTAATTAAATGGATGGAGTGTACTTCGGTTCGATGCGCAATATCTGGACAGTTTCGTCATTCGGGACGCGATCACCTTTCCGTCTGACAAGCGATTTCCGGGATTTTGATTCGTTAGTCTTGTAACGGACAGCTTGAGGCTGCTTCTGGACGATGGAATTCTTCGATTTGCTTCTTAGCGCGAGTTTCGTTGCCTGAAACGTTAATCGATTTTATTCGACGCTCGGTATTGGAATTGCGAAACTTCGAAAGTTACGAATGTTGGATTGTATTACTTTATTAAAGGTAGGCACGTGATAGGATATTGGGACGATTGTCGTCTTCGAGCGTCGTATACTCTGCTTATCCTGTGCTTCGGCTGGCGGAAGTTCCTTTTTAACGGAATCTTTACTTGCTTTACCAGTTTCCGGCACTGTGCCAACTGTCACGATGTTAGAAGCTGTGCTTACTGATTCGGTATCTGCTTTCTCGTTGTTCGCATTCACAGCCTCTCTCTACTCAGGAAAGGAATGTTAATTAATAAGAGTAATTGGAGTACACGGTGTGATTATGTCAGGGACCGACCTTTGAAGGTTCGCCGGGAGTTTCTTTCGCGAGAATTCTTTCGAGATTGTCTCCGTGCTGATTGTTTGCTCCTGCGCCGATGTTGAAGCAATTTTGTGGATTTACCGCGGTGACTCTACTGTTCTTTAATTTTTCCTCCTTCGCTGTCTTTAGACGCTGATTGGCCTGTGCCTTCAGCTTGAGATTCGCCACTGCCTGCGACCTCGACTGCAACGATTTTCTCAAAACTGTACTTTTGCCCGGAAGACTCGTGGTCCTCTTCTCGGTCGGCGCACTACTGACTACGGACGCTGCTTCGACGTTTTTTTGAAGGTCGTCGGTCTTGGAAATGTCTGGCTGACTGATTGCGGCCTCGGGAGGGTTGGACAGTGGGTCCGTTTTCGTTTGCTTGGCTCCATGAAGGATCTTGTTGCCGACGCGTGGGGTGATCGACTTCCTTGGCGTGCGGAGTTCTGATATTTTGTCTCGCAACTCTGCAGTCATCGTATTCCCGGCATGACTAGAGCTCCGCCTAGATTTGTGATTGCGTTTCTTATTCGAATTTATTGGCGTTGTTTTTGTTACTGTATCGATATCGTTTCTTTATTTTATGTGTATTTAAGGCATTTATTTGGATTACAGAAGGTTTTAGAGGTCGATGGAGAATTTTAGCCCTAATATGGACTATGTCTGACTGGCTTATCCTTCTAGTATGACATTGAGCGACCAATGGAGGGTACTTTGGGACTATTTGGACCTATTGAAAGGTGATAGAATCTTCAAAACCGTCGAAAAAGGCGAACAAATTTGTGGTCGTAAATGGATTTATAAGTACCTTATCCCACAGATTTTAACTCGCCCTGGAAGCTGGTCGCAAGCAAAGTTCCGAATTCCTAATAGTTTCGAAGATACAGCCATTTTTCGGAGGTGAAAAAACATTTTTTGAAAGATCGACTTTCGCCGATAGTCCTATCCGAAAGTACGCGTCAAAAGCTTCAAGAACATGTATGATTATCATAGGTTTTGATCGCTGGTTCAAAAGTTACAGGCGATTTAAAAAACCGCGAATTTTCTAAGGGGAAACACTTTTTTTTTGCGAGAAATTGAAGGTCGGCGGATCGGATCGCCCTTTTGGTACGTGGTAGGGGGTCAAAAATAACTCAGAAAGCCGTTTCCCGTTGGTCGAAATTCGCATTAGTTTCGGAGTTACAGCCAAAAAAACACCGAAAAAATGGGTGTCGAGAAATGGGTAAAAAAGAAAAGTCTTCCGATCGACTTGTGGTTATGCATACTGAAAGAGAATCAAAGGAGGATCACAAAAATCGCAACCGGAGCCTTCTAAGTGCAATAGTCTCGGAGATATGGTCAAAAATATGCCATAAAACGGGCAAAAATTGACATTTTGCCACCTGGACCGTATACGGACACCTTAGAATAGTTTCGGAGATACGACCAAACATCGCCGAAAAAGTGGTGAAAATTGGGCATTTTTGGAGTAGCAACTCATATAGCGCCTTTAGACTAAATAATTACTGTATAGTTTGAAAGAAGAATGAAAAGCATATACAAAAACCGCACCCGAACTGTTCTAAGTCAAATACTTTTCGAGATATAGTCAAAAATAAATGATAAAATAGCCAAAATTGCGTATATCAGGCCAGTTGCGGATGCAGTGCTTACGTCTACGCATAAATCACCGTTTATTCATAACTTAACGACAGGGGTATCAAAGGAACACAGAAAATTCCAAATTACGCCAAGAAGTTCCCAATATATTAAAAGATATTCCAAACAATGCATGAAGGTGTCCAACTCAGTTCATCAACGTCCAACATGTTACAGTTACCTAAAGCTACATCGGTCACCCATTATATACAGCAGGATCTTCTAGAAAACGTCTTTGAGACAAAGAATCTTCAAAAGAAGTTCATTGACTTACACAGGAGCCACTGGTTCGTCGAGTTTCCTTTTGACCGACCTATTAATCCTCAGTTTGCTCCAGAACCTCTGAATCGTCTTAGATCGATCGAGCTCGCTCTTGCTCTCTCTGACACACTTGGAACCGGCGCCCTCATCCCGCCATTTTGGACATTTCCGATTCTCCGTGTCCGTGAAGCGTGACGTGGTGCGATTCGGCTCTCTGTTCAGTCGCGACCGAAGCCGAAGGCGAGCTTTCCTCAGATTCGCCAGTATCCGCCGCTTGCGAGCGTCTCACATTTTCCGGATGTCGCGAGCATACCTCGTCTCAGCCTCGTGCCGTCAGTTTGGGTTAGGCAGATATCGCGCGATGGGTCTTTCAATGCCATCCTGTCCGACGCCATCGCCGAAGGAGTCTTCATCTTTTTACGACTCTGACATTTGGCCGGCCAACTCGATCCGGCAAAGTGTAGCGATTCCGGTATAATTCGATGGACGCTCCGATGACGAAACAAATCGACTTACATCAAGGATAAAAAGGATAAAAGGCTCACTGTAGTATGTATAGCGAGAGCGATTAAGGAGACGGGAGGATGAATGTGTGTGCGAGGGAGTGCTGTGTATGTGTGAGGTTGACGCGCGGACCGGGAAGGACCGCAAGCCAGTCATAATGAAGCGTCGAAGTATATAATACATTTTCTGGTGACTTCCCCGCATCCTTCAGGAACAATGCACTCACTTACAGGATAAAAAGGATTCGCGAATGGCAGAAAACGTTTTGCTTTTCAACAGTTTATTAAAAATAATTCCGTGGTCTTCGTAGGTGTACAGTGTATTCCCTGCGGATAACGCTTTGGTTCCGTTCCTGATGCGGATTCGAGAGGTGAGTAAGGAAAGTGATGGCTGTCGGAAACGTGTCTAAGTTACTCGTTTAATACTGTCCCTCGAGCGAACCCTCGCTATCTGAGCATCGGCCTGTGAAGAAGTATGCGGAAAACGATTCTCGAGATCTTCTCGTAGGCCAAGAACATCAGCGCCGCTGTTAGCACTGTCTGCAGAAGCTTAGCCTCCATTCCCTTGTACAGTCCGGCTAATCCCTGCTTTCTGTAAGATGTACGATTAGACAGGGTAAGCATTTACTCGCTAACGAAACGTCCGCAAGAAATGCCTACCTGATTATGTACATCAGAATTTGCCAAGTGCCAACGTTCGGCGGTAGATTCTTGTATTTGTGTCCGTGCTGAAATGAGGAAATGTGGAAGAATAGTTTAACAATGCGGTTGCGTTGGTTTAACACGTTCCGTGCCGGACCGATTTTTGAAGACTACGTTCAGGCCGCGTGGGGCGTATACGACCCACACTTTTAGAATTAAATAAACTCGTTATTGACCTACGTCTTACAATTTGTCAATACATAGTACAAAGTCATAATTAGCAAGAAAATGGTATCAATTTTAATATGTATTAGACAACAAAGCAATCAATTTAATTGTTAATTTCTTTAGTTTAAATTTAATTTTTAAGTTCAGCTGGGGTTGCATACACCCCACGCGGCACAGAACGTGTTAAAGAAAAGCCGAGAAGGACTGAACAATGTCGGCTTACCCTGAGTCTCGTTTGTATCAGCTGAAGTGGATAAGTGAGAGTTGTAGCAATCGTCTTTGCTATCGCACCGATGAAGAAGAATGCCCAGGCCGGCGGCGGGCCACCTTGAAGCGAGGTGCTCACTCTCCTCTTGATACTCTCGTACGTCATGAACTGAATGGCCGGATTGACCACGAGCATCAGGCTAGGCAGAGTGCCTGCCCAAAGTTTCTCCAGTCCCTCGTATTTCCATATATGCATTAATCCATCTATGGCCAGCGTGTACGATTAAACACTCCATTATACACACGCAATGGAGGAGCAGTGCAACGTGCAAGGTTCCCAACAAAGAACGTCGGACGACAGCGGACGGACCTCGGCGGATACTTAAATCTCACGGCATCGCGTCATTTGAATTGCAAATTCTTGTTGACGGAGATAAGCTAATCGGAATGAACGAACCTAATCGCGCGCGACGTTGGACTCCAGAATCATCAGAGTCGAATGTTTCGCACGATCTTGACTAATTCGAGGTACGTGTCACTCACCATAAAGAGTGTTGTATCCGTTGTTATTCTTCTCGGCCCCGCCTCCGACACCTTTCATCTTCAGCCTCGTATTGACGACCCAGAGAGGTGTCGTCGTGAGAACGTTTATCACGCCTGGAAAGAAGCGGACATGACGAAATCGTTCGGTAAGTTTGACCAGCGCACACTAAAAAGGCGGGGTGGGGTTAAAGCCGACCCAGAAATTGTAAAGCTTACTTTAAACTAATGTATTTTCTATCTATTTCACTGAAACCTAATAATCTTAGTGTTTTTATTTAGCGCATGGTTTATTCTTTAAGTTGCATTAATTTGGATTAAAAATATCTTTTGAAAACCGCCCAACCTGTTTAAAAATGATTGAATCTTATATCCATATATTACGGGGCAGAATAGGATTTCTTATTAGTAATTCGAACTTTGTCGAACGAGTTAAACGGGGGAATCACAGAATACATGGCGGCCACTTATGTCGAATACTATCCAAACCATTGAATACTAACTGAAGGCAGATTTCTACCTTACAGTTGGTACAATGCAACGTTTATTCGAGTAAATAAGGGCCTAATGCGGAGTTGTCCTGTGTACGGATTTACCCCACTGCACCTTACGTCTTTCGTAAAACGCGAACGTACCAGCTATCGACGCGACCAACAAATCGTTTCTGGCCGACTGCTGTCCCCTGCTCCTCAGCATCTTCAGTCCGTGAAACGTGTAGAAGTAGACGAAGTTGCTGGCGCACAGACTCTGCAGAACCGGGACCATTCCTCTGTACAGCGTGTACCTTGAAATCGGAAGATAAAAGGGGGGGATAGAGAACTGTCCTTATCGCGGCCCGGCGCGAACGTACGCGTAATAGAGGAACTGAATGACTCGGTGGTTTAAAGATAAAAAGGAGAGAGAGGCGCGGAATGCTTTTTGCCGCGAAGGCTGTTAATTGCATCGCTCGTTTCATTTGAATAGGCGACCGAGCCCGACGCCGGGAGAGAGAGAGAGAGAGAGCTCATTATCGTCTCTTGGGTACACATGCCGGCGCGTTTTTCAAGTGTGTGCATGAGGAAAAACGTACGGGCCCTCCTTCGCCGTTAGCTCGCGGATCACAGCCAGCGTGTTCTTCGACTCTCGACCCTCTTCCACTGAAAAAGAAAGAAATGCGCGTGAGTCTTCGACGTTATGACATCGGTAATGCCTGCAATCGGCCGCGAGTCGGTCCTTTACGTAAGTGATGCAAGTCTGTTGTGGATGGAACGTGGAGTACACTCGAATTTAGTTGCTTACGTATTCTCATATTTGCCCGTTCACACTTTGGATGAATGCATAAGAGAAAGATGTAATAAGTCTGCAACCCGAAAGGGAGCAGAAAATAAAACCAACGAACCACTTTGGATGCAATCGGAAGTTCTGTCATTCTTACGTTCTTACTGATGTAGTAGTATACGTTTCAAAAGAAAAGGATATAAGCGGAAAGACTTCGAGCTTGGATAGCTTAGTGATTAGAGCAACCAATCGAGAGACCCGGGTTCGAATTTTTTCCGTTTTCCGCCTCCTACACCGACCAGCGCGACACCGACACCCTTTGGCGCGCACTCCACGTTCAGTAAAACATTCGGTCGGTTCAAAACAACAACCGATTGACTGGCAAGCCTCATTGCAAAGGATCGTTGCACAAGGAAGCCGCGTTAACGAAATGCACATTCTGCAAACGCACGCGAATCCCTTGTTGCGTGACCGTTCTAATTTAATCGCACTCGTGTGAGCGCGGATTCTTACGTTGCAGTCTGCTGCGCACAGTTTCCAGCGGGAAGAAGGTTGCCATGGCGACGACGCTTCCCTGGAACACGAGACGCGATTGGCAGGGATAGGTATGCGTGCGCTCGTGCGAGGCGTAAGCGACGAAGACAATTGACTTACGGCGGCGCCGGATATCGCGTGTCCTAAGGTCTCCAGCGTGAACACGCTTCTGCTGTTCGCACCGCCTCCCATTATTGTCCTCTCTTATCCTCTCTTGTCGGACAGCTCTTCCCTCGTTGTCTTTCCTCACCACCTACTTGCAGTTGAGACCGCCGAGGGCAGCCAACGCATCGTTCCGATTCCTCTTCCGCTTTCAAAACGTATTCGGACCTCTCAGGTCACTGAACAATGGCCGGCGAGCGATGACAGCGGAATGCTGAACGTTCGCGAATCGATGCGTCGCGCTCGATCAGCCGAGAGGTAATCGCGAGGTTCGAAGGTCCGGCTCGTTCGAGCGTCGCGGCGCGAATGTCAGGCGAGCGATCGATATCGTCCCGAGGATGGCAGCGCTGACAGTGTCGCGATGAACGCCGGCGGAGCGCTGCATCGAGGCTTACGTAAGAGAAGCCCACGTGCGACGACGGGCCATTTAATGACGTTAGAGGAAAGCGGCCTTCGTTCCCACTGCACGCACACGCTTGCCTACGCCTGCCTATGCTTCTCTACGCTCAAGCGTTCACTTTGACACGGATGCGCGCGGCTACTCGCTGCCGGCAGCGGACGAGGAACGAGAGTCAACTTGGAACGTCGCACTGGCACTAAATACTCACGAGGTGGACTCTTTAGGTTCCGTCTCGAGAATTTGTCAAGTTTAGACACGAGGAACGAGAGTCAACTTGGAACGTCGCACTGGTATTGAGTACGAGGTGGACTCTTCAGGTTCCGTCTCGAGAATTTGTCGAATTTAGACACGAGAAACGAGTCAGCTTGGAACGTCGTACTGGCACTGAGTACTTACGAGGTGGACTTCAGGTTCTGTCTCGAGAACTTGTGTTTAGGCACGAGGAATGTTCGAAGGTCTCGAAGCTTGAAACGGTGAGATGGAGAGTGCGAAGCGGTTAGGTGCCGGCACGATAAAATTATCGCGAACATGGCCGGTGCGACGACGACGCCGACGACGACGACGCTTGCGCTGTTTTGAACGCCGGGGGAGAACGTGGTCGATGTGGGAACGAGCCTCGTGCATGCGCACAGGCTCGCTTTAGTGCCGAGTCGGTCAGTTTCGGGCGCTGTTTCGATGTTCCCTTTTTCCTTATTTTTTCGAACCCGACGTCGGCCCAGGGCTCGGATAAATATTTATCGATATTATAATTAGAGTGCTCCCTGCGGAGCGGCAGGGTCCTGGGACGCTGCGGCAGGATGTGGGACGCGGGCGGCAGGACGCAGGGCGCGGTGGCGAAGGGACGCGCGATGGCTCGCAAATGCAATTGTTCGCGCCATTAGCGAGGTCGAAGGTAGAGCTCGGCCTTCCCGGCGGCGCGGCTCGGGGAGCGAACTTTGTAATTGGCCATTTGGCGGGAGGAAAATTTGCCGGACGACCGACGATCGGCCGCTACTTTTATCGATGATTTCGGAGAGAGGACCGAAAGGGTTGCTGTGGTACGTTCCTGTCGGGAATCGATGTTTCGTCTCTTGAGACGTTCCGTGCCGCGTGGGGCGTATTCGAACCCGGCTGAATTTTCCGTCGCTTGCAACTCGTACGGTAGAGTAAACGTTCGACCGTGTGCTTGTTAAAATAATTCGTTAAAAATTAAATGTATTGCTTTGTTGTCTAATGCATATTAAAATTTGTACCCTTTTCTTGCTAATTATAGCTTTGTATCATTGAAAAATTGTAAGGCACACGTCAAAAACGAGTTTATTTAATTGTAAAAGTGTGGTTTGTCCCACGCGGCCTGAACGGAAAGTTTTCAAAAATCGGTCCGGTACAGAACGTATTAACGAGTAACTGCCTTCTCGAGATGCGTCTACAAAGTCCTGCGAACGAACGCAGGATCCTACGAAGGTGCCCGACGTAGATTTGCAATTTTTACGAAACTTCGACCTTAAGTCCTAGGCAAGTGCCAAGTAGTATGGTAAACCGTGCGTCAGCAGCCCGACTTTTTGGTCGAACTGGTTCCTCACACTCCTGGGAATGACGTCGATCAATTTCGTCGCTGCGAGTTGGGTAATCGGATGAGAATTTTTTCTGTAGACAGAGAGTCGAGCGGGCAGATGTTTTTTTTCGGAGGCCAGCCAGCGTGCGGTGCAGGGATTCGGACAGATTTTCCGAGGAGAGGATCCAGGCAAGGTCGAGAGGATTTCGAATAGATCTCGGGAGAGATATGACCGCCTCTATGACATAAGTCACGTCCTAAAAGGGGCCTCGGGTTAAAGTCCTCGCGCGGCGGAATGTCGGACACACGAGCTGTCACGGCTTATCGTGGCCAGCCATCGGGAATATCATGTAAACGTCGGATCCTCCGCTAATGAAAACACGTGCGCGCATATAAATATGCATGCAGCGTACTGGCGCGCGCGCTCGGGATCAATTGGACGAAAAATGTTGTTTGTTACCTGTAGCGTGGAAAAAGCGTCGGGGCAAACGATTCTTCTTAATATCGTGAGCGTGTTCGCCGATAAAATTCTGAGCGCGCGCGCGCTGGCTCGGCTTCGTTAGTTGAGCCTCGATATTCGAGAAGAAAAATTGCGCCAAACGAGCCGCGACGGTGTCGGGGAACGTTCGTTACAGATAGGATGAAACAGGCGTTCGTTGGCCAATACACGTACTGGGCCCGCAATCAATCGGGGACGCGCGGCCGTTAACTGCTCCGACTCGGAATAATTAATAACGCGATAACTAGTACTCGGTCACCGTTCGTACGGCCGAACAAAAGAAGTCAATTCGCCGTTTTAATGAACACGCGTCACGATTGACCTTCCACGATCAAAGTGGCAGGCGAAATAATTTCCGCTCCGCGACCGGTTAGCTGACGAATCCGAATTGTGGCCAATTTTTGGAAGACTTTGACACGGAGGATTTAGGATGATTCTATCTTGTATGGATGTTTGAGTAGACTCTATGGGGGAGGGAAAGGGAGGGAGCAAAAAGTGAAGCTGAGGATTTTTTCAAAGACTTTGCACGGAGGATTTAGGATGATTGTATCTCGTATGAACCTTTAAGTAGACTCTGTGGGGGAGGGAGGGGAGGGGCGAAAAGCGAAGCTGAGGATCACTGACAGCGTTAAGAGGACGATCCACACGTAGGTCATAACTTTGATAGTGTATACGAGAATGCTGAAGTGGATCCATATACTGATCTCGGCTCGACCTCTGGGTCGTCATGTACGCGGATGGTCCCGAGGGATATGCAAAGTCTGGAATATACGTCAATATTCGTTCTAGGGCAGTTCAAAATGAAACCGAGCATTGTTGACATCTTGCCGAGTTCCAGAATACGATCTTTGGGGTACGCTCGACGTGCATGTCGACTTTGATTAACATCGCTAATTTGCAATGATTAGGCGATGAGCTGACCTCTTCAGGGGAGTTCAAGAGAATAATTTTCGATGTACTCTTGACGTTTATGCGGACTTCGCTTAACGTCGTTATCTTCGAACGATTAACCACGTATCGTTTAAGCATGCTTTTGCTTATTGATGGATATCTCTCGATCGATAGGTCCCGATCGACCTATCCATATGGAAGCATATTGGTATACTCGCGAAATGTCGGTAGGTAGATTGTAAGTTCCCGAAGCGGCAAGATGGAAATTCGGTGCAGTTTACCGAACCTCGAGTCGAATACATTTTTCCCGAGTAATTCCACTATCTTCTTTACGAGCCCGCCGCGGGTTTGATTGCTGCCGAACGGTTACGGTGGGGCAATGCTATCTGGAAAAAAGTTTCAGCAAATATCCGCCCCCGTACCTTATTTGCCCGTTCAATTCGGTCCGTCGCGCTGTTCGGCGACCGTACAGCTTTTCAATCTTCTGTCTCTCCGAAAAATTGCCTTTGAACGTCTCGCTGCGACCCCGCGCGTTGCCAACGTAGCGACGATAAGCGCCTGTTCGCTGCCGAGAGGACATAATTTCTCCCGAAAGTGGCTCGATGGCTCGGCACGAAGATAGCGCGCGTTTCACAAATATTGCGCTCCGCGCGAGAGTTCGCAAAATTTCGTCATCGCGCCAATCGGAACGATTAAGATTCAGCAACCGCAAGGGTCAGCGACGAGGGTCCGGGCAACGAATAAACAGCGGCCTGATATGAATACTCCTTCCTTTGACCCCGCCCCGTGTAGCTGATGATGCTAATCGAGAAGCCGAGGGCCGAATTTCGATGTTGGGCGGTTATGGTATGGCGACTGCCAGACTTCCGGTTCCCCAGCGGGTCGCAGAACGGGGCCATTCTCGTGATCATCGGTATCTGTATCTGTATCCTGTACCTATACTTATACCTATACCTATACCTATACCGATGTCTGTACCTAGACCTAGGGACGTACGTGGCCATCGCGGCAACTAAACCGAAAACTTTATTCGATCTTGATGCCGACCTCGAACTCGTTCGAACGGTCTCCCGAGCCTTCTCTCCTATGCAGCTTGCATCGCTGAGAAACGATTTCCCGGGATCTCTCCCTGCAGACCTTCGGGGATGAGAGAATTTTACGGGAGATTCCCTTCTTACGTTTCTTGTTAAGCCTCCGCTCTCCTTGCCACTTTTTACGCTCGTGAGGATGGCGGAGGAGGATGAAGAGGGGGAGGAAACGTGTCAGTGCGGATGCACGTGTAAACGTTCGACACTTCCGGCGGACCTTGCCAGCACACGCGGACGAGGGAAATTGCTTTGACGGCGAGCTGCTGATATATATCGGATGGCCGGGCGCGAATTTTCCCCTAGCATTCTCATTACACCGTTAACGAAGACGAGCGTCGCGTCGGGGTAGTTAAAGTCTCGTCTGTCGGGCCAAACAGCGACGGCGACGGCTTCCGCCACTCTCCTTTGAGCTTCCTTTCCGGACGAGACGAACGAGAAAGACCGCTGTCCGAAGAACGCGGACGTGAGTATGTGTGGTCCAAAGTAAGTATGCTTAAGGGGTGAAATTGTCTGGCGTCGACTATTTCTGCATTCCTGTCCGGCGAATGAACACCTCTGATGAGGGAAAATTTTTCTGTTCTACGAAGGAACGTATTCCTCGTGTCCCAAATTCATATAAGTTCAATGGAAACCGTCAAATGATACTGTAGGTTATTGTAATGTCTGTATTTGGACCGTTCATTTGGAAAGTGGTGTAAGTCCATTTAAAAAAAGTTAAGTATCACGTAAATAAACCGTTTACACCACGTTAATCATAAATTATATATCTCATTTTCTTTGAAATATGGTCTTACACCACTTTGAAAATAAACGGTCTATTTAATAATGTGAAAACGTTTACCTTGTCTCGAAATTTGCAATAATTGCCTATGATTAATTTACGAAACATTGAATGCTTCCGTCACTGACACAACCCGAATCCTACTTTATCATGTACCAGTCCTTCAACGAACATCATAACTAATTACAATGACTGTTCTTCAACCTATAACTTCCGCTAAAATTCTCACTTACCTTAACACCTTCCATTTAATTAAACGCCTATCTACCGATGCAAATTTCAAGAGAGGCGCTTTCCAAAGAAAAAAGTGTTCATTCACCGAACAACTCCCACCCCTCTTCCGAGCTTCGACCTAGCTCATTTTAGGCACGCTATCAGCCAAGATCTCTGCTTGGAAGAGGAGCAGAAGGAAGGCGTGCGGAAATTGAATGGAAACAGAGGGCCGTTAGGCGCGCGAAGCGATACCTTCGGAAACAGTGTCTTTCGAAGTTGGCGAGCGACTCGGCGAGAATCGATATTACGACGTTAACGACGGCCCGTGCGGCCAAAATTCATCCGACGCTCTCTCCGCGGCCCGCTTTAATTAAACATTCCGCGTGCCCGGAATTGCTCGGCAAGCGAGACGTCGACGCTAATGGCAGCGACCGGCTGTCAACACTCGTCCGGCGCGCGAGCAAGGCGAATTCTTATCAGGGATGCGAGGCCGATAAAAAATTTAATCTTCGCACGGAAACCCGGCGGCCCGATACGTGCCCGGCGGCTCATTTAATATTTGCGGATTTCGAGCGGCGGCGCGGTTGGAATGCGGGTCAGGATGAGACGTTGTGGAACGAAGGAGTTCTCGTTATCCGGGAAAGTGTTTGAATTCGCGTCGTTGAACGGTCGAGCCGCCGTGCAGGAGGAACGCGACCGGATGGGTCGCGAGTGACTCTCGAGCAAAGGTTAATTGACGGCCTGTAACGATAAATTGTAACGAGCTGGAATTTCAAATGAACGGAACCGCGAGTGGACGTAATTTTTTTTTCCCGGATGAAGTTAATGTAACACGTCGTTCGAATTGTCGTTCTTCGTTCATGCGCGAACCGTGTTACGATCGACGAGTGAGTTCGTTTGAATCGAGACACCTTGTGGAAGTCAAAGTCGTTCCCTTTTTCCGTATTACTTCCATTACGACGATGCGACGCTCTTGTTACTCGATTTACTATTGTGAAATGATTCTCAGGCGATGGTTAACAGTGCTGGGAGGAAGAAGAAAATCCTCGCCAGAGGGGAATGTGTCTAACGAGCTAAATTGATTACATCTCCGCGGATCGCGTCGCTGCGTAGAGTTATAATTGGACCCGCCGAAGACAGTCGAGAGGCGGGAGATTTAAATAACCCTCTATCGAGAGCCGTCCGTAAGAGCTCGGAACCATCAATTCGTGACAAATATCAAGGAATATCAAAAGAGATGTGCTTGTCGAGTGTCTCAGATATCCGTGCCAATCAATAGATCCGACAATCGACGAAAGTTCAAGTACATTTCCGATTGTCGCAATTAAAGAGCATCCTCCCGGAAAGTGTCCTAACCTTCTGACCTCGGCTAAAGACGTTTATCAGCGGATAACCGGCATCGAGATTCTCGCTAGACGATTCCTGAGTGGCCGATTGTCTTTTTTCCTTCGTCGGGAAAATAGTGAGGGTAGGGCGAGTGGCCGGCGGACAAAGTGTCGCTTATACGCCGTAAAACGCCTCTACCTCGGCTTCCTACGGGAAGCTTAATCCGCGTATATCCCGGCCAGACAATCCCGGGGCTGTTCGAGTGCGCCTTCTGACACGGTATTCCATCCTCGCGCTGGCGAAAGCTTCCGCGCCTCTGGCCCTCCGAACGAAAACCCAATACTGACCGGCTCTTACGCCGTCGCTGCTTCCAGGGTGTTTGCCGGATCCTCGATATTACAACGGGGCGAGCTCCTTACCTTCCGAGAAGGGCGGTTTCTATTTGCGACGGAGTGCATGGCTGGCTAACTCGCCTTTCCCGGCGCGAGTTGAAAGCCGGACGGAAATCTGGGCAGGTGAGCGGACGAAGGGAGGGGGTAGTGTTTAATTCGTTGATCTTCAGTCCGGGATTAACAATATAGTCTTTAATATGGTCTTTAACCCATTAGCTGCCACGATCCACATTTGGGGATTTTGGAATTTGTATAATTATACTGTATACAACCTTTTCTGTAGACCTATATATAACTTATCCAGCTAATGGCTTAATGTTAGGATTGGGTTTGTCTGCAGGGGGTTGGGAATGATCATTGTCGGTCGGTCAATTTAAGGAATACATAAATATATTTAAACGCAATGGAAGAAGGTATAACTAGATAAAGGGTTCGAGATTGGCTCACCTAAGGGCTAAGGATGAGATTAAACATGCTTAATATATACTTAAGGGTTCGGTCTTGTGGTCGGACATACAAAGGGTGACAGTTTGGTATGTTTCGAATAAACTTACTTACATTTGACTAGAAGAGTAAGTAGAAGAGTAAGTATTCTCAATGTAAGTATTCTCAGATCTGCGGGCCACCGAGATTTTTATTAATATTAATCTAAGGGGGAAAAGAAGTGAATTTGATACTTTGTAGTAGTATATTCTACCGATAACTTTCGCAAGTTTACGTAGAATGTACATTTATTTCACCTTCTACCTGTTTATGACATACAGCATTTGCATTGTTTTTAAGTAGAATCATTACTTACCGTGTTTATAAATGTATAAATGTAACTCGTCCGCTGCACTGAAACACATCTTCTCCCTCTTCCTCTGAACCACCCATCGTCCATCAGACACGCCATTCACGCATTGTCTACCTATGTCGGTCGCCTGAATAAAGTGCAGCAGCGACAGGGAACGGGGCGGAGGCACTGTTCGCAAAATGAATTAACAGACTAATCGACTAATTAGCCCCGTCAGGCGAGGCCCAGCGGCGTGCCTGCAGGAAGTATTTCGTGTGTGGCTGGGCGTGGAAAACGTTTAGGACGCGGTTAATTAAACCTGAGAGAGTCCCGGCCATTTCGACTGGCTCGACTCCGCACGCTGCCATAAAGTGGAAAAATCTAGGGACGATTTCGGCGGCAGTCGGTTTCCGGGCCGGATTAGTCAGCCTGTCGGCGTTTGACCTCCGAATTTTGGCCGTATTCTCCCTCTACGCTAAAACCGCGTCCAGCGGCCGAAACCACCCCCTTCATCCCCCTTCATCCCCCTATTCCCGAGGGGTCGTAGACGGAGCGTGATCCTGCGCGAATATTCGCGGGTACAGCGCGAGCCAGGTTTACGCAGGGTGTCGAGTTATCGATTCATCTGGAAGAAAGTTATCGTGTTTGCCGGGCCTCTCCATTGTTTGCGCAGCTCAAAAATTGTGTGAATCGTGTAAATCCTGAAAGTTCCGAAGAACTCGCAGACTTCGGCTGGGAAGACGGAGGATAGGACGGGCAATGAGATCGAACAGATGTTTCGAAATGTTCGCACTTTTATCGATACTTGTGGAATATCAGAAATACATTATCATATACATGTGATAACTGACCGAAGGAACTGAACGAATTGCGACGCTGTGTCATGCGGGCGCTCACCGACCAGCAATAATATCTTCGACAAGAAGTGAAGCCGAATCGGAGCATCCTTGGTATCAAATTTGATTCTCGATATAGTAATATTAAGTGGCGTGACGTTTGACAGTGGTGGCGATTAGATTAATTCCCCTTCCCACCCCCCCTCTCGGCGGTCAAATCGCCGGATAAGATCACGGAGTCTCTCGCATTCTCGCACGAAGAAAGCGCAATTTCCGCTTCGCGCGGGATGCGATGTGACTTGGATAACTCATATGGAAGCGTTTTTAATCGCATTACCCCCGCTGCCGTTAAATTTCCATGAAAAGCTGCATTCTTCCCGCGACATGCATTCCTCGCACATTATTATTTTTGGGGGCTTACCTAAATGTATTATAGTACGTATATCCGAAATAGCCCAATGCGTGTGTATGTGTCCGTATATGTGAGTGTCTGTGAATGTATGTGTGTGTGACGTATACACGTTCCGCCTGCGTGTACGCTCTGTTTACCTCCGTGTATCGCGTGTAATTCGGTGTAATGTTCATAAGTTAACTATGTACACGTATACCGTAATTGGTTCATGTCAGCCTGACGACGCCGAGCAAAGCGAAATTCAAGTTTCCTTTTTTTCCATTCTGGCCCGGCCCCCGGGTAATGGAAAAGCAAACGTACTTCCAAAACTCGGCAATGTCCCGAGGGTAACGTTTAATCGAACGTAACCGTGTCGGCGTTGGATCGTTACGATCCCGGGAACGGAATCCGTCCCGACCGAAGGCAATTTTGCCCGAGTAACCTTAAAACGCCGGAGACCGTTCTGACAATTAATCTTTTTAACCCCCCCCCCCCCCACTTCTAGCACGAAGGGTGCTCTCCAGCTATTTCACTTCCGCTCGCGCCGATCGAGATCCTCTCCTCTCGCTTCCTCGGCTTCGTCAACGATCAATTAATCTAAACGATCCTCGATCGCGCCCTTATATTTAATTATATACCTTACCACCGGGTCGCTACGCTAGGGCTAATCCTTTAATTAATTAAGGCGAGCAGCGTGGTCGGTTTTAAAGGTTCCCCCGACAATCTTCACCTGCGAACTCTTTCTCCTCTCATCGTTTCTCTCACATCCCCACCCTTTCGAATCTCGAAGGCGAACGGGCTGCAGTACTACCCATTTCCTGCCTTTTGGGCCAAAAAGTCGACGTGCCAATTTGTCGTAATCGAGGATTGCAAGCGCACGCGCCATCGCGGCGCGGGTTTCCTAGGATAAAAATTATTTACAGAGCGCGAGCAAGCGGCGCGTCGAGCTTCGGTTCGGCAAAAAAAGTTGTCGCAAGCGTGCCGCAAGTGAAGATCACCCGTTTCCCGTTTGAAGGTCGCGCGAGCGACTCTTCGGGGCCAAAAGACGATCTCGGCATTTCTCACGTCCGGGAGTTCCGTACGTCGAACTCGGTATCACAGAATGGCGCACATGCCCCTGGTCTCGGCCGACCTGAGTGCGATCCTCGAGCCGGGCGCGTTGTTCTCGTTGCCGGCCGCCAGAGAGCAGGTCTTCGTCCTCATGATCATCAGGTCCGTCCTTATGCTCGGCCGACGGACGTTCGGCGCCACGACGCCGCAGGCGTCGCTCAGACGACGCTTTATGCTCAGAGTGGCTTTGTGCTTCGGCTGGAAAGAGAACGTCAGAGAGAGAGAGAGAGAGAGAGAGAGAGAGAGAGAGAGAGAGAGAGAGAGGGAGAGAGAGGGGGAGGGGGGTGGAAAGGCTTTTGTAAAGCGTCGTCTGGCGTCGGACACGCTCGCGGAAGGTGGGGCTCCCAGTCTCGAGATATCGTATCGTACTTCCCGGGAGCGTCTACTCGCAAAAGCGGTCTGATTCGCGTGAGCCTGCGCTCAAATCGATTCGTCCGACCTTGTCTAGACGGTGGCGATAATTTATGAGCCTCTCGAACGGATTGATCGTCGACGAAAGATGTGGGGACCAGATTACGGGCCGATTTTTTACGAAAATGTTTGAGATGATGTGTCCACGTATGAGGCTGTGGTATGAGGATGGATTTTCGGGTTAAGTCGCGAACTTGCGCGACGAAAAATGCGGGAGCCCGATTGCAGGCCGATTTCTGACGAAAATATTTGAGATGATGTGTCCACGTATAAGGCTGTGGTATGAGGATGGATTTTCGGGTTAGGACGCGAACTTGCACGACGAAAGATGCGGAAGCCCGATTACAGGCCGATTTTTGAGGAAAATTTTTGAGATGTTGTGTCCACGTATGAGGCTGCGGTATGAGAATGGATTTTCGGGTTAGGTCGCGAACTTGCGCGGCACGCCGCTCTGTTTGCCATTAATAATTGCTCGGCATCGCTGCCCATGGGACAACGACGTTAGGAGACAATGACAGCGTTTACCGGCGAAACACTCGGTAAATGTTATTCCGCCGTACGCCGGGCGGGACGCGCGTAATTACGTTAGGCTCACGTGTGCAATTCCGACGGACGTATAATTCCAGTTAGGTACGCAGCCGTGTGCTCAGGAACGTGGACCCCGCATAGCTCGACCACCGTTGTCTGCATATAGTCGCGCTCCGACTTCGATCCGCGGTGGATTGTCATTGGCGGATAATAACAACGTTACGGTTTTGAGGCCCCGCCGGCGGCCGAGTCCGCAAATTTTGAGAGGGCAGTCAAAAATTTCGATCGTTAACTTTGGACTCTATTACGGTTGTACGCTGTAATGAGCGCCTTAATAAAAAAGAATAAAAATTATGGTCTCTTGATTACATGTAATTCACTGTAATGAAATAATAAATAATTTAGCGTAAAGTCGTTATAGTTTAGATGTATTACGCTATTGTAATTGCACTTTCGCGTTTTGACGGAAAAATCGAAAACGTCGGAATTTTTTTTACTGTCGAACGGAACGATTTTCCCGCTGGGGCTAACGAATCTGCATTGTGCGCGCTTCGCGGCGTCGGATAAATTATGCGGACGCTTACACACGACGGTATGCAGGGGCACGGGCGTCGATTAGTTTCGCGGAACAATGAAAGTTCGCGAAAACTTGAGCGAGCCGCAGCCGCCGTAGCGAGGCGAAACAACATGGCCGAAATTATCGCGCATTTCCGGGGGCGAAGGAGGGGTGGAAGTGGAGGGGGGGTGGAGAGGGGGAAAGTTTGCACAGTTCAGCAGCTTGCCGGACAACTATCGTTACCTGCGACGGCGGTAGCATCGTCGGCGAGCCAAAGTTGAGCGGTACTTTTCTATGATGATTCGGCGCCATTTCGAGCGGCAGGCCTGCCACCACGAACAGCTGATAAAAAAGCTCGTCCACGTGATAGTTCCTGTTGGCCGACGCCTCGACGAAGACGCAGCACTCGTCCTGACTGGCGCAATATTCCTCGGCTTCCTCCACTGTCACTGTTCTGGGGAACAAATTTACCGGAATTTCGTAGATTCTGCCGAGGTCAAGGCTCAATTTGCGGAGACAGTCAAAATTACCGGTTTGACCGGTCTAAATTGTTTTCATTCGCCAGACGTTCTAGTTCGTCTAATTAAAATGTTTTAATTGGAAGAACTTTGCAACACTTTTTATCGGAATATTATTTTGCGTCCGATGGAATAAATAAGCGTACGGTAGCTCAAGGTATTATGAGTTAAATGACAATACGAAGAGTAATAACAGATAGCTTCAGTTTAGGAATTGTGATCCTTGGCGGAATGTTTTCGTTTTCCGAACGCGGGTGTAATTGGCCGGCAACTCACTTTACATCCTTGTCGCACTTGTTTCCAACGATGACCATAGGAACTTTCAAATTGTAATGACCCCTACTCCTGCTCTTGGTCGCTCCTTGGGTAGCGCTCACTTTCGTCTCGAGGATGGCTTCCCTCAGCCTAATGGCTTCCTCGAAGGACTCCCGACAGTCCATGCTGAACACCACCACGAAAAGGTCTCCTGCGAAGGAAAAAGTTTAGCGACCGTTAAAGTCCCGCTTTTTTTTTGTTCCATCCGCGTGCCACCTCCGACCCGACGATCAATATCCGACGCCGTCCATTCAATTCCCCCCGGGGGGGGGGGGGGGGGAACAACATTGCCCCTGCACATGTTATTACACTCGGTGTCAACGAAATATGCCGAGTGAAATGAACTGGCGCGCGCGCGCGTACGCGCGCATCAGCGACGCTCTTTGTCTAGGTCCACTCGCGTCGAATGAATTATTTCGAGCCGGCCGGCTCTGAAGGCTCGACGACACGTTCGAGCCTGTACTTTTGTTCCTCTCCGTTTTTTTATTCCCCACCCTCAATTCCATTACCGCAAAACAAGTGCACGCACCGCGGTACACAACGGCGGATAGCGTGCAAAAATGCTCGCCGAAAAAAGAGAGCGAAGAGGCGCTAACTTGGCAGATTATAATTGTAAGTGCTTTTAAAGGACTGGGCCCGGCAAATTCTCGCGTGACGAAAAGGCAAGCGAGGGTGGGTGGGGGTGGGGGCGACGTTTTACGCTCGCTTGTTAGCGGACAATGCACATTGCTGTGGACAAACACGCTTCTGTCAGGAATAACCTGGTCGACGTCGTATCTTTGACTGCCTCGGCGTAAAGTAAAGCGGGACGCCGATGATGCGACGCCATTTAAAAAGAGGGTAATGGTGGAGTATAACCAAGTGCCCATTTTACGGAGTATCGTCAAAGTCGTTAATGGACGATTACCGGTTCCTCGTTCGAGATATTTCAAGAGTGGCCGTGCGTGACGAAGGTTTAGGGTATTAGGTGTTGCGCATACTTACCTTCGGGATTATGAATCTGTAGTGAACCATACCAATTGCATTCCAGCCGCCGCTTTGTGAATTTCGAATCGTTTCTTTTTGGCTGAGGGTTGTTAATTTATATAACTGCCAATGACGCGACGCATGATAGAAGCATGATAATGGTTGAGTATAACCAAGTGCTCATTTTACGGAGTATCGTCAAGGTCGCTATTGGACGATTTCCGATCGCTCGTTCGAGATATTCCAAGAGTGTCCATGTATGACAAAGGTTTAGGATATTAGGTGTTTCACGTACTTACCTTTGGGGTTATGAATTTGTAACGAACCATACCATCGCATTCCAGCCGCCGCTTTGTGAATTTCGAATCGTTCTTTTTTGGCCGAAGATTGTTAATTTATGTAACCGCCGATGACGCGATGCATGTTAAAAGCAGGGTAATGTAAGAGCGAATATAACCAAGTATTCATTGCTGGTATTACAGAGTATCGTCAAGGTCGTTAATGAACGATTACGTTTAGCGTGTTAGGTGTTGCACGTATTTACCTTTGGGGTTATGAATTTTTATCCAACATCCCGACCATTCGCATTCCAGGCGCCACTCTGCGAATTTCGAATCGTTCCTTTTTCGACCTCAGGTTGTTAATTTATGTAACTGCCGGCGTGTCCCACGACCGACGCTTCCGTTCGGTGCGATCCCGGTCGCGGAGTTGTTTTTCGATAAAGTGCGGCGCGTCGACGGGGAAAAAAGCGAGGAAAGCGCGGAAATTGATTCGGTCCTTGCCACCCGTTCGTCGCTCGGCGGGCAAAAAAAGCTCGCCGGAACGATCGTTTCATTTGTCGAAATCGCCCGTAAAGTGCACGCGCTCCGACGGAAATGTCGGCAAATTCTTTTGCCCTTTTACTGGCCGCTTTAAAACCGACGAAAATTCCCACGATGCGGTCGACGATTCGTGGATTGATTGGGATCGCGGTATTATGGGATGGACAGTATCCGTGACAGAAATAGTACGATTTCTTTTCGCGGCAGTCTGCCTTCACGCGATTCGCTCCCGCGGAATTGTTACTTCTGCGCTTGGGTCCATTAAATGCCATTAATCATCGTTTCCCGTAATTGCTCCCGACTATATGCAGGACGGTATCGCCCTCGTCGAGGATCTGGCTAATGATGCCGAACCGGAGAACTTCGTCCCTCCACCGAATAATCAGAATATAAACGCCGTCTTACTTTCATAGTCCTTCCGTCTGAGCGTCGGCAACTTTTACATCGTTTGGCGGAAAGTTAGTCCTCACTCTCGCCATATTCTCTTGGCGGATGTCTATGATAGTGGCTCGATTAAAAGTGACCAACGATTAACAGACTCGATTATAAGTGAAAAACGACTAAAGAGAGAAGAACGAGAGGAAAGATCTGCTCTAGGGAACAGTTGAGAGATAGAAATGATTTTTTGTAAATGGATGTTTTTACTAAACGGTGAGGTGTCTAAAAGTCAATAACTAAACATAAAGTTTCTTATCGTTACCCTCGATCAGCTCTAAAGAGAGTACATTCACTCGAGTGACGGCACATTTAGGCATTTTTATCGCGGACTTCATTCGCAGGACGGCCATAAGAGCAGCTTTCATTGGACCGGCAAGGAACGGGAGGAGTTCGAGAAGGGTCGATTCACACCATCCACCGACTCTCCTCCCCAGGAGTCCGCCGACGTCGGTGGGACATTGTTGCGGAGCGCAGAAACGTATCGTTAATCATCGCGCATACATAAACCGTCCGTTTGTTTGCAGTCGAACTCTCGCGAAACTGTCGTAGTTCCGGCAGCCGGAAGCGTATCTCGCGACGGGTGAAACCTCGAAATATCCGAGCCTGGCATCCGAGGACGCCGTTTCCCACTCGGCGGGAGCCACACTCGCGCACGGAAGCGAGTTGGCTCGCGCGCGCGCGCGCACACCTTTACCTTTATAGTCCCGGACCGTGGCGAAACGAGGGTGCGCACGATTCCATTTCCCCCCCAGGTTTACGGCGAACTTTGTTTTACGCCTTTCTCCCTTCTTCCCGGAGTTAGCAGGTGCACTCGCTCGCTTCTGCCTAGACTTTCCTCTCACTTCCCTCAGCTTTCCCTGCTGAGACCCTGCTGAGTCTCTACCGGTTCTCTGTCGGTTCTCTGCTGCTTGTCTGCTGGTTCTCTGTTCTCTGTCTGTTCTCCGACGGTTCTCTGCCGGTTATCTACCGGTTCTCTACTCGCTTCCTGGACCATTTTCTTCCCTCACAGTTTCCTTTCTCGAACGCGGCCACCCCGAAACGGAGATAGAGTCCGGACTAACGCACGCTGAACGAACTGCGTCCGGTGGCTCGTCTTCTTAATCCGGCACGTTCCAGCCACGCTCGGTGTACCGGGATTACAGTCGACGTAAGGGAGAAATTTTCTGCGTCCTCCCTTTACGACGGTCATCGAGCTTTGAAACTGAACCGGTCGAAACGGTGGGTATAATTGAGGGTGGGTAGAGGGGCGGGTAAAGGCAAGAAAATGTCGGGGGTGTTTAGCGAGGCAGCGGTTTTTGAATTATCAAACGTTTGTTAAGAAGTGCCCTCGTTTCCGGGTCTGGAGGCACTCCCGACGGCTTTGAAAGGCTTACGGCAACTTCTTCTCTCTCTTTCTCTCTCTTTCTCTTTCTCGCTGCCTCTCCTCTCGTTGTCACTTTAATTTCGCGAGGCAACCGCGACGTTGTCTTCAGGCCCCGTTCGCGAACAATCGTTTTATTCCACGCCCGCAAGCGTCGTCTTTCCAATTTGCGATTTTAACCTCCTCCCCATCCCTGTCCCACCTTTGCCATTCTCGCCCCGCTTTCCAGACTCCGTCTCTTCCTCAGCCGATCTCAACCTATTCCCCCGCATCAATCTCACCTACGGATCCCACACCTTCCAGTCCTGACACTCAGACATTGCCCATCAGGCTCTCTCGCCTATGGTTTTCCCCGCTCATTTCCCCAGGAACGATCTGTTTTATTGCCAATATATCCTCCGCGAGCGGTACAAAGAGCTCATGGGCGTCGGATGAGACGGCTACCGTGCGACGCCTTCCCATCCTGCCCATCGTCTCTGAATCTTCGTCATCACACTGCCACGTACTTCCCGTAAGGTTCCCGTAAGGTTCCCGTAAGGTTTCCGTAAGGTGCTCGTAAAGTTATCGTCCTTTCGCGATCTCTCGATCTCATTCCCGTTTCGCGCGCGTCACGCGCACGAGGCGCTTCATTTCCGCGCAAAAGTGGCGGCGTTCCGGCAACAATTGTCTCTCCATCCGCTGACGAGCGCGAGATATAACGTCGGCCATTATGCCCCGGCAGAGTCCGCCGACGACGCCTGAATCGAAGAGGAATTCCCTTCGTCGCTCGGCGCGCCGAACCGTTCGCCATCGCGAAGCCTCATTGTCTTTGGATTGAGGTCGCGATCCAGGGTACTCCACGCATCGGCGCTCGACGAGATGTGCCGCTCTCTGCATGCGTTTTGTATTCATCGTTACGAGCCGCGGAGTAGATGAAGAAAGAATTGCACCTTTTTCTGTTCTCTCTCTCTCTCTCTGGTTATGTATAGATATAGGTCGAAAGGGAAGATATATAGATATATATAAATATGTAAATATGAGTGATATACGTATATGAATGTCACTCTGTCACTCTCTCTCTCTCTCTCTCTCTCTCTCTCTCTCTCTGTCTATATATATATATTCTCTCTATCTCTTTATCTCTCACTCTCTCACATCTCTCATATATATATATATATATCAAAGAGAGAGAGAGAGAGAGAGAGAGAGAGAGAGAGATGTAGAGAAAAGTGCATATATATACCTACATACAGAGAGATATACATATATTCTCTCCTTCAATCTCCATCTATCCATCTTCCTTCCCTCGGTACTCTCACTGCGCACTCCAGGCACACACGCGAGGTCCCGCGCACACCTTTCACCCCGCCATCCCGTATTTTTCCCCTCTCTCCGGCTCGAAGAGCTCTCGACGTTAATTCCGGCCGCCTGTCTGGCTAATTTAGCCGCGCTTCGAATTGCAGCCCGACCCCCCGCCTTGCGTTATTTAGAAGTCATCCGGACGCAGCCACGTCGCTCGTCAGTTATTCAACCCTCGAGGCGCGCGCACAGGACGTTGCCTCGTGGGGGGAGGACACGCGTCTAGGATTCGAGATGGAACGACGACTAAGAGCGTAGGACGACACGTCATCGGACAAAACGTAACGACCGATTACGTCCAACCCCCGCAAATTTCGCGTACCCTCAAAGGAGTCCGACACAGAAGTTGCGGACGATGTCGCAAGATGCCGAAGAGTGCGGCGTGGGTGGCCGGAAATCGTCGGCGAGTGGAATATTTGAAGCGGAGGGAAAAGTACGGGGGGGGGGGGGGGGGGGAGGGGTGAAATTGCACGCGGCGGAAGCCCGTGCGTCGGGCTAGTATCAATCAGCCTCGGCCCCGGTAATGATTACGACGTTACTGTCACGTCGCACTGTCCGTCGGATCCTGCTCGGCTTCGGGTAAGCTTTGACGTTTTCGAACTGATTGTGAGCCAGTTCGCGTGACGGTGGGACTCGGGTGGAATGTACGAAAATCACGCCAGGCCTCGATTCGTTCCATATATTTTCCTTCTGATAGGCAGAGACAGGTTGAGCCAGGTGTCAGGTAGATTGAAGATTTGGCGGCAGGAGGGGTGCGAATGATAGTCAGGATGTTGCAATACATTTAATTTCCTATGGCGTTTAACGATAATTCTATGGTTCCGAGTTGTCAGCAGGTCGCGTTATCCTTTTCATAAGTCGGGGTTACCGTTTCGCGCAGCTTTTAAATGGTCGGCGGGCGCGGCTTCAAACAATCCGTCCTTTATTCCTCATTAAGAAACGTAATTTCCACGACGTTGCGTGGAGTTAAAACTGACAGCGTTACGTAACCCCCTTGCCGCGGGAAACGGTCGCTTTTAATTGGGCCGCCGGCGGAGTTACGTAATAATCGTAACGGTTTGGCCGATACGAATTTTCAGCCGTTTAACGAACAACCCGTCGAGGGTGAAATAAAGTACGCGTTAACGACTCGGTCTTATTAATTGCGCTGACGGGGGGAGGGGTGGAAGGGTGGAAAGGATCGGATCGAGGAGCGACATTTAAATCAGCCGATTACGTTCGGAGAGGCGATCGACTCTCGAGAGGAAGTTCGGGGGTTGAGGAAGGTGGCCGAAGGGGGTGGAAAATTAATTCACCCTTACGGCCGCGATCACGTTCGCCTAGCGAGTCGATTCTCTTTTTTTTTCATCGGGTAACGAGCGGATTTCATAACGAGCCGGTCATAAAATTTCTCATCCCCCCCACCCACCCCCACCCCAAGCTGCGGGGCAAGCTGCAGGAGTTCTACGCTGATTTCTGGACTGGCGCACGCCAATTTAATAATTCATGGGGGGGTTGACATGTGTAGAACTTTAATGCGCCGCGACGCCGCACGTGACACGTATGTGCGGCTTAAAGCGAGCTATGATCGATAAGCGTGCACGCACTCACGCATTCCCTTCGTCCCGGGTCACGCGTGACACGCGTGCTCTAACGCCTGATTCAATTAACGGAAATAAGACGGCGCACTTTAAGGAAAGTCGACGGTCAATTTAATGTAATGCAACGATGAAAATATCTTTCATTCCAATTATTTATAATTCAGGATTGTGAGCTATATTTAATTTAATTTCTAGAATTTCCAATCCTACTAACGATATCGATTCCTGTCACGTTGAAATTGTTACAGTCTGAGCGCGTATCCGGTGAAAAGGATGAATTACAGAATAAGAAATTAATTTTACAACAGGTACGATAACGGGTAGAGACAAAAGCGTGCCTGTATTCGCGCGAACGATACGACCCCCAAAATCGCCTATGCATACCCGGAAAAACGGGAAACGACGTCCGTCCGATCAAATATGCGTACCCCCATCAATGGAAAAAAAAATGGAAACAAACGAGTATTGTCCGAGTTCAAACAGCGTCCGCCCGACCAATAGGGGCAATCTCGCTCCGGATCGACGAGTATATTTATGTGAGCCTGAAAAACGGGCATTTTTCATTCGGCGTGCTGGGCTGTGGGGTGGCTGAAAAGCTGCGAGAAGAAGATAAAAATCATGCGAACCGATTGTCGCTTCAAATAAAGCCAAACAAAGCGAAGACGAAGGAGCCGACATTAGCTGAGATAGAGCACGTTTCCAAAAATTAGCTGAGAGCAAAGTAAACATCCGCCGTCTACCGGGTGTCTGTCAAGCGCGGCTGACGTATCAGCGACAATGTGCCACTGTCGGCCGAGAGCGGGTAATCTTCGTTCGAAATCAGGGTAGCAGGGGGTGGGAGAGGCAGATAGAGCAAGCGCATTCTGATGCGAGGCGAGGGGTGGATAGACGCGACGAGCGGAAGAGAAGGAGGGGGAGAGAGGCGGAACATAGAGAAATGGAGAGAAATAGAGCACTAAACTGAGTTATCGAGCGGACGTGTTCTCTCCGCCCCTGCATACTCCTCGATGTTTCCAGCGTCCTTCGATCTCGACGTTCACCCACCCCCTGTTCCTCCCTCCTCCACCACCTCTAGACCACCCTCCCAAGCCAAGTTCCGTCTCGCAACTTGTTGAGTATCCTTTCTTCGCCGGCGCTTAACTCCCGGCGTACTTAAGTTCCACTCAAGTTTCGGCACGGTCGATGCCCCTGACGATATTGCCGTCGGGCAAACCGTCGTTCAACCTTCGAAGGCCGCCACCTTCCCTTACCTACGTCCGGAGAATATTTTCAGCCCACCCCCCTCACGGATTTCGTATTCCGGTGCGAGAATACCTGGCTCGCAGCTTCGTCGGCAGGCCGGAAGGTTACGAAGGTATGCGAGACTGTCAGCGGCTCGCCAGCTTATTCCGAGCGTATTCCGAGCGTATTTCAAACGCGTTTCAAACGTATTTTTGAGACCCCACTTCGCGGACGGAACTGCCTATTACGTCTGTCGAGCTTTTTGTCGGCTAAAAGTACTCGACCGTTTCCTACCCCTCCTGGCCGCCGAGTTTTATAAACGACTCGACGAGAATTATACTCGAAATTCTCTTCCGTCGCGCTTGTTTCGTCCAGAAAAGTTGAGGGACGCTGCTTTTTTGCCCGGATCTAATGAATCAAACTTATTCCCGGTCGTGACGTACGAACGTCACGAGGACAAAGACGCCGGCCGAAGTGAGTGTGTGTGTGTGTGTGTGACACGTTATGTGAGCGTGTGTGTTACGTTATGTGACACGTTGCGTGTGTGTGTGGGTGTACGTATCGCGATTGAGGAATGATGACGTTTCGCAGGAGAGGGACCAATCCCGCGTTATCATAGCGATCATCCGGACTTGGCGGAAAGCTGATGGACTTACCGGTTAGGAAGGATAATCGTCGCATGGCAGGAAACGGATGGTTTCCGCTCGTGTCCAGGACGTCGAGCTGGTGAACCTCCCCGCGGATCCTGTAGAGCTTCCTGTGAAAGTCCTCGATCGTCGGCGTGTAGCTCTCCTCGAACTTGTTCGACAAGAATCTGAAAAGCGAACGATCGGCGGCGGCTCGTCATTAATGTTACGCCTCCCACCCCTCCACCCCCTCACCCTCGCATAAACCCGCTAGCTTGTCCACACTTCCTCCACTTTGATCAAACTTTGACCACCGTGGGCTCGAAGCATCCTGGCGAGGCTGCCAACGGTGAAGTCGTGAGCAGCAGATAAATTCGTAATTTCGCAAGGCTTTTCAAGAAGATATTTTACTCTTTCATTTTTCTGATCAAGATCCCTTTTATCTCATGTATCATTGAGCAACGATGAAGTCGTGAGCAGCGGATAAATTCGTAATTTTTGCAAGGCTTTTCAAGAGGATATTTTACTTTTTCATATTCTGATCAAGATTCCTTTTATCTCGCATGTATCGTTGAGCATTTCGCCAGCATGCTTCCGAATGAATAAATGAGAGTAAGTTAAGCGTAGTCGTAACTTTCAAAGGGAATATTTTTTTCCACTGGGAGCAAGCGGTTGAATTCTGAAAACTACGCTAAACTCCCACGTCGAATCGTTCTGCCGTAATTCGTGCGTTCCGAACACATCGCGATGGCGAGCTGTCGTCCCGGATCCGGGCAACTGTTCGACCGAACCATTAATACCGAATATAGTCCATTATTGGCTCGGCGATGAGCGGCAGTCTCACTCGTCGGATTCTTCTTTATCCGACGATATAGTCGTCCTGTCGCGTAAGCGATAGCTACAATTCCGATCCGCTATTTAACCGTGGAATGAAATTCATCCTTGTCGGCCTCGTTCATAATCTCGACGAGCGAGTCGACGTTAACGGCTTGCGCGACTCTCGAAACTTTCCTATTTTCCCGCACGATTAACTCCGAACATCCGAAAACTTCTCCGCGACACGGATGACGCAATAAACTGATCGTGCGATCAGATCGAAATCATGTAAAAGACGTAAGAACGGTATGCGAGGGCTGAGCGCGTGTTTGGGGAAAACAGAGGAGAAGTCGTCGATGGCTCGCCCGAAAGCGAGATATGACGAAAGATTCAATCTAAGAGCTTAAGAGTTAGTGTCAAAGTCAAAGTTAGAGTAAAGGCCAGAGAGTCAAATCGTTAAATGAAGAGTATTTGCTTGTACGTTCTCCATCACTTCCTACGCAAACCTAGATCCTACAATATCTTAAACTTCACTCTATGGAATTCCGTGAGTCGCATCGTGTTCGGCTCGAATTCTAATTAGGCGCCGAACATGAGCGTGAGAGAGAGCGAAAGAGTAACAGAGTAAGAGTTAAAGTAAAAGCCAGGGAGTCAATTCGTCAAATAAAGAGTATTTGCCTGTACGTTCTCCATCATTTCTTACGCAACAGCCTGGATCCTACAACATTTTAAACCTCACTCTATGGAATTCCATGGATCGCATCGGACTCAAATTCGAATTAGTCGCCGTACATTAGCGTAAGAGTAAGAGTGAAAGAATAAAAGCGTAAGAGTAAGAGTCAGAGTCAGAGTAAAGGTCAGAGAGTCAAATCGTCAAATAAAAAGTATTTGCCTGTACGCTCTCCATCATTTCCTACGCAACAGCTTAGATGCCATAACATTTAAAATTTCGCTCTATGGAATTCCGTGGGTCGCATCTGACTCGAACTCGAATTAGTCGCCGTACATCAACGTAAAAGTAACAGTGAAAGAGTAAAAGTGTAATAGTCCGAGAAAACAGCGTAAGAGTAAAAGTTCAAACAGTCACTGTTACTCCACAAAGAAAAGTAATTTCCTTTACGCTCCCCATTACTCGCTCGCGCAATACCTTAAATCCTACAATTATGCCAATCCGTGCAGCCCAGCGACGAACGATTCCATCCAAGACCATCGAACGAGCGTACGGAAATAAGTGGGCGTCGTTCGATCGAACGAGCGCACTTTGCTCATGTTTTAACGCAGGCCTCTGACGGTCGTAAAAACAACGCTTCCTATCGATCGGCCGCGACAAGCCGACGATTTACGGATACATCCTCTTGCCAGGCCTCTTCCGCAATCGAAACTTTTCGCAGGATATTACATGAGCGCCGTCGGTGCCGAAGCTGAAAAGGTGAAAATTCGTGCCGGGCGAGCGATCCGCCTGAAAGAGAAGCTTTTTCCATTTCCGACGTTCGACGATTCCGCATGGCTGACGTCCGCCGCTTCGGCTTTCCGAATTTTCGGATTCTAATTCTGGCGAGCTTGCGGCACGCGCCTCGCATTCGGGGAAAGACGTCGCGACGACAATGTACGCAGCGTCCGACCGGTTTGCGAGCGAGAGATTAATGGAGTTACATTGTTCGTTCTATTAGTAATTGATGCGCGGAAGCGTGCCACGTACGGGACGTGGCACGCTCCAATAATTGATCGCCAAACACGTTATCCAATAGAGTTCGATGCGCCCGGTTATTTTCTGTCGTTATCGAGTGTGCGCTAGGGACGGGAATTTTTTCAAACAGTCCCTGCGATCGGTTTTTCGTCGCTTTCCAGCGCTTCCTTTCTTTTTCTCTCTTTCTCTCTCTCCCTCTTTTTCTCTCTCATAGTCTGGAGAAAAGTGGGTTTTCATGGAAATAGCTGAACAATTTTGCCTCTCCGCTCGCCGAGGAATTTCTGTTCCTCCGTGTTTCTGATAATGTCACCCGACAGATTTCCCGCGTCAGTCTCGGGCCCGAAAGTGGCCGAAAAACGAGAGGAAGGCGCAAAATCCCCAGGAGGTCGCGTCGGACGAATACGGAGCGAGGCTCATAGCTCAACTTCAGCCGTAACGAAGTTTATCATACGACTTCGGTATTGGCCCCGAGAAAGTGGAAGGCAATTTGAGCATATTTTGCCGGGGCAGGTTACAAATCCAATAACCTCGCGGGAGAAGTTTGCCAGCGCCGGCGGAGAGAGAGAGCCGTGTATCAAAATTACACGGCTCAGAATATGCGTCTCGTGCCAGAGTTTTCGTCCTCGAAATTGTCACGGGTTAGCCCCGTGTAACGCGTCTATGCGCCTATGGAAGCCTAGAGAGGCCTACAAGCCCGACCTGGGCCTGAATAGGCTATCAAACTTGCCACTCGCAATGATGCAATTTTCCGCAAATAGTACGGATTGCGTTAGCGGCCATTACAGCTTCGCACTGTTGGCCTCGGTACGAGTAGACGGTTTCTATCCTGGCGCGTGGGTACGTAGCTAAGGTCTGCGTAGTTCCGTCGGTCCCGTAATGAGGCAACTTCGAAATTAAGTCGAAGGGACAAGGAGCTGGCTGACATTGTAATTTGCATTCGTTCCGTCCGTTGAACCGCTCGCGTCTCCGACCCGACCGTTATCCTGGACGAAGAGCACGGGAATTACGATGGTCTCATTTCGATCTCGAACTCGGGAAGTTCGAGAGGACAAGCTTGGCTGGCTGGCTGGTTGGCTGTCTGGCTAGCTGGCTCGTACGATCCGTCCAGGATTTGCTTCAGGAGCCGCATTTCTTTAATTACACCGACCGCGCGAAAGTCCACTTTTTTGATTAGATCTTCCAAGGACTCTTGCCAAAAAGAAGAGGATTCATCGGGTGGCCGAATCGAACGCCTGACGTCCGAGAGCACGTCGCCGGTTTGCAATAAACTTTCGCACCTCGCTCTAATTGAATATTCAGGTTTAAACGCGGCAGGCCGAGCACTGCCGGATCCGAAAGTTTCGGGAGCTATTAGGAATAGTTCGGGAATATGATAAATTTGGAGCGCAGTTAACAGTCCGCGAGCTTCAATCCTGCTTCCGTCCATAGCGCGGACCTTAAACTTGCGTTGTATTTCCGGCGTAATTATCGTAACGTTACACTTTATTGCCGACGTTTTGACGTCAATGCTATCGGCGTTATTGACGTGCGACAATTTACATTTGCCTGCGCGCGAGCGATTGACTTTTCCGCGTGTCTGGCAACGAAACGGGACGCGTTGAATTTCACAGAGGACGCACTGTATGAGGACGATGTTATTAATCCTTTGCGCTCAAAAGGCGACTCTCAGCCGTAAATGTTTTTCGTGGGGAGTGTGAAATAATACATCTTAACCCATCGTAATACAAAAATACAAAAATAAAAAATGAAATTAACATTTAAGTAAAAGTTGCAATCATTAAAAGGAAACAATCTGAAACTGTGTTCCAAAAATGGGACATTGGCGGATACTGGATTAACGGTAAGCAGCTAAGAAACCTGTTCTCCTATCAATTGACGCCAACGAAATCTACCAAAAACTCCGTGGCGACTGAGAGTCGCTAAACAAGCCCAAAGGGTTAAAATATCGCCCAAACTAGACAGACACGACTGGAACATCGGAACATTCGTTCCTAACGAGCGAACTCTTTCACGGATATCCGGAAGATACAATGAAATCCGCGAACGAGTCGAATCTCGACTTCAAGCTCATTGCCGAGCGACTCCGAAGTACCGACGAATTCCGTGCGGGAACAAGGTCCACTTATCGAACTGGAACTATTCGCGCCGACCCTCACGTCCCTACGTCCGCCAATCCGAACTCTCGTTTTTCAGAGGCCTACACCCAACGTTGACAAAGCGCGCGCACGCAGCCTCCTTCCGCTCCGTTGGCTCGGCAAAGTTAAATAACGGTACTTTCGAAGAGGGTTGGCCCAACGAGTGGCTGAAATCCTCTAAACTCCGGTATCCATTAGCGAGAAGGGCTTAGCGTGACAAGGTCGGAATTAGGCGCGAAGCGGGCGAGTTAGAGGGAATTTATCTGACACGCGGGATCGAGTCAAGGGTGGAAAGAGGGTTGTCGCAGTTGTCGCAGTTGTCGTAGTCGTTCGTGCTTTTCGTTGGCATGCGTACCGTGCTACAATGGCAGTCTTGCCAACCCTGGCGCTGCCCAGCATGACGAGCCTGTAGCAATTTCTCGGCGGTGGCTTGCAGGCATCCTCCTGAGACGAGGTGGACGCTGGACTCTGGCTGACCGGTATCGGCAGAATGCCATCCTCAGGCCCAGAGGGCCCCTCCAGCTCGGGGCCCGCCTGCGCACCTCGCCTACCCCTGTTGATCCGATGCTCGGCCTCGTCCACTGAACTTCCGTTTCGGCAGAGCCTCTGCACGCAGCACAGAAATCGGCCGCACGCCTCCAGCTGAAAGCAGAAACGACGGAAGGATGAATTACCGCTCGATCGATCCTTCCCACGGGATGCGCCTCCCTTCCTGTCCCTCCGCTTCCCTTTACGCCTCTCCATCTTTATTTCTCTCCCTTCAATCCCTTTCCCGACTCTTTTCTCTTGTTTGTCTCTCTCCTTTCTTTTCTGCTATTTCGCCGGGAGCTCGATAAAGGGATTCGGGAGAAAGGTCGGATTCTTTGATTAGTGGACGAGAGGGGGGGTAGTGTTTCTGGCGTGTAGCATAATGGTATACCCGAGGCGGCGGTAATTTATGCGGGAAAATGGTAGGTTGAATGACAATGGCGGAGATTCCCCCCGCCGTATTCAATCTGCGAATGTAAATGAGAGGAACCGATTTCAGGCGGTGCAAGACGGGAGGTGGGGTAGGTAAACGGAGTCGGGAAGGTGGAATCAATCGCCGAAATCAAAAAACTCACCCTTGGGAGCGTTAACGAAATCGACCAAACTTCTGCCCGACTGTAACTAAGAAGAACCGTATCGACGTTCTACGTAGACCTGGAAGCAGCTCGGAACTTCCGCTTTCGGCGGTTAATTACTCTTTCATTCGAAAAACACCCTGTTTCGTCTCGCGGAAGATTCCAGTTAACCGTATATCAATCTGACGAGGAAGACGTAACCTTAGCTTGGCCAAACGTCGATTGTTGAGATGATAGCAAAGTTCGGCGACGTCCTCGAAACGGAACTAATAACGTCTGCACGCCTCGAACCGGTGGATGTTTACATGAAAACTTTGGCGGACGGGAATACTTTTTCGTCGTTCGACAGGGAGGCGGGGGAAGAGTAAACTGATAATGGCGACGATCGGTCCGAGTTGGAGTGTAAACAAGTTTGTCCGTTCTACGGCTCCCGCTTTAATGCATCGCGATCTGATTCCGAAGCGATCGCGTCTTGCGCAGCGACGGCTCGGCCAGATACCGAAAGTTTTGCGGAACGTAAACAACGGGGCTGCCTAACTTGATCAGGGATGTTACGGGCGTGCAAACGACGAGGCGTTAATGACGAGCGATTCTGACGGCAAGTTGCCCAATTGTCGGGATCTTGGCTGTTGTCGGCGGGGTTCAACTTCGCCGCGGAGTCTGTCAGTCGTCAAAGATATCCAAACAGTCTGCCGAGAGGACCTACACGTTCATTATGGAAGCGGTAAACAAAGGATACGACGCAGGTTTTTAGAAGTTGCGTCTCGGGTCAAGTTAGGGATGTTTGTGACGATGACGTCGATTATCCAGGCTTACCAGGCAACAAAAATGTCCTCTATACAAAATTAACATTTTGTCAGATGCGTTACAATGCATACAGAAAGAGCAGGATGTAGGTACATAACTGTAACCCGTTAGGGAACATGAACAATGCATACAGCTTACTCGCCATTCAAATATTTAATTCTCCGATGAATTTTCAATTCATTTAACACGAAAAGCAATCACTCACCTCATCGGCCGCTAAACCGAAATTTCGACAAATAAAGTCGTACCGAGCGCGCGGTAACGTTTAAATTATACAACGAATGACCGCTCGTTATTAAGTCAGCTGTGACATTAATAACGACCAACTGATCGCGCGGCCGGTAACGGACCATTAACTCGGCACCAGCGGCCATTGTTAAAAGCCGCGTCCTGCCGCGGGAACATTTCGGAAAGTTCCTTCATATTTTTCCTCCCCCAGGACCGTACGGAGTATACTGTGGCCAACCTAAACCTGCTGAATAAAGAGGCGCGTGGGCGTGGAATGAGAATTGGTTGTGTCCCGCGGTTCCACGACACCCGCTGCACTCAGTGGCTCTCAGTAATGCAGGGAAGCCAACGGGGCACTTTGTCACCCTGGCCGTCCGACGATATTAATCATCCCCCCCTAAATACTGAGGTAGAGCGTCACGAAGGCTTTTAAAGCTCGTGGCCCGCACTCTCGCCCGCCTTCCGGCCTCGGGGTCAATAGTTCACACACGCTGGGATCACGGCGAAAAGCCACCAGGCTTTCTTTGCCCCCTCACCCCACCCCTAGCTCTCCACGGGTCAGGTCTTCGCAGGGTGCGGAAAAAATTATAACCCTCGAACGCGCGACTTTTTCGTTCCGCTTCTTTGGCTTCTTTGCTCGGCTTCTTCGGCACGATCCGCTCCTTTCTTCTGGCGAGTTTGAGGGACACGGAGTTTATCTGCCTATACGTCTGCCGGCGAGCCAGTGACGCGGACGTTTTTTCGAGCAAGGTCATTGTTGGAGTTTAGGGGCTCTCTGGCGGAAAGCGCTGATAGCTTTAGGACGACGCGAGGGGTGGAATTCGCAGGAGTGGAGCGAGCGTTCTCGGATGGGATGGGGTGCGGGGGTTGAAAAGGATGAAGTTACGTTGTAATAGTTTTTGATCTGCGCAGCAATCTGGCAGTCACGAAAGGGGTGTTTCTGCCGACTCGGATTCACTTTCGAAATCTTCTTTCGTTTCAGTCTCTGATCCCGATGTTCGGAGGGCGGATGAAGTTGACGGTTCGCTAAACGGTGACAGACCATGGGGATGCTTAATTCCGAGGAGCGCAAAGTGGATCCTTCGGGGGGGCAGTCCACTTCTGCAGACAAATCGGGGATGATCCGTGTTTCGCATTGCTCCGCGAAATGAGCCCTGCGTATCCCTCGAATTACAGAGATTTGCCGGGGCGGACGGAAGGCAAAGGGTGGAAATGGGTCAGTAGCGTTAACGTAAGCGAACCGCGCATTGCTGCGCGCGAATCGATCCTGAGACCCTCTTCTGTCACTGAAACGACGGTCGCCCGATTCGCGTGTCCGTTCTTCGACCGAGCATCGCAAATATTTGGCCGACCGAAGCCGTTGGCCCACCCTCGGCGTGACTCTCATTATTTTCGGGGCGGCGTGGACGGAAAACGGCGCGGATATTATACGGGAGCAATTAGGTTTTTGTTTGAGAGAAATAAATGGCTTTCATCGCTGCGCGAGCATCCGTTTTATCCGCCGTCACGCCATTCATCCCCCTCCGCTGACGTTTCGACGTGCTTTACGAGCGGCTTGTAAAGGGTAACAATTACAGGGGACGGGAAAAAAGTTGCCGAGCGGCCGCGATAAAATGCACACTGTCGGCCGTATATCAGCCGCGAAGTGGGATTGTGCGTGAAAATCGGCCGTGTCGGTGCCCGACCGGGGTCGGACCTGACCCCAGCCTGGGGATCCTCGTTCAGAGCGCACCCTCGGAAAACTAAACAATCATTCCTCAAAATGAGATCTCTCCGAACCCGGATCTGATGGGTCGGTTTCTGCCACCGAACGGAGGGTTAGGGGGTGGAAGCAGGGGGTGGAGAATGGGGTGGTGTGAAAGGCGCGGTAGATCGAGATACTGTCTTCGGATAGATCAAGCTAACCGAGCGAAAACCGCTGATGTACGGCGCCCAATTCGATTTTGAGTTTGATACGATGCGAGCCATGGAATTTCATAGGGTAAAGTGTGAAGTATTGTGGGATCTAGGCCGTTGCGCGAAAAGTGATGGGGGGCGTAAAGGCAAATACTCTTATTTGACGTTTCTCTGGCTTTTACTCTGATTCTGACTTTTACTCTTCTTCTTCCGTTCGTCTATCCAGAGATCCTCTTCTCTTTCATTGACACTTGACACGCATACGATTCTTACGACTCCACAATATTCATTCCCCTTGATCATTATAATCCAATTTTCTCTTTAGGTAATAGGTATCGTCGGATGTCAAAAATCGACTCGTCACCCTCAGACACCGGAAGTTCGAGCCGCGAGCTTGCGGGAAAGAGATAAATTGCCGTACAGAAAGCGTTTACGCTGCTCGGGCCTAAACAACGTGATCACCCTTTAAACTTCGCCCCTGTTCGCGGACGCGTAACGGATGAAAGGGGATGGATCGAAGTTCGGTGTTAAGAAGCCCCGACACTATCCAAGCCCTGCCCAGTTTTCGCCGGAGCGAAGAAATTTTGGATCTGGGTCGACGACATTTTGAAGCCCATCTGCGCTCGCTGGAACACAATTAGAGATCGATTTCCAAGCTTTAACCATTTCAGCCCAGAATGGGAGAATCGACCGACAAGCGAATCGAAACGTATTTCGCGTGTTACCTTCCAGCTGAGCGAGGCACATTCGCAGGTGGGTCCGTTTTTGTAATGCCCTAAACCCTGCGACACGACCAGCGTTTCGGTCAACAAGTTCGAAACAGTTAATTAACTTTAATCCCGGACGGCTCAACTTTTTGCCGCTCGACGTTTACGGCAGTCAAACGAGAGGACACCCCGTGTAAGCCGTGCGAGTTTTACCTCGACTAGGTCTCAGATGTATAATCGCAGCCGTTCTTGCCCACAAATTGAAAGCGGCTCAAAGGGGCGTCGACACCGAGATCCTGCTAGATTGGATCGCGAGTAGATTTCGCACGTGCTGACAGTTCCGCCATTTAGTCTCTGCCAACTACGGCACACTTCCCATCGTACTACCACCAATCCTGGCAATCACTCTTCCGCTCATTACCGACAGCCCTGGTCCGACATACCGAAACCCGAAGTCTAACCCAAAAGTTAAAGTAGTCCGACCGATTCCCACCGCATTCTTTAATATTCACTCTTCCGTGCAGAAATTTGATTAAGACCGTCGACGCCTCGCGATTCGATATCCGGTCGCGGACGTAAAAACAGTGAACCCCCCGAGGCGGGGGTAGTAAAAAATAAGACATCCCTCCCTTTGCGGCAAAAGCCGCTTAAGTGAGGATAATTAAGACGGCCGGTAAGCGAGTATATTTTCAACGCTGATCGGTGGTGGGAAGAATAGTTTTGCGCCGGGATCGAGGCCGAGAAAATGTGGAAAGGCGAGAGCTTGCGCAACAGTTCAAGCTCGGTCAGTTCGCACTATGCTCCGGCTTATTACGGACAGCCCTGGCCTGACATACTGAGACCTCAAGTTTAACCCAAAAGTTAAAGTAGTCCGACCAATTCCCGTATCCTTTAATATTCACTTTTCCGATCAGAAATCTGATTACCACCCACGACGCCTCGCGATTCGATATCCGGACGTAAAAACAGAGAACCCCCGAGGCAGGGGTGAGTAAAAAATAAGACATCTCTCCCTCTGCGGCAAAAGCCGCTTAAGTGAGGATAATTAAGACGGCCGGTAAGCAGGTATACTATATTTTCAACGCCGATCCGTGCGTTGGAGTGCGGCGGAGCGCGCGGGGGTGGGAAGAACGGTTTTGCGCCGAGATCGAGGCCGGGAAAATGAGGAAAGGCGAGAGCTTGCGCAACAGTTGAAGCTCGGTCAGGTCGCATTATGCTGCCGTCGTTCCTCGTCAAAGGGAGCATTCGGCCGGCAGACCCGCGTCTGTCGTCGGCGTCCGCAGTCAGCTTTCCGAGGCCAGGGCGAAAGTGATATCGCGAGCTTGTCCGCAAGGTAATACACAGAAAATCCATTTGAGAGTCCTGAATTCGCGGCCGCGCGAGTCCGCTCGCGATAACAGGGAAATAATGGAAGCCAAAGCTTCGCGATGTCGGCCGTTCTATTTTCGACGCCGACGGCTGCCGGCGAGTATAATAAGCGATCCTGTTCTCGAGGGGTTGCGAGGGGGTTGATAGGGAAGAGGGGTGGGGGTGGATGGCGGGGGTAGGGACGTCGCATAATACTAACCTTCGTATTCGTACGACCGGGAGGGATTAAAGCTCCCGATTCGTTCTTTTAACCTGCGGTAGCAGCGAGTTGACGACCTTTTCAAGGTGTACCTGTATCGCTTTTAAAGGACGATGTACTTAAATTTTCAACGTTATTAACGGTTCGCTCATTATTCGTGAGTCTTCGTCTGCTCAAAAATTGAAATACACCCGGGCAACTGCGCAGTACCGGTATCTTGACGTTTGGGAAAAAAGCGACTCATGACTCTTTTACGAAAAGCCAGCGGAAATCGCTGGCATTACGAAGCGCTGCGACGGCCTCAGTTTCAGTCCGGCAACCGGACACGGCCGCGAATCGGAGCGGAAATGGGTAAACGGCGGACAAACGTGAAAAGCCATTGAAGAATTTCCATGATACGCGAGAGGCGCACACTGCGAAGTTCGCTCTCGCAACTTGATACTCACCCTGGCACGTCAGAGTCGGTTATCTCGGCCAGCGATACCTTCCTTCCTTCGTAGTCCTTCCCTTTCTCTCTTTCTTTCTTTCTTTCACCCTCTCTCGCGCGCCTTTCAGTTTTGCCGGGGTGATGCTAAAGGAGCAACGAGCTTTATGAATATTTAAATGGGATACTTGACGCTCGGGCCACTGGTACAGACTGAGATAATTAAAACCTCCATTAGAAACTGGGCGCCTGGTTTCATCGTCCGGACAACTTTTTTTTGCGTTTACCTCCGGTTTGCAGGTCGATAGGTGAGTTCTGAAATCTGGCGGAATGTCAGTAGTAAGGTTCGATAGGAATGGAACGAACACGAGCTGTGCGTTCCCGAATCTAATTGTGAGAATTGTCTTAGATTTTATTCAGAACTGGATCTAATGATTCAATGGCTCTTTGAGTAATGGTTTTGTTGTTTTGGGGAATTCGTTCAAGTATGAGGTGTAAAGTATAAGACAGACGATAACGAAGTATACTTCAGGTAGGAACTATTCTCCAATGTCCGATAGCGATATAATTAAAGCGTCCATTAGACCGAAAGTTCACCCCGATTGTTTTGTTCGCGCGACACCTTTTTCTTCCCTGCAACCCTTCTTTCTACCTTCATAAGCCGCGCAGCGCACTTCGCAGCGGAGTCGAGGCATAAATATTCAAGGCGTCAATGTATATCGTCGTCCCTGTATTCTAGAACGCAGCCTGCATCGAGAACTGGCAGAAAAGTTTAAGAAACGGGAAAAAAAGCAACTGTACGTTACCGTCTTAGAAGGCTGTCAAGTGACCGCAACAATTAATATCTTTTGACCCGAATTACGACGCTCGCGTATCGTGGAGAGGATGTCTGCTAACGGCTTCGTTAAGGGAGATGGGGGGAAGAAACGAAAATTAGCGCATCCAGTACATACTTCTGCTGCGCTAAAAGGTCGTTCCGAGACATTATCCGGTAATTGTGGTCCGTCGGCCGGATTATTCATGGACCGGCGACCGCTCGGAAAAGAACGCGAGGCACGCTAATCTACTTTTCTACGGCTGTCTAGTAAGGGGATTGCCTTTATGAGATTCGCCGTGAAAATAAGAGTGCCGTCGAGCGTCGGCAACGAACTTGCGGCAATTATCCGCCGGGCGACTCAATAGGGGCGGACGAGAAGATGTTTTACTTTTTCAATAACAGCCGCGGTGGACTCAAAACTTGGAATGTACCTACTTACTGTAGGTATATATGAACGAACCATATGATGCGCAAGTGAGCAAATCATTATATCTATTCAATCTTCGGTGTAAAGAGAGCAGTTCAAAAGCAAGTCATAATATGAATTTAATCTTAGGCGAAAATATAGTTCAAGAGACAGCCAGAAAAAGATTAAGTTTATCTTACCCTCGCTAACTCGAGATTATTTCTGCAAAGATGTATTTACTTTCCGATTCCTTCCGTAATTGGAGTCTTATACGGTACTGAGCGAGTATCTTGTTTACACTGGCCGCAATATTCGCGAACGCGGTGCGGCATAAACACGTATTTGCTTAAAGGGAGCGATAGGTTTGCCGTGCGTATCGCGAATCCTAAATAAATTGATCGTCCTCCGCCGGATCGGGTCAGCAGCTTCTGCCGTCCGTTCTCCTCGGCCGCTCTTTTGTCCCGGGCACCTATCGTCCCATACCGGTCCCCCATTATTTCACTCAATAACCCATCGACCGGGCAGAACTCTCGCAATTGTCGATCGCGCTAGCCGACGCCGTATTCCGACCGGGATTGTTCCAAGTTTCATACGGCCAGCGAATGTTTCATTATTCCCGTCTTACGGTCTTATCTCGGACTGCACACGGACGCAGCCCCGTATAAACCGCGTACACAGTTCTCGTATTTTTATCCTGCCCCCCCGCCCACCCCCTGAAGCTTCTCGGCTCGCCAGGAATATCGTCGCATTCTGTTTGCTTCCCCCCCCCCCCCTCTCCCTGACTCCGTCTGAATCGTCCGAGTTCTCTCTCTTCCCTCCTACCTCTCTTCATCCTTTTTTCGCTTCCTATCCTTCCTATCCGTTACTTTTTCCAGTATCCAACGGTCTCAGCCACGCGGACGGTCCATCTCCAAACAATAAGATTCAATAAGGATCCGCGTCGCGCTTTCGCGGAATTTCCTTCGTGGCCGAAGTCAGTATTTCTCCACCCTTATCAGATATCCACGCGGACTGTTTCGGCTTCAGTGGAGGGGGTTGCGTCCGCGACAAGCGGCGGGAAGGACGAAAAAGAGGATAGACCGGCCTGATCGACGCACGCCTGTGCGATCACGTCCCTTTTTGCGCTGCCGGCGAACGTGAGAACACTTTTTGCTCCCACGTCTGCCACGCTCGTCGTAATCAAGTTACGCCGGATTCGCGGCTGATTGCCTGGCAAATGAACGACCGACAAAACGTGATCGTACTCCGGGGCCCCGAAGGCTTCGATTTTTATTTCTTGCCGACATTAGCGCGCTTTTCCATGCTTCTCCATTCTTCTTCATTATTCTTTGTTCTTTCTACATCCTTCTTCGTTCTACCTCGAACTACCCCCTCCCCGTTTTCTCTGCAACAGTGTGAGCGTTGAAAAATGATTCCGAAAGAAACGGGTGATGTCCGTCGTTTACAAAGCGGTCTGCTCTAATAAATACTTTGGATAAGCGAGGATGCGTCCGTCAGTCCGGCTGCGCCATTTTCCTCTTCATACTTTGTCAGCCACTCGCTTACGCCGATGCGGACGAGCGCGCATGCATCTGCGCGAAGTGCGCGGCGAGTTGCGGTTACGCGTAATTATACGTCACTTAAAGCGCCGCTTGATTCATGGAACTCGCCGAACGTGACGCATTGCCGCCGTTAACAGTAACGACAAGTCATTTGCGTCTAATATATTACGATCCTCGATATATTACGATAGCTTGCCACGTAGATCGGATTATGCGTGCGCAGGGATTATTTTCATATATTTCATCGACGGGTTAAGTGAATATTTCGCTATCGTTCGATCTGCGTCGATGAGTTTTGTATCATTGTAGAGGCCTGCGACGCAGCTTAAAGTTTACATTATCGTCTGGCTCGCATTTAAGCCAAGAACGGACGTAGTTTCAAACTTCAAACTTTCGTCGACGCCACGAGAAGTTTCCAGTGGCGTCAAGCCGATCCTCGGGCAAATTCTTACATAAACACCGCACGGAGTGGCCGAGTAATTGGTGTTATGTCATTACCGGCGAGTCATTCTACTCTTGGCGCACACGCTTTAAATCCCGGACTTTATCCTTTCAGACTTAATCGCGTCGCCCGAAAATCCGATTTCACCCGCGACTACCTCGAACGCTTCGGCTCGCGGCGACTTCGTTTTTCGCACGGCGCATTACTCTTTAACGTTTTAACATTTCCACTCGCTCGCCTCGCTTCGAAATAGGTACCAGGGAGCGCACGGAATTTTGGATAATCCCGGAGGTTTACCGAGGTATTTTAGATGATTCTGTAATGAGTTGCGGTAGATTTCGTAAGGCGGTTAAGATTTTTAAGAGGGTCTTGCGGAGTGTACTGTTATTTTTAAGACTTTTAAGACCGTACTTCCTGAACTTTTATGGATTTTGGAGTGGGTTTGTGATGATTTGTTTTATTTTGGTCTCCTGTTTATGTATTACAGGGAAGGGGAATGGATATGTGTGAATTGCAAGGGTGCTATTGCTGTAAGTCGTTACACGTTGTTTACTGCTATTGTATCACACATTTTTGGTCGTATCTCCGAAACTATTGTACTTAGAAGGCTCCGGTTGCGATTTTTGTGATTCTCGTTTGATCCTCTTTCAGTATGCTTAATCACGAGTCGATCGAAAGACTTTTATTTTTTTACCCATTTCTCGACCCTCATTTTTCGATGTATTTTTGGCTGTAACTCCGAAACTAATGCGAATTTCGACCAACGGCGAACGGGTACTTATAAATCGATTTTAAGACCAACCATTTTTTTCGCATTTTTCGACGATTTTGAAGGTTCTATCACCTTTCAATAGGTCCAAATAGTGCCAAAGTACCCTCCATTGGTCGCACAGTCCCATATTAGAAGGATACGGTGGTCAAACGTACTCCAAATTGAGGCGAAATTGCAAGTTTCTCGGCTAAAACTCCCCAAACACCCGAAAAACCCACCAATTATTACATATAGCAAGGTACAATAGTGTAAACTAATGTAAAATAGTATAAAGGTATGGAGAAAGTCAAGACCAAGAAAGACAAAGCGGTCAAACACACTTCGAATAGTGGTTGAACTGTCGCTTTGTTAGTTAAAACACCTCAAAAAGCCCAATTAATCAACTATTGTTAGATATAAAAACGGGACAGAAATTGAGAAAAAAAAGTACGCTTGACTGAGCACATACCTAATAGCGCCAACTCGAAAATGAAGGAGCACTCACGGCAGAGGGCAAAGACAAGGCACGACCAATTGTCAACACGCACCACGTTCCACGCACCTAGAGTCCATATATTATTTTGCTCCTCATCTCAACCACAGAAATTCCCCGATATTCATTCTTTTGCCATTTATAACGCCATTAGGTCTCACATAGCGTGAAAGCATGCGTTGTGGATACGTAAAATTGCATAGAAGCCAAAAGAGAGCGACCAAATTGATAAGAAAACTCCTCCGTGTGAAAGGATGTAAAAAAGTATCAGTAGTGGAAGGATGTAAAACCAGTTTCTCCCTACATTTACAGAAAGCTAGACTTCTAATCAAATACAAATACCGAAACATGTACAAAATATTTACCGACAATTCCCTACCCTCTCTTTTTCATTCTTTCACTTTCTTCGATTCCCACCCCAACACCAGCTAATTCCACCGAAAGCAAATATCGCCCCATCATGCCAGCCCATGCCGGAGCCCTGTAACGCCCACTTCCGGAACTACAGGCTTTAATCCGACATTTCCACCTCCGCATTGAGCTTTTCCCCGAACCCGCGCCTTTCAAACAACGACAAAGAAGGCATCGAGAGGTTCCACCGGCAGGCATCCTCGCGTCGAGAGTGTCAGGTTCGCCCATTAACATCGAGTATATCCCTCCGTGGATGACGCACTCTCACCCATGATTCGACGTTTCCTCAACAATGCCACCCCCCGCTAAGGGGTAAGTGGTAACGAACTATTCGCAGCCTGACGCGCCATGAATACCCACTCGCTGCAAAATGGTAATGGGTTCGCCTTCGGCGTAATCAGGAGCCAGGAAAATCCGATTTCATCCGCGACACCCCCCAGCCCCACCACTTGTTCTTCGTCCGTAAATGATCGTTGAGCGGCGTTCGCTCTTCAGTTCAGAAGAGCTCGTTCTTCAGCATCCGACGCCGAGTAGATCTCGGCACTTTTGGTCATCCTTTATGCCGCTCCCATTCCGATAGTTCGCACGTCTCATGCCTGTCGAACTCTAGGTCTACTCGATACAAGGGGTTGGAACGGATCGATCACCACGAAGCTTAGCGCCGGACGCTCGTGACAACTGGTCACACGATACGGTGCAACTGATGATCTTACACCGTTTACCTGATAATAGACTCCGACGCTGGCAAGGTGATAACCTACTAGGTGGAGGAGGGGGCCGTGAATAGCCACTTGGTGCAAATGGTAATGGGCCGCCTTTGGCAGTGTGACGAGGCGGCCGGCCGAGCGGGAGACTGGCAGGACGGGAGGGGTGGCTTTGATTGGGGGTGGAGAGGGCGTAGAATCCGGAGGGTATGCAAATGGCGACGGGTGGCGAGACGTGAGCCTAGAGGAGCGAACGGCACGGCAGGAGCGGCCGTTATCTCTTATCGCCGAGTCCTGCGAACGAGCCGCGGATAATCGTCCCGATTTACATCCTGCCACCTGGGTAGGTCAGAAAGTCCGGTCGGATTCTTGTTAGCAAAGAAAGGATTTCGACCAGACTCGGGCCAGACAGTGAAAGGTCTCGACCAACCTTGCCGATCGTCAGTTTGGTCGGTACGTGTCAGACTTCGAAGGTGGAGAGAAAGGATTCCGGCGGAATTCGTGAATTATTTAGTTCCGTCAATTACCAGGATCACGTTATCGACCATCCTCGGCTTCGGCGGGAAAGTGTGTCAAAGGAAAAACTGCATGATTCATTAGCTAGTTGCGTGACTCGGTATCGCGCCAGGTCTGTAATATCGAAAGGTAACATTTGCATAATGAATAGAGGCTTTTTTTTACGCGCAACTCTTTCTCGCCCATCGCAGTGGGCACTTTTCCGCTTTTCCACAATTTAAGGCCTACTCTAAGTAAGCCGTAGCGCTGAAGGAAAAAAAATCCATCACTCCTTCGACAATGGCCGAGTGACAAATTACAGAATCGACGTAACGAACGGCGAAGGATTCCTCGGCAAACTCCGCGGGAACCTTCGCCGGGTATCAAAATCCGAACTTTCGTCTCACCCATCCCGAAAGTTGGAAAATAAATCTGCGAAGAAGCTCTCACCGAAGGGGGAAGAAATTCGGCAAAAAAAGAGTCTGCCACCCGCGAGCGGAAAGAAACCGATCGCGCGAGCCGAAAAATTTGCCCGACAGCCGACGAGAACTTTCTCGCCAGATTTTGCCGGCTCGCTCGGCGACGGGGAGAAGAATGTAGCCTACAGACGTCACGCTAGCTGTTGCCAAAAAAAAAAGATGAAAAAAAGAAAAGTCTGTCGCCCGAAATACGGAGTTCTGGCAGTCGCTGGTTCGGAAATCGAAGCAGCGAAAGAGGCTCGTTCGATTCCGCGTAATAAAAGTCATAGGACGGTGCGTGGGAGGATGGAGAATGGTAGACGTTGGTAGAAGAAGGCAGACGATGGTAGAGAAAGGCAGACGTTGGCAGTACTGCGAGCTTGTTGCTCCTGTCTGGCGGAAAGGGGGGGCCGATTGAAAAGCAGCGAACCGCTCGGAGAAATAACACTCGTGCGTTACGATGTGACAGCGGATCCGGCAAGAAGCCGGGGCAACGAAGGGGGGACCAAGGGAGGAAAGTACTGGCTGCGGGGGGAGGAAGGCGGAGGGATGAGAAAGAGTGGAATGGAAAAGACGGCAGATACAGTCCGGGCGATGCTATCGATTTCGCAACAATGGCACGACTTCGGGAAAGCCTTCCTTCAGTACCGAGGCTCGTTGGCAAGATTTGCCGTTAATACCTTGACTGCTAGCGAATTTGGTTGGCAGAAAGGATGTCACCCGTGACGTCGAACGCGTAAAACTATCGGTAAGCTTCATAACATACAAAAAATATACCGAGAAATGCAACTTTATGTTCTATGAACCAAGTTTACATCGTAACAAGTTATTCTCATTTACTTACACATGTAAGTCGATGTTTGGGCAGGCACGCAGTAGTGAAGGCGTTAACTGCGGCTTCCAGGGCAGCCAACCGCGGTACCCAAGACCCGGACGCCGGCAAAGAGCCTGAGTAGGTCCTCGCCGAAGGTTACATCGACAATCGGATTACGCCCGGTTTCATACATTGTCCGCGCGAGCGGGCAGATTTATATTCAATATCGAGCCGAGTTTCGCGCCGGACGCGGAGAGCGGACCCATTATCCGCCTGATACATTCGCGGCTTAATCACGCTAAGCGGATTCGATGCGGGGCGCAGTTCTTGCTAAATGCGCGCGTAACGATCGCGTTACGTAACATTTTCTAGTAGCTTGGCCAGTGTTGTAACAGTAGGCGCGTGTAAGCTGGGTCGCCTATTTACATTGGACCCCCCCTCATCCAAGCTGCGATATCCGCGGTCCTGTCCTTTCATTAAACTGCGAATGACGAGCACGATGACGGACGCGTGACGATCGATTACAGATTCGATCGTCCGAGGGGGGTGAAGGGGATGAAAGCCGATAAGGTCGATCCTCGCTTTGTGGAAATTGCAGCTTTATTCCGACAGGATTCATGCCGAAGACACGGTGAGACACGGCCGGTATATTGCGTCGCGGCCACTATAAATCCCGAAAGCACGCTCGATATAATATATAACCCGAGTAAGAGGATAATAATGTAGGCATTACTGTTGAGTGGCCATCGTTCACATTAAATCGAGTGTTCACTCCTGATCCACCCCCTGCCAGTCGATCCTCGCCCTCCTAGCCTCCCGCGCGACTGTAACTACGAGTCTCGAAAGCGGCTAACAAAGGGAAGCCTTGCCCGGAGTCAAGGGGGTGAGAGGGTGAGATTTCTACTGGGAGGACAGTCGCGGCCGATATCGGCCGTATTTTAAGGTGCCGCCTTTTAATGCAGCCACTTAAAAGTTGCCCCCGAGAGTGCTGCGAGTCGATGTCGTTCGTCGTCGGGCGAAACTCGACTCCGGGGGTGGTGGGTACACGGTCATAAGTTGCAGGGTGGTAGTCGGAGGAAGGAGTGGAAAATACTTTCGAAAGCAGGCAGTAGAAGTATACAGGGTAAGCATACTGACGCTTCAGGAGTATATTCGGCGTTTTCGCATGATTTGCGAAACGCTCGCTACCCTTCTCGCGTTCCACCCCAGACACGGAAGGAGAGGTGGAAGGATCGGGTTGAGACGAGGGGTGGGTTGGAATATTATTAGTTCGGTTAGTCGGCCGTTCGCGCGAGAAGAGTCCGGGCGCCGCGAGTACATAATTACAGCACTGGGCGATTACTCCGTCCTATTTAATCCTAGGTTGAACCCTTCGCCCGGAGCCATTCCTTCTAATGCCGACTCGAAACCCTCGGCACGAGGAAAGCGGAAGATGCCCGAGGGGTGATCCGCGGAAGGAAATAAACCGCCTCTTTCAAGGAAATTCCACCGCGAGCCAACTGAAATCCGTCTCGAATTACAATGTGTGCACTTTCCGAGCGGTAGGATTAATTCGAAGATGGGAATCAGTGTCGTTAAACAAATCCACCTTGAAACGAACTGACCCCCATTGAACAGGAATGTAGCTAAAATTTCAGGGAAGGAAATAAAATATTCATTCGTACGGTTTTCGGGAGTACAGATCAAATAGCAGAATGTTTGACTTTTAACGATACAACTGGCATCCGTTTGATCCTTACGGTGAAATTCGCGTCAGTCTCATCTTTCGCCGGGAATATGCACGACTTTACTACTTGCGCGCGGTTTACGGCTTAAATTCCGGCCGGTGCGCCTTCGCGTATCGTTTCACTGCACATTTCGCTCCGCGGATTTAATTCCGTCTCTCCGCCATCATCGTCGATGTTCATTTTATGCACTCGCCTCCGTTTTATCCGCTTCAACGGCACCGTCATAATTCCGCGCGCGCATCGGCCACGCTGGAAGCGAGTCGCGCGCGCCTCCACGGCAAACCTTGACGAATGTCGATGACACGCGATTAGCAAAAGCGCATAGGACGTATTGGCAGGTCCAATTCCGTGTGACGCGTCGATCGCGGCCAGCCCACTTGACGTTCGAAGCGCGGCAACATTCGGTCTGATTCGGTCGATCGGTCTGGGCGATTGCCGCCTTTGTTAAATCCGCTTCTGGCACGTACCGAGAGAACATGTTTAAGCTACGGCTTGTTAATTCATAGCTTCCATTAAGTAGCCTGCGAAGCAGCTGCGCCACGGCTTTATCGCTGATGAGGCTTCCGGCAATCATGTAATTGCATTTATCTTTCGAATTAGCCCATCAGCGACATTGCGACTACGAATTCCGCTTGTCTGTCGGCCAAGAGCGTGAAGGAGCGTGAAGGAGTATGAAGGAGTGTGAAGGAGCGTGAAGGAGTGTAAAGGAACGTGAAGCATCGTGAAGCATCGTGAAGCATCGTGAAGCGTCGTAAAGCATCGTAAAGCATCACCGAACGGAAGTACGTAAATCGACAGGATCGGTCAGGTGTTTGCACGTCTGGGAGACCATGCGGGTCCCAACCGGTAGGATGAACTTCCCAGCAACTTATCGGAAGTTGCCTGTCGATCCTCTAACCTTTGCCAACAGCGGCGTGGGATTACTCGAGCTGACTTGCGAGCATAATTAAATTGATAGCTATAACTCCATCGGGAAGGTTGCCGCAGACTCGGCCCGTCTTAAGGCCCGATCGATAATAGGATCGATCGTTATTAAGTTTTTCGGTGTAACCCCGCTGGCTCGGATTCCGCCTCGACCTGTTGAGTGAGGAAACTTTTGCCCTTTTCCCGATTCCGAGCGGTGTCCGGATAATCGTTACCGCGGCACGGGAAACTTAGCCGTTGCCAATTTCGTACGACACGTTCGCGACCCGTGGACGAGAATCGAGAACTCTGCCTCTCTCTCTTTCTTTCTTTCTCTCTCTGTCTATCTATCTATCTGCTGCAACGATAAAACGAATAAAATCGAATTGCATCCGGGCCGAATTTCGCCCGCCCGCTGCCGGCGAACTCTCTCGTTTTCCAATTTTTGTCAAGGACGGACAACTGTCGCGCGCGAGGAGTTTGCGAATTATGTCAATTACCGGAGTGGCTAACCCCATCGATAGCCCTGTCATCGATCGACAGCGGTCCGGTTACCAGCCGTCAATCTCGGCCGTTCCGACGAACGAGGAGTAAAAAATGACGAGCGCTCAAAGCAAATCCTTGAAACACAACGAGAATCCGCCGAGCGGAAAACGTAAGACGGCTTCCACTCTCCGCCGGATTAAAACGCTTACCCGTCCGGACGAAAATGGCCGAGGTTGAATGGGTTCCAATTAACTCGCCCACCTACTAATTAACGCCGTTGCATCCGGATTGCCTTGAGTCTCTGCGCAGAGAATTCACCGTGTCATACGCGCGCATAATGCGTCCGCATACGGAAACACATATTTCCGTAGGTTCTCCGTCTCTTTTTACCTTGCACAATCCTCTCCCTTTGACTCGCCCCAACAACGTTAATCCAACTCACCCCCCCTCTCCCGAAACCATTTCGAGTCTGCCTGCCTGGCGTTCCGACTCTTTCAATATTCCTTTTTCCAACGAGCCCGGCAGTCGAAAAAAGCTCGGGCCAGCGCACGAGTGGCAATTTCTGGGTAGCTAAGGTGGACCTCTATTTACGAGCGGGCACCAGGACGACGCCCAGGCCAGGACAAACGCTCGCCAGGATGAACCCCCACTGCACTCGTCGATTATGAGGATAGCGCCGGTCGCCTGTTTGCGGAGGAAGAAAGTGGATTGGCCGGAGCGGACGTTTCCTGTCGGAAATGACTCGCGAGACGACAACGGCAGACGATATTGCCTGACGGCGGACGTTGGTAGGAGGGAGGTAGGGGGTGGGAGGCGAGTCCTCGAGGCGCGAATAGGACGTACAATGTATCCGGGGCGGACATCTGGCGATAAGTGCTCATATTCCTGGCGAGCGCGTCAATGTACTTGTTAGGAATCGCTTCGCGTTTCCCTGACAACCCACACCCCCCTCCCAGTCGCCTTCAGCCCTTCTCGGGCGATGTTAAATACCGGTAGTTACGACGTCTGGGAAACTGGACGCGGCCGATTCTCGATATCTAGCCAGATGCGTCCATTCAGTGGGTGATACGTCGGACTGCGGAGTCTGATATCTTTGATGTGCATGGTGGATGATATAAATCGGGGGAGGTAATGTGACGTAGCGGGAGTTGACGTGATTAAAAAGGAGGGGGATTATGTCGTTGGGAGGTGAATTGATGCTGATGGCGAAGGCCAGGGAGGTGAATTAAGCGGCTCGGAGAAGTTTCGCTGTAAAGAAAGCTTATGTCCTTCGTAACCGTTATCGCGGACATTCTCTCGCGGGCAGGCAATTTGGGACAAATTTTTAATGTCGGCACGGCAATCGCGTACGAGAGGGGATGTTTCAGATGATGCTGAGGTGAGCCTGCTTTGCGTGAGGCGGTTAGGATTTTTAAGAGGGTTTCCTGGAATGTTCCGTTGTTTTTAAGACATCTGCGGTCGTATCTCTCTGACTTTTATGAATTTTTGGGGCGCGGGATAGTACTGTCTTGTTTTATTTTCATCCCCCTTTTATATACTAAAGGGAAATGGAATGGATATTCGTGGATGGCAAGGCTCGCATCGCGGGTAGACCCTTACACGTCGTTTCATACAACTGTACCACGCATTTTTGGCCGTATCTCCGAAGCTATGCCACTTAGAATAGTCCTGTTGCGAATTTTGTGTTCCTCTCGTATCCCTTTCTCACTTTGCTGCAGACTTATTCGATGGAACAAGTTTGCGTACGGTGTAGATGGGAAAATGGCCAATTTTTCGTCTTTTTTTTTTTTTTTTTTTTTGCAGATTTTTGGCTGTGTTTCCGAAACAATTGCACTTAGAAGGCTCGGGCTTGCGATTTTTGGAAAGCTCTTTTGATCCTCTTTCATTCTGTTGTAGAGCAAATCGATTCTAAGGTGTCCGTATACGGTCCAGCCTGCAAAATGTCAATTTTTGCACCTTTTTTTAGCACATTTTTGGCCATATCTTCGAAACTATTGCACTTAGAAGGCTCCGGTTGCGATTTTTGTGATCCTCGTTTGATTTTCTTTCAGTATGCTTAATAACGAGTCGATAAAAAGACTTTTATATTTAACCCGTTTCTCGACACCCATTTTTTCGGTGGTTTTTTGGCTGTAACTCCGAAACTAATGCGAATTTCGACCAACGGGAAACGGCTCTCTGAGTTATTTTAGACCCCCTACCACGTACCAAAAGGGCGATCCGATCCGCCGACCTTCAATTTTTCGCAAAAAGTAAGTGTTTCCCCTTAGAAAATTCGCGGTTTTTTAAATCGCCTGTAACTTTTGAACCAGCGATCAAAACCTATGATAATCATACATGTTCTTGAAGCTTTTGACGCGTACTTTTGGATAGGACTATCGGCGAATGCCGATCTTTAAAAAAATGTTTTTTCACCTCCGAAAAATGGCTGTATCTTCGAAACTATTAGGAATTCGGAACTTTGCGTGCGACCAATTTTCAGGGCGAGTTAAACCAAAGTGCGCGAGTACGCCAAATTGAGGCAAAATTGCAGGTTTCTCGGCAAAAACTCCTCAAAAAGCCGAAAAACCCACCAATTATTACATATAGCAACGTACAATAGTGTAAACTAATGAAAATTAGTATAAAAGTATGGGGATAGTCAAGACCAAGAAAGACAAAGCGGTCAAACACACTCCAAATAGTGGTTGTATTGTCACTTTGTTAGTTAAAACACCTCAAAAAAGCCCAAATACTAATCAACTATTGTTAGATATAAAAATATAAAGTAGTGTGGAGTAATGAAAAGTAATGGAAAAGTATGAAGAAAGTCTCGCAAGTAGACGTAAAAGATGATAGATATGAAAAGATGGCGTTAACATAGTCGAGTAAGAGTCGCCCGGTAAGAATACGTACACTAAATTACAACTCGCGAGACTGAAGATTGATCTTTAGATTCCTCCTCTAGATAGTGACAGGATAAATAACTCAGAACATTTTTAATTTCTCCTAAAAGTTCGTCTCAATCACCTGCCACATAAAACAAAGAGATAACATGAAATAATACGAACAAACCGAGTCTCCTCTATTCCTCCTTTATTCCTAAAAAGTATAACTCATAACTCAATTTAATGACTTTAATCTACATTTCCTTATTAAAACCTGTACAACTTGCATTAAACGAATACATATCCATCTATCGCCAATAATTTTCCTCCTTCCCTCCGACCAACAAAAATCACAATAAAATCCTCGAAGCGGCATAATGTGACCGCAACGGATTTTCAAATTGACGCGGTCGGTAATGCGTTAAGGCGAATCGATTTCGAGCCGGCCGAGGCTATTCGCCGAGCGCGTTTTGGTAATTAAGCGCTTGATTGTCCCGTTTGATTGGCAATCACAATTAAACAACCGCACTCGCCGCCGTCCGGCTACCCGAGGAAACATTCTTGGCACTCTACATTTTCCGCGCGCAAATCGTCCTCCGCAAGCGTCCAACAACCAACCCATCACTCTTCCCAACCTGCGAACCGGAGCGTGCCAATGTTGGTGGGTGCACGCGTGCGTGCGTGCGTGCGTGCGTCGGTGTAACGTAGAAAGCGTCGAAGGCTCATGTATCGGCCGCACACGAGGCCGGGGGTGCATTATGAACGCAGCACAATGGCTCGGATCCCACCTCGATAGCCGATCGTTCGATTATCGAAGCTGCGATCGACTCGTTTGACTCAGATTCCGCGTTCCGCCCCGCGGCCAACCGACACGCCAACCGGAGAACAAATAATTTGTCTCCGATGATTATCTAACCGTTAATTATCCGCGCGTCGCCCTCGAGGGGCTCCGACACGGAAAATAACGAAGAGGGGGGTTAACAATGATCCCGCTAATTAAAATCTCGAGCACGCTCGCGCTGACGGACGTCAGTCCGAATATCGTTATCCGCACCTGTCGTTCGGCTTGATAGCCTACAGATTCCAGACTCGAAAGATGGAAAGAACGTACAGATGGAAAGATCTATCGGCATACTCTGGAAGGAGAGTCTAAGATAGAGTGTACTCGGCCACCGAAGGCAATCAACTCGATCGTCGACTGCTGTTAATCAGTCCCTAATCGATCAGAGAGCCCCCGGCGGCCTCTCGGCACTTCGCTAAACAGGAATAAATAATTTGCCTCCGACGCCTACCCCCTGACCCACCCAAGCGATACTCATCCGGCCGGCCGACATTCGCCTAAGATAACGAGGCACATTAATTCGCTGTTGCGCCGATGAAAACCTAATAAGCGTGGGATGCCACGAGCGTGGTTCGCTGGGCCGAGTCAACGAACGGCACTAACGACTTGTAAGAAAAATCTTGCCCAGCCCGCTCCCGCCGGTCGCGTCTGACCCAACGTCACATTGTTCTACTGATCGATTCAATGCGGCCTACCAGTCTTACGTCGTCCGCGATGGTAAACGAGTTACGTGGCAATTTTTCTGCTCTCCGGGAAGACAATGTGCCTCTCGAAATATTATTCATCAACGTACACGACCTGCTCTGCTGGCCGCTGCCTTTTTTCTCGAAACTTCCATTCTGACAGTAAAAATATACGTGCGCCGTATACCCAAAGAAAGGATCACGTTCGAGGTGTCAGAGGCAGTGAATTATCGTCATCCGAGCCGGGCGTGCGGTGGAATCGACGTTCTCGGATTGTAAGCAACGTGGGGCGAGTGTATGCACAAAGCGCATCGTAGGCCGGGAGGTGGTGAAGGGGGAGGGGGGAGAGAGAGGAGGGCTGTTCGACGTACCGCGAGAAATTTCATGCTGGCGGAGTACTCGTATGGAAAGCGCAGCTTTGTCGCGTGCGCGCGCGCGCACGGTGTGCACCCGCTCAAAATGTCAACACGTTCGCTGACCGCCCGTCGAGAGTGGATGAAGAGAATGGAATAAGCTTTGGCAACCTAAGGCTCCGCACGTGGGATTCCCATGGATGTTCGACAGTGCGTAAATGACAAAGGCGCTTCTAATTCGCGCTTTAAAGTCGCCGAACGCGTCTAAGTGTGTCCGTTGTGTTCGTTGTACGTGTGCAGGTTATACATGCACGGACAGAGAGCGGATCCGTGCACGTACACGCGTGCCCCGCGGCGCACGGACGAGCAGCGGGTGTACCTACGTTGAACGTCGATAGTCGAACTGAGAGTGCGCGAATGAGCTTTACGATGCTCACAACACCTTTTTGCTCGAGTGCCACCCTCGTTGAGCAAACATAAAGCACACGTACCCTCGTCGGACGGCGCAAATGTGCCGAGTACGAGCAGTGCACACTTTCGTCGTTCCTGGGATCGTTCGCATGCGAGCTATGCCGCGGCAGCAATGCCAATGAAATTCTGGCTTTCGGCAAGATCGGCGAACCGCTCGCACAAAGGACGAATGCCAGCCTTTCGCCGATGACCGACGTATCGATACGTACATGTACACGTATAGCCAGGTATACGCTAGTGTATGCCAGTGTACGTCTGTATAGTGTCTGACGTCTGTCAGTGCACGTCAGTGTACGCAATACGAACGAAAAGTTCACGTACCATCGTAACCGTTTGGCCGCGAGAGATCAAAGGTTAAGTTCGGAAAGTAAGTACGTCGTTCTCGAGCGGCACTGCCGGCAAAGTGGCCTCATCCGCGGAATTCGCAGAATCTACAGGTACTCGGACCCAGGCTCGTTACGTTCGGCCCGGTGACCGAGCGCAAGACGGTCTCCCGTTTTGCTACTCGACCAAATTCACCACGCTCTCTTCGTGCAGGACGACCCGATTGGCTCCTCCGCGTGCAGCGTGACTGCGTTTGTTCGGCGGTGCAACAAGTCGGGGTTAACAGCTGTTTCGTCGAGGAGGTGGAGGAGGAGGGGGGGGGGGGGGTGCGGTACGGTTATACGTATAGTTGCATGGCACTCCGATTTGGCACCCGTCCAAGTCGACCTAGCCGAGTGAACTTGGCCGCAGTGTTTATGAACCCGCCCGCTCGCCCCGTCGGAGTGGGCAGGAATTGTCTTGCCGTTCATTGCCACTCGGGCGTGAAACGATATACGGTGTGGACGATACGGTTACGATGCGATGCGAGTCGTAAATAAGAGTGGGGAGCGTTCGCGGCCTTTTGACTTTTCGCTTCTTTTCATTCCGGCAGGACTCCGCACATTCCGACTGTGTAGCTGGATGTTGGCCGGAATGGCAGAGTGTCGCTTCATCCCTTGTACAGCGGGGCTGATATTAATCGCGCCCGGAACAGGCACGACAGCTGGCCCAGTTAATTAACTTCGCTTTTCCGTTTAGAACGAAACGTTTTTATCAATTTATCAATTTAGTCGTCTTCGGCGCGCCGTCCTCTTCGCCGGCAGCGTCCTTCTGCCTTCGGCTACCCGGGGGGATAAAATTGCGGAGGCCGGAGATGACTCAATGGAGGCATGCAACAAGGATTAATACCTCGGAAATGATTCGGTTAAGTCGGTTCAGCGGTCGGTTCAGCCGGCGGTAAACGAGAACGCATAAGCGATCCGATTACAAACTGATCGCGTCTGATAACGGCCGGGGGTAAGCAGAGGATCGAGTTGCGAGGTAAGGATCTCTGCTCTCCTTGCGGAACGTCTATCGGCAGGAGGGGAAAGGGGCTGGGCCGGGGGAATCGGATATGCGACGTCCGGTCGGATGTCCTGTCCGGCGGGAGTCGAATCCTTTCGCCGAAGGAGTCGGGCTCCCGATCGACCTGCAGGCGAATGAATTGCCGACCGCATTTAATCAGGATCAGGACCAGGACGTCTAGCGGTCGTGCCTAACGAACGTACGCGATCCATGGTCTAATGAAATTGCCACGTCATCAGGGAACAATAATTGCGCCTTTCGAAATTTCACGGCCTCTGCTCAGAACGTTGAGGCCAAAAATTGGTGGAAAGAGGCTGCCCCCGTGCGCGGAAGCAATTTCCACGCGATCATACTCGCCTAACGAGCGTCCGGCTTGTCAATAGGCAGGCGCAGCGCATCTTCGCGTGGGTGATATTAATTGCGAGCAACCCGGAACGAGATCCCTGCTCGCACGATGTAATATGCACCCCCGTACAACCCTTCCTCACAAAGCGTACATCGGCTCTATGGGCTAATAATCCGCCGTTGTGCGCGGCCATTCGACCGATCGACCGTTAAATCGGCAGCCGGCCGATTCTCGTCCAACAAGTACTCCTCGCACCGCGTTCCGAACCTCTTACGGAATACTCAAACACTCGTCTGGCGCACGAATCCGGCATTCAGGCATTCACGAGCGCGCTCGCAGGTGAGGCGAGTCGAACGAAGCGAAGGGAGGTCTCGTCCGGAACTCACTTACCTCAGGGACGTAGGCAGAGCTTCGCGTGACGAAAAGCCGACGAGCGAGGAGCCGACGGTCTTCGACATGCACGCCGTCCTTCGGCCTCGGAAGAGGTCCTCCTTCCCTCCGTTGCCGGTGGTTATTGCCGTCGTCAGCCTCCTCGGCCACCGCGCGTCCAGCACTTCCCGATATATCCTTCCCCGTACGCTTCCCTATATCCTTCCCTACACCCTTCCCAATAACCTTCCCTAGCAGGCTCGGACCGCGCGAGCGAGTATCATCGATCTCACTCGATCCTCTCGGCAAGTCGAGCGAGTCCTCTGCCCTCCGAGCGGAAGAAGGAGCCGACAGGAGTGACCGGCTCCGCCGTCGCTTCCGGGCTCGATGCGGCCGATCTTATCGAGTGGCCCTTCTCTCGCGATTCTTCCCTGTCGGCTCGCCGCTGGCCAGCTCGTCGCTCATTGATCTGAGGGGGCGAACAGTGGCGGGGTGGCCCGCTACGCGAACGCTTCGTCGCTCGAGGCACGCCGCGCGCGCGAGTATATCGGTATGCACGAGGGCCGAACGATGAAAATCAGCGTGAAGCAGCGGAGAAGCGACGGCGGTGCGAAACGCTGACTGAACCACTGGCAAAGCCGCGAGGGGTGCTCCCTATCCCAACCCTCTGCCATCCCCCCCCCCCCCACTCTCACCCTTTCTCTCCCCATCTGCCCTCTCTCCCGCATTTTCCTCGCTTTCTCTCGCCTCGTCTCTCCCTCTCTCTCTCTTACCCCCCCCCCCCCTCTCTCTCTCTCTCTCTCTCTCTCTCTCTTACACTCTCTCGTACTCTGTCTCTCTCTCTCTCTCTCTCTCTCTCTCTCTCTCTCTCCGGAGCAGTGCCATCTCTCTCACCCTCCTGTCCGGTCGGCAGTTTGTCTTCCTCTGCCTCGCAAGCTTCAGGTACGTCCCTCCCTCTCCCTCCCGCTTACGGTTCCCTCACCCCACTCGCCCCCTTCACGGTACAGCGCTATAACGGCGTACACACGGCGCACACACAGGCAAACGGCCGGCTACGATCCTACGATCCTGCGCGCTAGGTGTATCACGAGAGCTCGTGTATTCGCGGGAGGACCTTAGGCTGTTGCCACACCGGGAGAGTTTTCGAAACCCGACTCGTTATGGGATCGTCGGCGTAGAGTCGTCTGCAAGCATCGATAAGCGGCTCGATTTTGGGATCTATTCGTTCGGGTCCGGAATCTGCCAGGATTTTGGCACGAAACTCAGCGTCGTTCCTCTTCCTCTTCCGAGGTGGTACTTCGATGCGCGGAGTCGTCAAATTTTATGGCCGCGATACGCGATGTTCATTATCAGGGCGGTGCATCGATCCGTGTAACGCGACACCGCGTTGCCCATTTCGCCGGGGTGGGATGGGAGGAAGTGGCGATGAACGAATTAGGGGTTAACGTGCGAGATGATTGCGGGAGATTCATCTTTGCTCGTGAAGCTCGTTTGATAGGCGCGTTGTTTGATACGGATTTATCGCTTGGTCGGTTCGCTTGTCTAGTCTCGAAACATTCGGCAAGGATGAGTCCGACTCGCATTTTGCACGAGGCATAAAGTTCAAATTGCATACTGATATTGGCCTGTTTGTCGGAGTTCTCGCGACGACGGCGGCGGGCGTCGGTGGGCGCCGTTCGTTCGCGCGAACTGCGTTCACCCCACGTTCATCCCTGCATTCATCCCCGCGTTCATCCCCGGCAAGCCGGCGGTGTTTATTCGAAATCAATGAGCAACTCGTGCGCCACGCTCGATTCAAAATTTATACACGAACCGCTCCGAAGCGGGACGCCGCCGCTCGTGCTCGACCTTTTTCCACGGATCAACGCAATTTATCGATTATATGACATTTAGCCGCACTTTGTGCAAGACGGTTACAATGTGGCCCATTTGCGCCGGAATTTAGTGTCCGGGATGGAATGTGCGCGCCGAGAGGGTGAGGGAGCAAAAATGTGACGTAACCCTTTAATATGTAATCGCCCATTACACGGCCGGAGGCCACTCCGCGCGCATCCAGCAAAATTGCATGAGTTTAAGGTAAGGCACTTAGACGGTTGGGTTTAAACATTTATCGTACGCCCGCTGAATGCGACAATCGTGCGCGAGAGGGTAGGATGAGGGAGAAAAATTTATCCGAGGCTTTCAATCTTTCGGACCTTGTATCGTTTATTCCCCGAGCTGACGTGTGTCATGTGTCAGGAGACTACAATATATGGAATCAGAGCCACAGAAAATGGTCCGAGGGTCGAATTCGAAAGGGTTTTGCAAAGGGTTCGTGCTTGTAGTATGCGCTGGTCGATTTTGAATATCAATATATAGGTCATCCATGTGCTAGCTTAGCGAAAAGGAATTCTGAACTTCCTGGTATGGAGATAAATGTGAGAACTTGCTGTTTTTCATAATCTCATGTGCTGCCTTACCTGATGTAAGGAGTATTTTTATTACATCGTGTATAACAAAATTAAACATTGGAATATTAATAATACCAATGTAGGTGATTAAACAATAGCGGTTATTATATTACAGTAAGCGCTGTATGGATATCTGATGAGTAACTATTAGTTAAAATTAGCGCCCTTGGGCGAAGTGATCACGTTATTTGGGTATATTTAAATTTAATACCGTCAATAAGCAAGAGATATGCATTTTTCAGTGCGCCGTTCACAACGGTATTATTCCTATTAAATAAGAAATTCGCAAGTTGGGATTAAACGACGGATGTTCATGGGTGAGCATTTACTTATTGTTAGTACTATAAGAACATGTAGTGTATTTATGTAATCGAATACAAAACCTTAAACAATCTGAAAATATTTTCAGTTTTCTAATATAACTATTGTGATCTTTCTATCATTATATTCGGCAAATTTTCTAATCTAATTTATGCTAAATGTGATTAGGTTTGTGAATTAAATTTAATTAAGTCAGACAGACAATGTGAAATAATAATCACTATGCTTGTTTGAAATTTTATTATCATACTCCAAGTCTTGCTTAGACATGATTTGTATAAAGATAAGTAAAACTCGACTGAAAGAGAAACGTAACACAAATTTGTAACGTAAAAGCACGATTTACAAGAAGTTAGTTTATCGTTAAGTGAAGTTCCAAGAAGTTAAGAGCTATGAACCAAAATTGTTTGGCACTTATTGCCAATAAAACAAAATTGCTCAAATTGTACAATATACCAAGAACACAGAAGCAACATAATGCAAAAAGAAAAGATTGTACGTAATATATTCAGACAAAATGAAGTTTATTTACAATGTACAATAATATTTTTAGTAATAATTTACTACTTTTTCCAATCTTTGCGACATCTATTCATCCATCTTACTATAAGTAGATATTCTCGCATACCTTGGATCACCAGGCCGATAAACTAAAACAAATATGACATAAGCGTAGGGGTTCATGAATATTTTGTACATATTCCAACATTTTAACACAGTCATGACTGTGGTACCATCAGTTGAACCAATTAATAATATATTGTCTATGAATAGATACCTGTAATTTCCTTGGAGTATTTTCTATTACCCGATGTGGTTGGACAATATGCAGTTAAAGCTGTACAAACTAAGAGAAACCCGACAAATGCAGTTCCGTATGTCATAAAAGGTACTCGTTTCGTTCCACCAATCCATGTAGCCTTGAAATACTGAGCTGAAATATACAATTACTTGTGTTACCATAATATTCTTCTTTGCATATGAAACATAGAAGAGGTTAGTAACCGGGGCTCATAGTATAGTTGACATAGTCGTGCAACGGCCATTTTTTTATTATTTTCACCATCTTTACGTTTTCCTTGGACTTTGCCTTTACAATAACAAAACAGATATTTTCGAAGCAACTCTTCCGATTTTTGCTAAAATTTTAATTCTGTAGTGAACGTTGAATTCAGTGTTACGTATTGTCAGGTTACACCAGGTTACACTCAGCAGCGCTACCTGTACTTCGAGATACCAAACATAATCCAAACAGTTTATGTGTTTCCGATTTAGTTGCAATTCCTGACACCTTTTCAATTCCTCGAGCATAAAAAGTATTATCATACACATTTCTGAACAAATATGCAATCCCGTGATTGTGCAAAGAATAAGTCGGAAATTGTTACAACTCTCGATGACATGGTTATCAAAATACCAAGTAGACGGCAAATAGAGAAATTGTACAATTTCAAACTATATTTGTATCTCGTTTCAAAATATTTTCGTAGTTATTTCATATATTTCATAAGTCACGTAAATTCGGGTCAGCCTAATATAACGTAAACGCATATTTTTTACTGTAACTCCAAATAATAAGGTCGAATATGATCGATGATATGAAGGGGGAAAGGTCTCTTTACAACAACAGGTATACTTTATATTTCGTGCGACGTTGTTCATTTCACGTTTCACTCCTCAATTTAAGAATCATACATATTTTATGTTTACACCTACGTATTCTTCAAGCATTTGATATCTGTTGCAGACAAATCGTAGTAATGAGCAAAAATCGTAAAGTGTGTTCACAGTCACAGGGGGGTCTTTCAAAACATCTATTTAGTACCGATTCGCAAGCAGCATTCGACGCCTAGCAATTGAATTCTCGCTCTGATCGGTATGCTGAAATACCAAAAGAATAATCTTCCCTTTCTTATGGTCGATGCCCATAAAAATCAAATAAAAATAAATCATAACCGAATATCAGTCGAACAATTTCTCGTCTTGTTCCAGGACGATATCGAGAAGCACCGTCACCGCCATCTACTGGTCAACTCGTCAATCGGCAGGCAAACGGCAGTATGGCCGCCATCGCGAGAACTTTAATTAGTGACAAGTGACTTGGAGGGGTGTTTTTCACATTCAGTGTCAAGGAAGGCGAGTATCTCAGGCCAGTGAGCACAACCTAGGCCCTCGCGGGCCTCGAGGACCAGGTGAGCATATCCGATCTCGTTGAATTAAAACCGTAAACTGTCTTTATTCGACGCCCTGCGCGGCTCTACCTCACACCCCATTGCCGTTCAAGACATTTTGCGCCTCTACCGCCGGATCTTCTCCTATTTTTCCGCCTGTCCGCGATTTTACGATACCCTGCCGACGATCGAATAACCTCAGATCGTCAGGAAGTCATTCCCTCGTCTGACAGCCGAACGTTAGACACCCGGAACACGCGCTCGCTCCATTTGTGTCACATCGTTCTTCCTTTAATAACAATGGGCCACTGTCAGCGAGCTGTCAGTACGAACGTTGACACGCCTCGCGCCCAATGGCGCGAGGCACCGCGAGATAGCTCCGCTCTTTTATCAGCTGGTAAAAAAATGTTTACTCCTTTTTGGGGGTTAAGTTTGGCCTCCCACATCGTCTTATCGGTCCGACGATGGCATCGATGAAAACGTGCCAACCTTGAGATTTCGGTAAGTGACGCCAGATGGCGCCACGCGAGTGTTTTGACGAACGCTGTTTTTGAAGTAAGACGAGCAGGATTTTTTGGTAGGCTGCCTTTCGCTGGATGTGTTTACCTATGGAGCGGATGATTGATTAGCTGTTTGTTTATTTGAATTGGTCGTTGCCTTACGAGGTGATTTCTTTGATAATGTGTGACTTTATCGTGCGACGTCGGGATACAGCTGATTTCGTTGTTGGTCGCGTAAGATATTTGTTTTTACACCGCTGCTTACCTGTGATGTAAGCGGTGGTTGATATAATGTTGAGTAGGTGCGGGAAGATTGTTTCCGCTAACAGGGTTTGATAATTTCCGATCGAGAAGTTGGAGGTTTATCGTAATCAATGATTTGACGACAGATCGAAATTTTGATACTATATTAATATGAAGTGTGGGTGTTTTTGTTATTTCTGTTTTTACTGTAATTCTTTATTCTCTTTAAGCGTGTCTGTGAAGATGAAGTGAGCAGGTACACTTACAACGTACATTTTCGCAAGAAAATATTTTTGGCGTGACCGCGGAATTTTTGGCCAAGATAACAATGTACAAGATAATTCATCTTGCTTACTCGGGAATGTTCTCGTTAATCCTCGATTTCCACAGTTTTGCTCGACTTCATCTACAATTGCAAAACTTGCAATGCAACTTATCCTCTGACATTCATAAAATGTTTAACATTAAATGCGCTTTTATACCACATTTACGTATTAGACAGGGATGTGGAATTAATTTAGAACTCTCATTTATATAATACATCCGATTTGAATGGAAAGCTTCGTCGAACTGACACGTGTCAAGGTTTTCATATTTCGATTTGAACGCGCATCCGCCGACGAGCATCCGATATTTACTGTCGAATGTCGCGACGCGAAATGCCACGTCCGACGCGTACCAACAAACGCGCGTATATTTTTGCTTAGCCGAATCGGTGCCAGGAGACCGGCAAGATTTATGGAATATTTTTGCCATTCGCCACCATTGTAGGTCCGCGCCCGAAAATACGGTCCAAGGAACGTCGCCCTTCCGATACGTAGAACCCCGCGGAAAAAACTTCAGCACCAAAAATTTCCTCCCAAAAAATTGCCCTCCGAGCGACCAACTCTTTTTTTGCCAACATTCCGTCGCGTTATTCCGGGACAGCTCGTAAAGTATGGCGATGCATCGGAGTTCATCAGCTGTCGGAGAAATGTCGTAGAATTTCGCTTTCCTGGCGAGATTAACGTGCCGCGGGCTATCTTTTGTCGCATTTTCTGACGTCGGCCGGCCGGTCACGGTAGGCGGAGGGGGGAAGCGTAAGTGGGAATCGATTCGGCATCGAGTCCGGCCGAACATCGATTCCGGCGGGCCGAGGGGAGGGAAGATAAGGGTGGGGTGTGTGTGAGAGAGAGAGAGAGAGAGAGAGAGAGAGAGAGAGAGAGAGAGAGAGAGAGAGAGAGAGAGAGAGAGAGGAAGATCTCGCGATAATTGCAATTGCATTTCTTGCCCCGGCGACGGGGACGAATTCCGCCAATCCCACGGGGGAATCCCGCCGCCATTGGTCCCGCCGGCATGTCCGGCCGGCGGAATTTCGGAATTCGGCACCAAAAACCCCGGTGGCGCGTCCTCGCCACGGCAAAAAGTTACTCGACCGAGCACGGCCGACACGTGCTCCGGCGGGACCACACACGTGGCCCCGCGGACCAAATGAAAATACAAAGTACACATTTCTGCTCTTACGCCCCCCCCCCCCCTTCTCCCCCATACGGGTTCGCTTCTTTGCGTTCCTCGCGTTCGTTTCGGCTCGAAATTATCGGCCACCGACGCGTTAGATTTTCGGTTCTTTCCCTACTCTGTCGTTACTTATTAATATTAAAAAATTATAAGTAAATTAGATCATGACATCACTGCTTGCGAGATATTTAAATTCGATGTATTCGACGTCTTTCGTTAGAGATCATAATTCGAGCGAAGATGGTGCTAAGGCACATTCTATCTGTGAATCGCGGTGTTACTATACCGATTCATTCTATAGCGACTACGGTTGGTGTAGCGCACCGTAGATCGACGAATAGATACGTTTCGTCGAACTATATACATCCGCGCACCGAGTCGAACTGATTTATTCATGGTCCTGCCCACGCGGCCGCGTTCGCACCTGCATGAAGTCTTCCTGTCAACGATAAAATCTACGCCCCACAGTGCCCATTCAATTTCGCGATTAGACACGGCCCTGCCCCTGCCACCGGAAATCTCTAATTCCTCGATTACCTTAGCCAGTCGGGATCCTCGCCTTCTCCTTTCTTTTTTCCCTCCGCTCGAACGAATTTGACGTTCCGCTAAGCTCCCTGGACCGGTCTCGCTTATGCAAATTCCGTGACTGAATTTTGCGTTCTCTCATTCTTTCGCTTCTCGCCTTCTGTTTTTCGAAACGTCCACGGACTGATGTACGGCCATGTTCGCGCGGACTCGGTCCACTCCGTCGTCTTGCCAATATTCGTCGGGACGCTACGTCGTCTGCTCGCCACCCGCAAGCGTATTTACGAAGCAAATATTTTCGCGTTCAGCGCTGGATGTCGAAAGGCAGATCGTTACGCGGATTACGCGAGCGATTCGTCCTCGAGCAGAGACAGTGCTCTTTCGCTACTCGAAGCATGGTCGAAAATTGTTCAGCGCGAACCCTCCCGCGGTAGGAAAATGGCGACACGGTCCGATGGAGAAGCCTCTCGGCCATTGGCGAGTCTATTAGGCGCCGTTCGCGACCAAACACCTGTCGCCGGCACCGGCGCGCGTACGGCTCACTCGACTTTTCGTTAGTTAGCTTCGATAGGAGTCCGGCATAGGGGGTTGAGTGGAAGGGGTGGAGGGGGTAAGATAGGTGTAGCCGACAAATCGTTGCGCTCTCCGCGGCTTGGCAAGCCACGCGACTGATTATTTATTCGGTGCCCGTTGCGCAATTCGAGTTAGAAGTGAACGGCGCATAGAGAGGAAGATAGCGAGAGAGAGAGAGAGAGAGAGAGAGAGAGAGAGAGAGAGATAGATAGATAGATAGATAGATAGATAGATATTTATTTAGCTCCTGTAGCTACATTATAATTGCACTACCATCGGTAATTATACAGAAATTTAACAAATTTCGCTTATCACTACATCTAATCCCCATAGTACTAATAAAAAATAAATAAAGAGAGTGTGTGAGAGAGAGAGAGAGGGGGGGGGGAAGAGTGTGTGTGTGTGTGTGTGAGAGGGAGAGAGAGAGAGAGAGCGAACTGTGTCGCGCGAGATTTCGGAAGAGAACTACGCAAGGGTGTCTCGGTATTTTCGCACTATACGAGGAAATTGCACTCTTTCATTATCTCCCCCAAGGTACTAACACCAGTGACACGAAGAGCGAGTATTATGTAGGTCACGGTCCTCTCTCGCAGTTTGCCGCACGCAGCGAGAGCAGCGGCGAGCGGCGAGCACGTTCAACCGCGGCATTAACAAACGCGCAGGTGTATGCCGAGAGTTACGATGACACTGATTGGCGCCGGCGGTACAGGTGGAATTAGCAATTTCGGGAGATAAATTCGACCGCGGGTCGGATATGATTATCGAGACCTGGCGCGCGTTACGTAACGAGGAATTGTTGTCAATGTACCAAAAAGTGTTCGGCTCTCGGCGCTTTAAGCACAAACTGTTCGTCGGACGCGCCCGGTTGAAAGATTCTGGCTGTATCGAGATAAATTTTCTCTGAGATCACTTTGTCAGGCGGGATGCTCGAGGAAATATTAGACGCGCGGAATGCGAGTGGAATTTACGGCCGTTCTTGCGCCTTAATAACGTGAATTTTCGGATGTCGTTCTCGGTGAGATCGTTTAAAAGGCACGTTCGACGCCTGTTCGTTCGTACACGTGCTGCTCTGACGTCAGCGATCTTGTCCACCCCCATTCTACCCCTCCCCCACCTGTGATTTGTCGCCGACTTTCAGACGAATTTCCTGCATTCCGTTCCTCTTCCGTGCGCTTCTGCGAAAATACCTGTCGGCCGAAAAGTTGCGCGCAACATTCGCCAAGCGGTACGACGGGGAGTGTTTCGAGCGGGGTGAACTCGCTCGCGTCCTCCGTTTCGGCTTCTTAATGGCCACCCTGATGTCGCGACGGCGGGGTTTCGAATGATTTACTCGCGGAACGAAACAGGACCGAGTTCAATTTCAAGCTCCGCTTCCTGCCGGCAAGAATATGATACAATGTTCCGCGAGGGAAAAGTCGAGTTTCGCGGTTGGCGGATGAAGGGGTTCTCTGTAACGAGGAGAGACGAAAGCGACGAGTTGGTCCTCGGAGAGGAGGTGCCTACGGTTACCAACTGTACGTTTTCCGCCGGTCAGCTTTCGCCACTTCGGCTCGCCGCGATAGCGGAATCCGTGTCTGGCCCGCTCGCGCGCAAACCTTAAGGCATCCGCGACATTAAATCACGAAAATCTCGCGAGCTGCCAAAACGACAATAATACCCGGGGCGACGGTGGTCGGTTCTGCCTACATCGGCCTACACAGCGCTACTCGCGTCCTCTCTTCCCTCTCGCACTCCGCTCCGCTCCGCTCGCATAATAATGCAGCGTCGAGCGTAATCCGTGCCAGGCACTCGCCACTGCCAGATTGAAAATACAAGCGTAATGCGGGTGAGGCCTTTGCGCCCGCCGCGGCTCGCCGATGATGTATGTCCGTCCTGTTTCGGCTTTAATGCCGCATCCCCGACGCGCCACAACTATGTCAGGCTACGGGCGAATCGTAATTCTGCATTAAACAGCCGCCTCGCCACCCCTCAGCACCCCCCGCTTCTTCTTTCCTGGGCACCGATCCAAATTGCACCCTCCGATGTCGAATCTCAGCCGACTCGCTACTTCCTCACTTTTTTTGCTAGACGAGAAAAAATTGTCAAAGGAAAGGGGGTGGGAAGGAGAGGGTAGTTTGTTCAGCGTTTGCAACAGGCGAGTTTTTGGTCGAGCTACTTTGCGTAATTAGTATTTTTCCGCAATAGGGTTAAAAAACCATTTTAATTATCGTCAGTGTCAACGTATTGTATAATCATTCGGCCAAATTGATTAATGAAGACTCGAAATGAGGGAATTGGCCGAAAAGCATGATTATACATTAGAATATTTCGTCATTGTATCGGAGGGTGAAGCTTTATCTCTGGCGTGACCAATTTGCAAACGTGTCATTCCTGATTTACGGACGGAGGGTCGGAGATAGGCATCGATGAAAAGGGAGAGAAATTTGGAGATTCCGAGGAGGAGGATCCCGAACCCGTAACAGATCGTGGTGGGCGGACTCTGCCGAGTTACTTTTCCACTCTTTTGCTCCATCCTCCTTCTTCCTCTTCTTCTTCGGTGGCTTTTTTGTCCTTCTTCCTCGCCTTTCCTACTCGCTGTCGCTTCGACGATTCTCTCTCTGCCGGCGCGTTGCTCTTTTAAAGCCGGCGTGCCACAAATCTCCCGGTGGAGAGGTCACGCCACGCTGACCCCGAGGAGTGTGCCGGTCAATGGGTAAAACGTCCGTTAAATTATTTCCAAATTGGCCTCTGCCTCGCGCGTGACCGCTCCCCGCGTGACCTCGCATTGTTCCCTGTCAACGCGCGGCCGTACTTTTACTTTTATCCACGGGAAATGCTAGTGTTGACTTTCTCCCTCTTCTCTTCTTTCTTACGAATCATTTATATCTTCGCTGGCCAAATATTTGCGTCCAAAAGCTCGACCGGCGTGAAGAATCTTTTTTCGACTTCGGACGTTAAAAACGCTTAATACTCGGACAAGTATCACAGTCTGACAGACAGTACCGAATTCCGCGACAAGGTGAACGTGTGATGACATTGTTTACCATTTCACTCTACGAAGACGTTCCTAAGCGCGCAGAAGCCGAGTTTGAGAGCAACACTTGTTGCCTTTCGGAAGATTTCTAATTAGAGAGAGGAGTCCGAATCTTACCTCGCACCTGTCATCCGCTGCCAAGGGGCCTCGGGTCATTAAAAGAGAAAACACAACGTTTGTGTTAAAAGTATCCGTAAAACGCGCAGAAACCGGGCTAGCGTCGGGCAGAATAGTTTGCCAAATTTTACGAGAGCGAACATCCGAGACACCTGCTTAACGTCTGCGCTACATGCAGCGTTCCATTTGGAAACGATCCTTTCTCAAAAACGGTTCGCGCTCTCAGAGAGTCTAAGCCGCAGGAGTTACCGTCCGCCATCTAAAGTGCCTTAGCCGAGACACGCGACGGAGGTGCAAAACTTTCAAAGATATCATCGAGATTACAGATATTACCCGGCTCGCCGAGCGGCATTGTAGAGGCCGTACTGAAAAATGATCTTGTCAAAGCCGGCTGTCCCGAGAACACGTAACGGCCATTGACTGGCCGCTACTTTATCGTCGCTATTTATTAACAAAACGTGTTCCGCACTTATCTGCTACCTATACATTACCCGCGGCGTGTTTATTGGCGCGTGTCACAGCCGGCACCGCATATTGCTGACTTAGTATTGTGCCAAGCGGCGCGATAATGTCCGTCCGTGTTGCGTGTTTACTGCGTCACGGGTGCGTCGCGCGTATTTATCAGCCCGAGAGTATTCATTTTGAGTCGCTGACGTGCGCGCGCGCGCGTTCATGCTCCGGGCCAGGAATATAAAGACGTTTCGGTCAGGGAGCAAGAATTTCGCGGCACGACAAGGCAATTCCGAAAATCGGACTCTTAATGCTCCCGCTGTGCTGGCCGGGCCTATATTAGAGTTAGAGAGTGTTAGACTCGGCGTACACCTGCGCAAGTTTGTCAACCCGGCTGGGCCGGATTATTAGCTTCCGAGCGGCCGAGTACGCGATTTACACCCCGTATGCAGATGAATTGGCCTGGCAGGTGGGGAGTCGGCTCCTTATGAAAGGCAGACGGTCCAGTCGTGCGACCTGACAGACAGTCGGACTCTCTGATGGATAGACGGAACGATTTCTGTTCCGATCCTCTTCAGGCAGACGAAGTTCTCTTCAATATTTATGAAAAAAGACACTCCGTTTAGATATAGCCTCATCCGTGTTTGCCGTCCGATCGCAATGAAGGATCCCAGGAATCGAGTCATGAGACGAAGGTGAGCAGGGTGAACAGGGTACAGGGTAAACAGACGTCGGAGGGGGGGACGAAAACCGAAATAGTCAATCCGAATTCCCAGACCAGCCTCGGCTTAGCCGCTCCTCGTTCGCCATTTGACAACGCCCACGCCCGGCGGCTGGGACTGGATTAGAAGCCAGTGGCAGATTTAGAGTAAACTCTCCGTAATACGCCATGCGCAATGCGCGTTAAAGTCTGATCGAGACATTAAGGAGTCCCGTTTACGAGGCCGATCTTTCGAAACTCGCCTTCCCCGAACGAAGCCAGGATTTATTTGACGCGAGTCGAGCCTCTCGCTTAAGGACTCGCGGGTAGAATCCCAATTGTCGTAATTTCGCGGCATTGGGAGCCTGAACGGAATTAATTGAACGGGGTGGCTCGGATAGGAACCGGATCGGTCGATCTCTGCGGATCGAGGATCGAGGATCGAGGAGCTTCCGACGGGCCTCGATCGAGCTTGCCCCTTTACGATCGTTCTGCGATCCGAATCGTCGATCGGCGGCCGATCGGTCCGTGTAAAACGGGAGGCAAACGCCGGCCACGTGGACCGATCTTAATGATCTCCCTTTTGGTAGGTGGACGCTTCCTTTGAGATCCGCGAACCAGTCCCTACCCGTCGCGGACAATAACAACGGGCAGCGACGGTGGTAACGATCCGGCCGCAATGAATTCCGATTGGCCGGGGCGAACCCATTCGAACGTTGTGCAGTTTCTTGCCACCGCGGTTCGATACGGGGCTGCCGCTCATCAAATTCCCTCGCGAAAATTGACGCAAGAACTCGAGCATCGGGCCCGGCTAACGAGCTACGCCGGGGCCTCATTATCGGTAATAGGCAATTCGTAAAATTCGCCGCCTGTCATACGACTTTATGCAATATGGTTTAATTAAGCGCACGTTTGTCCGTACGCGTTGCACTCTCTTCGCATTCTCTCTCTCTCTCTCTCTCTCTCTATGCTCTCCTTACGTAAACCTCGATTCCCAGTCGCGTCTATGAATCAAAAGGCGCTTAAAGGAGGATTACCGTTGCTCTCCTTCGACCGTTGAGTTAATGCTACACAAACGCGGGCGTGGTGTCACGATGTTCTCCCGAAGCCGAGAGCAAAGGTCTCATTTCTTTCTCCAACCCGCCCCACCACCTTTCCTCTCCTTTCTCCGTCTCCTCCCTCCCCCCGATCCTCGCCGCCTCTCCGTCTCGCAACGGGAGGCAAACCAATTACATTATTTATAACCTCGAACTAATCTGATTACACGACGGCGCCACGCGTCGTTTGCGCCGTAAGCCGATGGCATCGGGCGTTTCAATTTAAAGGTAGCTGGCCCCCCTTCTCTCTCGTCCGGTGAAAACCGTGGCCGACGAGGTAGAGCCAGAGAGAGAGAAAGAGAGAGAAGGAACGAGGTTCGAGGTGATACGCTTCGATCACGATCCGAGGAGATCGAGCCGTGTCTGACGTTTTTATCCTTCTTGCCGCGAACCGCCTCTCGCTCATTAACGTTCACGACGATGCGATCGCTTTTCATCCGAATGTGTTTATCCTCCTTGTTCCCGCTTGTTCGTACCACCGCAGGCATCCGCGAGCGCAAGGGGGAGGTGCAAGGAAATGTTGCAATCGTGATCCGCGAGGCCTGTCAAGAGGAGTCGCTTCTTCTGCTTATTTCGCGAGTTAAGGTGCATAGGTGTAAATGGCCGACGTCCTTTTAAACTTTATGGAGTCGATTCGCTCGTTCGCTCGCCTGGCCAGTTCCTTTCCTCGGCCGTCGGATCTTGCGCTGTCGGGCGCAGGGAATGACATAAGATGCGCGGCAGGAAGGCTTCGGAAATAGTAAATGGGGCGTTGCAGATTTCGGGCGCCTCTACTTGTTCCTAGGGACGTCATGTTCCTGTCAAACTTAAAAATAAAAGCGGCGCAGGCCGAGGCGGCGGCAACGGCGTCGACGGCGATGAAGAAGAAGAAGAAGAGGAGGAGGAGGAGGAGGAGGAGGAGGAGGAGGAGGAAGAGGACGGCGACGACTTTGGTCGGCGGCCGAAGGAGAGGAAAGAGAAAAAAAGAGAAATAAATCATTTCGGCTGCCGGTCTGTCCGCGCGATGACGTCAGCGTATCCGTGACTAGGTCAAGGATATCGGAGGAGAATCCTAATTGTCTGCCGGACCTTTCGTTCTGCTTCGCTTCGTTTTCGCGACCGCGCGAGCCCGAAGTCGAGAATCGAGACTCGAGTCGTTTCATTCTGGACTTCGCAGAGTCTACCAGCGCTCGCCGAAGCGAGGTTTGGCAATGAAATTCTCACACAGCCGACGACTGCCATTTACAAAGCCTCGAATTCGTACACGTACGTTTACGCCCGCCTCGCCCGTTGATTTCCATTTGGAAAAAGTCCAGTTTGTCTAAAATTAATATCAACCGCCTCTGTAGAGTTCCTGCGAGAGCGTCTATGCGTAATCCGAATGGCAGTATTTCGCGTCGAGTGTGGCTGGCTAGAGCTGACGCTTTTTAATCCATCGTGAAGCACTCTTGGCTCGGCTTATTTCCCATTCTCAGGCGACAATGGTCAGGCTGGACGCATGCGGCGGACGCGTACGAATCTGGCAGCAGGGTACACGTCGGCGCGCATCTTCTACGATCCTTCGCGCATTTGAGATCTAAGATCTATGATCTTCCTAAGGCCTTCGATCTTCGGCCGCTGCGACCTTGGACGATCGCAAGGTCGCGGCGGCAAAATTCGACGTTCCGATTCGGCGAAGGCTGAAAGTACTCTTTAATGAACATGGCGCTCTGCTTTGAACCAGCCACCAATTACCCGCGGTGCCCACGAGGGACCCGGCTCCGTTTTACGAGACTCATCGACGCGAGCGCCGCTCTTACGGGCCCCAACTTAATGCCGTTTGATGAGAATCGAAAAAAGCGGCCTTTTAAATCAGGCCCCGTATTTTCCATTTAATTCGGCGTCGCGACACTCGGCCGGATTGCACCGACGCATTTTTGCGGGCGGCAGTCTCTCTCCTTCCCACCTCCTACCTTCCCAGACCTTCTCTCCTTCCTACCACCTACCTTCGCATACCTTCTCTCCTTTCTTTACCTCCGCAACCACCCAACTGTCGCCGAGCGAACGTTCGCGAACGTTCGGAGCCAGATTGCGCCGACGAAATATGACGTCGGCCCCAGTCGAGTCCTTTTTGACCTGGCAATTAAAAAACCATTAAACCAATTAATCTCTCCGACTCACGAAAAGCTCCCCCCCTCTCGCGTTGTTCCGTCGATTCGCGGGCACAGATATCGGTACATTTGGCCGCTTACGTCCCTGCGCAGGCTGAAGGGAAGAGATACGAGCCGACGAAATTAAGGCTCTCTCGAACGAAGGGGGGGAGGTGGGAGGGGAGGCGCGTGTCATCCAGAAATGATCGGTGTGAACCATTCGGAGTGGAAAGTCCGACACGACTTTAGCGTTATCGGGCGCCGTCATCTCCGCTCTGAGAGGGCACACACGCATACGTACACATATGTATGTAAGAGTCGAGGAGGTTTCGGGGGAGACCCTGAGGAACGTTACGAAATCCAATTACCCGCCGTCCGTTAGGGTCGTAGAGAAATGATAAAGCGACGTTATTTAATTTTCACGCGTTCTCCGTGTCGACCTTATGCCATTCGCTGAGGTACGGTCGCTTCTTTTCTGTCTTACTCTCTTCCTCTCCTCCTCTCCTCCTCTCTCCTCACCCCTCTCTCTCTCTCAGTCTTCTGTGGGTCCTCTTCTTTCCGTCCATCGCTTATTCTTCATTCTATTCACTCTCTTCTTCCCCGAAGGGCCACTCGGGAGGAATCAGGCACGAAAGATCTCTCGCTCTGGTTACCTTTAATTGATAATTACCCGCCGCTAACTGACAAGAGGGTTAAATTCATGGCGGGCACGGATCTAAAGCGTGTCTCGTTACTTCTCATGCGTGAAATTTTGGCTCATTCGACTGAACGCTAGATTGCGATACACGCGTGGCCCGGCGAAATCCGGTTAATGGTCATATCTATCCCGTTCTCTATTTTCGTATCCCCGCCATTCGTCATTACGCGTGTACTCTTTTTCCTTTTCTTTTTTTATTGACAACGCGTAGCATCGCAACCAGTTTCACAGAAGTACGCTTCGTGCGTAACGCCTAGTTTCTTTTGGGCAACGTCCGACGAAACTCTCGGCTCGTTAAGCAGTCTATTCGCCTGCAATCACCGTCGCTTGCGAAATAAAATATATATACATCGCGTGGAATTGAGATTGTTACGTCAGACGTCCCGCGAGGGGGAGTACGCGGCCCGAACGTTGCGCGCGCGTTTCTCCGACGACTTACGACCGACTCGTCCCATGTTTATAACCGTTACTACACTCTCGGCGTACTCGATATCATTCTTTTTTTCTCTCCACCGCGTAGGCAGAGCTAAAAAGTGCTGCAGACGCAGCGCTGTACGGACGCGGACGTCGAGCTTCTTTTACACCGCTTCAGGAAGCACAAATTTGGCGTTCGAAGATGTCGCGTGACCGGCAGTAACAATGGGATATCCATTCTTCATCTTCAGCTTCCCGCACGTTAAGCGAGAAAGAAGTCGGAGAAAGTTCGGCTCGTTCCCCGGATTCGCGCTTCCTATATTTCTCTCCGCGAAAAAAAGTACCCCGTAGAAAGTAAGCACCGCGCCGTATCGCGCGTTACGCGAGAAATTATGCAATCGCAAAAGCTGTCGTTCGCTCGTAACGCCTTCGGCTTCGCTCGGCGTAGCGCGATCGGTGGCGATCGGTGACGAGATCGATCCTTTCCCGAAATTTGAGCGGATCCTTCCACGATTCCGTCGTCCTTGTGCCAAATTAGTTCGCAGCGTTCCGCGAGAATCGCTCGGGTTCCAAGCTCATTTTCTCGCTGCCAGATAATCTCGACTTCTGCAGCGGTCGTACTTATCGACGCTCCCGATCTAAAATCCATCGACACCTCGCCGATTTTTAGCCGCCTTTCTTCATCGATCGAGACAATTCGCCCGACCGGTTAGTCCCGTTCTCGCGGACTCACGGTGAAACTTTGTCGCGCTTATAACTCGGATAAGGTGCAGTGTGGTAAATCCCTACACGGGGCAAATCCGCACTAGGCCCTTACTTATTCGAATATACGTTGTATTGTACCAACTGTAAGGTAGAAATCTTCCTTTGGTTAGTATTCAATAGTATCAATAGGTTTCAACATAGGTGGCCGCCATGTATTCTGTGATTCACCCGTTTAACTCGTTCGAAAAAAGTTCGTATTACTAATAAGAAATCCGCTTTTGCACCATAATATAAGGATATAAGATTCAATCATTTTTAAACAGGTTGGGCGGGCAAATTAATGCAACTTAAAGAATAAACCATGCGCTAAATGAAAACACTAACATTCTTAGGTTTTAGTGGAATAGATAGAAAATACATCAGTTTAAAGTAAACTTTACAATTTCTGAGTCGGTTTTACCCCACCCCACCTTACATAATTTCGGCCGAGTAACGCGAAAGGAAGTAACGTGGGTGCAATTTGTCCTCGTCGGCGATGTCGGCCCCGGAGTGTCCGAGGGGGGATCAACGCCGTAAATCAGGACTTTATTTTCGAGGTAGAAGGAAAAAAGTGGAAGGAAGATGGGGAGGTAGTCGGGCAGCCTCAAGATTATATTCCCCACCTCGAGAAACAGATGTTCTCCCGGAGTGGCTTAATTAAGAGGTAATTATTTATCCGAACGCTGACCCTTGATGGCCGCAATTAATGCGGGGGAAAACCGGAAGTACACCTCGCTTCTCCGCTCGAATTCCGTTGACCTTGCACGCTGAACGAATTCGTCGTAGGCCGACAGGGCTGTGAATCGGCCAAATCGCAGAGGCAGGGGATGAATAACGATTACATCTCGAACGTTTACAGCCGACGACTGTCAGCGAGGAGAGAACGTTCGCGGTTATTCGACGTTACGACCCGTTTGTTGGCCAGGTGCGCCGACCAGTGATACGCGGAATTGTTTGTCGCCCTGGCCGGATCGTCTGGCTCTTCTTTTATTGCGGCCTCTAATAAAGACCGATTAGACGCAGCGCGTTCGACGTCATTCTTGCGAGTCGCGTTCGCGTAAATCAAGTCGGCCGCATCGTCTGACAGGATTATCTGCTGCGAGTCAGTACCGTACGTGGGCGAGGTAGATGAATGTGGATGACTGGCGAAAAGCGAACGATTTCGACGCCGATCTTTTTCCGCAACGATAGACGTTCGACGTTCACATTCCTTCCGACACCGAAGAGGTTGACAAAAGTCTAATTCCGTGCTCGAACGTTTGACACGCGCGCTGCATTCGCCCCCCCCCCCCCCCCGTCCTTCACCCTCGCAGAAGTCGATTCTACGAAACAACGCCATCGTTTCGTTCCTCCACGGTCTACCCATTTTTCTTAACCCTTGGCAGGCCAAGCCTGTGCGCGCGCGCGATCCAATCACCGTCAACGAACGCTGACGCGCCACACTCTTCTCTCAAAGTTTTTCCTCGTGCCATGAACTGCGTCACTTTCCATCCTGCCGTGTTACGCTCGTGAAGTGGGACGTAAAAATAAAGTGTGGCCCGAAGCGGGCGTGCGCGCGCGCGATCTTCGGCCGAGTAGGTGCAACGAGCCCTCCTCCGTTCATTTCCTCCATGTCGGCCTTCGGCGAAAATCTTATTTTTTACTCCCGCTCCCCACGTGCCACGTGGCGCGCGGGGTAAGGTGACACCTAAGAATGCCAGGATCGCGCTTACGAGCCCGACCATTACGCAATTCCATCGAAATACTCGAAAACTCATCCCCACGCCGTCTCTCTTCCCGATTTCTCAAGCCAAAAGTTCCGAACAATGCTAGAAGACGGTATAAGGTGCAGTGGGGTAAATCCGTACACGGAGTAAATACGCACTGCGCCCTTATTTATTCGAGTATACGTTGGATTGTACCAACTGTAAGGTAGAAATCTTCCTTTGGTTAGTATTCAATGATTTGGATAGTATTCAACATAGGTGGCCGCCATGCATTCTGTCATTCCTCCGTTTAACTCGTTCGACGAAGTTCGTATTACTAATAATAATTCCGCTTTTGCCCTATAACATAAGGACATAAGATTCAATAATTTTTAAACAGGTTGATGCAGTTTTGCCCCAGTTCCGGGGTCAAGTCCGCCCTAGCAGCACTGTGTTTAATTTATTAAGAAAATCATGAGTTTCAGAAGATATTTTTAATCCAAATTAATGCAACTTAAAGAATAAACCTTGCGCTAAATAAAAACACTAAGATTATTAGGTTTTAGCGGAATAGATAGAAAATACATCAGTTCAAAGTAAACTGTACAATCTCTGTGTCGGTTTTACCCCACCTTACGTCTGCACGGCCGGCAGAAAGGGATAATTGGAGGACGCTTAAGGATGAGACCGTGGCGCTTTTAGTCACGCGCGTTTAACTCGCGCAGAAAAACGACGGAGAGCTATTTTCTACGCGTCTTATGATTCACTCATTGTCGTTGGGCAACAATGGGAAACCGTTTGGCCGGCTGATTACAGGTCTCGAATCGAGCGTTAACGAAGCATCGAGTCGCTCGCAGCGTACGACCGTGCCTCCATTGGTCGATTCAATCAGCCGCATTTCCTTAACGTTAGGCCCGAGGAGTCGCGAAATGATACGGATTACGGCGCGGCGGCTCGATGTTTCGCGAATTAATGTCGTCGCCTTTATGGACTGGCCGGGGTTGAACGCCGTGACCTCAGCAGGTAATTGGACGTCGCAGGTTGGCACTTAGCGGTGACTCATCGCAACGCTTACGGATTATCCGGCACGATCTGCTCTCGATGAAACTCGTACGCAGGCTCCTTCTCTGCGGCATGAGCGCGCGCGCAAGAGAAATTACGGGGCTTATACCTTATCCGCATACAAACACGCGGCCATCGTTGCCAGCGAGCTGACTTACGCTCGGCAGAATCGTTCAGCCGGCTTAAGCTTCGATTATTCGCGGTAATGACATAATTCTGTGGGTTCCCGTTGGCGTGCTCGCGCGCGCGCGCGCGCGCGCGCAGGGGAGACCCTTTCGTGTCGCGTCGGGCGCCTGTCATCGGTTTTGTAACGTCGACCTGAGATACGGGAATGTCTTCGGCATAAGTTGTCCGCCACTTATCGCATCCTTCGAGGGCGAGGAGAATGGCGAGGGAGAAGAAGAGAATCGAAGGTGAGCGAGAGAGAGAGAGAGAGAGAGAGAGAGATGTACACAGAAAGAGAGAGAGAGCTCTCAAATACCCGAATATATACATAGATAAATATGCAGCGAATCGCAGTTATTCGAAGACGGTAAATTCCTGCTTAGCGGGATAATTCGAGGATGGGCGAGATTGAGAGGAGTCGGCTGGCTTTCGGCTCCGAATTAAAAGGGATTTTTATACGCCCCGTGACATCCGCGATGGACGGAACCGAATGGCTACCATCGAGAGGCTTTTCTAAAAATACGCTCGACAAATGGGGGTAGCGCTCGCGCGCGCCTCTCACACGCGCGTCAACGTCGACGTCGTCGGCGTCGTGTCGTCGTCAACATCCAACAGCCTCTCTCGCGTACCCTTCGGCGTCGGGACGAGCTTGGTGGACATCATCGACGTGTGTCAGGCGAAAAATCGATGACGACACGAGCGGAACACGCGCGATAGCTGAAAAGCCGACGTCGCGCGAGCGCCGCTTCGTGACGCTCGTGTTTATTGTGCATGTGGGGAAGGCGAATGTATTTCTGGCGACGCTGACTCATACCACCCACGCAATTTCACGCACACACCGGCGGCGGGAGAGAGGTTCCTGCGCGACAGGGCGATACGTGCACGCAATATCGTGCGACGACTCACCTTGCCCGCCGTGTCTGCCGAGATCGTGCGAGCGTGCGATCGCGTGTCCGAAGGAGGAGGATGGTCGGAGTGCTTGAAGGAGGAGGATGGACGCCAGAGTATCTGAAGGAGGAGGACTCTCGCCTTGCGTTCCTTTTCGGCTTACGCAATCGATGAGAGACGCGAATCGGGGAAGAAAAGGCTTAATTGCGCGTCTTCGAAAACATCGACTATTTTCTTACGGAATCTAGCGCACGCTGATTAACGAAGCATTGTCTGAAAAGTTTATCCAGACGAGTGCACGGTCCAAGGGCTTTCGGATCGATTATTCGGTACTGTCGCGAGAGTTCTTTTTGTGAAGTCGAGGTTCGGCGAACTCTCAACTCTTCCTTCCTTCCTTCTTTCGCTGCCGCAGTTGTTTGGGGATGCGAGAGTGCGCTAACTCGGCGCACTTAGCGGCGCTAGATTCCCCAGGCAGATATTAAAAACAGCTGGACCCCGGCCACACGGTCTCCTCGCGCGAACGGTAACGTGTCGTTTACAAGCGACGAATTTATCGCCCCCCTGCGCGCGACTTTAAGTACCGTCCCCCACCCTCGCTGCCCCCCTCTCGACGCTTCGTCGCTTTCGATAAATCGGTCCTCCGACCGCGCGCTTTCTCGCTCCTTTGGGCAGGTTTACAAAAAATTAGCCTCGGACGAAAAGGTTCGGGATCGTCGGTTATACGAGCGGCGTACGATTTCGCGTCTGCGAACTGCGTCCCGCGTCGACTGCATGCGTCGCTTCTGGGTTCGCCCCGTAACGAAGCCGAGGCGCGACGCAAAGTGAAACTCGTTACCGCCGGAACCTTTATTGGCCCGACACGTGTTCTGCGCGGTAGCTTCGAGCTTAATGAGACTCGTCTGTGTCGCTCTTATCGGAACTCGGCGCGTAAAGGCAGAAGACGCCGAACCTCAGCAGGATCGGGAGTCTTGAATTTCTAGAAGCCTGATCGGCGAAACTTTCGGCACCTTATCGAAGGTTCTACTCGAAAGGATCCACTCGAGCCAGGAGGTGCCTCATCGGCAATTACGGTCTCATGCTCAGGCCGGCCCGAGGTGAAAGAAGTCTCCCGGAGCCCCGCACCTTCGAGGACAATGAGGCACTGGACTTGGTCGCGGTCGCGCCGCTCGATTCGTTAATTACCCGAAACAGTTTAAAGTACCGTCCAAGAAAACACGTCGCCGGATATCTGGGTCGATCCAGAAATAACCTCAATGCATCCACCCGCCTCGTCCACCTCCTCTCCCCCTACCTCACTCGGCCGTCTTCTCGCCACCTCTCTCTCCCCTTTCGGACTGCGTCGGGCTTTCAATGAAACATCTTCATCTCCTCCGCAGCTTCATCATTCCGCCCCCCCCCCCCCTCCCCTTCCCGTTGACTCGTTTCCGCACTCTTTTCCCCCGAGCGCGTGCCGACTTTAACGATACTTTTTCCCTTCGTTTCTTTTCGCCGTCGGCGTCGGCTCTCTTTTTCCCCTCCCTTCGCCCCAGCCCCACCCCACCCCTCTTCTTCCTTTCTGCGTTTCGGGCGATTAATTTGCCAGCCGGTGCCCCCTGCATCAGAACGTCTCGATCGCTCTTAAATCCAGCGTGCGAGACGTGTAGGAGCTGCTCCCGGTAATGCACAATCCGACTCGCTCATTTGTAATGACGCAATTCGTGATTATCTTTTACGAGGGCCTCCCCGGATTATTTACGAGCCAGCGCGGAACGGAGTGCGCTCCCGGCAGCGACGTCGGGCTACGCGGCGGGGACTTGAATTATATATCGTCGGCGGTGCCCGGCAATTATTCAATTCCCGAAAGCTTCGATAGGATACTTAAAGTCGGCCTGATTACACGGCGGAGTACCGGGTGAGATTGTGAGGGTTCGTTCGGTGAATGGTGTGATTGGAGGAGGAGGAGGGGGAGGACAATGTTGGGAGTGATAATGAGATGAGAGGGTATGTTGAGGTAGAAGCGGGTCTGAGAGTTTGAGAACGAGGCGAGATAACGCTAATTTGACTTGTCTCGTGTGTTGTCAATTGGAGGCGGTGGAGAATGTCGGAAGCATGGCTGATAAAATCGGTCGGAGGTTGGGTTTTGGAAATGGAAAGATTCGGGAGGAAAGCTGCAGGATACTAATTTGACTTGTGTCGTTCTGTCAATATGACGCGGTGAACAATGTCGGAAGTATGGCTGATAAAAACGGTCGGACGTCGGGTTTTGGAAATGGGAAGGTTTGGGTGGAAAGCTTAAGACGCTAATTTGACTTGTATCGTTCTGTCAATATGAGGCGGTGGACAATGTCGGAAGCATGGCTGATAAAATCAGTCGAACGTCGGGTTTTGGAAATGGGAAGGTTTGGGAGGAAAGCTGGAGGACGCTAATTTGACTTGCTTCGTGTTCTGTCGATTGGAGACGGTGAACAATGTTGGAAGCATGGTTGATAAAATCGGTCGGAGTTTGGGTCTTGGAAATGGGAAAGTTCGGGAGGAAAGCTGGAGGACGCTAATTTGACTAACGCCGCGGCCAATCTGTTAAGGAGACCCCAGGCGTGTGCGCTTAAAGGGGGCTGAAAAATCGGTCTATTATGACTGGAACGGGGAACAAATGTAGTTAGCCGATGCAAAAGTGCGTCTCGGCGGTGGGACGCGAGGCGCGTTAGTCATGAATTCTTCCTAAAATATGGGACCACTTTGTCCACTCGGCCGACCGTCTGTCTCCTGTAATAACCGGCGGTGCTTAAACATCGCCCTGGTGCAAAGAAGTCCGATGTACGGTTGAGAGTTGAAAAGAATGAAGTTGAAACGGCGTAGAGGCCGGAGTTATAGCCACCACTCTCTTGCCCAAACTTTGTATATTTGACTCTGTCGTTGACTGTTCCTCTTAATAATTAATGACACTCGGAAATTTGTATTACCTAATAATTTAATAGATTTAATCAGAAAATCTACACCGGTCGAAGCGTTCAGTTTTAAGGTAGAACACGACCACCACAGACGTATTATTTCCAATACATATTTGACATAGAGACAATTTATTTTATTGTCAGTTTAAATACCACAAACAAAACTAATAAAAACATCATCAGGGACAGTGCTATAGCAAGAACCTTACCGCGATCACCTACACGGTGGCAAAAACTGGACGCGAGTCTCCCAGAATCGTCGGCAAAAAGTCGCAAGCCTCTAAGATTCGCCTCGACACCCCCTCCCACCTTTTTAAATCCGACCGCCCTTCCCGTCGCATCCTGTCCCACAGCCGCGCGATGTCGCTTGCGCGTGCGCGCGCGCGCGCGGGCGGATCGTTTTGCCGCAATTAGTTTGCTCGGGCGGGCCGGGTCCTCTAAATCGGGCGCCGATCGTAAATCCACGGCGACACCGTCCCGGAATTCATTCCCGAACGATGCGCCACGGAAAATTGGAGCGTATCGCACCACCGCAAACGCCGGCTCTGCCCACCCTGCCATGGGTGGTCGCGGCAAAAAGAGAAGAACTACCCGGTCCCGCGTGGCCCGCATCCGTCGGTCCGGAACTTATCCGACGTCTCCGCTTCCATTTCACTCCTTTTGCCCTTTTGCCATCCCGACCGACCATTTTAATTCCCCGACTCCCAGTCGGCCGCCGACGTCTTTGTCGTCGATCCCGATTTTTCGTATTTAAACTCCGCGGCTTATATCTGGATTCCGACTCGATGCGTTCGGTGGGTGGGCGTACGGAATGTTTAGGATTTTTTGCATGGCGAGCGCGAAGGCTGATCTCGATATTATCGGTGCGATTATGCGTTTCGCTCGGCGGTGCCTCGGGTTCCTCGACGTAGGTGTGAAAAATTTGCAATTCACGCCTCGGCGGCACGGCTGGGTGGTTCCGGAGAAATAATTTTCGCCTCGCGTGGCACCTGACATCTCGGAATTTAATGCCGGCTGCCGCCGCGAGCGAGTCCCTCTCGCTCCTCTTATCTGCGGCCGAGTCGGGGGCAAGAAATAAATACGGTCATAGATAATTCTGGAAGTTACGATTGGAGACAGGGTTCGGCTTTGAGACGGCTGGGCAGACTCGATTGTTCGATGGCGAGGGAAGAGAACTCGTTCGGTGGGCAAGTGAAACTTTCACTCGTGTCCACGCCGATGTTCAGGTTGAATTTCGATCGAGATTCGAAATAACGGGCTGATGGCAGAGATGGTAGAGATGGCAGAGGTGATAAATATGGCGCAGGCGTGAGGTGTGGATAATTGTCCGCTTTTCGAGATCGCGAGAGATCTTGGCATTATCGTCATGGCGACGGCCACTTTATTTTGGCCCGAGTCACCCGGTATCCGCGACTTTTGGCTGCCTATCCTCGCACCTCCTTCATCTTCCTCCCTCGCATTGGCCACCATAATCGACAATGCGAACATTGTCAACTCCTCGAGACGCCCAGAAAGAGAGAGAGAGAGGGCGAGAAACAGCGTCCCGACGTCCTCGCTTGATTTATACTCTGATTCCGCCGTCGGCCCCACCATATGACGCCGGACATTTGTCGCAATTATAGCATAAACGCCCGCGGCAATTATTCGCCGAGCTGAAAGGTGGCTCGTCCGAATATACGAGGCTGAGAACGTACGATCGACTCGCGATAGCGACAAAAAGGCCCATTATGCAAGTGTAATTTCTTGCACCTAGTGGATCGGGCTGATAGTACTGGGCCCGATCAAGAAAAAGTCGCTGATACAGCTGGAGTTGTCGAAACGTCCGAATGTTGTCGAATGGTGCTAATCGTTTACGAAACAGTACGCATCGTTACGAAGGTGCGCAACGAGCAAGAAACGCAACTCGCTCGCAGCGTAGTTCTTTAACGACATTCAAAGAAAAATGACATAACAAGTAACAGGCCTTTCCATTTGACCAATGTTATGTACGTATGTAGGAGGAAAGTTCTCTCCTTTATTTTCGCCGCTACATTCATTTCTATTCCTTTATTTTCCGCTGGTCTTTCCTTTATTTTCGCCGCTACATTGATTTCTTCGACCACGCCGCATTTGACAATCAGTTACCTTGCTCTTCACTGCTGTTTCCGCGGGACATTTAAACGCTGGATATAACAACCAATATCTTTGACCTGTCCGCATACCGCTTGCAATACAGTTTTCATTGATGTGCGTCTATCTCGTCGCACGATGGGAGATACGGTCCGGCGAGTTCCTACAAATTTTGTACCGGGCGTGATTTTCACGCTCCCTGATTCGTCCGACGCGCGCCGAATCCATTCCATCGACACGGCCCCGCGCCGAGAGATACCGATCGGGCCTCGGACCCGACGTTACAACGGACGTGTACCTTCTCCGGCCGATTGACTGACGTCCCCGTAATTACGAGGAAGGCGCGTGTCGCTCCGCCAAATAAAATTAGGCTCCAAGCACCGAGGCAGCCTCGAGTTATCGAGATTGCCGAGATATCCTGTCGCTCCCTCTTCACGCTCTCCTTTCTCACGCCCCCTCGTAAACCTTTCGAAATGCCCGCCGCGGATATAGATTTTGACGTGAGGCCGGCTGATAAGCGACAGGCTTCGCGCTCTTATCGGGCGGGCCGACGTTACTTTCCTTTCGTGGCCGATCAATTCGGCTGCCAATGAATTCGTCGATCGACTTTCGGCAGCTTTCGGCACCGTCCGACGAAAGATACTTGCGAGAGTAATTTGCCTTCCTTGGTTTTAAAGTTGTTTACTCCGTACTTGCGAGTATACGCGAATGAAACGTACTGCGATCTGTTGTGAACGTGAGATTAATTATATTCTCAAACTCTTAACTCTCCTATATCTTTCACGGGAATAATTCAATCCGTGGACATTTGATCGCTCTCTAAGGCGAGTGTATTCCTCACTTATCCCTCATATTTCGTGTCTCTTCGCTCGATACAGTGTCTCGCAAGTAGCAAGGCGTTAAACTCGGTGAATCACAGGCTAATAGACTCGACGCGCGGCTCGCATGATTTAAGCGGGCGAGGGGCGACATTCGAAAATTGGCAGATTCCCGGTCTCAAGAGAAAGGGGTGCGATGAAATCGTAACGAAAACACCCCCTCGAACGGCTGTCTCTTTGATTCACCGTTTCCTGCGCTCCTCTCGCGCTGGCGCTGTCGGACTCGTCGTATTTTCGTCCGCGCCCGCGGTTTCCACGTTTCTTTCGCTTCATGCCTCCCCCCTCCTCCTTCTCCTCCTCCTCCCTCGCCGCGCCCTTCTCTCTCTCGTCCTTTTTCTCCACCCACCGCCACTCTCTCTCCCCCGATATCCGCGTCGTATTTTCTTACGCCTTCTCGCTCTCGTTCTCCTCTCTCTTTTTTTTTTTCTTCTTACCCATCGCTCGTTTCCCCCGACTCGACGTGCACGCGCTAAAGAAAAACATTCTCCCGAACACGCTCGTACCGACTCTGCGCGTACGTGTTAAGCGTGCGTGCGTGCGCGCGCGCTCATTCGTTTTAAGAGGGACGAGACGAGGATCGTGGAAGCGAGAGCACGCACGGGCGAGCGTGTAGGAAGCTTTAACACGCAACTGGAGGTGAGACCCACGTAGGTTTAATGAGCGCTATTATGACCTAGTTGCACTCGACATCGCGCGCATAAATCCACCGCGGTACATTAATCCTCGGGAGAGTGAACTTTCGAGCCGGGCGGATCGCGCGCGGGACGGTAGGATTTATTAATTGCTTCAGGAAGAAGAATTCTCTTCATCCACCTCCCCCTCCTCCTCCCTCATTCTCCTCCACCTTCTCTTGTCTTCTCATCTCTTCGAGGGATTTACATCTGTATACCGTTCGGAGAATATGTTGAGCGTACCTGGAAGATACTCCTCGGGCAAGCTGACTGTTACGCGCGCGTGAGGTGCACTCCGCTTACACGCGAGCGGTATCGCGATCGTAATAGAGCCGTTAAGAGGCTGGCCGAGATTCCGGGCAATTAGTTAATAACATTGCCCGGAGAGGCGGGCCCCGACGAGCAGAGCGCATAAAAGTGAATTACCGTGAATCACAATGTCACGACCGGCGGGCATTTCTGCGTTTTTACCGCGAGGCGTAAAATAATCAAGATGGCGCGACGGGGACATAAAGGCTCTGATAGGGGCGGGCGGAAAAACGTTGGGAGAGTGGCGAGGGTCCGTGAGGAGGGGGCTCAAGCGAGAGTTTAGCAGAGAATTGGAGGTCGGGAAGGTAGACTGGCGGAGGAAGTTTCTGTGGGTTTAATTGGGATTCCTCGTCGATGCCCTCTGGAAACCGGACCTCACCTCCATCGGCCCATCTCTTTCTCTCTCTCTCTCTCTCTCTCTCTCTCTGCATTTATTTCTTTCCCACTCCTCTCTTTTTCTGGCATACCGACCGACAGAGAAGGTACGGCCCCGCACGGCCGGGAAGAAAAAACGCAGAGGAGAAAAATAAATCCCCGGTGTGCTCTCGAAAGCTTCCCTCCTCCTCCCTCCTCCTCTCCCCCTCCTCCTCTCGCGCCTCCTCTTTATCTCTCGTCATCACTTTCTCCTCGGGCGTGATTTACGCCCAACTTGTCTTCCTTAATTAGGTTAAGGCTCCTCGGTCCTCCGTCGCCTCGAGAAAAAGGTCCCCGCTTCCGATCCCTCGCCCTCCCCCCTGGTCCGAGACTCTCCGAGTCGTTCACCCTCCATTAAACGTTCCTCGCAGGTGCTGACAATGGAATCCTTCGCTGGCGCGAACTTCGCGTGGCGAAGGACGTACCTCGAATCCATTATACGTGATTTTTCGGGCGGCCGGCTCGCTTGGCTGGTCACTGCGCACTCGGATGTGCGCAGCTGGAGCGTCGTCGGGCGTCGTCGAGCGTCGCGGAGCAATTAACGGGTAGAGAAGTGTTACACGGGTCGGGGCGAAATCGTAAGTAGTAACCGCCTTCCGAGCCTGGCTCGGTCAGCCATTGCGTAGCTGCAGCTCGCTTGTTGAAGGCCGTTCTAGGCCGTTCGGTAGCCGCCATTAGGCAATACCTCCTGCACCGGTTACCTTACGCAGCTAACTCAATCCGACGCCCGTCCTTGCCGCCGTTCGAGCCTTCGTTCGAACTGTCGTTCGAGCGGTCGATCGGCTTCGTCGATTGCGAAATCGACGGCAGTGTCTCCTCGGATTGTTCATCGGAGAATTCGAATCTCCCGCTCGTTCGCGAAGGATTCCAGGATGGATTCCAGGACGGATTCGATTCGGACGTCGCGGAGGAACGGGCAACATTTTCGTTCTCATTCCGGCGAGAGATCGTGTCGCTCGTTATGGCTGATATCTATCAGCCGAGAGTGGCTTGGAAAGCGGCGCCCGGGCTTATTAATTCGGGATTCAGCCAGCCCGGCGCGCCGAGTATAATTTACGGAGGGTTTTGAGAATTATTTCGTCCCCGAGCGAAATCTCTGTTGAACGTCGACGGCTCGCTGCGGAGAGTAAGAGATCGTGAGTTTGCTGGCTTACTCCGATCACTGCCGTGTGGCGCCTTCCACTGGCGAGGGAAACCTCGGAATTTATTAACTTGTAAGGTACGCTCCTGCCCAGGACTCAATAAAGCGTACTTTCGTTACTTTTTCGCGGCCGAATCTTTCCTTCTTCTCTGCTCGCTCGTTTATTCGCTCGACGCACGATAAACTTCTGGCGTCCTGTCTTCGTTTTCACCAACGACCTTCTCCACCCCGGCTTTCCTCATCTCGACCACGATATTCCCGGTCCTTTGCCTTTTCATTAAAACTGTCCGCCGCTCGTAAGCGACGCTGGAAAAAGCGACGTCGCTCACCTTCACCTACGACGAATACTCTCCTTTTTAACCGACCGTCGACTCTCACGCTGTCACGCATTAAGCGCGAAATTTGACAGGGATATTCCTCCGGTTAACGTTCGCGCGTAAATCAGCGTTTACAGCCACTCTTTAACTTCCATGCAGAGTTAGTTCGGCATGGACGCCTCGGTGCGCGATTTGTTTTTCTTTCGACCTACATCCCGATCTTCTACCTGGAACTCGCTTGTGTTACTGGCGCTGACGGATAGTCGATCGATGAAGCAATCCCGAGACTAGTCCGCCCCCAATCACTCTGCCATTACGCAAATTCGTTAGGCAAGAAGGTCGCGCGGACCCTGACGCGACTTTTGAAATTCTCGTGCTGCAGCTTCGGCGACGCGCACGCTAAATAATAATAACGGCATCTGTTTTTCGCGGATGCCTTAGGTAACCGAGCCGCGGCACCACGGCCTATGGTCAACTATAAAGGCCATCTGTTCGCTTTTAGAGACGCCTTTATACCGTGGGTGACGTCACCTTCGCCGAGATAAACCGAGATGGACGCCCACTCGCCACTGTCGTGCCACCTTATTCTCCCTCTCTCGTTCTCTCTCTCTTTCTCTTTCTCGCTCCTCTCTCGGTTCTTCTCTCGACTCTCCTCTCCACCTTCGGCCTCCCTCACGTAACCACCTTGTTTTCCAGGCATCGAAAGCCCAACGAGCCGCATTGACTGACGCGCGCATTATACGATTCGACTTTAACGGCCGCTCGCCTAATCGGCTCGCGTCCCGCTTCGAGGAAAGTTTTACGCGACTGGAGACGCTTTTGGCACCGGTTATCACGGTGGCCGTCATTGTCATTCGTAAATCAGCGATGTCCCTCGTTTCCGTGCAACCCTCGCCCTCCCCCCATTGCCGTCCAGGCCCATTCGGCGGGGCCAATAATACATGCCGAGATTGTTCGAAACGTACGATCGTTGTTTATGCCCGGCCGAAAATCTCTTATCGCGGCCCGTGCAAAGCTCGTATATATATCTCCCGTAACAGACTCAACAAAATCTTCCTCGATTCCGCGATCGAAAGACTGTAGAACCATGAAAAAGATCAACCTTGATCTCGCGCTATTTTTACACACCGAGAAGTAGCGCGTCTACAGTAGTCCTCTCTCTGTCTCTCTCTTCCTATGACTGCCTTCCTGGAAGACGTACGCTTCCGAACGGTTCATAACGTCGAAACACTCCGCGCCGATGACAACGTTAACGCCGAGCGTACTCCGAAGAGGCAGCGTCCAGATCTATCAATTCTTCGGCCAGCGTAACCGACCGCGCTGAACGAAGGCGGAGGAGGCTGCCTTCAGCGCCGCGTAGCGTCGATCGATCGAGTCGGGCGTCGTCGCACGTTGGCCCGACGCCAGGCGTCCCGACGCTTACCGAGAGGGTGGACCGAGTCCGGCCGAAGACGGCGTCCCGGCGTCGAGCGTCCGTCAGTGCGTGTGTGACATGGCTGTGAGGCGCTACGGCGACCTAGACGCCCTCCACCTCGCGATGTGAACACACCCGCAGCGTCCTCGAAGAGCGGTGAACAACCCCTCGACAACCTTCGTGCCATCGGGCATCAGCCTAGTTCCTCGCCTGCCTCTCTCCTCTCTCTCGCTCTCCCTCGCCCCACGCGAGAAGGCCACGAGGAGCTGCCGAAGGATAACCTACGAATCCGATAGTCCCGCGTAATTCGTATCGAACGACCCTGAGGAAGAGTCTCCTCGAGAGAGAGACCATCGACCGTCGTAAATAGCTTCTTCGCAGCTGTTGAACGTGAGAGAGAGAGGGGGCGAAGCCGAACCGCGCTAAAAGGGTCGTTAGTTAATGGTGACACTCTTGTTTACGTTTTTGAGAATCGTGCCTCGGGACGCCGCTGAAGGGAGCTTCCTCAGTGAGTGATAAGCCCGGCGCCGGAGGAAAGTGGGATTGTTCGGGGTGCTGTGCTGATCGGGAGTCTTCGTGGTCGTGAGCGCGGAGTTCGACGCTGTCTCGAGCTGTCTCTAGCTGTTTCTACCTGATCCGATCGGGATCCCGACGGAAGGTGCGAGTCGCGAAAGTTGGAATGTTGGGTCGGACGCGCGGCGTCGATTGCCGGATTCCGATCGGAAGGATCTGAAGGTGGAGCGCGTAAATCAACTGGCTCGTTTGACGCGCGTTTGCCAGGAGTTGCCAGGAACTGTCAGGAGCTGCCAGGAACTGCCAGTAGCTACCAGGAGCTGCCAGGCTCGGCCCACTGTAACACGTCGGAAGCCCAGTCTGAATGACAGACGACACATTATGCCTCTCTGAAGAAGCGACGATAGTCCACGGAACAGATCTACTCCGGATTTATGTTGAGTGTACGTTCTCAGGTGACCGAGCCGACCGGAGGTTCCTACCACGTGGATAACGAGGCGCAGGGAAAAATGTGAGAGAAAGGGGTAGAAGCGTCTTGAGCGAGATGGCGAGCTGAGGCACAGAGTCCGATTTCCGGCCGATGATCCGACCTCGCCGAACGACCGGAATCCTCTCGATCGACCCCTGAAAATCGCGCGAACGAACGACGACGTCTTCCCGACGATTCGAGAAAGCTCTGCATTCCCACCGGACGAAGTCTCCGGCCTGCCTGACTTCCGAGGAAGCCTTCGCTGGAAAAGCCAAATGGAAAACTCAAATGCTCAGAACACGCGGACCATTACTCGACTATAAGCCATTAGGATAACTAAGCACAATTCGACGTCCTTAATCGAAGAGGACCCGGAGAAGAAGCTTCTCAGCGTCAAGGACTCGGTCGAGCCTTGGGTCGAGAGCGGTCAAAGGTTCCTAGGTTCGCCCTATCGAAACGAAGAGGCGTTCGCCTCGAGGCGGAAAAACATATAAATGAGAAGCTTGCGCGCGCGCGGCGCCCTTAAGGATCGTTCATTAATCACGGCCGGCTTGGCTCGCCAAAGATCGTCGACGATCGCCGTCTGTCAAGATCGCAGCTTCGGACGTAAAAGCTCTCGACGCCCGTGCGGACACCTTACGTCCGGCCGCCTGACAGAACTTGACAGGGACCTTTAGGGACACTCTACGCGTAGCTTGACTTTAGCGGCTCGGCAGTCCGAGCCAGGAATTTCGAAGAAGCTAGCTGAAAGTTCGGACAACTCGCGTGTGCCCGGACCTGATGCGCGTGTGTGCGGGCGCGTGAGGGCGGCCCGCAAAAGTGTGGTAGGTGTGTGTGCGTGCGTGCGCTCGCGCGTTCCATGTGCGAAGTGCAGAAACCGACGATGGAATATCGGTGAGGTCACGAGGTCACCGCAGAATGCCTGAGCCGAGGGCGAAGCGCTGCAAACACTGTGACGGTACGTCACGTTCCTTCAGTCTGCTGCACGCCCGTGCGATTGGACGCTGTGCGAAGGATAAGAGCGAGCGTCGAAAGTTAACGCTCCGGGACTCGCAGCGGCGTTCGATCTCTAACTGAATGATCTGCAAGCTCGACTAACCTCGGACGCGGAGGTCAAAGTGTGACGCAGTGGTCCTGCCAAGGGACTCTAACTCTTCCGTCGCTACTAATCGAGATTAACACAATAAAGATGTTCAAATCCGTCGCATGGTCTTTCTTTTACTAACTACCCCCCAGTGTGCTGTGTGTGTAATTTCATTTTAATTTCTGGTTTTTAATTAACAAAATGTTTTTATATGTAGATAGCGAAGATCTGCGCTAAGTTTTACGTGTGATACTGTGAAGATAGGAAATCTGATTTTGGTTCAGAAGCTTTTAAAGCTGATGCGATTTCGTTCGGCTTACGTGCGATTCAACACATCTGCGTCCTTATGGTCAACAAGTTGCGTCATCCGCGGATCGACTCGTCACCCTCTTACGAGTTACGTGCCTCGTTCAACCTGAATCCAGGCACAATTACAGATCTCGCGCGCGCGCGCGGCCTTGCCGAAAGTGAGACTCCGCGGATGAAAAGTCCGTCTTAATTAGGCGGCCGGCAGGAGACGGAGGAGGCGGCGGAGGAGGAGGAGGGGGAGGAGGCGGAGGCCATTTTATCTGCGGGTCATTTATTCGTCGGACACTTGGACTGGGCTTGAGGCAGAGCAAGGCGCAGCGAGCATAGCGCATTCCGATCGGATGGCAACCATGTCCGACCGCTCTCTTCCTCTTCTCCTCTTCATGCGACTCTCTCGAACTCGCTCGAACTCGCTCGCTTCGTCTCTCGTCGTCTCTCGCCGCACTCTCGCACCGCTACGCGCCGGCCAGTATTTTTATCCCCGGTTATTCACCCCCTTATCTGCGAATAGAGACGCCCCTTATCCATCGGGATAGTCTAGCCACCTATTCCACCCGACGATGTCCACCGTCTGCTACCCAGTTCCTTCTCAGTTTCTTCTCAGTCCTATCCCAGTCGCTTCTCACCTGAATCCATTTTCTCTTGAACCCTACCTTTCGTCCTTGCACGTGTAAGAACAGACATCGCAGCGACCAGCAGCATCGATTTTAGCCCATTATCCGCCAATGTCCCATTTTTGGGACACATTTTCAAATTGTTTTTTTTTTTTAATAACTGCAACGTCTAAATATACAGCTAATTTTATTTATTTTTTTAATTGTGGCGGGTAATGGGTAATCTATCCCGACCGATTGTTCGCCTGGTCGCAGAAAGTACCTCTCGCATTTTCTCCCATTTTCTCTTTAACCCTACCTTTCGTCCTTACACGAGTAAGAACAGACAACGCAGCGACCAGCAGCATCGATTTTAAATCTGTCCCGACCGATTGTTCCCCAGATCGTCGAAAGTACCTCTCGCAGTTTGTTCGCACGGGGGGCTGTTTAAAAATCGAATTTAGAAACGGCCTCTCGCCGTCCGATCGTTTATTTGAATTTCGCTCGCCGATCGAACCCTCTGTAAACAGCGGGCCGCGCGCGCGGGCACGTTAACGATCACTTCGATTCCCAGTACTGACCTACTTCTTTTTCAAAAGAGACTCGACAATGCTCCTCGCCACGGTTCCTCACCGTCGGCGAACGTTTTGCCATAAGATGCGCTCGCATTGTGGCGCGCGCGAAAGGTGAGGAGGCTCGTAATTATTGTGTCATAGCCTTCGTCAGCGGATCGGGGTGATCATTCATTCGGACGTTGGATCGTTATAAAGCGGACCGGCCGAAGATGGCGAACGACTCCTCGGGGCGGAGAGTGGCTCTCGATGACAAGTCAATATGGCTCGGATGACGAATGGTACTGACAGTCGTATTTCGGTAGTCGCATGCGCGTTCCGCCGAGCTAATTACGCGTATCGGATGTGTACTCCGGTCCCAGGGCAGTCGATAATGGGGTGAACTCCGCGCAGCCGGGGGAGGGTCAGGAAAGACCCGACGAGTCGCGAGTTCCGCGCGACAGGCGGACGGTGATGTATGATGCTTCGGAGCGGGGCCGGATGATTACGCGGAATTCGTTCCCCGTCCTTCGGAAAGGCCCCGTCATTAATGAACGTCCGCCCTTTTTAATCACTTTCTTCATTAATCAGGCCGGGGCACGAGTCGGGCCCCGGACGAAACAAACAGACTGTCACGAGCTAATTAAACGACTGGTCCCGGACCGGTTAAAAGGCAAAACGGCCGTCGGCCTGTCCGCGTCGCTCGACGTCGGCCGACGTCGCGCTGCGCGAGTCCGAATTGTTTGAAAAAATCCCGCCAGATGTTTCGCGGAGCCGTTGCATGAAATATCGCTCGAAGCTAGTCGGATTTCATTCCTTCCTCCAACCCCACCCCCTTCTTCGAGAAATTCTCCCGTTCGTTGCTCGAAGAGACTTTTTCTTCTCTCTTTTTTTTCGGGAAGGACGCAGAAAAATTATACTCGCCGCCTAGAGTCGCTGCTCCCCTTTTTTATTTCCTTGATTCTTTTTATCGCGGCCATTGCGTAATCGAGTGCTTTATATCTATCGCCCGTTATTTTTTCTTCCTCTCTCCTCTGTTCTTTTCGCAGTGTTCGCCAAGGCCGCGGGTAAATACATAAAACTGTCCGCGTGGGCGTTGACAATCGTTATGATCGGGCACGGGGGGGAAGGATCGTCTCGTCCGCGAGCGGAGACGATCTATAAATCGCGATCTAAAATTGTCTTCCTCATTCGAACATGCCACCTATGCCTCCTCCCGTCTAATTTTCCCCGCCGATTCGTTCCCACCGATTCTTCTCCGCCGATTTATCGTTCCGCGCTTCCTATTAAGTTTTTTTTTTTATTGGGACGGCCGACTGCGTAGAAAAAGGAGCTCGTGGATTCGTTTCGAGGCAATTTCCAGGGTTCTTCGTTCGTCGGACGTGATGTGTGGCCGCGTCAGAAGTACAAATAAGTGAGATAAACCTGCTATCGGCAATTAATCGTCCCGACTATTTCGGCCTGAGTGCCTGAAAGCTGGCGAGGGAGGAGGGAAGGGGGTTGGATGACAGACTCAATGAAGAAAAATGGGGACACTATATTTGTTTACGGGCCACTCGGCAGTCAGAGAGTATCCGGAAATCTTTCGCGGTGTGGCAACTTTACGCTGCCAGTCGATGTAACGTCCCGCGAGAGGTGCATAATAGTTATTTGTTTACGGCCGAACTGGCCCGATCGGGGCCAGCTTCATCTGGCTGCAGAATTCGGTGAGGACTCGGGCGGTCTAGTGCCGATCTTGAGACGACGGCGGTATAAAAGTGATTCGTAGGTACGCGAATGGCCCATAAACATGGAGTCCAACAGCTGTCGATGAAACGCAGGGTCTAAATTTAAGCCTGACTACCGCCCGCCGAACGCATCCGGGCCAGAGTCGTGACAATAGTCGGAAGATTTCCACTTGTCTCACTCTCGCGTCGACTATATCTACTTCTATCATCATCTTCGTCAGTCATTCAAGGAAAAAGGCACGCTTGAAATCCGCATACCTGATTCGCGGCATCGGCGAATCCTGCCCGCGAAGCCATTGAGAATTACGTAAACTTCGCGAACTCGATCCCGACTTTTTACACGTTAGCATCCTACGAATTGTTCGGAAAACTAGACTGAGCGTTATACACGACGTCGTTAAAATACGGTAGCGAGCATCGACGCTAATAACTCATCGCCGCCTTATATCACTGGCAACAGCGAAACACGGCTGTATATCATACATTTATAGTACTCGTATTTCAGGGTAGTCATTCGAAAATATCAGTCCTTACCGCAGCCGCGGTTTTGAAGCGCGAAAGAGTTCGGCGAAACGTCTTAATGCCTCGGGAAGACACGGCGGGTGTCATTTACGTCGCCTTACGTCGGCTGTCACTTACGGGCGTAATCGCGAGCCAGTAATCTCGACGTACATTAGCGGGGTCGGTCGTTAGAGACTGAGTCGAGAACCATCGTTATGGTTCGATTTTTCGGCCGAGTACTCGGCTGCACTGAATGGAAAATCACGACCTTCGACAGGACCGTGCGCCCGCCGGTTGTGACGAGAATTTGGCAGCCGATTCTGGACGCAGGGCATTCGATTATTTATCGGCACGGTATGCGCGATGCGTGGGCGTGCTCTTTTTGGCCCCTCTCGACCGTTCGCTTGGCCGGTTTCCAAACGGCGACACCCTCACACCTACGAAATTCCGCCTCGGACGCCGGTCGCTCGCGCGTATTATGCGGCACCCACATCCTCGGCTACACACCGACACAGGCGCAATGGCGAGCGGCGCGCACACCTCGTAAGTGCGTTACGTCGTCGTGATTACGTGCGACCTCCTGCAGGCTGCCACGTCTGGCTTTTGCGAGTGCCCATCTCTGCCGGCCTCTTTCTTACCCCTCTTCCTTTCTCTTCCTTTTCTTCTCTTCGCTTCGGTTCCCTTCTCTTCTCTTCCCTTCTCTTCTCTTCTCTTCTCTTCTCTTCTTCTCTTCTCTTCTCTTCTCCTTTCCTCTCTTCTCTTCTCCTCTCTTCTCTTCTCTTCTCTACTCTTCTCTTCACCCTTCCTTCCCCCGACGAGCTTCGTTCCCTTTTTTTCTCACCCCGCTCGCCCCCCATCCGCGGCCGACCGTTTGATTCATCCTTTCGTTTATCGCCCGCGTCCTACCGCGATATGCGCCGTCTCTTCAATTGAATTATTGGCCGCACTGCTGCGAATCGATATGCCTTTGAACGCCGACACCGCCCGGTGGCATTAGACGTTTGTCCACCGCGGCCCAGCTGGATATCGAACCCAGGAACTTTTATTCTTTCCCTTAATTAGATACGCAGGCTGGATCTATGTACCTTTCCAATACCAGAACTACCGATTGAACAAAATGTTTGACTCTACCTCAACAAATTTCATGAGTTCAAACACATTGACACGAGTTAAATGAACATATGAAGTAGGAAATGGTCGCGTTAAAGAACGCGCTCTGTAAATAGAAAGAGCCGACTTAGAGAGTAGACTGTGACGAATTTCCCGAACGAGCCCCTTCCGGGAATTTAATAGAGTCAGAAAATTGTTCCGGAAAAGTCACGGTATTAGGCTCCTTCGTCCGTCTTCTTTTTTTCGCCCCCCCCCCCCACCCCCTTCCTAGGCAAGGGAGCGCTTCTCTTGAGGGGCGTAAATTCGTTCGTTAATGGAGAGGGAGGTAGCTGCAACTCGGCGCTCTTCCGTCGACGGCGAGATAAGGCCAGGAGTGGCAAGGGGAGGAGGGGCGGGGAGGGTAGACGGGCGCACGACGTTCCTATTTCCGTCCTCACGATTAGGCTTATTTACGGCGACTTAGGAAGAGAGAGGTAGGAGAGAGAAAGAGAAAGAGAGAGAGAGAGAGAGAGAGAGAGAGAGAAAGACGACGATAGCCGTCCTATGCCGTGGAAGCCCAGTTATACGTTTCCGTTTCCGGAAGGCCAGCCCGCAAGGTTCCCCGTGCATGCCGCGAAGGGTGCAAGTCGTGGCAACGAGCACCTGACATCCATTTCACGCGGAATCTTTATCGGCTCTCGAGACGTCGCTTCCGTCTCACAGACAAGCCCCACATTTTTATTTTATTTTTCACGACAGCTTCTCTACCCTCGGCATACGCGTTCATAGTACGCAGCCAGCGAGCCCGACGTGGCGTCAAATTGAGTCACATTCAAGTGTCAGTCAGAAAGTAATTTCCTGCAGATCCAGTTCTAATCCGCGGCGCGTCTTAATTTTAGATAAGAATCGTTCCTCCTTCCGAGCGTGGATTCGAAAACGTGCCAGTCGTAGAAAAAGGGTTCAGCTGAGTACTGCGCCCATGCCTGGAAAGGTAAATTGCACTCCTGCCGCAGTCGACGCAGCCCGGCGTTCGGCGGGATTTAATTAAAATCGAGCACAAAGCCTCAATTGTCAGGGCAGTGGCTCTCAACCGGGCCCGGAGAGTGACGGAGGATTACGCGACGTCTGTTTTTGGCCGTTTCTGGTTCGCACTCGTGCTGCGTCGAAGGGAGCGTCTTTATCGGACGAGATCGAAGATAATCTGGTACTCCTTTTTTTCTGCGTTCTCATCCTCCTGGCCACCCTTCTTCAACCTCTTTCTTTTCTTCCTCCTCCTCCTCCTTCTCCTCTTGCCTTATTTCTCCACTTTCGCCGACTCGCACACACAGGTCGCGAGTCTCTCTTGTTGCTCTTGGCAGACGTACGCATGGTTTACGCGGTAACAGCTGTGCTCGCACGCACTTTGCTCGCGCAAAACATCGCTAATGGACCGACAACCCTAACCCAGTCGGCCTCACATACGCATAAATATAGTGGAGCGCGCACCTCTCTCTTGTCGCCCCGGATGGAATTTATGGTCGCCAGCGCGCAAGGTTCTGCCTCTGCTCGCGGAAGGTACCTCTCGCGCTCACCTAATGCCCAACCTGTACACCTACCGGGTCGTACTTTTTCTATTTTTGGGTCATACCGAGACTGCCCTCGAGGAACACGCGATTAACCCTTCGGTAATTACCTTATTAATTCCGAACCCGTCGGCGAATCTTTTCCTCTTTCTCCACCTACTCGATATTGGTCGAAGTTTGAGGTACGATATCTTTCTTTTCTTAGAATCGCGCTTCGGTAAGTACAATGGAATGTCTGGTGCGATCGGAAATAAGGTCCGACGGACGAAAGGCGTGAAGAGCGTAGGATATGTAACGGGCGGGCGAAAAAATTCCGTTCTTCCCACCGTGAAGGAACCTCCCGGCGATCGGGCCCGGACGAGGCGTTTCGTTTATCATCGATTTCCGTCCGATTCGATCGGCAATTCGATCGGCGATCCGCCTCGCAGCACGGCCGTTATTCGGCCGGGCGCGCTTTATGAATGGTCGAACTGCAGGGATGAATCATCGGATTTATCGCGTTTGCCGGTGAAATTCGTCGGTCTTTATGTGCGCCTCGCAGCCCACATCAGCTCTCTATGTACCTATGTACCTAAGTGTGGGTCCACGTAGATGCGTACTGTACATAGGTGAGCGCCTGGTAAACGGAGGATGGGGGACGCGCGCGCGCGCGCGCTCGCGCGAACGAGATGTGCCGAAGCTAAACATTCCGCGGAGCATTCACCCTGGCATTGCTGTAAAAATAAACGGTTCGCCCAACGGTGTACATCCCGCCTCGTCTCCGAGGTATGTATCCGCTTCATTTACGATACCGCTGAACCGGGCGTCGCGTCGACTTCTCTCTTACCTCCTCCTCCTCCACCTTCGCCTGGCTATCGATCCGAAGATCTTCAAGATCGAGATCTTAATGCCCCAGGAGAGAGGGAAGGATTTTCGGCTTAGGGTCGCTCGAGTTCCAGCTTGGCCAATTTTTCTTGAGAAAGCCGCGGTTTAAAGCGAGGAATGGCAGTTTCGTTCCGGTCGAATTTCTTCTCAGGCAGAATTCCCATCTCGGTGCCGGACTTTAACGACATCCCCCGACGGGCAAAACAATCGTCGGACATAAAACCGATTTAAAGGCTGCGATGTAAACCGCGGCGGGGAACGGTCTCTGAGCGGTGGCCTCTAAGATTAGACTCGGTGTCTGACCTATCACAGGCCGAAAGCGTTTGACCGACCGGCGGCAAGGGCACCGTGACTTCGCGAAACGGACGGAAGGTGAACGATGTAAACAGCGATGTCGAACGGGAGCGGAGTCGACGGTACACGTCGACGTATGGCAGAGAAACGAAGGATCGTTAAAAGTCTGCTCGCTCGACCTTGATAATAGGTTCACCAAATGCCAGATTCCAACACGTACAATTGGAATTGGAAAAGTCGCGACAGTTTCCATTATGTAAATCCGGCGTCCAGGTCCACGGAATGTCTGGGTTCGACTCCGGACGAAAATGGCCACCAGCTTCCTCACGATCAGTACTTCTCCGAGCGGGGAATATTTTTCGCCGAGGGATAGAATAAGAAGGCGGTCGACCTTGATAATAGGTTCACCAGATGCCAGATTCCGAAACGTGCAATTGGAATTAATAGTCGCGACAGATTCGATTATGTAAATCCGCCGTCTAGGTCCTCGGAATCACCGGGATCGATTCCGGATGAAAATGGCCACCAGCTTCCTACAGGCAGGACTTCTCCGAGCGGGGAATATTTTTCGCCGAACGAAAGCTCGGAGCCGAGGGAAAGAATAAGAAGGCGCTCGACGTGCCAAGTGAGTCAGTCAGTTGGACGACCGACGAAATTAGATTGCGCCGAGCATTACGTGGTGAGAAAACAGCGACAAACGGGCCGCGAGAAACTGCGTGTTCGCGGGCCGTTTTAGTGATGAACATTGATTCAGCCGTCTGTCGTCGGTCCTAGCCGGGACGACGTTGCTCGCGCAACGTTGTGTGGCTAGAAAGCCGGAGGCGGCGAAGCGCGAAAGCTCAGCTTTGAAGGAGCCATCGGCGCACGTCGCCAGAGGTGTAAAGTCAGTCGACATTGATTCATCGGCTTAAATCAAAGGGACCCCGAGGATTGACTCGTCAATCTGTCCGCGAGCATTGCCTGGCTGTCGCGAATATAATTTGCAGATCATGCATTGGTGACTTGGGATGCAACGCAGGTTGAAGGTTGAAAAGTTTGCTTAAGCCGGAGGAACGCTGTTAACCCATTATCCGCCAGTGTCCCATCTTTGGGACACATTTTCAAATTGTTTTGTTTTAATAACTGCAACTTCTGAATATACAGCTAATTCTACTTACTTTTTTTATTTTTCGAATTGTGGCTGGCAATGGGTTAAATACTTACTTTCTTGCGACGCAGGAAATATTTGCCTGGTCCAGTAGCGGACTACTGCGCAGTTGAATGCGGTTAGCGTTGATTCGTCGATCTGCGTGGGCTTCTTCGGTGCTCCCGTGCGCCCTACAATGTTGGCTAACAGAACATAAATACTCGGAAATTGTCAGGAATACCGAGCGTATCCGTAAACCGCGGGCGATGATGTATGTTGTCCGGCATTACGAAAGGTTTATGCCCGCGAAAATGCGTGCCGCAAAATTTACGAGTGCGCATTGCGCCCGCGGCGGGGGCTTAGTGAAAGAGGGTTTGACGGGAACCTGTGTACGGGACGAAATTAATACCTGTGTTAATTAGCACGCAATCATTTACGCGCCCTTCCGTCCACCCGCCATTGTCATCCATTCTACGTTCAATGCGTTCTGCAACTGGACATATTCTAGGTCGACAGACTATTTTCGTGCATTCTTATTCTCGTCGACTTGGTAGCTCGATCAATGGCATAAGTCGACGAAGGGTTCGAACGTAAGCTCGAGTCTCGAGAGTCCAGGTGCACAATTCTCAGTGGCCAGCCGGGGATCGTGGTCGAGTTTTCTCTTATTCCTCCTCGCCGCGGACCGGTGGCCGTTATTTATAAGATGACGGAATACGCAGGCGGTAAAATGTACGGCTAATGACAAGGATTAAGGCCCACCATGAGAGCAACGACGTGCGAGATGAAAAACGACGATCGGGCGAGGTATGACGACGCCTGGCATGGAGTTGGCTACGAGTCTAGGAAGCAATGTACCTCCGCTGTTGTTGTCCTTAATGAGCTCAACACGAGACTGGTCCAGCCTCTTTACCTCCGCTGCCTCTGTCAACCGCTTCTGTCCGCTGCTCTGCAAGTCCTCTCACTGTTTTCTCCTTTCCTCTCCTCCTTCTTCTTCATCTTCTTCTTCTTCTTCTTCTTCTTCTTCTTCGTCTTCTTCGTCTTCTTCGTCTTCTTCGTCTTCTTCGTCTTCTTCTTCTCTCCACCCTCATCCGCATCGCCCGGAGAATGACCTGGATACGAACCAAGCGAAATACCGCCTTCGTGTCTTTCTTTTTACGCGTGCGCACGCCATTTTGGAGAACCGTCTTGTCGATTCGCGTCAGCCGTCCTCCCACTTTCTGCGCACATTTTGGCCGACGACCGGCCAAACGATTTGGGGAGAAACTAGATGTTATGTCTACTGTGGGTGGAGTATGAGAATGCGTCTTAGGTTTGCGGTTGTTGTTGATTGTGGTCAGAGGCAATTGATGGTCAACGAAGGGGAGGTTGCATACGGTTCTGATCATGATGGAATGCCTTTCTTCGATTGTTCCCAACCCTTTATGCATTTATAGTGCTTTGCTTAAATGTAGTATAGGGATTTATTCATGGGGTATGCTGGAAGTATTTCAAACATTGCAATTTTTTCACGTTTTTTCAAATATTTTTGGCCATATCTTCGAAACTATTGCACTTAGAAGGCTCCGGTTGCGATTTTTGTGATCCTCTTTTCATTCTCTTTCAGTATGCATTTCCACATGTCGATCGGAAGACTTTTATTTTACGCTCATTTTTTGGATGGTTTTTTGGCTGTAACTCCGAAACTAATGCGAATTTTGACCAACGGCAAACGGCTCTCCAAGTTATTTTTGACCCCCTACCAGGTAGCAAAAGGGCGATCTGGTCCGCCGAACTTCGATTATTCGCAAAAATGAGAAGGGGTGCCCCTTGAAAAATTCGCGATTTTTTAAATCGCCTGTAACTTTTGAACCGGCGATCGAAACCGATGATAATTATACTTTTTCTTGAAGCTTTTGACGCGTATTTTAAGATAGGACTATCAGCGAAAGTCGATTTTTAAAAAAATTTGTTTTCACCTCCGAAAAATGACTGTATCTTCGAAACTATTAGGAATTCGGAACTTTGCTTGCGACCAACTTTCAGGGCGAGTTAAAATCTATGGGACACTTATAAATCCATTTTAAGACCAAATATTTTTTCGCGTTTTTCGACGATTTTGAAGGTTCTATCACGTTTGAATAGGCTGAAGTACTGCCAAAGTACCCTCCATTGGTCGCCCATTGTCATATTATAAGGATACAGCCATCAAACATAGTCTAAACTGGGCCTAATATGCGACGTCTTGGGCTAAACGCCTCCTGAAAGGCAATAAATACCATAAATATGCATAAAATGATGTTTCAGTCAAGTATTAATTACAAATAGTTGCAAAACTACCTCCCATAGGTGGCTCAATGTCATATTATGAGGATAAGTCTGTCAGATATATCTCAAATTGGGGCTAAAACGCACCCTTACGGCCATAAACTACTAAAAAATCGCATAGAATCGAAAATAAGGACATACAACATCGTAAAGTAACGTAAAGTAACTCAAACTAACTCAAGGTACCCTCAAATAGTGCAAAAGAATGCAGAAAGTCTCGCAGGTGCATGTAAAATACACTCCTTCCCCCCCTCACTGCGATCGAAACCCGTAAAGACAGCCAAAACACTTTAAATCCTTCTCCGAAATTCGTCTTTGTCACCTACGAGAGAAGAAGAAGCGTCAACACACCCGTTAACCCAAATTATCTCACCATTCTGTAAGTAAACGAGACACAGAACAGTCAAAAGTGAGACGCACACTCTTATATTCGCCGAAAAGTCACGGGAATCCGAAGCGGCGGTCAATATACCGCGAAAGAAATTCGACGAACGTATCTGCGATATATCAGACTCACCCGCGCTTTCCGGCCGTGCCAGAGGAGCGGATTGGATAACGTTACGAGCCGGCAACGGTACGTCTTTCAAGTACCACCGCCACCGCCACTGCCAATGTCAATGAACCGATTTCGATACCCACGTATCTCCCTGCACCAGCTGGTCGAACCCCGCCGAATCCGATCGAACCGCCGTCAAGTTTATTTCCTCCGCCCCGAAAGCCGCCTTGGGCACGCGCTCAACGAATATTCCTTTTTGGCGTCGGCCGGGCGTCATTAAATTATTTCGTTCATCTTTATGCCCGTCGCTACGAATTGGCTTCGAATTGGCTTCGAGGTACCCGCATTAGCATCCGGTGATACCTTCCCAGCTCGAGTCGTATAGCGGGAGTCCGCAGAAATGTCATCGTGTGCTACAGAAGTCGTGATTCTCAGCGTACGGTTAGATGCACGAGTGGGCGAGAAAGTCAGTTTCTTGCGGTTAGGAAGCTTTTCACGCCTTCCGAAGGTTTTCGACGTCGATCGACATTCGACGACGATTCGCTTAGATTGGTCGCAAGTAAAGTTCCGGATTCGACGATCGACGGTCGATTTTCCGGGCGTTCCACGCGCAAGATCCTCGAACATGGTCCTCGATCTTATTTCGGTGTTGATCGACGTGCAGCATCCGTTGACTCGGTACGTCCTTCTCAAGGTACGGTTAGATGCAAGGACGAGTGGGCGAGAAAGTCAGTTTCTTGCGGTTAGGAAGCTTTTCACGCTTTCCGAAGGTTTTCGACGTCGATCGACATTCGACGACGATTCGCTTAGATTGGTCGCAAGTAAAGTTCCGGATTCGACGTTCGACGATCAATTTTCCGGGCGTTTCACGCGCAAGATCCTCGAACGTGGTCCTCGAACTTATTTCGGTGTCGATCGACGGGCAGCATCCGTTGACTCGGTACGCCCCAATGCCAATGTTAAAGCGTCCGCTCTTGCCCGATGACGAAATTAAACCCCGAGCACTCGGACTTTCGTGTCTGCCCAAGAGAGAAAGACCGATTCTTGCCAAAAGGCTTTCCATTATCCCGCTTCCTGTCGCGGCCCTTTCGACCGTCTCTCCCCTTTCCCACCGTCTCGCACGTGTCCATCGAAAATTGGCCTTCTTCCGGAAAAACGTCTCACCCGTCAACGGTTGAAAGCCGTCAGCCGTCCGGCACGCTCAGACGGCCAATTCGTTGGGCGAAATATATTTACTCGGTTGTCGATCGTTCGTCGATTCGTTCGGCGCGCTTTTAACACTCGACTCCTTCTTCTTCTGTTTCCTCCTCGTCGGTTGCACGCGACTTGTCGACTCGCATTAGCGAGGAACGGAGTGCCGGGCGGGTTCCTCGACGGAATCGGGCGAGACGGCCGTTTTGTAATAGGTGCCAAACATCAGCACTGTCTAGGCGAGTGTCAAATTAGGAGTCTGTCGCGAAAAGTTTAATTCATCCACGCATATCAGCCGGCGAGACTGCCGTGTCGCAACCGGTCTCGCGTTAAGATTCGCTCTGACGGTCGGGGCGACCTAGAAGAAGCGTCTCTCTTCCTGACAGGTGTCCAGCGTCGAGTACTGACCTACGGCTAGTCGCCTGCGCGCCTGAAGCTTCCTGCCGCTGGTATTCATCGTTCATTCGTTCGTTCCTTCACTCAGCCTACCCTTAAGCTGCAATCCGAATCATACTCTCCACATCACACAAAGTTCAGTGTTACCGTCCGTCTTAAACCTCTTCGCAGGTCAAAAGCTTTTCTCTTCCAACTCTCAGATTCACCTTCAGCGCCGTTAAGCAACGATTACGTTCTCCAGCCAGCGTTCAGCACGGCATTAGCCAGTAACCGGCGATTACTAACCTAATGGAGAAGATCTGTTCGTTCGGCCGTGATTTACGAGGAGGAGGCAAGAGATCACCGACTGAATTAAGCCGCTACCGGCCATAGATTACGTATAGCGCGACAGTCGCCATAATGCTCGCGGACGACTCAATCCGGCAGTTGATGCAATTAGCGTACTTCACCCGTGGTGTCAGGCTCGTTGCATACGGGCGGTCGACGAATGCGAAAATCGTAAAGTGTCCGCGAGCCTCAAGTCGGCAATGCGTGTTTCCGTCTCGCTTCGAGTCCTCAGGTATGCAGTCGGCAGCCTCACTCTCGCAACTGGTCCGCTCGATTTATCCGCAACCTTGAAAATAACGCGCGCGATCCGTCTCGCTCGTAATGTACTCCCGATTTCGTTAAAAGCCTTCGTGCCTTAATGCCAGGCCCTGGCTCCCGACACGAGCGCACGACAACATTGTTGCCCGCAAATTGGCCCAATTTCGAAAGGCAACGGAGATCTACGCTTTGGCAGCGGCCAAGGTGTATCGACGCATGCCTGAAGTTCGCGGCTCGTCGCGATCTTCGAAATAACGAGTCGAGACGGATGTACTGTACTGACGTTGGAAGGTGTGAGGTGAGTTCGATAGTTTTCACTCCTTTTCTCGCAAACTCAAATAAAAGGTTTATTGGAAAAGCAAACAGATCCCAAAATAGAAACGGAATTGTACAATGGCATTGTTCATAACTTGATGACAGTTACCAGAGTGGCTCTCGGTTTTGGGACTTTTATCTATCAGGGTGGTTCAACCCAACCCCTTATGGGTCACGTGGGTAAGCGTGACATCTGAAAAATGGTTCAGTGAAAGCTGGCTCTGCAATCTAACAACACTCCAGATCTGTAGCCGTCGGCAACTCCAGAAAGAGACATCTGACGAGTGCGACAGAAAAATTTTGATGGCACGCACACGCTTTTATGGGCCGATCTGAAAACTGACCGAAGGTATAGACATTACGGATCGCTATTTCTAGTTCGCTTCCCGAGAACCGACGTCAGACTTTGACGGAACGCTATCGGCATAAATCGGGCAGTTCGCGAAAAGTGCATCGTTAGCAGGGGCCATTCTCGGTGGTTTATGCGACGTTTCGCGAATTAGAGCGAGCGTTAAAAGCGCTAGGCGATCGTGGATTCTGGCCGGGTCGCGGAGAAAAATGGAAAACCGTACTCCGCGACCCAGCGCCTCATCGATAAATTGGCATGATTTACGCCGCGTTTATTCGATTTCGGGCGCGGCAGATTATTAATGTAACGGCTCGCAAACCGTTCGGCCGCGATCTTTCGCTTTCGGAAGCTCCGCGCGATATAGTCGCCATTAAAATCGCGTCCGTCCGACGTTTACGGCATTGCGTTTATCGCGCGAGAGTGATACACTGTCCTGCCGACTGCAAATTATCTCCGGACCTCGCCGGCCGTCGTTTATAATCCGCGGAAACGCATTGATACTCTAAATCTGCCCAAACGATTGTGCGATTACGCGGAAAGATGATAAAAGTCGAACTATTTTGTACAGACTGACGCAGGGCAGGTTTCGCAGAATAATTCGGCCGATGTTCGCAAACGATCGAACCTCAATGAAACGGCCTTAATTAAGTAGATCCTGAATTAGACGTACACTCGAGCGTACAAACTTAGCCGCGCCGGCGCAGCAGTCATTCGAATCATAAATCACGCCAGATGATTGCATTCCATCTTGGCAGTGAATCGATGAGTCCTGTTTGCCGTAACGTAGGATGCGCCCGGTCACGTACGCTTACGTTCGCTACTCTCACCCACACAGTCCCCTCCGCCATTCGGTAACTGCCGCTAACGAAAACATGACCGTTCGACATTTCACCTACGCTTCCCTCGCGCGACTGGCGCTCGTCTTGGAAGCCGATATCCGCCGACATGCCAGAGTGCATTTTCGCAGGAAGAGCGTCATGTTTGGCCTTACAACATCGCCCGCATTGTGACCCGATGAGCTGTGTGAACCGAAAATGCGCCTCGATGTATTTTCGACCCGCCGCATCGCCTACGATCGCCTCTGTTCGTCGCTAGAGCGTGTGGGTAGCGGTTAGTAGCTAGTTTATGCCGCTTTCAGATTTAAACTAATGACGCGCGTCAAGTTCACGAACGACGCGGGAAATGCTTTTCCGCCATCACGCGACCGATCTAGCATTCATGCTTTGCGGGCGGGAAGCAGAAAAATTGGCTTTCGTATTCGGCTTCGCGAATTTAAACTAATGACGCGCATCAAGTTCACGAACGACGCTCGGCGAGAAATGCTTTTCCGCGAACATGCGACCGATCTAGGATTCATTGTTCGAGGGCGGCGAACAGAAAAATTGGCTTTCGTATTCGGCCTCATGAACGAGACGCGGTCGGAAGTCTGGGACTAGAAATGGGATGAACGACGGCCGCGTTTATTTTGCGTGCGGCTTCGGGCGGGCAACACTCGGCCGCTGAACATTTCGCATTCGGCGCCTTCAGCTAGACTCGGGCTGTCCTTGCATTACGGATATTTCCGTCCGGAGTATTAGCCGGTATAAAGGCAGAAGGCCTCCCCTCCGCCATTCCCGGCATGGCCAGACGTTGGCAAACGCTATGTAAAGCGCCCGACCGAGCCTTTCTTACCCCCCTTCTGTTTTTTTTTTTTTTTTTTACCTTCAAGCGCCGTCGGGCAACGGCTCTCTTTCGTCACCCGGTATATTCGCCTACCGCGGCAAGAAGTTCTACTCTCACGCACTGAGCGCCGCTCAAAAATCTTGAAGACAGTTCCAGGTATGGCTGATGAGGGAAAAAATTTCACCTGCGGTATCCTCGATAATTGAGGTAACGTTAAGAAAACATTTCGGGGCCGAAAAGCAGGAATTGCCCGGGATATCCAGTCCGCATTCAGCCTTTTGTCCACCCCCGTGGCGAACCGGCACACCGAACGGGTCCCGGACGACCCGATCGGCGGACAACTTGCGAGGGAGTGTCCACCGGTCGATATCCTCCTTCATTCGTACGCAAATAGCGGCTCGACAGAAGGATAAAGCCCGTGGCGCGCTATCGTCGTTATCAAGGTCAGCGTTATTCGCGATAGCCGGACGTTCTCTCGCCCGCAATGTTTTCCGTTATCTTCGTCTTCCAACCGGGGACCGAGCCTCACCTGTCGATAGGCGTACCGATCGAGCCGCGAATCTTTTCGTGGAAGGTGCAAACTGCGATTCAGGAGTGTCCGCCTCCTCTCTCCCTCCCCCCCCCCTCTGCCTCTCTCTCTCCCTCTCAAATCTCTCGCTGGTCTCTAAACCTGTTCCAGCTCGGGGCCCCAAACAGTTAAGACGTTAAAGTTTCTTTCGCGCTCCGGACCCGAAGATATTCCTACGGGCGCGTATAAAACGCTTCGTCCCACCAATAATATCCGTCTATATTTACGCGTCTATATACACAAAGGAGGACCGGAGGGCCACGGTTTTTAATGAGTACGTGCACTGTATATGACCGCCCGCCCCTCCCCCCCGCCCCCTCCCTCGGCGGGGCAGACTCTTTTTCTTAGCCGACCGTTTCATTCGTCGGTTCCGCTCTCCGTCCCCTCGCTCCTTCCCCTTCATCTTGAAGAAGAAGGCGGACTGGGGCTTTCGGGCAAGCATAATCGCCCCCTCGAACTCGTCCCCGGGCAGCTTTTTGGTGGAAGGTGTAAACGACGTACGTGCCTCCTTAAACCCGTCCCCAATCGCCGTATAAACTGGCCCGAGCATTGCCGGTTAAGACGTTAAGATTCTGCAGGAGGATATGAGGGGAGAATTCTGCCGCTCTCGGAAATATTACGCGAGACGCATCCGGGAAATCGAAGTGGCGTTTGCCTGAAGAAATTCAAGGTTTGCCTTCGAAGTCGAGTAGAGCTTCTCCATGGTCGAATTCGATCGTCAGGCGAAAAGTGGTCTGTACATTTACCCATTGACTGCCAACTACGAGATATCTAGTAAGCGTCTGTACCAAAACTGCCAGCTAGGAGATATTTCGTACAGTTTTTTTTTTATTCAATAAAAATACCGTAAATGCAATTACAATATTATATCAGTAACTCAATATTATTACCTATATTTTGTAGAACTTCGTCTTCTTTAAACAAAATAAAACCGTGGCACCCAGAGCAAGACGCGCTAAATTTGCGTGGCAGTCAATGGGTTAACGTGATTAACGGCGAGCGGTCGTAATTTGCGATCCGCCGACGGCGAGTACTTTTCTTATTAGCGCACTGCTCCACCGGACGCGATTACCAGCCGTTACAGCGATTGAATTTCGCGTTCGAATCAATCGTCGGAGATTTAATCGGCGGCGGCCCGAAAATAAGCCGGCGAGGCCTCGTGGGGGCCAATTGCGATTATTAATCGCGGTTTCGTCGACGTTACTCGCCGACGAGGCGAGGACTTACGGGAGGTGGCACGTGAAATGATAGTCTGTCCCGTATGCAAATTCCTGTGAGTATAGTACAGCGTTATGCGAGCGAGGGAGAGAGTGAGAGAGAGAAAGAGAGAGAGAGAGAGAGAGAGAAAAAGAAAGAGAGAAAGATAGAGAGAGAGTTAGCTGGGCCATAATCATACGAGAGCTCTCGGGCCCTCTCCTCCGACGACTTTTTGGACGTAAGGTGTAAACGACTCTGCCGGCTACTTAAACTCGTTCCAGATCGATGTGTAAACGACTCCGGCGGTGATCAGTTAAGACATTATCTCCGACGGCGCTTTGGAAAAAAGTTGCCGTTGCGAAACGCCGGCCGCCATGCTCGAGCACGTCGATCGTCTCTCCTCTCGAACTCTCTCAGGCTCTCTCGGACTCTCTCGTCGACGGACCGTACGTGAGAGATCTTGTCGGCCCTCCTAACTTTTCGCACACCAACCTTTCGCAATCCGTCCGCACCTTAAATACCTTTCAATCGCCCATACTTAGCTACCTCGCGAACTATCGCCTGCCTATGGCCAAGAATCGAAAAACTGCAATCGTGGATCCCCTCTTCGTATCGTTCGACGAACCCTCGGAGCACCCTGATAGGCCAGCTAGCGATACCATCTACCGCGGGCTGTAATCGAATTTGAGAAGACCCGGTCCAGCCGCGCAGGTTTATCTCTCCGTCGTACGACGCTCGTAAAGTTAGCCAATTAGTCTCGCCGCGTGGAAGCGAATGTCATTAAGACCGGTGCCAGAGAGGACTTTGTTGAAGACGATGGCCGGGGTCAACTCGGCCGAGATTTTCTCCTTTTTTTCTTCTTTTCTTCTCTCTTCTCCTCTCTCTTCGCATTCCTCCCCGTACTCGAATTTTTCCGACGAAACGACCCGCGCCCGGTCGTTCGTTACGTAGGTGTGCGAAAGGTGGATTCTGCCGACGACCGGTGTCGTAAATTCGTGACTTTACGCTCTCCAGGCTTAATCGCCGAGCGAGCGTCCCGACGCGTTTCCCGGCCGTTGCCGAATGCGCGTAAAAACGAGCCGGGGATAGCTTTACGCGCGCGCCGCGAAGCTGGCCGAGCGTAAGAAGGTCGTTTGCGTAACGAAGAAAACCTCCACCTCGCGCATTTCCGGCGTTCGGCGCCTCGACGAATCCGTTGGCCAGCGAAAGGTAGGCGAATGGAGGGAAAGTGATTGAATTGTCAGAGCGGGCCCGAAGTGTCAACTCTGTCGCGTGACATCGTCGACTAATCGATCGGTCGATCGTCATGGCCTCCGGCCTAAGCGAAGGTAGAGAAAAAAAAGTGATTCGCTCCATTATTTTGATGCAAATGGCCGGTGAAACCCGGCGAGGCTGGAAGCTGCTCGGAACGAAGAGTGGCAGCTCCGGGGAACGTATATTTGTCACGAGAGTTCGGTGACACGAGATTGGCACTTAGAATTCGGCGGGGTTGTTGGCTACCGGGTGACAAAGTGAAAAAAAGGGGACGAATCCAATATTGCCGGGGCCCCAATTTCGACGGCGGCGTGCACGACGGAACCCGATTGATTAATAAGGCCACCGACAGGTAATAACTAGCCCGTAAGCGAGTTATGAATACCGTCCATCCTTTCCGTCGGCCTTCTTCTGAGCGGCGAACGGTGGAACGATCGGAGACCCCTGCCGATGCTGCCGTCGCTCGTCAACAGGTTTTTCAGATAAAACGGCAACGTTAGCTTGCACATTTCGCGCTTCTTGCGCGAGTTAATGCCGTGAAATTGCGTTTGTGTCCGAACAACGAAGAAGCGAACCGGGCTCGCCATAGGCGAGGGATGACGTAATAGAGACGAGGAAGGACTAATTTCGAGAGACAGCCGACGGATGACGTTGTGATTAAATTACATTCCGATACTTTATCCCGTCCGTCGAGCGTGGACCTCCGTGTTAAGAATTCGTAATGCTCTCGATGTACCGTTAGAAAAACGCAATCGTTCAGCACTAACTGTATTACCCTCCGCTAATCCGTTCTTCAATAGGCAAGCCAACCTCAATTTATTACCCCAAATCGTATCTCCAAATCGATTGTCTCCATTCTTTTCCATGCACGGAACTTATCCTATCCTGATCCGTCCTGCATGGCAATCTGTCCTAATTATTTTTCCTATCTACGTTCAAGTCTCTATCCCTTAAATTCTACACGCTCCTACCCCCGCTTCTAACGCCTAAAACTCTATATGACTCTCTACACACACACACTTCGTCAGTGTTAACTACATCACCGTATCGAAACATCGTCACAGCGCCGTTAGTCCTCAACTCATAATCGTAAACTCTTTCCTATACTATTGTTACTTGTTATTCAATACAGTCATTATCAGAGGAAATATTTTACTCTGAGAGGATCGATCCTGGCAACCTCCAGAGTCTCCAATCCTCCTCAACATCCTCCCTTCTTCTCAACACTCCGTAAACGGGTCCTCTGTCCAGACTTTTTCCAGAAAGACAGTCTCGGGTCGAGTGGGACGTCTTCGGCGAGAATCTCGGAAAGTTAGGATTAGAAGCGAGCGATACAGTTAGCGCGAGGGTCGCGAAGCCAAGCGAGAACATCCGCCCTCCCGTGTTGGCTGGCACCATTCCACGTTTTCTAGAATGAGTCACGATAAGCAGGTCGACCATTCGGCTGGCTCTCCGCTTGTCGACGCTCATTACAGATAAACCGTCATCGAATTTTTCCATCTCATCGTTGAAAGTATCCACGTTGAACAGACCGGCCAGTCTACCTACAGTACCTACGTTCTTCCTTTTCCCCTGGCTCGCGACAAAGTGCGGCTTCAATCACGATAATATCAATACGGACGCCCGGCACGTTTCGCCTACGCACCGTAATTTCGATTTTTCCACGAAACGCGATCGGCTGATTGTACCTGTTCCGATACAAAGGATAGGGACGGAGAGTCTCGATACGCGGAAGAGGGAGAAGGAGGTAGATAGAGTGGGAAGAAGGGTGCCTTCCACATGCGCGCGCATCGATTCGCTTCCGCGAGGCCGACTCCTGATTCCTCAGGATCCGCGAACGTGATCTCATCTTCGCGGGCGGATGCGTTGGCCTCGCATCTCCTACACGCATCTCCGGGCGGCCCGCGTGTGTCGATGAACGAAAAGTAGGGGGTGGGCGCTGGAAGGGGGGGAGAGCCGAGGGGGAGAAGCTCGCGCAAACATTTCACTTTGCAGCTCTCGCCAGCGAACTCTCCCAACCCGCGTCGTTGCCCTCGTCCTCCGGGGCAGCAGCCGCGATCTTTACATCCGCACTTTGCGCATTTTTACTCCGTCCGCCTCCACCCGGTGACACAAGAATTTCCCACCCGCAACATATCCGCGGCCCACGATGCGCGCGCGCGCACTTCGTTACTGGTTCGTTATGCGCGGCGCAAGGAACGTGCAATAATATTTTTCCTCGCCACCCCCCGGATCTGCCCGGCGAATGAGATTTTTATCACCTCGAACGACGCGAATATCTGTCTCTTCGCGCCACCCTCAATCCGCCAGAGCTGGCCGTCGTCGGATTCTCGACGACGAATCGCCTACCCGCACTTCATCTTTCCTCGTTCCTACCTCCCGACTACCTCTGACATCGCCAGATGTTACCGCGGGCGTTTTTCTTTTCCCGTCCTCTTCCTTTCCCCCCTCCGTCGCCTCTGTCGTTCGCCGCCCCCACCCTCTCGGCGACCGCCAACGCCGATCGACGTAATAGTTGCAGGTGCTAAATTATTCGTTCGCAGAAGAGCCGAAATAGACGAGCGTAATAGAGCAACGACACTCTAAATCGTCCTGTAACACTCCGGGGTGTCGAGGATATTTTTTCCTCTCCCTCCCTCCACCCCTGGCACCCGCCCTCTCGCCTCTGATTATTTTCGCAAGAATTCGTTTACTACGCGGGTTTATTAATATCGGCGAATAGAGTCGAAAAGTGTCCCATTTAGAAGAATGATAGGGAAGGAGAGCGTCGGCTGTTGGACTATATTTTCGCTGACGATATTGTCGGCGATTTTATTGCGTCGAACTCTTTTATCTCTCGCCTTCCGAATCCACCCCCCCCCCCCCCTCCCTACTCCTTCTGCTTCCCACTCTCGGTGACTTTTTATTCTTCGCCGCTAAGTCGTCCGCGGATGGCGAATTAACGCCGAGAGCGGCGTCGAGGTCGAGAATTCGGATATTCCTTGCTCGGCCGAAGAGTTATGGCAGGCAGGTGCCGCGAGAAAGAAATGGAAGAGTCGCGATTCGACGATTTCTTTATTCGCCAGAAACACGAGGCCCCCGGTTCCGGGGCTCAGACTTTCTCTCTTTCCCTATCGGCACCCGGAGGAGAAAAAGCTCGAGGAAGCCGCGCCACTGATTTCATAAAGCTGTCATCGCACGGCTGATCTCCTCCTTTCCTCCTTCTCCACCCGCCTTGGTTCCTCCCTTCGTTCCTGCTTTCCTTCGTAGCGATCCAGCGGACGCAGGAGACTGTGTACTTCGTCTGGGGAAACAGCGGCAGGGAGAGCAAATATTGAGTTAAGGGAAGCGGGGGACCTGTAGATGACGTACTTGCTACCGATTGGTCTGGCCAGGAAGTTTCCATCTTATTCGGCGACGTTGTCCACGGAGTCGGACTTCTGCGAAGCGATTGAAGCGCCGGAATTTTCAATCGATTCATGATTCGTTCGGATTCCTGTATTATGAATCGATTTTTCGCTGAGTGGAGCGATGTGATTTAAAGCGAGTCGGAGAGTTGCCGGACGTGGGAGAGAGAAAGAGAGAGGGAGAGAGAGAGAGAGAGAGAGAGAGAGAGAGAGAGAGAGGAGAAAGCGAGAGAGGATGGAAAGGCTATGGGCAGACGAAGAAACGGTTGGTAAGCATGTGCCTGGTCCAACTTCCCCTCCGATCCGCCTGGCAGGCCCGTTAGGCTAACTTGGGCGTTCTATTTGCGTCTTGACTTCTTACGCCTCGGACCCTCCCCCCGTCCTCCCCCTCCTTCTTCTGGTGCCGCTGCCGCTGGTACCGCTCATTTCCCTCTTCAGCATCCCCCAGAGAGACCCTCGCCTCTCTCTCTCTCTCTCTCTCTCTCTCTTTCTAGCAACGGCCGGTCAGCAACGCGGTCAGACCTAACCCGAACTTGCCTACTCGCCATCGGAGCCGAAAGCTTGGAAAGATTCCCAAAACTTTCTTCTCTCTTTCTCTATGGAAATACCGGTACCTAGGTCAGGACGAATTCCCTCTCGTTCCGGCTCTTCCGTGATTCACGATCAGTGTCATTGGCGGCCGCGCTAATGGCAGCTCGCGGGCAATCTTTTACGAGCCGTCGATGGAAAAGCGAACGAAACGGTCCACTCCGCGGCATTGTTCGCTCTTGACACAGACGCGTTCGGTGTTTCGCTCGACGAGTTGCGAAACTCTCGCTTGGCCGCGCCGTCGGCGCACACTGATAACCAGTTTCTCATGAAATTCCGGCCGATCGTTGCGAAACGATTCGCACAAAAGCAGGCAAGGCGAGCGAAAGCAAAACGAAGTCAGAATAGATTCGTCATGGACGACGACCAAACTGCGATCGCTGGCTACGTCAGCTTGTTTCCTCCCGTTTCCCCCTGCTTCCACCTCTCGGTTCCTCCCGTTTCCGCGAAATTGGAATGAGGAGAGCCGTAGATCATTTTCTGGAAGACGCGCACCTACGCTCTCCTCCCATCCTCCGCGCCGGAGTACGTGCGTCGTTAGGCCCATTATGCAACCCCGGCGCATCCGACCCGACGCTGGAAAAATATCTCTCCGAATCCAGTCCAGCTTCCTCCGCGGAGACGACTCGCATTCGTAAAGCGTCCGCGCGAGTCCAATTACGCAACCGCGAAGACGAAAACGAAGATGCCGGGGTCTCGCGCGCGCGCGCGAGCCGGAGAATAAATTCGTCCCATCCGCAGGTCTACCATGGGCGGAACCGTCGGCGGAATAGAGGCGACATCATATTTCTGCAAGGATGTCGAGAGTCTCTGCCGACAGCCGAACGCGTGTAGAAAGCCGCAAAGTCGGTCGTAAATGCAAATTGTCGAAAAATAAGATATCGACTCGCTGATTGGCGCCAGTCGATACCGTTTAAGGCGGCCGATTAATCTTTACTTTGCTACCCTGTCGATCCGATATAAATTTCGTAATTAGATACGCTTTATAGCGCGCCGATTCGCGTTGGGACGTAGCTGCGCTCGCGCGCGCGCCGTGTTAGCGCGTGTGCGTGCACGCGTTGCACAATAATTTGCGGTCGAGATCAACGAGCCGCGTCAGTGATGCTCGCGCTGCCGATCAATACGAGTCCCGCGAATACAAGTCCGGCGAATACGAGTCCGTACGTACGGATGTTCGCGCCCGATGACAAATCGCATTGAGTATCGCCATTACCTGTCTTGTCGATAAATTAGCTTTCGCCCGGTGCTAAACGGCGTTACACGGCGCTGGTAACAAGCGAATTTCTGTCGGATCGCAGCCCGCCGGGGACATTGGCAGCCGCCGCGTTATTATTTTAACGTGAACGTTCTGGCGATCCTCACCAAGATAAATAACAATGCTTATGTAACGGGCCGTGTAACGTTCCGCGCCCGACCCAAGGATACGTGTACGCGACCAGCTCTCAAATATGCACCCATACTTTGAGAAATGCGCCTCGCGGCTGTTATTCGCCTCGCCGTGTTTTGCCGTCTGGCCAGTATATGCCGAGCGCGTGACACGCGTGCGGCCGTGTGGGTGGCTCGGTCGGACGTACGCGCGTGAAGGATACAAATTTCGTGGATTTCCCGGTACAATCGCTTACGTTCTCGTTTTTCTGTTCCAGGTAAGGCCATCTATGACGAATGGGTTTGACGGACTGCTCGGACTTCCGATTTTTGGGATCTGATGTCTGAAGGCTGGATTAGGCGTCGTACGTGTATGCTTTGGCTAATTGCGAAAGTACGCTCGTCACACTGACCCAAATCTCACGAGGAGGGAGGGTACGCCGAGAACCGGCAGGTTCATCAGGAATCCGCGCCGGTTCTCAATGGCGGAGGAGATGAAAAAAAGGCAGGTTCGGCCTGACGACACTGAACGTCCGCATAGTTAGAAAGGTGCATCCTTGAATGCGGTTGCCATGCCGGGCGCGGTGCAAAACCGCAAAGCGGCCGAGGGAGGAATTTCTTGAAAATTGAGGCGATCCTGCCGAAGGTCCTTGAGCGTGGAATAGAGAAAAACCGCGACCCTATAAACGTTAGAGACCGGGAATGTTAATTTCGCGAACCGTTTCAGCCATGAAAAGCGCGCTTCTCCGGCCGACCGGCGGGCGAGGGAAGAGGATAATCAGCGGAAATTGAGAAAATCGTCAGGTGCCGTCTTTCGTCATTCCGTCGATTCCTCGGCCAGGCTCATTCTCGCTCATCGAATTTCCTCGCCTATTCGCATCGATGAGTATCGGCTGTTTACCGAACTCCTGTCGGCTCGTTCGCCAGCAAAAACCGATCGTTTCGCACGTTCGGCGTTCAGGAATGGCTCGGCTGTTATTTTTGATCGTATACGGAAGAAGTGGCCCGACCCAATTGCGCGCATGGGACGCAAAATGGCGCGAAACAAAGTGCGGCCTTCGGCACGCATAGAACACGGCGGCAAAACGTAAATAACCGAAAGATGGCAACCGCTTATGTACTCCTACCCCGAACGTATTTGCGGTCTCGCTGTTTATTGGCATATGTGTTCGCGCAATACTCGTTTATCATACTCGGCTGGCTTCTTCTGCCCGGTCGGCTCGCGTGCGCGCGCGCGCGAAAGACGATACTCTCGCCGCCGTATTTTCTCACCTACAATCATTTTGCACGTGCCTTTACGCACCCGCCTTCGTACCGATCCGTGACGGCGAGTTGTTTGCGAGTCGTTCCGACTTTTCTGCTTTCGAGCGCGAACGGGAGAGATTCATCGCTTCTGGAAACCTTGTTGCGCGAGGCAGCCGCTTTGTCAGGCTTTTTCTGACGCTCGTTAGGCCTATGCTTCCTTTCCTCTTTCTTGCGAACGCGGCCACTCTCTAATTTCAGGCGGAAAGTTATTTGAAAATCTCGTACGTCAGCCGTTCCTTGAAATCTGCGTCTTTTCGCGTAATCCGCATCCGCGTCAATCTGATCTAGCATCGATTTCAGTTGATCGTCAAGTAGTTAGGAATCATTCGATGTATGCGGTTGGAACGGCAAAAGTGACTTTTCGTGTAACCGCATATAACGTTGGCACAAAGAGCTCGCCTCTTCCTTTCTATTCGCGTTTGTCTCACCTGTTATGCAACCAATCCCCAAACGGGGCTTGCACTACCAAACATCCGAGGCACGCTGTCCCTCGGACATTCCTTTACACCCGGTATGGCGACGAGCTTTTAAACTCCTTTAAGCCCCCCTTCGGTCGCCCCTCGTCAGACGATCGAAAGTCGAACGTGGTATTCTTGAAAATTTAGGTCGCAAGCTTTAGAAGAAAGAACCATTCCAAGAAACGACCTCTCCACTCGACTCTCTTTCTCTCTCTCTCTCTCTCTCTCTCTCTCTTTCGTTCCCTCTCTATCTTCGCTTCGTAGAAGCATTTAACTTGGCACTTGACAATCACTCTGGATCATTCGTCCAATTACGACGTAATAACGCGAACTTTGATACATTGAAGAAGCGTATAAATCTCAAATTCGTATCGTAAGGGCACCTGTCCGCTGACATGCGCAGCTGTAATTGCCTCGGCGAGGTCTTCATGACGATCGTGCATAGTCACCCGCAAATCGTGCGTATCCGCGCAGTGGGTGTCCGGGAGAGGGGGTTAGGGGGGTGGATGATGATGTCGTTTCCACATTGCGGCGTAAGTCAAAAGTCTTAAGTCACGCGAGGTTTCCATCCGCTCCACCTTTTTCTGTGCTCTCGCGCCCCCTTTCTTTTCCACTGGGGGCCCACTCGGGGCCCGGGGCTCGGGAGTCGTGTTGATTTTCGACGCGTTTATGCGAGCACAATCAACTTTTTGCGCTTTTAAATACGGAAAATAAGAGCAGTTTGAGTTGGCCAAGGGTGGAGGAGGAAGATAGCGGGCGAGGCGTTTAATTCGGCCGAGCGAAAGAAAAAGGAGGAAGGAAGATAGAAAGAGAGAGAGAGAGGGGGGCAGAGAGAAAGAGAGAGAAAGAGAGAGAGAGAGAGAGAGAGAGAGAGAGAGAGAGAGAGAGAGAGAGAGAGAACGTCGTCTTACGGCCCTGACTTGAAATAATGAGCCGCGAGGAGTCAGCGAATTTCGGAGTGGCCTGGCCTATCAGCGAGCATAATGCCGCCTCGGACGTCATTAGTCGGCCGTTCGAATATTAATTACCTGGCCAGAGGCCGCCCTTATCGGCGAGCGATGCCGCCGGGGTGAGATCCTACGTTCCCGTTACATCCGAATTGACAGAACGACCCGGATCGTTTAACTTCTTCACCGTTTCGAAACTTCGAATTCAGCCTCTTTTTTATTCCAACGTGTTCCGCCCAGTTTTGGGCCCAGAACCGCGCTCAACATTGTAAACACTCGTTACGCGACGAGCGTTAAGCGAAAGGGGGCGGACAGGGCAGGGAAGTAAATATTTCGCGGATTACATGATATACGCGGAATGAGCGGACTAATGAAGCCGTTCGCGGATAATTGGCGGGAGTCGCATAATTGCGGAACGCGGACCGATCCGCGCTCGCTTCTTTAATGGCCGAGGCGGAGGTGAAGGTACGGAGGTGGCTCGTTCCTACGCTTTCGCAGCTTCGTGGCGCGAGCACTCGGGGCATAAATAACGTCGGGATTGATTTGATTACAAATAGATTAGCCGGCTAAGACCGGTAATTACGACATTAATTTAGTCACTGTTAAGATAGCGACGAGCGTGCGCGTTGGCACGTACGCGTATGTGCGTAAGTGTGTGCTTACATGCGTGCATATATTCGTGTATACATGCGTGCATATATTCGTGCATACGTGCGTGCATATATTCGTGCATACATGCGTGCACACGTGCGTGCATATATGCGTGCATATATGCGAGCATATATGCGAGCTCCGGTCGGCAAGAGGGAGCGAGCGGCCGTTAGGCCGGATTCGCGTAATTATTAAGGTGACGCGATGGATTCCGCGGGCCCCGAAATTAGGTACGGCCATGGAGGGGGGCCCCACATCAGGGTGTAATATCATGCTTTACGGCACGGTTGCGCGGGGCCAATTTCGGTGTACGCGGGCTGTTTAATAGAATTAAAAACCATACGCTCGGCCGATTCGAGCGGTCGGAACGTCCGATTTAAGGTGGCGTCGTGCTGGCCTCGAAATCTACAGGCTTCATAACGCAGAACGTCGTCCGCGCTCGGGCATAAACGCGCAACGTACGGTTATAATAAACAAACGGTTTACTAATTAGGGCGGAGAAGGTAGTCTTGTTAAGTCACATTTGCGTAAAATGTTTCGCCGTTGGGCCTTGTACCGGTTACCAGCTTTTTTGTTTCTGTCTGTCTGTACGTGTGCCTCTCATTTTTTTTTCTTTTTTTCTTTTTGGTGAACGAATACGAAGAGCGGGCACGATATGCTCACTTTGCTCCACTTTAGCGGACGCACGGGAGTATCTCGCTCCTGGGGACGGGCACGTAAACTGGCGTGCCCCCGGGCGTCGTTATAATTATAACGGGGAGGACGTTTATTTCGGTTATTTACTTTGGGCGTATCGCGGGTAACGTTCGCTTGTCGCTTTACACCCACGAAATTTGTTTAGCTCTACAAAGTGCTATTAGAGACTATGGTTCTGACAAACGGGCACTCGGTATATTAAGATCGGTGCCGGGGCGAGCGGACAGTTTTGCCTCGCGACAACTTAGCCAGCTTACCGAGCAACGTATGTATCAGCGTACCTACGGATCCGTGTACCCATGTAGACACATAGACATGCGTGTGCGTGTGTGCACGCACTATGTATGTCGGATTCGCTTCGGGACGCGAATGGCTAGCCAGTAGAGTAATGTCTCCGGCAAAACAATCCGCGGATATAACTTGACATTAAACAATATTGTTGCCGCCACCTTTGCTGCCGGACCTTATTCTTCATTCGGATTACGCCCTGCTTTATTTCTGGCTCCGCCATTTGGAACGATAATGCGGGTGCGTGCTTCGATGCGAGAGAGTCGGGAGATCGTTTCGTAAGAAGCCGACGAAAGCGCGCAACCTGCCCGACGTCTATATCTAAGGAATGTTGCTACATTTTGGGTGAATTCGAATTACACGCTTGGCAGATGTCGCCTATCGGCGGGCCGAGAGTCGTCGGGAAGGCTGTTGACGAACACGCGAGCAATGCGTTCACCATACTGGGTCGTAATCCGTCATTGCCAACTTCGCAGATCGGCGATCGACCCTGCCGAATTCGCGTCGCGGCGCCGACGTCGGTCCAACGATTCATCGACCGAAATACTTTTCGTACCATCGATGATCGTGTAAACCGTGACTACATGGTTCGTGGAAAACAGAAGCTGATTGCAATTCGAACGATTGTCTTGGCTCGAAATGTCAAACTTCCCGAATAGAGAATGCTAACGATTTTCCGAGAATGATCGATGCTACAACGATCGATGATGCCTGGTCAAATTTTCGAGCCTGTACCAGAGTCCGGTCGAAGGACGAGGGGTGGACCCGAGAGTCAAAACGAGAGAAACGAAAGGCGGGCGGAAAGAATCGGCGAAGGGACAGAGAGCCTCTTTCTCGTGTACAACAATGCACTTAATGAACCGCCGCTCGGCTTATTACCGCCGTATCTCACCAGCCGAATACTCGTCCCTTTCTTCTTCATTGTTCGATCCCTGCCGATCGTAAACTGGCCCGTTCCCGGGGCCCCGGCGCCGACGACCGGCGTACCAAAACGTCCCGATCCGACGGTGATTCAGCTTCGGGTCATAATAATCGCTAACGAGCGTCGATATGGCACCCCCACCTTTGACTCTCGTCCCTTTCAATTTTTTCGCCAACCTTCCACCTGGCCCACCTTCCCTCCCGCATCCCATCCAACGGACTCAAAGGCTCGATTTTGGAAAGTTCCACGGAATTTACGCTCGTTCGCCGTACTTCATTGAATTCGTCTTGTAAACAACGTTGACGGCAATTCGTGCCTCGTTACGAGGGCTAGCGATGCCTAGAACAGTTATAAAGAGATCGCTGGAAATCCGAGCGTATATTCGTTTACGAGACCTCTCGCCACGTCCGTCGCGGAATCCGGTTACAATTTCCAGTTAAACTATCTTAATCGCTTTTCCGCGTACGGAACGCGCCGAGTGGCTACGTGTCCTTGCCGGTCGAGCTGAACCTCTCTCTATCAGGACGTGTCATCGCTAGATAGCGATCCTTTCGAGTTCATAGGTGAGAAGCCGAAATCGTATTCCGGACTTGGCGAAACGTCTGCGCGAACGACAGGGAAAGCGAGGGTGAGTGGTAGACGAGAGTGAACTGGCGGCCAGAGAGGGATGAGGAGGCGGAAGGGGAGGGGGTGGAGAGGGAGAGAAAGGAGGCGGACGAGGAAAGGGAGAGGAACAATGGCGAAGTCTCGGTCCAACTGTGTCACCCGTCGGAGACTTTCGCCCGACGTCGGATGAGGCGCGTTTTATTTCGTCGCGGATGAAGGGACGGACGGGACGGACTCTCCTCTCCGCTGCGCAAGGGGGCCGAAGCGGAATAGTGCCAAGAAGCCAATCGGTCCGCCACACGCAGCTATTTCACTTATGCGAGCGCGCTCTCCTCGGTTGAGAGAGAATTCCCGCTTTAACCCGCCGACAGACGCGGCCGCGGGCCTCTCTCGATCAACATTTTAACGGCCGAATTATTGAAATAAACCGCGTGCAAGACTATTTGTAGCGGGCTGTTGTTAACATGCGGCTGGACCAAAGTCTCTCTCTCTCTCTCTCTCTCTCTCTCTCTCTCTATCTATCTATCTCTATCTCTGTCTCTGGTTTTCTGTCCTGCTTGTTCTTTGACTGTCGCTTCATGTCTTCCGCTTCTTTCTCGGCGCCATCAACCCTTTTTCCCCAGGCATTTCTTCTCCGACAAAACGTCCGAGCTGCCCTTTCGAACAGTACACGCCTCCCGGTTGACATTAACGACCGTAATTCGTTTCTTTCCGATCGAAGTTTACTTCGCAGGTTGCAAGTCGGAGCCGACGTACCGGTTGCAACGTTGTCTTCCCCTCCAGTCGTTTTCGGGACTTTATGCTCGCCAGGGTGGCAGGGAGGGCGGGAAGTTATTAAGCGGACGACCATGGGCGATGGAGTAAATTTTATTTCGGCCCACCCTCCCTTCTCGCCATCTTCCGCGGATGGCGGTGGGAAATTCTCTTCAACGACGAGATAATTAATTCCTCTCAAATGTTCGCCAGAGCAGCTACATCTACGGGAGCGTAATTGCGGATTTAATGGCTTCTCGCGGATAGTACGGACCTTGTTGCTCGCCGAATGGCCGCGTAAAAAGTTGTAGGAAAATTCAATCAGGCAGAAACGGTATTACGGCGTGCGCGAGCGCGCGCCACCGTTCCTTTTCATTTTCACTCGCCCGGAATATTATGCACTCTCTCTCGCACCGCTCGCGGATATTCGCTATTCCGACGGCCGAGAGAGACCTAACCTCATTCAGTTAGGAAGATTCACGATGAAGTTACGGCTCAGGCACGCGAATAATCGTAAAACGCTTCGTGCCTGCGAGAACACGCATTCGTTTCGTACCTGAGGAGATACGCACGTGTCTACGGGTGCACCGATCAGGGCCGCGTAGTCCGAACGAATAAATCTTTCTTCACTTCGAAGCTTCATCACTCGCTTCAGTCATCAATAGTCTCCAAGCATCTACAATCTTCATGTATTTTTTCAACATTTTTACAATGGACAGTTCAATGTCCAGCTTCGTGTTAATCCGCGGTAAGAAGTGGATAATTAAACTTTTTCCAAGGACAGTTTCTTCAGGGTGTCGGTGTACTCAATGTGTGTTGAATGGACCGTGAGAATCGTTGAATCAGCGATCGAACACCAGCGAGAAGGAAGCCATGCTTTTTCCTCAGACCGATGCGAAGCAAGTCGAGCCGGCCCTGGTACGCGTATGCTTTACTTACTGGCATTATACATGCGGGTTATGCATTATTATGCGCTGTACGGGCTAATAAAAATTTTTTTCCGCTCCTCCTTCGTACCGGGGCTGCCCGTTGTCTGCTCGCATAACGTTAACATACCGCGATGTTAACGTTACAGTGTTAGTACCGGTCATCCTCCTTCTCCTTTTTGCACTTCCCCCACCCTCCTCCACCTTCTCCCATTCCGTCCATCCTTCTCCCGCCAGCACGTCCACCATGCTTCCACCTTCCAGTACATTTCGTACGCGTTTCCATCGGAGTTCACCGATTTTTCTCATGACGTCACTGCGCGCAGCGCTTATTTCGCGTGGGCTCGTTTATTTCTCCATTATTTTCTTTCCCTGCCTCCCCGCATTCTTTTCGCCGGGTCGCGCTCTCTTCTCGGAAAGTGCTTTCAGAACGAGTTCTCCGGGATCCGGTACGCGCGATGAGAAACGATCGGCGCATCTGTAAATGCCGCGCCATACATTGTCGGGTTATTACGAGGGGGGCAAAAAAATGGGAGACACAGCGAGCGAGGGTAAAGAGGGTGGGGGGAGGTACGCGTTTAAAGCGACGCGCGGATGACATGTTTAAGAACTCGGCCGATCCCGAGGAGTGGACCTTGTTACAGAGAAGCCTTAATAAGTTCGACGACGACGGCTGAAATTAGTCCGCGTAATTTCCAATTTTCTTCGACGACACCTTTGACGAACGTCGTCTTCCAAGTTCTTACTTTTCTTATTTATTGTACCTCTTCCGATGTCGGTGAAGACGAACGTTTCGGCGAGAAATGCGAGAGTCGAAGCTCTAGGCGAACTGTTTCGAAATGATTAACTGACCTAGCACTCGTAGGACGCTTGGGTAGGAGTCGAGTTTTTCGCGAGGCGAGGGCAATTTCGAGAATTCTGGCGACCTTGCCTGCGAATAGTTACCCGCGACGAGTGACGAGCGGAGTCGTCGGCGACGTCATTAGTTCGTCGTCCGTCATCTCTGTCGGTGGTGTCCACCTGCGTCGCCGTAGATCTTCGAAAATAATGCAGTTCCCCGGCCCTCGAAAATAGATCCGCCGCCTCTTGTCGCGGGGCTGCTCGGCAGAAAAAAGGAGGTCGTTCGGTTCTGGACAAATAGCGTGCCATCCTCTCGCTGTGGAGAAAGATTTTGCGCGAGATCTCAAGCTCGGTAAAAGTTTAGCTCCCACCAGAAAACGGAGATTTCGTCTAAATATATTGGCGAATCGATGGCTGTCTGCGATCGGACTTGATTTTGTTCGTTTATTTTTTTTTTGCATTTAAGTACGTAAGATGAACGTAATATGAACATAAGATGAACATAACATGAACATAAGATGAACAAAAGATGAACGCAAGATGAACATAACATGAACAAAAGAGAACATAACATGAACGTAAGATGAGCGTAAGATGAACATAACATGAACGTAAGATGAGCGTAAGATGAACATAACATGAACATAACATGAACATAACATGAACATAAGATGAACGTAAGATTCTCCTAGTCCATGGTTGACCGGGTCCTTCCGCGCGACTCCCGACACAATGGAGCAATTATAAGAGGGAGGACAGCGGCATGCGTCGGTCAAACGAGGCGTAGTAATGAATTTGGTGTGCTACCAATAAAACTTGCCGAGTGCCGTAAAGGCGCCTCTTCGCGAATGAGCGCCCGCCACGCTGGCAGCTAGCACAATCGTGTTGCATAAATCTAGGCCCCGGCGTCGTAAACGAAAAATAACTGTACGCCATTTTAGACCCCCTATCCTTCGATGCGGCCCGCAGCCTGTCTGCTTTTAGCCAAATTCTATTTCTCGATGGCGCGTCACGCGACCAGGCGACGGTAGCGTGACTTTGATTTCGGTAAGTAAGGCAGATATCGTGTGTACAGTAATCATACCGTATTTTGGCCGGTTTGATCACGGTACTCTTAAGAGGCGAAAGGAAAAGGAAACTATAGTGTAGTCCAGAAATCGTTTCGTCCCAGATCCACTGACGGACTCATCAGTAGGGCTTATGTCTGTGAGAGGCAAAAACCGGAAAAAATTTGGGCTCCGGTCGGTTGCTCTAACCACTAAGCAACCCAAGCCCTTATTCGAAGTTTGTCCACTCATATCCTTTTCTTCTGATACGTATACTACTACATGTCAGTGGATCCTGCCCTAGACGAAGATTCTGTGTACAGTGTGGCCGAGTACTGTACCTACCTACAGTTAACCGTATACATAGAATTCCGGCTAGCTCGACTCTGTTTCCGCCGTTTTCGCGAAGCTAACTTTCCACGTTCCAGCAACGATTGCTGCTCGCTGACCCCAACTCGGACGGTCAGGTCGTGTCCTCGCATCGGGGAAATCGATTTAATCTAAATGCGCCTCCTTCCCGGTATCAGACGCACGCCGAGCGCGGGACAATGAAAGCCTTGTATCAGATGCTGATCCGACCGCTTTTATTGGCAGTTAGTGCCGCGAACAATCTGGACTCGGAACTTGGACGCGTGGGAGTGAGAGGGTAACACTCGAACGACTCGAATCTCTCCCTCGTCTATGGCGATTCATTTCAGCGTACCGTAAATATTCCTGTTCCATGACCGTTGCGTTACAACAGTTGCCCATCGCTTAACGCTACCAGCGGGCTTCAACCTTGTAAGACCTCTGTTGTCCTTACACCTCTCGTGGATAGGAACGATCGATCGATCGATCCCTTCTTGAACTTCAGACTGCCTAGCATTATTTCGCAGCTTCGGTCGAGGCAGAAAATCGTTGCCTGCCGGCAATGTCCTGTTTCCAGGGCTTCTGGACTTGTCGGCAATGTCTTCATAGTCCGAGGCTCGGCCACGTGTTGGGGCGGACTCGGTCTATGATTCACGGCGGCCGTAAATCAGTGGCCCGAGATCCGGCGATCGCCGCCGATAGATAATGCACGCCGAATGCGATTTCACGCGTGAGATCGGTACACCTCACGCGGAATCCTGCGCGGAATGCGCTTTTTCCTGCGCGCGCATTGCCGACTTCGGTCGGCTCTCATCGTGGCGGGTCTCGGCCAGGCGGAAAGACTCGCAGAAGTTAGCAGGCCGATATGACGCCCTCTCGCTCGAAGCAGAAGTGATATTGGGTTGTCAACTAAGCGATTGCGGTTTTTAAATAAGAAGGAAGACCCAACATTTATATATTTCTTTTTCAATGCATGTATGCGGTACATACAGCTTCTCTGCAATGTCACATGTTGTGCTATGACGATCTAAATCGATAATAGAAGTCCAAACAATAAGAAAAATATATAGATTAGGTGCTTTGAACACGTTAATGAACCCAAAATAGCGTTAAGACCATCTATCGACCAAATCCGCAATCACTTACAATGCCAACCCGATAGAAGGCAGATAACGCCGTTTTGTCCCGACTCGTCATGAAAGGAGCTGGAGGTTAATCACAGCGACTCTTTCCTCTCTCCCTCCCCCACTCTGGCCTCCTCCGCCGTTTGACATTGGCGAGATCTGCCTTTGATCTTCGCTCTGAGCGTCTTTGATCTCGTAAGCGCTGTTTCTTCGCGCCCTCTCAATCCGAGGGACGCTTCTTTTGACGCTCGATCCTCTCACGCTCTTACGGCCGGCTCTTAGTTTTCTCTCGTTCTTCCATCTAAACTTTCTGTCTCTATTGTCGAAGTCGCGCTGAAGTCAATTCCTGAAATCATTGCAGTCGGAAGCTTAACCCTTATGTCAATAACCGGGTTTCCGCGGCCAGCGTAAGCCACCTTAATACATTTTGTGAACAATTTTTCTTTGAATTAAAATGTTTGATAAACCTCTCAGATTCTCACGAATTGAACCATCTTACAGCAGATAATCTTTTCCATATTTTCTTTTGTGGCAGAAACCAGAAAAGTTTTGAACTTAAGGTAGCTACCCGGGTACCCGGTTACTGACATAAGGGTTAAGGTGCAATTTGACATTTGTCCGGCCGACCGCTGTCTACCGTAACAAATGACAACGGAAAGGCAACAGAACGGCAACAGAACGGCAACGAATCGGCAACAAACGACAACAAACCTTTCTACCGATCGGAGCCGCATTCCGTCCAGCTTCCTTCTTCCCAGCTCCCAGCCCAGCCTCGCGAACGATTCCGCTTATCCGTCAATCGCATACGGCGAGGCAGCGAACGAGTTTCTCAACGGGTCGACGGAATGAATTGGCCCGGCGCAAGCGCGACCACGGCATTGTGAATGCATCGTGTCATTGAGCGGTCCCGATTGTTACACCTTCGAGAGTTTCCTTTTCTCATTGGCGAGAGCCACGTGCATCGACTCTCGGGAGCGTTGCGTGGGCGTCGTGCCGTAACACCTGGGCGCACGTGACGGGGAAAGGAAGAAGGTGAGAAAGCCGAGAGGAGTGTAAGGTAGCGAGAGAGAGACAGAGACAGAGAGAGAGACCGACAGACAGAGAGAGAGAGTGGGACTGGCAGCTTTGCACTGTAGATATTAACGCGGAGGTCGTTTCCCATGGCCCCCTCCCATGGGTTATGTGCATTGCGGCAGCATGCAACTCGCCGTTAATTCACGGCAGTAATTACAAAAGGAGGAAATCCAGATCATTAAGATTATGGCCGATATTAAGCTGCGCCCTGCGATGCGTACAGTATGCTCGTGAAAGCGCGCACTTCGAGCCCGTATGTGACGCGCGTGGCTGTGTGTGTAGGTACGCTGGTCGAATCGGATGCAGAATGAGAGGAGAAAAGGCGTTCCTCTTAATGTGTTCGACGTCCAGTGTGTTCTTACGTCTCCCTTTCTCTCTCTCTCTCTCTCTCTCTCTCTCTCTCTCTCTCTCTCCCTCTCATTTTCTCTTTCCCGCGTACATTTGACTCTCTCGACGTGCGAGCACATTAAATTCGTATGTCACGAGTCCCGTCGAAGTTTCGATCTTGATCTTTGGCGCGCGATTTTCGAGAGCGGTCATGTAATTTTCTTTTGCCGATAGATGTTATAATTCGATCGCGGCAAAATATGATAACCGGTTGACGTTTACGGGTAGGTGTAAGGCGCGATGTAGGTGCAATATTTTGAATTTACGGGCTCCGGATCTGAGGAGTTCGATCGAGCATAATTTCCATTGAAAATCGACCGCTATCCACCCACCGTACAGTTCTTAACTTTATTTCTATTACCCCTGACTGATTGGCAGTAAAGGAACTCCGGAGATGTAAGAAAACAAATGCAGGAATCAGACAACCGTGTAACAATGAAAACGAACAGCCGCGCAGTAAAATTCGTAACAGTCTCGGGCGATCGTTCCGCAGACTTTATTACGATACACGTTCAATACAATCTAGACCTCCGAGCTCCACCTGAACGTGAAATAGCCGACATAGTCATCGCATGAATATAAAGTGGAGGATGCCTTCAACGCGCCGCGTCGTAAGATTTTAAAGTGTGAAAAAGATGTGCTGGATCGGTGGCGAGATGAGGAAGTGAGAAGCGTGGAAGACAGAGATGGAAGAAGTAGACGAAGAGAGGCGCAGAGAGTCGAAGAGAGAGACAGAATAAGATAGAGAGAAAGAGAGAGAGAGAGGAGGGAAGCAGAGCCTGAAGCGTAACGCGGCGTGCACGCGAAGAAGAGAGGCACGGCTCGTAAACCGTTCTACGTGCGTCGAATTGTGTTTACTCTGTAAACTCGTTGCTTCCTCCGCTCTCTCTCTCTCGTCTCTCGCGTGCGATCGAGAGCCCGTCCCGAGTGCGACTGCATCGATCTCTCGCGAAAGCGATCCGTTCCGCGGAATCGATTCTTCGTGGCTTTTCTTGCCCTGCCTCCCTTCCCCCCTCCTCTCGTACGAGGAAACGATGGGACGGGGCCGGTACGAGACTGGACGGCAGCTATCCGCGGAATTCTTTTTTCCCTACTTTTTTTTTGCCCCCTCGCTGCACCGTTGCCCCGTGGAGGCCGGTTGGGCTGAGCTTTTCGATTGTCGTCAGGCTAGGGCAGAAAATTATAGTCCTGCCGAGGAGTTGAGTCTCGCAACAGGCCGGAAACGGGCCGCGAGCGGGCCGCGAGACACACGGGACTTTATCGGTCGAACGCATCGGCATTTCGTATGTCGAACGGCTCTCTCTCCCATTGGAGGCCGTTGCCGATCGATAATTCGACTCCGTATGAATTATCGGGTCCAGGCGCCTGTTCGTCGCGTAGGCAAAGCGGCAATTACGATGGAACGTCGAAAAATCCCGGAACGATTCGATCGGCGTGGGTCGGGCCGCGAAAACGTAGGAAATTATTTTTCTTTCATTTTCTCTCTCTCTCTCTCTCTCTTTGTTTTATGTCTCTTTCTCTCGCGAACGACAAGCGAGGCGTAGCCGCGAGCGCGTATCCGCGTTTTCGAGTGCTTCGCGGAATTGGTGGAAATCGGCGCGTACGTGTATCGCAGAATCTCGCGGCTCGCTTTTTGTCAGTATTTCTGGTTTGCGGCCGAGCGCCCGAGCGATTCCCGTACGAGAGATCGCATTGTACTGGGAACAGTGGAAGCGGGCACGCTATTAAAATACCAGGCTAATGTCGTACGGTCGGCAAAACGACCGGTTGCTACCGATCTGCTTACACCTGTGTGCGCCCCGCGCCTTCGGCCGTGGGGATTTGCGCCGTGCGTATCGCGAAATCATTACACTAATCGTTACTACAGCGGGCTCGTTAAACGCTCTTGGCTAGATTACGTAAGACGGAACAGTCAGAGTGAGCGAGAGGAGAGAGAGAAAGATAGAGAGAAAAAGAGAGAAGCGCGAGGCAGTATAACACACCCACGATCCTCGAATGTTGGTACCCTCGTATGATTTGCATATATCCCGATGACTCAGGGAGAGAATTACAGGAGGTATGAGGAGGAAACCAACGGTTGGCAAGAGAGAGAGAGAGAGAGAGCGAGAGGGGGAGGATGAAGAGTGAGAGGCGAGAACAGGCCTCAGCATTGTGTCATGGGAAACAAAGATTCTTAAGTGTCAATTTGCGAATAGCGTACGCGCGTTGTGTCTCGTTACGTCTCGGCCGCTTATTCCGAAACGATTACGTGCTCGCCCGTACTGCGTTTCGTTCCGCAGACAATTTAATGGCCGATAACGATCGCCCCTCTACCCCCACCGTTGCTCGGCAACTCGGCAGGGGAAAAGTATACACATGATCCCTCGCATCTCGCGATATCTCGCCCCTGGACGCCTGTAATCAAATCGCACGATAGTTTCCCATTATGTAAGCGAAAGCACAATAATCTCCCGAAGGAATCGGAGGGATACGGTATGAATCGAGCGACTGACAGGCATTCCATAATATTTGGATAGATCTCGTAAGCGACCGAATTACGTGCTCCATTGTGCGTGGGAGTCCGGGGAAAAGTCTTCAAACAAACCTGATCGAGACTCGCCTATGGCGATTCGGGCGCGTATTTTTTCAAAATAATCGCCACCGATTCGGTAGAAGGCCGAGAGCCTGGCGAATGTTAACATTCCGTGACGTCATTTAGCGCTTTCTTCCGCCCATGCCGACTCTTTCTTCACTGACCTCTCTCTCTCTCTCTCGCTCTCTCTTTTTCTTTCACTCTTTCTCTGACTCTGCCATTTTTCACAATCGGCCAAGGTTCCTCCTGTTTTCTTTAGATCCACGTCACCCTCGCACTTTTTGCCGGAGCTCGCCTGGCGTTCGAGGATTCCCGTGGGTGAAATTTTAACACCTACCCTACGCGAGAAGCGCCCATAAACTAGGAAGAGGGAACGATCCGTATCGAGGAATGAATCGCAGGCCCGCGCTGCCGGTCGGCGGTTCGTTTATGGCCGGTTTGTCGCTGGTTAAACCAATGTTTGTACCAACTGCTTCATGCTCCGAGCACACGTGCTCGAGTATTGCATACCGATATGCATATAAGAAAGATCGCAGATAGGCTTGCCGAGCTTTAAGGGCATCTCACACGGCGGCGGCGAGTATTTAATGGCGCAAGCTACTACTTTCTCGTTTCTTCCTTTTATCTCCACCCTCCTCCTCACCTCCCTCCTCCCTCACCCTGACGGGAAATCCGATAATTCGCGGCTGCAAATAGAGCTTTCGCGCCGAAGCCTTCTACCGATCCCTCTTCAAACGCCCATTACGCGAGTAAACTCCGCCTTAGTAGATAAGGATGTTGCCTTCTAGAATTTCTTCTCAAAAATAATTCCTCACAGATTGAACGCGCATTGGGTTCGCTCGAAGTGGCACCCGATAGGAAATTCCGATTATTTGTCTGCTTCTCTCCTTCGAAGATCGTGAAAAAAAATCTGATCCGAAAGTATCGACAAGGGTCGAAGGATCGTGGGCGGGCGAGTGTGGGCGCACCTTAAGGGATCGATAGGCTATCGTGTATGCACAGGGCGACCGTTGGCAGTGCTCAGGGTCGGCGGGATAAGCATCGACGTGTAATCGTTTCGATAAGTGTATCGATTATTTATCGACGGGGTGGCTGGCGGTCCCGGCCGAAGAGAGGCGCCGCCGATTTATCGTTCGGTATCGATGCGGGGATCGAGACGTCGATACCGGGGCGCGATCTTGATCTACCGGGCCGACGATTCACCGCCAGGTCGAGTGCCGACCACGAAACGGCGAGTCCCGATGATAGATCGTCCGGCCCCGAAACTAATTGCCCCCGGGCGCTAATTACTCCCTCGCATTCGTCAATCATACTCTCCGCCCTCCTCCGGCGAACAGATTGTTTTTACGAAAGCGTTACGGTACGAGAGACGCAATTTACGTTTTCCGCGAGATTATAAATTGTTAGGCAATTTCCGCGCGCTCGAGATCCCGAGCAAGGATTATTATTCAGAAGCCAGTTCGCGTCGATCGGAACCAGTCCCTTATTATATATATTTTCCACCTCCGCCCGTTCGCGCGCGGATTAACGCGCGTGCCGCTTATCGTTTCCGTCGACAGAGTAATTGGAATGTTCATTATAATCATTGCCGGCCCACGTCGCGTCGTTACGTTCTCGCCGTACGTCAGCGTCCGTTTGCTTAGTAAGTGTGGCTCGTGCCGTTTTCGCACCCTCTTCCGAGTGGCCTATTTTCGTTGGACGACCGAGAGGAGCTGCGCGTCTCGTCAAGGCTGAAAGTGGCTGCGAAATCGAAAATCGTCCTCGACGTCCTGTCCTCCGGTGGACGTTCGACGGCCTCGCCTCTTTTAATAACCGTACTTTGCGATTCGTTAGGGCTCTTCGTTACAGCGCGCGTTTAAAAGGCGGCGTCGGATGATACTTGAAAGACTCGGAGGAGAAGGAGGAAGAGGGACAGGGCTGAAGGATCCTTCCACGCACGCACGGAAGCTAGTTATCCTCGATTTTTTTAATGCCGTCGTGGAAAGCGCCGACGCGATTGGCCACACTCTCCCGGCATTCGTCGATCGACCGATCGGCAATTTTGGCCAGGGACTGACCTCGATGAGAAGCGCCGAAGACTCTCGGACAGCCTCTTCAGCGGCTCGCGCCGATATTCTTCATCATCGGCCATCCTCGATTCGTCACGTAAGACGCTCTCGCTTATTAACGTTCCGCGCTAAACGCGATTCTCGGATCCCGGTGCGCCCGATAGAATTCCTTCCTCAAACCAATTTACTCCCGCCGCGAGTATCGATGTCCGGTAATTAATCGGCGGGGCGACTTTATAACGCCGAGCTGAAAGTCGCGCAACTGGTGGCCGGCCACTCCTTGGAAATGTAAATTCGCCGGAGCGGTAACGAACTTTCGCGCACGCGACCGGCCCGGCACCTAAATCATTTTCCGTTTATTTCGGTTTGCGCGGCGTGCCAGATAAGAGCGCTAGGCACTGTGGATTCTAATTAGCGCAATTCGGAATGGCACTCGCCGCCGCGGCTAATGACACGCGCGCGCGAGCACGATAATATCGTACAAAGTAGAAAAGACAGGCTTTGCGTTCTCGTTGCCATTTATTAGCGCGTCTGGACATTTTCGATGAAGAGGATGAAGAGGGGGGGATGACCAGCTGAGATTGCGTGGGTGTCGGACGATCTCATACGTCGGTCGTAACATTCGCGGCCGTATCGCGGCGGATCGGCGCCTGGAGGCAGTCCGATTATGATAATAGATCTCATCTTCATCGTTCGCATCTTATTTCCGACCTCGTAACGGCCGCGTAAAGCGTCGTATCCCCCCTATTCCTCTCTCTCTTCCTCTCCCACTCCCTCCTTGTCTCGCCCTCGATGCACCGGGGACGAGATTGAGTCGTTATGGATTATCATTTTACACGCTCCGCGCACCGACGACTTCATACGCCGGCCGTATTAATTTTATTTACAAGACGCGCCGCTAGCGGTACCTGCCCCGATGTCGCGTTTCTTTTCTCGCTGATGCGAACACGATCCCAGCCAAGACGGATGCCGTCCGCCGAAGGATTTTTCAGCCGACCAAGAAACGCGTGTAACGTCCAACGGTGCGCTACCGTCCGCTTTACTCTTGAATAATTCAACGATCCGATCGGTCACCTAAAAATTGCCCACGGCGCAACGAACTCTTTCTTCGAAGCTTTTGCCAGCGATCTCGGAGAAGTCAGGATGAGACTCTTCGTACTTATTCTCGTTCGACGCGCCGCTAATTCTTCCAGCGTCAGAAGTAAAAGAGTAGTTGGAATACTTGAGACTCTCGAGAGCGTGCAATCGGATATCAGTAAAGGCCGTCCGATTACACGGAGCGGTACGAGCAATTATCCGAGCCATTGCTTACCCGCTCGTTCGTCGCTGGCATTCACCGTACTCGCACTTTTATTACACTGAACCCCTGATCATCGAGGCAGCCGTCATTTCCGCGCATCCTGCCTGGCTCGTAGATCATCGGCTTCGCTCCCGGATTCCGTCCGACGTCCGCATATCCGCTGTCCGCTAATGAATATCTCAAATCAGCCGTAATAGCATCGGCGTTAAAGGCCAGGCGCCTACTCGCCTGCTCGAGTTCGCTAAATTAACGATCGAACGATGGGGGAAGCGCCTTTAAGTGGAAGGTACCTTTCGTTGGAAGCTCTCTTTCAGTGGAAGGTAGCTCAGAGTGGAAGGTAGCTCAGAGTGGAAGGTAGCTCAGAGTGGAAGCTAGCTCAGAGTAGTCGCTCTCTTTCAGTGGAAGGTAGCTCAGGTTGGAAGCTAGCACAGAGTGGAAGCTAGCTCAAAGTAGAAGCTACCTCAGAGTGGAAGCTACCTCAGAGTGGAAGCTAGCACAAAGTGGAAGCTATCTCAGAGTAGAAGCTACCTCAGAGCAGAAGCTCACTTTCACTGGCGCGTCTTTATGCGGAGGCCGATCGTTCGCTCGTCGACTCCCCGCCCGTCGATATCGGCATCCGCGCCGGTTTCCACGGGTGTCCAGCACGCTTCTTTCCCGCAGCACAATAAGATATTTATCGTTCGCGCCGGATGGAGCCGAGAAGAGGCCGTGGCCCCGAGCCCCCCGAAGCCGCCATTGTATCTACCCGGCCGAGTGATGTATGGCCCTGGAATTGGTAGGAATTGAAACTTGTTACCGCCGCGAGGAGGAGATACCGCCGAGATTTAAGTCCTGTCCTTATGCCGCCGACGAGATAACACAGTCCCCCACACCCCCCCTATTCTCACGAGCCTGCAAACCCTCGTGCCACTGGCGGCTTTCAGGACTCTTGAATCATCGAAAAATCGCCGCCAGACAACTTTCGTACTTGTTCGCTACCGATCGGCGCGTTCGACTAGAGTCGAGAATCAACTAACGGTTGGCTGTGATCCAGATGATCGATCCTATCGATACAGTACGGAATCTCGTCGATCGGCCAACGAAAGCAGGAAATCAGTTTACGTAACCCGCGCCATAGGGGTGTGATGAATCGACCGGCATCGGCCGCTCGCGCGATAGGAGATAACGTCAGGCGGGCAGGAGTAATCTCGATCCCAAAGGATGCGGCCGCGTCCTATCCAAAAATCTCGCTTAGCCTCGCGCAAATAAAATTCGAGCTCCGCGCCATAGCGGAACGGCCGGGGCGGAAAGGGAATGCTGACAATTTATTAAGACGATCAGCGCGAGATAAGTCCTGGCGGACCCCATTCAATGGCGAAGATCCTGCTCGATTTTCTTTTTCGACCTCTTCGATTCCGACGATTCGATAACGATCCCCGCTCTCTCTCGCTCTCCCACTCCCACTCCTCTCGTTCCTCTTCCTCGCTGCTCCGATTCTCTTCCCCTCCCTCCCTCCCGCCTGCTCGACGATCGACTCGGTATTAAGGACGTAGCCGAGAAAATTTGTACGACCGGTCGTCGTTATAGATTCGAAACAAGATTCCCCCACCTACCCTCCCCCCTCCTCGTTCCTCGTCTCTTTTTTCAAGCAGCAAGCAGTTTAAACATCGTCGACGGCCACCGGTCGAATAAAGATGGCCGGTACCTTATCGGCAGCTCGAATCTGAACGCTTTAAATTAAGATTATAACTCAGGCCAAGCTCTATTAGGATAATGGGTCAATCTCGCGTGGACGGAATTCTCGAGTGGTTCCTACGGCGGATAGTCAAATTCTTAATTGCCCCTCTCTCCGCCCCCCTCCCCCTTTCTCTCTCTTTCGGTAATTTTGGAAGCAACAATTACGGATTCATCGAGGCATCAAATAGAAAATACTTACTCGCGCCGAGCAGGCAAACTATTGCACTCCAGTTCCGCGAAGATTTATGGCAAAAGGCGGGCTTATTATTATTCAGCCGGGCTAGTAACGCCCATTAGGCATTCAGTAATAACGAGCGAGCGTCGATGGCGAGCAATAATTTAGCGTAAGAGCCTTAGAGACATACTAACGGATAATTGCGTGGGCGGCCCGGTGATATACGAAGAAACAGGATCCGTAACGTACGTTCGCCTTAATTTCATTATCCGCCCGTCCACGATTTACAAGCGGGTACCTCGATCGTTGGCAATTATCATTTTCACTTTCTCAATTAGCCGATCGTTATCGGTACATCGTACGTCGCCGACGCGTAACGCGTAACCTCTGTCGCGCCGTACCGTCTTCCGAGGGTTAGAGCAACCTTGAGCGCAATGCAAATTTCTCGACTCGAACGATAAGGGAGCAGACTGAAGGGTGAATTTACAGGCCGGATCACAGTTATTAACTCCCTTGATTTATCCCTCGCGATAACTCACGCGTGGCACGCAAAGGAGTTCGGCGAAGTCTGGCCGATGTTAGCCTCTTGTGAAAGCACCTTAAAGGACCCTAAAGGAAGGCTAATACGACGGTGTGTAGGCAGGAGTAGGCGTGGGTTTGGCGCGAGTCGCTCGAACAACCCCCGGGGCGACCGCGAAACGATTTACAGGGTGGGGGTGAGGAGGAGGTGGGTCCGAGGTAGTCCGCTTAATTAGTAATAATTAGTAATTATCCGACATTAGTCACCGGCCTGATTGGCGAGAGCAATTATCGCCGGTGGCCAGGAGGAGGTAGCGGCCCGCTAATCGGCCGTGCTACGCCTTCCGGAGCCACCCTCCCCCCCCCCCTTCGCTTTTAGCGACTGACTAATTAATTAGAAGGCCCCTTTACGCCGGTAATTAGCGATCCGCGATTAGTCATCGCGACAATCAATTTGTCAGGCCGAGCGCACCTTCCGCGGCGAGTCCTTGTTCCTCCTCCCATCCTCTTATCTCATCCCCCCCCCCCCCTTCCACCTCCCTCTGCCGCTTCTTATCGCCTTCTCGTCGAGCGTAAAATCGGCCGATAAACATTCAAAGCGCATCCTCCGACTACAACTCCCGCCTCGTTAGACATTATTTTTACCGCTCGCCGACTCTGAGTTATGTCGCATTGTGCTGCGAGTATGGCGTGTGCGCGCGCGCGCACAGGTAGAGATCGGCGAAACGACACTGTCGCAGCTTCGAGGCGGGATGTTTTACGAGCATTTTATATATTCGCCGATATCGCGTCACCTGTACGGTCGCGTTGATAAAAGGATCAGGCCGGTCGGTGACAAACGAGGAAACGTGCGGAATAAAAGGTCACGTTTAAAATATACGCCCCCGCGAGCGTTCGTCGTTCTTTTTTTTCTGCCTGCCTCTGTTCCCCTCCCTCCATCCCTCTGCCTCCACCCTCGTCCCATTGCCGTCGGATCCGGTCGGCGTAAAAAGGCGGCTCGGTAAAAATCAAAAATTTATGCCTCATCGGCGGCGACTGTAAATAGGGAAATTTATTCGCGTCCCTAAATTGCCCGGGGGGGGGGGGGAGAATAATATAGACTCCGGGGCGTGTGTGGATATCGGCGGTGGCGTGGGTGGTGACATTTGTCACGATTTAAATGTCCGTGGCGGACGTGTCGGCCCGACCTTGCGAGAGCGCCTTCTCGCAGCATTTCGCCATGGTCACTTTTAAGGGTCATCATAAAACGGCGATAAAAAGTCGGTACCGGCGATATTTTACTATTTTACTATGTGCTCCCTTCCCGTCCATCGGATCCCCCACGTGGAAAGCGACTGGCTGAATGGCAAGCTCGATCGCAAGCTCGATCTCGAGTCTCGATCGCAAGCTTCAGTATCGATCGCTGAGTCTAAAGCTAAGTCCGATTCACATTCGATCGACATTACTTGTCGCGGGTTGACCGGGATCGGTAGTAAAAGCGGAATTTAGATTTCGTTTGTCCGAGTCTTGCCGACGACCCGGAAGGAGTCGAAGTCAGGACCGGTTTCGTTTAAAGGGAACTGCCTTCGAGCGACATCCTTCCCGAGTCCTTCCAACCTCGCGAGCTCTCCGGGCAGCGCGCGGAATGCCGCCTTATCGCGGAAACACTTAGCAAATGACGCGGAATGTGATGGACGCGATTAAAGCGGGCAAAAAGGGAGGGGTATAAATTCGGCGACGGGTACAAGCTCGTTCTCGGGCCCCGGCAAAATGGAATTGCAGATGAGTCTGGCTCGCGTCGACGGCAGCGGTCTCCGACTCTTCTCTTTCCTTCCTTCGTTCACTTTCTTTCTCTCTCTACGTCTCTCTTCCTCTCTCTTCCTCTCTCTTCCTCTCTCTTCCTCTCTCTCCCTCCCTCTCCCTCCCCCTTCCTCTCTCATCCTCTTTCTCTCTCACACTCGGTCCGCTTCTTCTTCTCCCTCCCTCTTGCAAGCACTCGACTCCCGATTGTATGTTATTAAGAAAGCGGAACTTAATATTTGCCGCGACGTTACACGCCCGTTTTCTCCTTGGCTGGAAGCTGGCCAACGGCCTCGTAGCTGGGTGGTGAATTGCTTTAAATTATATTGTATAAACTTTATCGTCTCTCACCCGGAAGGAACGGGCCCCGATCGGTATGGTCGGTCGAGGCGTCTTCCTTCGTTCTTTTTCCATCTCTACCTTTCCCTACCTTTCTCTACCCAGTCTCTCGCGTTCGCCGAACTCGGGCGCCATTAATAATGCCGCGAATTTTTTCACCACCGACAAGACAAATTGGCGCCGAATCGATGGCGGCCCGGTATCGATTAATCAAAACTCGATCGCGCGAACGCCCACCGTTCATTATTGCACCTATATCGCTACCAGAGCACATACTGTAACGAGTTTTATCGCGCCGACAAAAGTACCGTTTAATCGACAATGTAGGTGCTCGAATTGCAGCCGAAGCTCTCGATCCGAGATTTATATCGATCGATGTACGTATGTGATATACGCGAGCTTAATTTGGCGGAAGTCGACGACTGAATTGCGTCAGAGACTTCCTGACGTAATTCTCATTTCCCGCCGCCATTACCCGGAACGTAGGTGTCGACTAAGCTAATAGATCCATATCCGGATCCGAGCAGGAATTCGTCTCGAGTTTCAAATCTCCACCGTTCATCGGTTCGTAACTCTTCTCCGGGCGAAGCGATATTTATAGATCCCGCATCCGAGGCGGCGGAAGAAAGCGATCCATTCCTTTCGTTCGCACGGCGATAGTTTTCATTTGTCAATGTAAAATGATTCCCCCATTCTCGGGATCCGAGGCTCATCGATCAGCCCGACTACGCTCATGCCACTCCACCCACGATCGGCCCTTTTCTCTCTCCCTCCTCGCTCCTCCTCCTCCTCCTCCTCCTCTCTCCTTCCACTAAGCCTACGTTTCTCCGTAACAGTCTCGATTCACGACGCATTCACAGTCCTCGACGATCTGATAATACGAGAACAAATGTGTTAATGGTCGTGCCGGGATGCTGCGTTATTACCACGTGCTCCCCTATGTACATGCGATACATCGTGTGCATACGAATTGTACAGCGGTCAACTTGAATGCTGTCTCTCGCCGACGCATAGAATCGTTTTGTCCACCTTCGTAATTCCTTTTACGTCCGGCCGTAGAATCGAAGCGTTTCAGACTGAAGTCTTTCAGTGGCAGTCGAGAGTATCGATCCTTATCTCAGGTGCCACTTTTGCAGGAAGCGAGAGCGTGGGCTCATTACGTATAATGACAGACGTTGAAGGCGGGCCGAATAGGGATCATCGCGAAAGGGCCGGACTATTTGACAGAGCCCAGGGATGTCGACAGCATTCAGGTTGAAGGTTGTACCTTCCCTGCCTCACCTGCGGCCTTACGTGCGACGTGTAAACGCACCTCGCTGCCCCTCCCCCCCACATCTTCGCGTGCGCGAGCGTACAGTCATACACGCAGACTCGCGCCAATGCACGCCCTCCACGATTACATTATTTACAGTCGGTGGTCTCCTCTCCCCTTATCGCCCCGATCTCCCGTCCGGTTCTAAACAACTCTCGGCCGCAGAGTCAATTATTATTTAAAGCCCCCCCTCCGTCTCGCTACGTTTTTCCGCTGTCGCCGGAACTATTGTTAGCGTTTCCGCTTCTTCGCCCCGTCCGATCTTCCACCAGATATGCCGACTATGATAGAGAGTATGATTTATGCGAACGGTTTTCGCGAGAAAATAATTAACATCGCCTCCGCGGACCGTTGACGGTCGGAATGGAAAAGGCTCGCGATCGGAGGGTAGGCTAAGAGATCGCGGCTGGTCTTAACCTTTCGAGCGACTACGTGACTGGCGAGTCTTCTGGCTACCGCCCATTTCAGATTGCCCGCACGGCCGTTAGGAGTTGAGATGTTGTAACTGGCCTCATAGAAAGGTGCGTCCGGCACTTTCCTGCTCGGACATTGATATGCCTGACACCGAAACTCGCCAACTTTTATTAGGACTTGGACTGTTCGGTTAAGAGGATTTGCCCGCGGGACGTCAAGGGCGCCACTGTTCGGAATTCTCTAATCTTATAAATGAAGTCGGCTGATCCGGCATTGTAGTGGACTGTTGGAGAGGATAAGGGACTCGGAAGGGTAAGGGCGATCGATTGCGCAGCAGGGATTGCGTTAGGTACTCGATCCTCGCTTCTTTTCAACTGCTCGTTTCCTCGCCCCAAGATTCCGACGAAGAGGGAGAGAATCTGAGAGAGAAGCAACGAGCCGCTGGACGAAATCACGCGCTGGCCCGGGCTCCTTTTGTCGGCGAGCGCTTTCATTTTCGCGCCATTTTTGGCGAGGTCGCTTTCGCCGGTTATTAGTTTAATTTGAGATATAAAGCTGATGTAACGCGGTTGCAATTAGCTCTACCCACCCGCCTTATCGATCGCTATTTACGAGGAGTGCGAAGGCCACCGACACTCGCGCGCGGGCGCTCACTTTCGAATGTCGATAATTCCCGCGATTTTTCATTAAAACCTCCACCGTGGCAGCGGTCCGTCGGAACATTTCGAATTCTGTTACCCCGAAGAGGAAATAACGTTCGCGTTCGACGACCGATAAATTACGGGCCGAAATCGGTCAGATAAGTCGGACGTGAAATGGAATTAAATTGCGATCGGAGTCGGTCAACTTTATTAAGAACCGCCGGCAAACTGCAACTGCAGCTTTTTACGATGAGTCGACGCCTTCCTTTTTTTACGATCCACCGCCGAGCTCGTGGAAGCTTATTGTTGGCGCTGACGTAAAGGCGAATAAGTCAGCCCTTCGTAAGACACGACTCGACTGTTATCGCTTAACTTAACGACGAGATTAAACGCTTAACTCAGCGGACAGGCGGGCGTGGACGTTCGCTTATCGTCCGGGAATCGTCGCCTTCGGCGATGTTTATCTACGTCGCGAGGAGGAGGCTCGTCTCATTTCCGAACGGTGTAAAATTTCCGTCGGCAGAATCGGCCCGTTGTCGATGCTTGCATAATGGAGTAAGGAGCGTGCGGCGAAATAGCGCCGCGGAAAGATCGTTATCGATTGACTTAGTAAATGATCTGGTCGGGACTCGGCGAGGAGTGTCGAGAACCATCTTTGAGCGGGGCTCACGGCATAAATCGCGTGGGCGCGTCCTGTGTTTGCCCTCGAATTAGCGTATCAATGTATTCATGGGACGCGCAACGTCACTTCGATCGTTGTCGTGCCTGTCGTGTTCCAGTTTCTTTGTTTCCGACGGAAGGAGTCCGGTCGTAGTCATAAATCTCGTCAATGTCGGTCGGGGGTAGCTTGAAGTCTCGTTCGTCAAATGAATAGGCTTGGAAGCAGAAAATTTTCGTTCGACTCCCTCGGCGCGGCACAAAGCGCTCATTACCGTCGGGCGACGAGCGTTACGATATTAAAAAATAATTTAATTAATGTTTCACATTGCCGATGAGTCGCCGTTACGAGGCGAAAAATTTCGACAGCGTCGGAAGCAGGGTATGATTATCTACATTGCCGGTATTAACACGACATTATTAATGAGATACCGGCCGCACGATCGAAACTGCTGACGTAATGGTAGGTTTTCAAGATAATCGCGGGTACTCTAAGTCCCCGCGCACGGGAGAGAGCGAGAGGGAGCGGAGGCAGGCGAAGAAGGCCGGAGGGAGTAAGAGAGAGGAGGGGAGAGAGAGAGAATGAGGTGGAAGGTAAGATTGAGAGAGGGAGTCTGGCAAAGGTGTTGGTGCTGGAATGCAGTATTACCATATCCAAACCTGACGTAACTTTCGTTGGGCAGTGACCTAGAGACGATCCTTTCGCGTGCAACTGCGTCTCATTTAAGACGACTTCTCCTCCCCTCTCCCTCTACCTCCTCCTCTCTCACCTTCTCTCTCTCTCTCTCTCTCTCTCTCTCTCTCTCTCTCTCTCGTTTTCTGCCAAGACTTGTTTATGTTTTCTCCATACTCACGCGCCGAACGCCGCCACCGTTTACACCTCGTAATCAGTCTCCAGACACTTTCTTGTCTACTTATGCGATCTAATCCGCGGGCGGCCTAATGATCGTCGCAATACACAATTCCGATTCCCCCCTCCCGCTTGTCGGCAAAACTAGCCTGCAGGATTGCATCTGCTCGCGGTGCGCTCGCTGAAGATGCGATTTCTCAACGAGCGACATTGCGCAACTGCTCAAAAACCGGCACTTTTAGTTTCCGAGGTTTACGCTGCACTCTCCGCGTGCCTCGATGAGTTCGCGTTTGCGTCACTCGATCCTCAACATTACGCACGCTCCTCTTCCCTCAACCCGCGAAACTTGGCGCGGAAATGTTTGAATCTTCGGCATCATTCAAATTCGCGCAACGACGAGAGACAAATCGTTGCTAATTGATAATGTTTGAATCCTCGGCACCGTTCAAATCGTTGCTAATTGAAAATCTTTGAATCCTCAGCGTCGTTCAAATTCGCGCAACGACGTCAGACAAATCGTCGCTAATTGAGGCCAGATGAGAGTGACGGAGAGAAGAGCAGCGAAATTAAGAAGGTGCCGAGAGAGTCTCACTTGGCGAACGACGAGTTTTTTATCGGAACCTATAAACCGAAACCGCTTCCGTCGTTTTACCGTCCGGCCGCTCGTTTGTTATGCAAATGCCTGCTCGTAAAATGGTAATGAACGCGTCTATTTAATAACGTACGTTCGACGGCCGCTCGTTCGGCATCTCGCTGCCAGTCCTTGCCTTCGCGTTCGATTCCTCTACAACAGTCGTTTAACGATATCTATCCGCGACCCGTTGCAAGTCGGGGGCCACCATTTTTGCCCGCCTAATGAAACAGCTGGTCGGACTACGTCACTACACACGCCCACGTGCCGAAGGCCTACGAAGCCTACGCGCGGAAAAAGGTGGCTCTGACGTAAGACGCGAGGCACGAAGTTGTCAGAGAATAGGTTCCAAGGGGAAGAGATCAACGAATGGCACGACGCACGACTGCCGATTCTTCTAATTTGCATCGGTCGTCCTTAAAGACAGCGTTACGACCCGCGTTAATGCGCTCGTCGGGTTAACCGTCCTCGAGGCCTTTTAATTAAAAGGCAACACTCGGAATTGGGCAAGCGGGCGCGAGGCGTGAAATTGAGGATAATTAATACTCGGCCGGGGTAATGTAATAATTTGTAACTCTTCCGCTGGCCCGTCGGAGGCAGTGCCGGTGAGTCATTACCCGGAGAGGCCGTGGCATTGCAGGGGAAATTAACGTTTGCTCCTGCTTGGTTGTCGTTGTCTCTCCTCGAAACAAGTGTCCGCCGGCGATTTCGGTATCTCGGCCGAGAGTTTGTAATATTTGCCGCCGCCTTCGAGGCTTAATGCACGCTCGGGATGATCTCATCCGACTTCTTCCTCCGTCCTCTTCTTCTTCCTTTCCCTCGGAACCTCGCTCCACCCTCCGTATCCTTTTCGCGGATAACGTTGTAGCGCTTAAGCGACGGACTTTGATTTATGAGGAAATCGAGCGCACTCCGTGTTACGCGTCCGGCTGGCGGGAGCGGCGAATCCGGGGAACACGGAGGGTAATATCTTCCTCCGAGATCATAATCGGGAGAATCACGCTACCGCGAAGGCGTATTCGAGTGTTTCCTTCGATGCGGACCTCTTCATCATCGGCCGGCATTCCCGAGGAGCCAGCCTCTTGGCTGGCAGGCTGGCGGGCTGGCTTGTAGACTGGCGAGACTGGACACCGTGCCAGCTAAAGCGATCGGCGCTCCCAATACAATCTACGGCGAAGCCTTCGAGCCGACGAGCGGAGAAATTCCGGCGATCGCAATATATCGCGTAATGGGTCGGGCAATATCGGCGAAAAACGGCGAACTTTGCCGAAAATGGCGATCGGCGCCCGGCCGCGAGCTATGTCACTAAATTCGCTTCGACGAGCTTAATCGACGTTTGCACTTTGAAAAATCGCGGGACGTCCGATAAGTTACTCCCTCGGACGTGGAGTACGAATGTGTGCGTGCACGAGTTCACGCGTCGGTGCGAACGTTGCGCGTAGCGACGATGCGAAATGATTCACTTAATCTTCCTCTCCTTGAAAATTGCCGTCGCCTTCTCCTTCGGCCCGACTTTCGGCCCAGACTTTGGGCCCCGAGTTTCGGGCCCGTTCGCTCTTTCGGTCGTCGATGTTGCTGCCGATATGTAAAATCGGGACACGGCGCCGAGAGAGTCCCAGCTTACATCTTTATTACGTTGCCCTTCCCTTGAGCTTTATTCCCTTTCCCCGAATAATAATCCGCGAGATGGTAATCTCGGACAGAGAGCGCTGTCTCGCCGACAGTCGGACGCACGTCGGGCTGCCCTCGGGGCGCAACGGACTCGGACTGGAGCTCTCTTTATCATCTTATTGTTCCCGCCTTATCGGCGGCCATCTCGACCGCCATCTCGACTTTCCGAAGGGTCGCGCGGTGCTCCGTTTCGGCGCCAAATTTTCAATTGTCCACGTGTGGACAACATTCAATGAACGAACGCGGACAAAGATCTTGACCGACGTCATAGTATTTACTACCCTTGCGTCCGCGGTGTCTTCCGCAAATGTATAACGAAGCGTGATACGTAAGGTAGCTGTTCCGAAGTATGGCAAGCGGTAAGAAAAGGAAGAGGTTGCAGCTTCCTCCCCCTCGCGCTCACAAAGGCATCAGAGAGAGATCAGATAGGGCACCTCCGAGCATGCGGCCGGACTACAAAGTGATATCCGACGGAGATACAGTGCGTGTGCACACCGTGTTCACCCGATTACGTAACCCCGCGGCAAGGAAGGCTGATTCACCGTGCTCGACTGGCTCTCAGAGGCACGGAGAGGCCGGGAGAGCCAGTTCCTTCCCTCAGCCTGCTCCACAACTCTTCTCGACTTCGCTCTTCGTACGTCCGCCCGTTGATAAATGCTTATCGAGATCGGCGCGCTTTTAATGAATCGATTTGCATTAATCGAAGCCCGCCTAGCGAAACGCGAGTGAGACGTTCTGCGATGGGATCGTCTGCCGAAAGAATTTAGGCGTAAATCGGCACTAAATTCGACTGGGAAATAGGCCTTTAGATCTGAAAGTATCGTAGAACGTAATGAATAATCGAATTTTAACGTAGAACTCTGAATATGACGGCATTTTTCAATGTCGCTTTAGAGTACGCTTTCTTCTCGACTCGGATCATAATAGGAGCGCTTCGATAGAAAGTTTGGAGCTCGCGGGATGAGAATTCCAAAGGAAGGTCACTCCTCCTCCCGCGTCGGCCAAAAATCGTCGTCCCACACGACGAAATGCCGCCTCTAACGATCCCTCGTGTAATGCGCTGCCGCGTGAATGCGGAATGTCGAAATGCATAAGGATAATCCAGTTCATAACTCATACTCTTACACGGGTAATCAGGCGGATTACAAACTGCGCCGTTTCGTTCGATCGTGTAATAATTCCGTGGGGCCCCCACGGCGGGGGACAATATTTTATCTGGATCGTAAATCGATACGCGGGCGGCCCAACAGTAGCGTCTTGACACATGGCCATCTTCTGGAGGATGTAAGGACAGTGTGTCGAATGTCGTTTTCGTCGCAATGCTCTTCCCCCCTCCCCTCCACCGCCTCTCCATCTCTTTCTCTTCCTGTACTCCACATACTTTTTACTCCTTACCTCCGACTCGTCCGATGCACATTTTATCCTGTCGCACCGCCATTACTTCCATCCCTCGAGGACATGCGGAACTTTTTGTCGAACGCAATCTACCGGAATATTTATGCAACGGCAGATCGACGAACTACCATTTAATTCCGCTCAACAATGTAATTTCTGCTCCGCAGTCTTAGCTGCGAACCTGTTCATTTCCGTCGTAGCCTGCAATTTAACGTTGACCAGTTAAACATTGACAACCGCTCAATTTCCGTGTTGGGGGTGTAAAATTATCTCGTTTGCAATGTCTCTTTTGTCCGCGTTATTTTCTCAACAATGTCGATAGATTTCTTTTGGGAGGCTCTTAGATCAGCACTGCCCGCGAACTCGATAGGCAAGGTACTTTTTTGCGCAAGAAATTTCACCTCACGCGACTTACGCTCACGACCTGCTAGAGTGAGAGCGAGAAAGAGAGAGAGAGAGAGAGAGGGAGAGAGAGAGAGAGAGATAGAGAGGGAGAGAAAGAGGGAGAGGTTAATCGCGTGGGAGTAAGTGCGGGCAGTGTAAGCAACGGACAAGCATCCTCTCCGCTCTCCTCGTCAGTACCTCGTATCTCGAATCTCGAAGCTCGAATCGCCGAGAGCCGATCTTATCTCCCCGACGCGCACCGACGCACACCGACGCGCTCGCGCGTGCGTGTGCCACGACTCTCGCACGCGCGATATCTCGATTCTGCCCTCCCCCCTCCTCATCTGCATGCCGCCGTAATAATTCGGCCGCGGTTTCGATGCATTAATATACTACCGTTCCCCCCGCCTGCGCAGGATGGAAAGCAGGAATCGATTCTTCTCCCTGCCGATCGGCCCCCGGAGCCTCGTTCCTGTTTTCTCGCGTTCGCCTCCCCCCTACCGGTTGACAGACGAATGATGAATTCCATTACGGGAACGAGCCCGGGCCCCGCGCAGAAATTGGCACTTAAATCGAACCGTAACGTCGGATTTCGATGCACCGCAGATTGCGGCGCCGATTCGATTTTCTCCCGCGCACGAATATCGGATCGAAATAAAACGAGTGGCCGGGGCGGTCAGGACGGGAGTAATGCTTGAGCGTAATAGGGTTATGTTGGCTAAAATGTGGACGAGGAGCGCCGCCCACGCGGTCGCGTTAAGGAGGTCTCGGTTGAGAATCGGCGAGGATCGGTAAGGATCGGTAAGGAACGTTAGTGTGGCGCCGGGTTGTCAACGGTTCGTAAAGGTCAGGGCCGTTTCCCTTCTACGAACCTTCGACGAATGGCACTCGTCGTCGGCTTCATCCTCCTCCTCCTCTTCTTCTTCTCCGCTGTCGTCGTCGCTGTCGTCGGCGTACAGAGGCGGTATTGCAGAATTAATTATGCGTCGGGACATTGGCCTCGCGACGGGAGCTGTGTTGGCAATATCGTTTAGCGCATTTCCAGCGGCGCGTTTACGACCTTTTTTACGTTCCTCTCCGCCGCTCGCCTCCGCAGCACCCCCGTCCCTTTTATGCCCCATTCCCGCAATTAGTAATCATGCCCGCGGCAAATCCAATTGTCCTCGGGCGGCCTTAACGGCGACAAGTTGCGAAGCCGGCACTAAATCTGCGGGGAAAAATTCATCGGCCAGAAACGAGGGCCGCGGGGTGGAAGGATGGAGGGGGTGAGGATCGATAAGTCATTTAATCCGAATTTATCGACGAACCCTGTATCGCAGTGGACAGGAGTCGGAGCTTGAGCGAAACGCAGGAAGGTGGAATTAATCCCGGTGGAAAAGTGGGACGGACAATTCTCTCTTATTTTAGCCAGACGTTAGCTACTCATCCCTAACGGGAGCGACTAAAAGCGGCCGGCGTTGTTCGCGCAAGTTACGGCGTAAGTTATGGACGTCGGACGAATATAAGCCCCACCTCATTGTCCTATTCGCGTTTCGGACGGTCTCGTCTTTCTTTCGACTTCTGTCCGCGAATTCTGCGCCATCGCTAGAGACCTTTCCTCGCCTCTCGGCTCGGCATAGGTTTCCGGGCGTGGGCGGATCAACGATTTCCCAGTTACCACTGACTCTTTCCTCATGTTCTCGTACGCTTCCTCGTTTTACGATCGGGCGCTGACGACTCGCAGGTAATTGCGATTGGCCGCGCCTCTCGCGCAATTTTCGAAAGGACTCCGAGCTGCGAAGGGTCTCGGGATGATGGAGAGGATGATGAAGAGAGAGACGCTGAAGAGATGCCGAAGACGTGGGCGAGTTCATTGATAGCGGACCGATGCGTAACTAACCGCGAAAGCTTCGAGCGGATGGGACGAAGAAAGCAAGAAACGAAGGAACGACGGAACGATGAAACGATGGAAGGAACGAAGGACGTTAAACAGTGCTGCGCATTAATAAAAGAATCGCCCGCTGGGAGGAATCCGAGCCGGTCGCCGGAGCGAATCCTTCCGTTTCCCCGCCTCCGCCCCTGTCATTAAAACGTCGCCGACCTATGGCGACGTTGGTTTACGCCGACGATAACCGACTTTATCGATCGCCGATTTACGCTTTCTCCCTCGCCGGCGCGATACGACGCGTCTTTAATTTCCTTTTAACTGCCGCGCCGCGGCCGGGGCCCATTTTCCATTTGGTTCGGCCGCACGAGAACGAATACGTTATCGCATAATAATGGCTCTGGCGCTGGACCAGTGGGTTCCGTTAGGCGGAAGGCTTCGCTTGTCTGATCCGCTCGATATGAAAGGAGCGCGCGCGCGAGCGTAGTACGTAACGTTTATTAATAAGAGTCGATCACTCACGGGCGAGTAGAGTCGAGCACGGGTGCCATTCACTTTCGTCCCGCAGAAAGGCGGGTGCGCGCCTCGTTGTCTTATTTGCATCGCATTAAATCTATTTTCCGGAGGCGTACAGGAATTAAACGACCTTGCCGGTGCCCAACGGGGGGCCGGACGGGGAGTGAATGAGGGGGGGGGGGGCAGGTAGGGTAGAGGAGAGGAGAGAGAGAGAGAGAGGGCCTATCGATCTCGAGTGCGTGGGCGCGTTCATTGATAGCCCGGTAGCCGATGCGTAACTGAAGTCAGCCAAGCGGCACACGACCCTGCCTCTCGAGCTCGCGCCAAGGAGAAATCTCTCCTCCGCGTGACTCCTCTTTCTCTCTTATGAAACCGAGCGCACCCGACTCGGCCGAGACCGCCAGATAACTCGCCGGTCTTTATTGCGGGCCTCCTCGTCTCAAAATTTGAAGTCTTACGAGTGCACGTCCCTCGGTACCATGTAACGGATCCGCGCAGATCCTGCACTCCGTTATCCACATCCTACCTATGCAGAAGCGGTGGGTGCTAAGCCGAGAGAGAGGGGAGGGATATTGTCCGTGGTTCCTTTCGTATGCCGCTCGTGAAGATCTGTTAGAAAGTGGCGTGCGTACGCTTTCGGCTTTTTTTTTGTTATACCGCACTTTATAGCGAGCACGCACGCCAGGGTGAACTCTTCGGGGCTCACCTCCGATTTCATCGACGTGCGCATAGGTACCGAGAAGGGCCAAAGAGAGAGGGGGGGGGGGGGAGTCGTGAAAGGTATGCATGTAGTCTCGCACGTACGCGAAACGGCCGGCACTCGAAAGCGGAACAGAGGAGCGGGCGGCATAAAACTCGCGACGACCCTTAATCATGCCGGCTGAGTGAAAATTAAAATTCAGTCCGCGCGTTGCGTGCGCGTCGTGCGGAGCACGCGTATGCAAACCACCTGTCCTCGGCTCCTTCTCTCTTTCTCCGGCTCGCTCATTTCCTCTCCCCGACCCGTACCCCCTTTTCTCCTACTCTCTCTTCTCACTGCCGCCCGACGACTCTTCGGTCTTCTCTTCCTCCTCGAGTCACCTTCCTGTCACTGTACCCCTTTTCATTTGCGTCTCTCTCTCTCTCTCTCTCTCTCTCTCTTTCTCTCTCTCTTTCTCTCTCTCTCTTTCTCTCTTTCTGTTTCTCTGTTTCTTTCTCTCCCTTCCCTCACTCCTCAATCTGTACACCGTACGCGAACGCTGTCGCTTCTTCCTCTCCGTCAAGGCAGCGCGTGCGAGCTGTTTTTTTCCGCTGTCAGGCCGATCCCTCGGGAGCGAAAGAATTGGCAGTTTCTCACGCGCGCGCGGCCAGGGATAAAGCGCGTTCGCCAACCGCGACCGACTGCACGTGGCTCCCATCGGCAAGCAGAAGCTTACGCATGCCTGCCCCGCTTTTCCCCGAAATATTCGATCGATCGCGACGCCTCGGCCCACCTCCGACGATCGAACATCTTAATTGCGCCGACGAAATTAATTTCACCTTGCGTTAATACTCCTTTCCTCCCTCCCTCCCACCTGCCCTCCTCCCCGCTCCGTCCGATTTCCTTCGCTCGCCGTTCGACGGGCGAGATGTTGCTGTCAGATTACTTCTGCGTGTCTCTACCCCCGGGGCGCTGTTTCATAATTATTTTTTTAACACCCCCCCCCCCCCCCCGCCCTCGTCTCTCGACAGCACGTAACGCATGTCTTCTTTTCCTTTTTCTCCCAACAAATAGCCACCGTCCGCGGTAACCCGTTAAGCCGTTTAATCCGAGGGTGTGACTCGATCTTTCCACTTCGATGGAGACTCGGCAGTCTCTCAACGCGTGAATCGAAGAAGGAAGGAATCTCATTCCGCCTCATTCCGCTTCGTTCACGCGGCTGCAGCCGGCGCGAGAAAGCTTCACAAGGTGCCGACGCCGAGTAGCTAACAGTAGTTACCTCCCGCTGCCCCGGGCTGGGAAATGAGAGATGGACACTTTTCCGCGATCGAGTTTCAATGGTAGGAGAGGTACCCTCGTAAAGCTAAGCACGCGACAGGTCGGTTTTGAATGCCGACGCCGACGCCGCCGCCGCCACCGTCTCGTGAAAAGCCGATCGGTGCCTTTCGAATTATAATTAGCCGGTCGAGCGTATGAATGAAACGACGGGTTTTAGCCAGTCGGAGTGAAGTTGCGCAAGTCAGGCGAGCCGGCGAGCGGCGTGTCGGGCCCGTGCAGTGATTTACCGTCGAGATTGCGAGGCAGATCTCGCGGAGATTATCTCTGGCGCGCGCGCACGCGCGTGCCTCACGCCCCGAGTTAGACAAAGCTGTCGGCATTAATATCGAGCGCCGATTATTACGCTCGTCCAGTCCCGGTTCTCTTTATATATCTTTATATCGGCTACTGGCGCTGAAATCGTATGATCGGCTGATATTTGATGCGAGGACTCTGCCTGGAACAGAGTCGAGCGAGCGAAATGGGAGCCGATCGGCACACGTGGTCGGCAGGGAAATTGCGCAAAGAGTTTGCGCGCTCCGGAGGTGTTATGCATGTGACTGCACGCTGCAAAGGCTCGGCCGTGTGTTGGTGAGGTGTGTGCATGCGCGGACGTGCGGGACTGTGTGAATGCGCCTGTAGTCCGACACCGGTCCACCTACCTGCTTGCCTGCCTACCTACCTACCTACCTACCTACCTACCTACCTACCTACCTACCTACCTACCTACCTACCTTCACTCCTCCCATCCGCGTAATACACACGTCGTACACACGCACTTGTCACTCACTCGCCAGTCTCGAACACACAGACAATCCGAATCATAAGCCTGGCCTCGTATTAGTGCGCGTCGACGATCCTGAGTCTCATTGATGAATGCGGCTGATTATTGATTTATGCCGAGGCCTCGCAGGAAGCGCAATTTTATTAATTGATATCGTCCGCCTGCCCCGTTCTTGCGACAGTTTTTTCTGCCACTGGCTGACGACGACGCTCCCGGAGTTATCTCGCGGACGTCTGGAATTTGTAATTGTAGAAAGTGGCGCCAATGTCGGGGATCCTTAATGCGTGACGCAAGAGACGTTTTAAAGGCTGCCCGACTGTCGACCAGACGTAGCGGTATTGTAAACTTCGGACCAGCCGCTTAATTACGCTTATACGCGCGCGCGCGCTCCTAACAATCATCCTTTCCTTCAAGCGACGTGAGGAACTCCAGGTACGTCGGCTAGATACAGTACTACGGAAACGATGTTTAATTAGACAGAATGTCGCGGGTAGGATGGACGCTCATTGAAATATTCAGCAATCTGTCAGCCGTGATCTATTTAGCGCTGCTTGGACTCAGTCTGCTCGGACGTTGAGTTGCGGGCGGCGGATTTCTATCGTACGACACGAAGCCAGATCCCGTACTCTTCATTGTGCGACTTCTGCCGCGGACGAGTCGGGATAAATTAAACGTAGCCCTTCCAATCCGTCGCCATGACAGGAGTTCCTACTTAGGATTTGTCCGCTGGATTGACAAATCGAGGCCAACCGCGGCAGCTCGATACGCGAAGCGTTTTGCTTTCGACGGCCCGATCGGCGGCAGGCAGAAGGGGAGGGATGAGTGGAAGGAACGGGGGGATAGAGGGGGGAGGGATGTGAGGGGAAAGAGGGAGGAAGTGAGATACCGGCGACGAGGAGAGACAGGCGGTTTCGCGCGCGAAAGACAGAGGCGTTGAAAATGGTGGTCGTTAGCGGAACGGTTCGTAATTAATCCTGACTAACGAGACGGTAGCGAAACCGAGAGCGGAATACTTTAAAACTCTCCTTTTCCCGCCGTTTTGACCCACCTAAGAGGCGTGCGCGGCACATGCCGAATGGCGGCGCGGTTCAAAGGTCCGCGATCAAAATTCCACGGGCCTCCGCGGTGGAAAAGTTCCAATTTCGTCGGTGGCTCTCGATATCCAAGCAAAAGAGAACATCAATCAGAATTTTTGCCTTTACTGTCGCTGTTAACCCATTACTCGCCACAATTCAAAATATAAATAAAATTAGCTGTATATTTACAGGTTGCAGTTATTAAAATAAAACAATTTGAAAGTGTGTCCCAAAAATGGGAGATTGCCGGATAATGAGTTAACGCTGGAATTAGCCCACTATGTACATGCATTTATTTCACTCTGTACTTTTATAACTCAGAGCGCGAAGAGGCGAGAAATGATACTGATCAGAATTTCGAAGAATGCCTGTTAACAGTCGTTGAGTCCCGCCATTTTGACTGCTCCGGTAAATCTACCTGTTAACTACCCATCGCGTTACTCGCTTTCTCCATTATCATCCGACCAGCATCGCCTATCGATTTAATCGCAAGATTTTTTCCTGTCAGTCCATCTTGGTTGCACGGGACATAGTTAAGCGTCCGTGGTCGATCGATGGTCATTGATTTCGGGCTGTCAGATTGGACCCGGCGATAGGAGGATGTTTTGGCGTAAACGCGTCTCATTAGCATCGTCGAGCCGAAGACGAGGCGGTACATAGACCAATACACACGCGCGCGTGCTTAGGTACGTAGACGATATCGCATTAGCGTTCTTGCCACCGGCATCGGACACGAAAACGTGAAAAGACGTCGGAGAAAGCCCGAGGATGTTTCTAGAAGCGGACAGGAACGTTGACACGTAGTTAAAGGTCCTTTCAGCCTGCCACGAGGCTGCCGCGCGCGACGTTCGGACAGAAACGAGCGCAACCGAATTACTATCGCTTTTCAAAGATGTTGCCCAACGACTCTTGTCGCGCGCAACTCTTGACCGACGCCGACGACGACGACGACGACGACGGCGATGAACGCCATTTCGCAATGCCAGGCACTCGGAGTACGTGGAAATCCGTGATGCCGCGATGAATCGTCATCGTCGGCGTCGTAATTAAGCCGGCGACAATTTTGCGAAACGAGTTTACCCCCCCCCCCCCCCCCCCCCCCTCTAACGGCCTCTCTCGCAGCTTTGGCTCGTCGCTCTAAGCTGCCGTTTGCTCGCTTGGCTCTCGCTCTCGGAAAAAGAAGATCAATAGCTCGAAGGTGAGCCCGAAGGTTATGCCTTTCGTTTTTCGCCATAGCGGGACAGATCGTCCTGTCTATTTAAGGCGGAAAATTCACTTGGCCGGTTACTATCGGCACGACACACGCCTTCTGCGTCGCGGCTTGATCCCCATTCGATGCTCGCGGGGCCTTAAGGCGGATTGCGTAAGAGAAGCGGACGTCGGGCCTCAGGATCGTAACAGTTGCATTAACGGAGTCTGGTTCAGCAAAATTTTCGAGGACTTCGATCCGTCCCGATGCTGCGTTCGTTCCTCTCGTCGATCAGCTTCGCTAATTGAAGCGTCCGCGCGCGAGAATCTATTCACGGTCTCGGACATTGAGCCGTTAAATCGGCCTCCTCTCAAGACTAATGAAACGCGAGGAGACGAAATTGCGCGCGGGAAAATTAATACGGCCAACCGGCGTTCGATACGCCGTCGTCGGCTCGGCTCGTTCATTCTCGGGCAGACCTTCTCGGAATCATTCTGTAATCGTCCGCTCGGGATGATAACTTATTTGACGCCGAGTAATGCTCGCTCATAAACTTTTGGGCCGAACAGGTGAATCTCGCTGCCCCGGCTGGAAATAGGTGCCCTGCCACACTGCGCGCGTTCGGTTCCGTACGGTTCCGTTCGGCCGCATGACTTCTGGCACTATTTAGGCGGGCCGGCCTTTGATTTTGCGCTCTCCATGCGCCCGTCTAATAAATATAATTACCCCGCTTGCGTAACCGGCCACCGGATCGCCAGGTATCTTACACCTATTTCCCGCTCGGTCGGGCGTGAAGGTGCGCTCGCGACCTCACCCCGTCGGCGTATATATACGCGCTTGGGCGAGTTGCAAAAACGCTCGCCGATCCGGTCGATTTTTCCCCTGGCCGTTCGAATGAAGACGTTTATCTCGATCTGCCCCGATAAGAGCCTTAAACGAGCCGAGGTACGGCTGGAGGGATACTGAGTGGCCGCATAGGCTGTGAGAAAACGTACGATGAAATTACACGGCCGCGGAATGCGTAATAAGTATGACGATGGGAGCATCAATCGAGTAGACGACGCGATAACTCGAGGAAAGATTATCTTCGCCTAACCGCGCCTTAAGTCTCTTAAGCTGATGGAGAGTGAGAGAGAGAGAGAGAGAGAGAGAAAATATATAGTTGAAGCTGCAGCCTCCGAACCTGGTAGCTGCGCCGGCTGTCCGTGCCAGACAGCCATTTCATTTGTGACGGGCGGATCAGCCTGTTTTTCTAACGTAATTGAATTTCGCCTTACGGGCCGCCATTCCCCTTGTAATTGAGCCCTGTCTTCCGCGGTGGTAAGCACTCTCGCGCAGTTTTACGCGTCACTGCCGGCCGACGGAAAAAAAGGGACTCGCGACATTTTTGCGCCTCTTAACCCGAACGAGTATCTATCTCTCTCGCGATGGGAGGCCACTTCTTTCGTGTCCGATCGCGGCAATTTTGTCCTGAGTTCTTTGACACGGTAATCGTCTCTGGAAATATTGGTGGCAGTCGAGTGTGAGCTCTGGACTGTTTCCGAAAACGATCGCTTCTTTTAGCTGTCTTGGGAGGACGTGATCGAACTGATTTTCGACAATGAACTCTTGACATTTTCCAAGTGTTTTTCGTGGCAATCGTCACTATAAAATGCGAAGAGGGGATGAGGTAGACTGGAGCAAATCGCAGACTATGCTCTTCTAACTCTGACAGTTGGACAGCTGCTGCAAAGAACGTCCAAAAAAATCCCTAAACCTTTCATTACGCGAAACACTTTTGAAATCCTCCAAATTCCAGCGTTAATTATAAACCGAATGCGCCACCGACGAGTTATAGGCGACTAAATTCCAGATGAAACTATGCCCGCCATCTATTTTCGTCCATCGTTGGCCTCCTCGGAATAGCAGGTGTTACTCACTTTTGGGTGGTACGCGGTCTCCGGCGTGTGCGATTCGAACGCTAAAGCGTGTAACGTAAACCGCTCCGCCCGGCGGGCGAAATTGTACGCTCTTAATAAAATAATGTACTCCCCGGGCCAGCCCGCGTTGCAGGGAGTCGCTCCCAGTTAACAATGTGGTAACGTTCGCCAGGCACGCAACCGTTCGTGACTTTTTATCATTCCCAATGCTACGAAATCGTTCACTTTGCACGATCGATTCGTGGCATTCCGTTTCTTCCGCGCCACGGACAGGACTCGTACACACATAGACACACACACACGGCACCGATTCAATAAGAGGGGACCCGGATGCCCGTGACTCCCCTTTTTTCGTCGGTCGGCACCGTAACCCTGTAATCTCGAAGAGATGATGGTCACGCACACAGCCGTGCGTGCCTCCGCGCGCCACGATATCCACCCGTGCCGTTCCGCCGCCCGTTCGCGATAATTGTTTATAGGCAGAAAATGCGGCTTAAGTAGGTGCGAGATATTCCCGTACAATGTGCTGTTCCGAGATCTCGCCCCAGATACAGTTCGAAACCCTCCCCCTTCCAGCCAAATATTCGCACGTATCGGCCTATCGCAGGAATCTTGACGTACGGATCGATTCAGACCATTCCGAGCGGCGGGCAGCGTTATTTACTTTGGATATCGAATTTGCACAACTCGCAAACTATCTCGTGTGAGCTCACGTGCCTATTCCTTCTGCCTGCACCTTGATGCCGATGCTTTGGCGCGTACGCGAAGGAAAGCGCGTAGCTCGCATGGCCCGCGCGCGCGCGCTCGCGCGCTTCGGCGTAATCTGAGTTCATCCCAGTTACGCCAGGAGGCACGTGCGAGATTGCTATACGCGCAAATCGTACCGAGGAATTCCAATCGGCGATCCCGGGACGGCGGGGGAGCGGGTGGGAGAGAAAGGAAAGGAGGAACACGGCAGCCGAAAAGATATATTTTTAACCGTGCCAGCTTCGACAAGATCCGCCCTATTATTCGCATTCCATCGAGACTCGCTCGGCACTGTGGAAATAGGATTACTTATGGGGGGCTGAATTTCGTGCGCAGCCGCGTGATGTTGCGACAAAAACATAACCGATTCTGTATCTTTAGCAACAAACATACCGATAATCATATTAATCAAAATGCCGAGAAACCACTTTTCCTAGAATTAGGCAGATCCTCCCCCTTTCATGATTTTCACCGATCAACTCCTATAAATAATGGTTATTTGTACTATATATTATATAAAGCAGACCTAAACATCGGCAAAAAGAATAAGTTTCGGAGTGACTCTAGCGAATAAGCTATTATTCACTGTCTCACCAAGTTTTCGTGTCTCACCAAGTTTTGCGAAATTTCAACTGAAATTAGTTAACGCCAACCGCCCGGTATAACAGTGAGTCTTCTGTAAGGAACCGGATGAAATTGTATCTGCCTAGTCTATGTACCCAATTCGTTCAAGGACGAATATGCTCGCGATACGCGTAATCAGCGCCTGTGCCGCATTAACCTGCATTTTTCTCTTGTTTCAGGTAAGTGTTCGAGGCCTCTCCACTCATCCTGCCCACGAGCGGGGACCGTAAGTGTGAATCATCGTTTGTCGAGCGTACGTGCTCGTTCGCGCCGTTTAGTTTTCCACGCCAGATCGATTCGTTCTTGTTTCCATCCAAGTAACATCGGCCAGCCTTGTTCGTGGCCAGCTGGCCGCCGCTCGGCGTCGACGTTGACGTAATCCCGACGAGTCTCCGCTATCGTTTTATCACCGATCGCGCGAGGAAAGTCGAGGGAAGGCTGTCCAGGTTACACGACAGAAAAATCTGCCTCGTATATCGATCGGGATCACCCCCGGTAATTGACAGCCGTTTAATTGCGCCCATAAAGAAGTCGTTCGTCCCATAATTCGGCCGTAAACATATCGTCTGCATTACATTATTGCGCACTGTTACGCAATCGGCCCTCCCACTCTCCGCTTCTCTCGTCTCATTCTCATTTCTTATCGTGCGTCGCGTCCGATGTCGCGCACGATCCTTCTGCTTCTTTTTCGAGTCGTTGGCGCGGACCTCGCTGATTGCGATTTATAATGTCAGCCCATAGCCTCCTGGCACCATGTGCGCAGGACCATTGTCGGGTCGAGAATCGGGGCGGGAATTGGTTTTCAACTCGTGCTCAGCCCGTGTGCCAGCTCCATAGGTGGCGTATACGAAGTGCGGGATGCTTATGGAGAGAGCATGGGAGGCTTGTGAGAAGCGCATGGGGAGCGTATGGGGAGTATATGGGAAGCGTATGGGAAGCGATCGGTAGCCGGGACTCCCGTGGGCGTGTAAACTTCGCGTAGCCGGCGGGTCGTCAGTGTGTACCGTTCGTGCTGGCATTTGCCACGGATAAGTTTCTGCTCGGGAAAACTGGATCCTGCTGGGCGCTGATCTTCGAGCGCGTCTTCATGGCGGAGGGTGGCGATGAGGGAGAAAAAGGTGGAGAGAGAGCGAGAGAGAGCGAGAGAGAGAGAGAGAGAGAGAGAAAGATAGAGAATGAGGGGGTTCGGGGTGGCGAGGCGGCCGAAAAGGAGGGGGAATAAATTAAAGAACGGGTTCTCCCTCACCGCAGGACCTCATTACGTCCGACTTCATTTGTTTTCATTTTAATCGGGGCTCCGTCCGACGGCGGCGGACCAGAATCCAGAACCAGAAACCAGAACTGCGAGAGAGCCCCGGCACCGCCGAATGCTCGAGCCGGATTCCCCTCGCGCGAGAAGGAGAAAAAGTCCGCGGTAGGGGTAACGGCTGGAAGGGGAGGGAAGAGAGACGTAGCGAGAGAGGGCGATAGAGAGAGAGAGAAAGAGAGAGAGAGAGAGAGAGAGAGGAGAGTCTCTGGGACGATGGCACGAGCAGGTCACGCTGCGTACATACGTACGTGTTTGCAGTCGGAAACCGTGAAAAGGATCGGTGATTTGCGATCGGTGGTATCCGTGTCGTTGAGTTAAGAGACTCTCGACACTGCCGAGAGTGCGGAGCGTGCTTTAAAGGCCGAGGGGGATTCGATCTTTCTCACGCACGCACTCTCGCAAGTGCCGAGAGGGCAGGCACGAGTGTGCACGCGCGCCATTGTTCGGAATATTTACCCTCGCGGCCGGGTTATCCGTCTAAGCTCTCTCACGCGTTTCGTCACCGGCTCGAAGGGGGGAAAGAATGCGCGACGGAGGTGGATGAGAGGAAGTTGGCTGGAAGAAGATCCAGATCTCGGCATCGTGATCACTGATAGAGCCGCGTAATCGGTAGGACGATATTTTTCCCGTAATCGAGCCTAACGAGCGTTCATGTTAATGACGCCGGTCGGGAATTTTGCGAGCGGAAAGCTGGAGCGGCGGCGAGGCGTGGCAAGCTGACGTGAGGAGGAAGGTGGAGAAGGGTGGAGGAGGAGGTGGAGAAGAGCGGCGAGCCACGGGAGAAGGGTACTCGAACCTTAAATACCCTTGCGAGCGGCGGAGGCGCATTACGGGACTAAATGCCATTTTTACGGCTCGAGAGGCGATTCGACGCTCGTTTTACGCGCGGCGACTACGCGCTTCAAAATGACCCTCGACGGGTGTCGGTAACTTTCCTCGCCGCAGCCGGCCGATGCGGCAAGCAAAAATCTTCGGGGCCCCGCGCGACGCACATGCGTGCACATATATATTGGGCCGTCGCTCGGCAGAGAAGCGGAGAAGGAAGGATGGTAAAAGAGAAAGAGAGAGAGAGAGTGAGAGAGGGAGAGGGACGACGAACGTGTCGGAGTGGAGAACGTGGAAAGAGAGACGGTACGAGGGGATAACGAGTCACGGAGGCAAAGAAGAGAGGAGAAGGCAAGACAATGAACAAGGGCAAAGGAGGAAGCCGCCTTTATTACAGAGCACGGGCCTCGATGGACAGTCAAACGGACACCTTTTGCCTCTCCTTTATCGGTCCATTTCGTTTTATTACCGTGGCGAAATCGCGCCCCCGACATTAAGCGCATTTCGTTAAAGTAAAATCCGAGTGCGCTCACGATCCTTCTCTGTCTTTCTCTCTCTCTCACACTCTGTACCCGTGATCACCGTAAATCGCACCGTCCAATTGAGCCCGCGGTTAATTAAGGCGCATACCTTCAGTTTTGCGACTCGCGATCCTCTCGCTTCTTCTCCTCCCCTCTCTTGGCCCTCTTCGGCCTCTCGCGTTTTGCGTCAGGAAAGAAGTGTTTTCTGTCGTACTCAACATTGTTACCGGGTGGGATCTTTCTTTCCTCGGGGCGAGAGTCCGTGGTTTGACAGTCTGTTCGTCACGCTCGTTCTCTCTTCCCGATACCTTAAGGAATCCGCTCGCTTGCCCGTAATAAGCGTATTGTTCTCCCAAACGGGCCGGAGAAATCTTCTTCCCCGAATCTCGATGACGGAACGTCAGTTCAACTCGGCCGAGGTACACTTAATTAACCTCCAAAACGGTCAAGTTTCTTTCTCGACACTCCGTTATCTTCGGTCTACATCGAATTGACACTCGCAGTCCGTGTCATCCGCGAGCGGCGGAGAGTGGCCGGCGGCTGATTCATCCGACGATTGACCTTGCCTGCCTTAATCAGCCGATTAATTCCGTGCAAACGAAAGTGCACCTCCGGGGCAGGCTCGCGCGTCTCGTCGATACCTGGAAATGAGGATGGAGAGGTCGTACGTGCCGCGAATCCTTTGAGCTGACAGAAGCTGACAGAAGCGAGCCTGTCCTCTCGACGCCGGCCGATTCGCGGAACGCCGAGAAATTAGCGGCGAGTAAGCGCGACCGAGTCCAATCTGACACGCAACCCCTCCCTCTCTCTTCATGGCGTCTAAGATGTCACAATGTCTCGGCAGTATTAACAGGATCGAAGTATGGAAGAAAATGAAGAAAAACTCCGATCCGATATTTTTAGCCCGAACGGAATCTAACTCAACCCTTCGCGAAGTCGGCGCTATAATAAACGCTCTCGGGTAATTACAGGCGCGCTACCTTCGGCAAGAAATCTCTCAAAAGTCGCATTCTTTTCGGCGGCTTCATGGCGTCTAAGATGTCACAGGATCGGCCGAAGTTTCGCAGAAATGAAGGAATCCTTCAATCGCATCCGATATTTTTAGCCTGAACGGAATCTAACTCAGCTCTTCATGAAGTCGGCGCTAAAATAAATCGCGCACTGCTCGCGAGTAATTAGAGGCGCGCTACCTTCGGCAAGAAATCTCTGAGAAGTCGCATTCTTTTCGTCGGCGGCCAGCGTCGATTGCGTAACAGAGCGCAGTATCGCAAACAGTGAGTGCATTAAGGAAACTCGCGCGAGCCTCGAATCTCACGGTTGCAAGGGGTAGAGAAAGAGAGAGAGAGAGAGAGAGAGAGAGAGAGAGAGAGAGCCTTGTCGGGCGTGTTCCGGAACGGGCAAGAGACGGTTGGGAAATTAGTTGGAAAAACGAAAAGGCTCGTGCTGCCGGCCGATGACAAAACTTTCCTGGAAGCCGAACGTACGGCGGCGGCTTTCGCGCGAACGCGATCAACACCTGCTGGAGAATGACGGGAACGGGTCCGCCTCGGGTAGCTGAAGACGGAGCGAAGGTGGGAAGGTAGGCAAGGGATCGGGGGGAAGGACGACCGAGTCTCGAGCGGAAGAGAAAGAGGCCCAGAAAAAGGGCCCTGATACGTGAGGGAAGCGCGTGAGATCGAATTCGAGATGCGAGCCGGGCCGACTTTTTTTGCCAGCGCCGCGGAAACGCTCGAAACAATGTTCGCCGCGGCCATAAAGAAATCAGCTTTATAACGTGACGAAGTTCGGCAAGTCGATCAATCGGTAACTTTCACGAGGCCGACCGCGGCTCTCGGGGGCCCGACGGGGCCCGCGGGGTGCGTTCGCCATAAAAACGGGATAAATCGGCGACGTCGCGCATGAATTTCAAATCGGCCGTTATTGTCGGCTTTCCTGCGCGTCGCGGCCCGTACTGGGAAAGCAATTTTTGTCCCTCGTGTGCGCGTGTCGCGCGCACGATTACGACCGTTTACGCTCGCTTCGTCCCGTAGGAAGGAGAGACCCGGGCTTGTCATTTCGGAAAGCGGACGATGTAACTGCCTGGACGAGCGGGCCTTAATGGCCGATATTAAATTTCGACACCGCGCGTCAAATTTCTACTTTGCGCGAAGGTTGGGACGTCCATGTCAGGATTGAGAGACGAGTGGCACAGAAATCGTATCGGGCAATTCAAATTCCTTCATGGTGCATCGAAGGGCGGAATGAATCAGCGACCGGCTTCGATTTAGGTATCTTTGGCGTACTCGCGAGTGCACGGTCGTTAATAAGCGCCGAAAAGAAGTCGAAAAGAAGGAGCAAAGAAGAAAGAACAGGGTCAGAGCGGGCGACAAAAAGAGAGTCCGTGAGTTTTCGAAATCGCGCGCCGTCCGGCTCGTAAATATTGGCCAATTTTATTGCCCGCCATGGGAGGCAAGAAGGGGCGGGTGGGTCGTGTGGGCCCCTGTCCTCGCGAGATATCGATAATAAAAAAGGAAGTGACGGGCGCCTGCACGGTCGGCTCATACGACAGATCGTTCGGCGGATCGTTCGGCAGATCGTACTGCGAGATCGTACGGTGAGATCGTACCGGGAGATCGTTCGGTAGATCGTACGCGAGATCTACCATAGTCCGCTCTGTATTCATGGGGAGCAGCGGGCGTCGGCGAAAGGTATTTTATCGGAGGAGGCCGCGAGGCAGCGACAAGCAGTAAAATCAAGTGCTCCAGTTTTATGGTGTCGGATACACCACCTTAACACGTGTTTACTCGTACTACCTTCCCGTACGGTGGGGGACACGTTCTCCGCTTCTCTCCATCTCACTGCCTCTCTCACTCTCGAATCCATCCTCTCTTACCACCGCCGCCACCCCCCCCCCCCCCCCCCCCCCCCCTCCTCTCATTCTCATTCTCCTTCCTCCTCTCGCGTACAGCTTCCTTCCCTCGATTAGGCCACGGTCCGCTGACCACGTGACCGGCGTCGATAAATCCTGCCGCGACTCGAGTCCTTCTGACTTTTTCGCTGATAACGGCGCCGGGCGACGGTACGCTCGATTCGACACGCGCATGCATATCAACCGTACGTATCCCTCCACACGTCCGCTAACGCAACCTGCATCGCTCTTACGTCGAAGCATGCCTTCGCTTTCCTACAGGCGCCTTTGATCCGAACTCCCTCTCTCCCCCCTCTCGCCGACCTCCCCACCCCTTCCCAGTCTGGCCGCCGTCAGGTGATCTACTTTCGGTTATCGTGCCGGGCATCTTAATTCGGGGGGATAAATCATTACGGCGCACAATTAATCGCCGCGCCGGCAGCGGCCTGTCGGTTTCGACACTTTTTCATCATCGACGGCGACAGGACGGCTGCCTCTGATAAGAATCGTCCGAGTGATTTCGGCCGGGCTGATCTCTGGGTGGCGGGATGAGTTCGATGTATTGTAGCAGGCGGGAAAAATCGGACTCGGGTGGGCCGGGATTCGAACCTGAGTCTCCTGATTGCCGGTCGGTTGCTCTATTCAACTATACTACCCAAGCTCTTATCCGAATTCTCTCCGCTCGTGCCCTTTATTCTGACACGTTTTCATCCATCCATCCTCTACTACAGTATACCCTCTGTTTCCTTTGCACATTCGATTCCGTCGAAAGTCCAATATGGAAGGTCTTTGTCTCTGACGATCGACAGGTGACTCGAGTCTTACAGTTCCATTCTGCTGAAGCCCACGAAATGGTAAACGTGATAAACGTGCCTGTGATAAGAAACGTCCGAGTGATTTTCGGCCTGGCTCTGGGTGGCGGGATGAGTTCGATGTACACCCTCTGTTTCCTTCGCGCACATTCGACTACATCGAGAGTCCAATATGGAAGGTCTTTGTGTCTGACGATCGACAGGTGAGTCGAGTCTCACAGTTCCATTCCGTTTAAGCCCACGAAATGGCAAACGTGATAAGGGACCGTGATGTCATATCTCGTGGATCTCGCGCAATATCACACTCTCAAGGTCCGGGGCCCGGTGATCGAGCCGATACCGACTGGAAATGGCTGGAAACGGATACAGAGGCAGAAGGCCGGGATGGAAAAAAAGTGAAGCCCACATTTCGCCCGCTCTCCTCTGCGCTCGCGCGATCTAAATCGACGCCCTCGTCCGCGGGTAGAAGTCTTCGACCGGCTACGTCATCAACTAGCTTTGCACGCGCGCGCGCGCACGACTCTTTCACGGCGCCTTTCCACCTTCGCGATCACGCGCGGCCAATTCGTCGCCCACGATCGCTACGCTAATCGACACGCACGGACACGCACACACGCTCGGGGTCTCTGTTCTGCCTCGTTTTTTCGCTCTTTTCTGCCTACCGACTCCGGTGCGCGATCCTATCCGATCCGGAGGACTACGTCATACAGGTGAATGCGTCGGCGTATGGGTCCGCGGATCAACAGCTTAGCTACAGTTTGCTGCCTTATAAACAGGTATCCTTGCCGCGAGACGTCGCGGGAAAATATTCCAATCCAACGGGTGATCGTTAGACTCGACGACGGTTGATCGGTGATCAACTTCGAGGCGCGATAAAAATTTACGTCGGTTCCAGAATCAAGTAAATCGTACCAGCTATCGGTTCCTGGATCAGGTCCATCGTGAATTGAAATCGATCCCCAGAGATCGGCAAGGATAATGTCGTAAAGCCGCTGATAAGCTGAGAACGATCCTGGGAGCGTAGGATCTCGAGGACGTTGGTTGGAGGTAGAGCACTTTACGACTTGCCGATCACCCGTTAGGTGCCGATTTGCGGAGGCCGGCGCGGAGGCAGAACTCGTCGCGTGGGTCGCTAGCTGAGGCTGATCTGCCCTTCCCAACGCGTCGGAAGGATCAGGAGTCTCGATCCCGGTCGGGAGGTGCCACGCGATCGATGCCGATCGGCAGTGTTTCTCCGCCGTCCTCGCGTCCGCCAACGTGCCCATCCGCGTAGCGGAATAGAGCGGAACCGAGCGGAACCGAGCGGAACCGGATCGGAATCGTAGCGGGAGTAAGTTAAGCAAGAGAGCTCGCGTCCGTCGAGTCGGAGGAATCGTTATCGGGCGCGGCGGTCATTACTATCATCGTCCTCGGCCCAACCGGCGCCGCCATCTTTGACCCAGAGAAGGCGCGGGCCTCCTCCAGCATCTTGGGCAAAAATCGGTGGCCAGACGCTCCGGCGGAGGCGGGAGGTAAGGAGAAAGAGTAAGAGATCGACGGCGGTGGTTGACGGGGATCATCCAATCGGAAGGATCGGATGACGCCACCTGGTGGGGACCGCGGCTACCTACAGCCAACCTACTGGCGACCGTTTCAAGGTGACAAGGTATCCTACTCGCATGCCAACCCGGCCGCGTCGCAACGCGCCTTTCGACGTCGGGCACCGTCGATCGATCGGTATCCGCAACCGATCGGCCCGCCATTCTTTTCTGCGCGCGCCAATTTACATCGATCGTGCCATCCCGCTTAAATCCGAATAGTTCGACGATTCAATTTTCGTAGTCTCCGTGCGCATTTCTGGGCGCGGGATCGATTTGTCGGCGAATTATTTCCTCTCGGCCCATAATGCTGCGCGAGAATATTATTCGATCGTTCCCGTCTGACATTTTCCCCGACGTTAATATCGCGCGTTGGTATTCCTTTTGCGGCGCCGCTCGCGCCTCGCCGAGGCGTGATTTATCGCTGTTTTCCACCGGGTTAAAATTATTATCGGCCTCTATTGGTTTTCAAGATCACAGGTGAATACATTATCCGCCGCCGCGGTGAGTTACGCACTCCTTGGCCGCTTGGCGTGCGTTTTACTTCGATCGGGCCGGAATCTGCGGCGTCGATCTCGATGAAATCGAAGGCGAAGGGATTCGCGTACAGAGCCAATAAGAGAGGATACGTGTATATGTAGAGAGAGAGAGAGAGAGAGAGAGAGGAGGTTGAGCGGTATATCCGAGCGTAGAATCAATCAAGATGTTACCGCGCGACACTCATTAGGGGAGATTCCGCGAAAGATACAGAGTACGAGGCCGGCATTCGTGCCAGGTTACATCTTAATTTTCGAATCTCTCGCCGGAATCCACGCCCATCGCGTGCCGCCGGCTCGTTAAATCATTAGCAACCGCAGACCACGTGGCCGCCGACAATCCTCCCGGCTCCGATTCGGCCGACCCGCGCCGCGTATAATGCACCGTAATTTCGGGGCCCAATGACAGTTTCGGGAGGGCCTCATCCTCCCCTCGTAGAACTTATCTCGGATCTTTGCGGCTTCGCGCCGCAGGTATGCCGCTAATAAAGCCGGACAACATGCCGGGCCAGATCAGTCAGCGAGACTTCCACTGGCATATCGATCACTGGAGAAGAATTCCTGGAGAACTTCGAGCTTCGCTTCCGGAATTCTGTCCCTTGTCGGACCTCGACGATGAATTTGTCGACGGACGTATGTCGGAAGGGAAGAGGGGAGAGATAGAAGCTGGAGGCAGAGGTCGACGGATGATGGCAGAAGTCTGCGATGCGAGGAGCCGAGTCGAGGTTCGAAGGTGGAAAGGAAGAAGAGGCGGTGCGCCGAGCACAAAGAGCACTTTGTGTGCAAATTTATTGCACAAGCTGCAGGCGGCACTTACGCGGGAATTATTTAGACACCCGTTAGGACGCTCCTCGATTAGGCAAGCACGCGCGTTCTCGCGCCTAACAAGCGACTCATTTCGGCTTCGGTCGCTTTGTACCTCTTCCTGATGGAAGACAACGATGAATCCTCGAAATTCACGAAATTCGTTAACAGTTCCACTTTTCCCCGCTGTCGGGTCATTACCGCCGAAAATTGGTCTGTACTCGAGCGGGCCCGGGCGCGTTTTCAATTTCGCGCGGCCGTAATGTCCCTGGCGAGATGATTGGAGAAAATGAAGAACGGCGTTGACAGGCGGGCCAATTTCTCCGCGTGCGACGTGTCCCGTGCAATTAGTCACGTATATGAACGAGAGAAGTCGAGTCGAGGTCGGCCGACGCTACTCGATATCGGTTCCGCGAACGTTCGGCGCTTCGCGCGAAGTTCGATCGACAGCGGCTAGATCCGATCGAGCGGCGATATGTATTCAGGAAGTGGACTTTCGCACGGCGCCAAAACCATATTCCGATAAATTCCAGCGAACGCCGCGCTCTCCTTTTGAAGCATAGGCGCACTCGGCCGAGAATGGAGCTGACGGTATGGATCGTCGTAGCGGAATACGACCGGAATACGAGCGGAATTCGAGCGGATACTCTCTCGAGTCCCAACTGACCCAAGGAAGGTGGGCGACTCATCGTTACGACGAATGACAATGAGCGGCCGAATTTCGACGAGCCTGTTTGACGAGGCCCCGAGGCTGCGACGGGGTCGGCGTGGACCCGGGCGAGACCCGCGCTTTCACTTCAAATGACGAATAATTTCGCATAAATTCTTTCGGGGCCAGTTTGCGCGGCGGACCGCGGGGCTGCGTACCTTATTATATCCTCGTTACCGATCTCGCGGCGTCGCTTTATTCCATATTCGCCCCTGTATGAATATTGATACGATGCAATTTAACGTAACGAATGAGATCGTAAATCTCGGGCGAAATTAATTAAGGTGGAAGAGAGCGAAACGCGGGTGCACCTCGGTGCGACTGGTCCAAATTGTACGCGGAGAAAAGATGGCGACTCCTTTCCTCGTGTGCCTCTCCTCTCCTCTCTTACACTCTCTCTTGTTCACTCTTTCTATCTCTCTCTCTCTCGCTTCTTCCTTCACTCCATCACCCTCTCCCCGGCCCGCCCCCTCCTCCACCCTTCCCATTTGCACGGGTAATTCTGCAAATCGTAATTGAATTCGAAACCTCGCTCGCCATTCAAGATCATTCGTCAAAGAAATGAATGGGGTGAGTAAGGATTTTTTTACCCTCCGCACGAAACAACAATTCCCTCCGTCCCCGTCCATCCTGTTACACTTTACACGGGACTCTCGGTATGCCGTCCGCAACGAAAAGGCTCCTATCAATTCCCGACGCCCCGTAGGATGACTCTGAACAAAAAGATCCGTCTAGGTTTTACGACGATCATCAGAAGTAAAGTGATTTAGCTAAGACGACACTGGAGGACATCTACTACTTCGCACCTGTTTCTAATCGTCCACGCAGCTTCTAATCGCGGGAGGCCTACGCGCTAATGTGTAGTAGTATTCGCCGTAACGATCGTCATTTCGATTTTGCTGGAAAGACGTACGTATTCCTCTTAGGGCCGACAATGAACGTCAGAAAGCGAAGCAAGCCGCTGAACGTGCACAATGATCATCGACCGTCCGAGCCTCTCCTAATGAGCACGTGTCGTTTCGAGGAACATTGCTTTTTCACCGAGTTCCGTATAAAACGTATCATTATCCTTGTACCAGCATCCCCGAGCGACCTTTGTCGCGGCAATGACTTTTTAATCGAGAGCGTCGTTCCATTCAATGAGCCGGGCAATTATCGCGAGATCTCTTCCCAAACTGTATTATACCCATACGGGAAAGAAAGACAGAAGGAACGAACGAAGAATCCGTCGTGCGACTGTCTCATTGTCGAGCTAGCCGTGACGCAGACGTCCTCAGACCTTCTTTCCGGCTACGTCGAACTCTTCCGGCACGAGACAAAAGATGCTCGGAATCTTTATCCCGAAAGCATTTCGAAGCCTGAGAGAGTCCGAGCTCGGGCAAGATGGCGCGCGCGGAATGATAAATTCGCGGGCGCTCCATTAATTCCATTCGAAGCTTCAATTATTCAGGCACTCCCCCCCTCTTTTCTCTCATCCCTCCCTGGTCCCCTTGTCACTTCGCCTCCCTCTCCCGCGGGAAGGCAATTCTCGCCCGGGTCGGATACTCTCGCCGCTGTCAGACATCGTGCGTAGCGAAAGTTTAATTTGCACCGTCCGAATTTTAATGGAGCCCGACATATTGTGTCTTGGTTGGTAATTCCTGTCGGATTTAAGGTGCCCCTCTCGCCCCGGCCCCATCTCACTCCTCGGCCTCCCCTCCTCTGGCGATGAGAGAAGACGAAGGAACGCGGACGCGCAGCTCCCGGCTTCGGCCGAGCTGCCGACAATCAAAATGCTGGGAGACCTCGTCGTTCGTCGGGACGCGAGATAAAGTCAATCTTCCCCGTGGCACGTCGTTTGTTGCGTATTCGCCTTTAAGCGGCCTCGTGGGGGCCTCTCGTACGATCGTACCGATATTAAAATGAGTCCGACGCCGAGGAAGATGCGCTCGGGTCGCCGATCGCCTTTAATACGCGCCCTTTCCGTTTCCTTTTTCCTCACTTTTTCCCCTCACCTCTTTCCTTCCTACAAGCTTGCTAGACGTTATCGTTCGTCCCTCGTTCTCCGCCCGATTTATTCCAGCGATCCCAAGCGCGCGACAGGCCGCTCTCGTTTTCGGCTCTCGCGACCGATAATGCCGAGAGGAAGATGAAGCGGCCTACTATGCAAATCCGAGCGCGTCCTCGTCGGCCGTCCGGAATTCATTCCGGATAGAGCCCCGAAACTCGGATAACGAAAGTTATCCGCAGACGATGGCCCGAGGTCGGGAGAAAACGAAGTCGGCGTCGAACAATGAGAGTCCGCGCGGCACGTCACCGGTCTCCATTGACGATTCGCGTTACGGACTCGCAGATACGTGCGCGGAGTCTCCCGAGGCCCCAATACGCCGTAAATTTAGGCAAGTAACGAGGCGACTGTCGAAAGTGACTCGAAATAAACGACAAGGATACTTTCGCCCCACCTCCGTTGCCTCTCTCTCTCTCTCTCTCTCTCTCTCTCTCTCTCTCTCTCTCTCTCTTTCTCTTCCTCTGTCTCTTTCTTCTTCATCCTTATACCTCCACCGCCTCTTCTTCCCCCCTCGCCCCCCCCCCCCCCCCAGCCGCCCCTGTTTTCGATGCAACGACCAGGCCGTAAATCAAAAAGCGCGACTCTCGCGAAAGTGCGCGAGAAACGAGAGGAAAAGAGATTAAGCGCGACGGCGCGCGAGGGGAGTTTCGGAGATCCGAGGTGGAGATTCGAGAGTAGACTAGAGAGAGAGAGAGAGAGAGGGGGGGGGGAGGGGGGACTTGAGGAGAGACGGAAGTGACGCGCGCCCTCCCAACGCCGGGATAAATCATGGACGGTGTAAATTAAAGCAACGCTGCTCTCTCGCCTTCGCAAACCTACACACGCTCTCACAAGCACTCACACTGACGCACACCGGAGCACACACCCTCCCACCCGGGACCGTCGTCCTCGTGATCCTCTTATTTTCCCGCCTCCTCGACCCCTCCTTCTTTTTTCGCAAAGTGACTTATCGGCCGGGAAGCGGCCGCCTTCTCGGAAGCCGCGGCCGGAATGATAAATAAAGACGACCGGACAAATTGTATCGGGGAAATAAACCGGGTTCGATCGGCCCCGACGGTTTCGTCCCGAGCGTCGGGAACTTCCACGAGATCCCTCCTCGCGCTGCGGGGGGAGATTAACGAAGAAATTACGAGCCGAGCGTAATTCAATTAGCCGCGCGTCGCCGATAAGAGTCCGGCTTTTGTCCGGCGGAAATAAGAGGAAGCGGACTTGGGGAGCTCGGAAAGAAAGCGAGGCCGATCGACCCGGTCGTAGACTCGTCTTCGCTCTACATATTCGGAGAGTGAGGACTGCGGAAGATTTTGAATTCCCTTTGCGTGCGCCGGCTGTTACGTCGTTCGCGACCGGCGCGTTTCATAATGAATAAAGGTAGCGGCGGCGGAGGCGGCGGTAGAGGTAGAGGCAGAGGCAGAGGTAGAGGCGGCGGCAATTTCGCATAAATAGAGAAACCTGGAACGGGGCTCAGCTCGTGGCCGTAAGTCGCAGGAATGGGAGCGCGATCTTCCCACGCGGCCAGATGTGTCCCTGCGGCGGCCGCTGTGTATACCTACCGTGTTACACCGGCCGACGTGTAACACGTCGGCGAGTACACAACGGCGACGAGATGATCCTTCTCCCTCGACCGCCCTCCTCTCCCCTCCTCCGCTCAATCTCACTTCCAGCTGTCCAGCTTTGATCTGTTCCTCCGCTGCGTGCGCGGCCGTTTCGTTGCGCGCGGTTGATAGAATTGTAGCGCTTGACGATGAGGGCAGAATCTGGCTTGGTAGGAGTGGTCATTGTTGATTTCAATACTTTTGTGTTATCGTAAACCAGAGAGGCTCTAATCGATATTATAGAAAGATTATCATGAAGTCATAAACGACAGTTCGTAGTAACACCGACACCTGCGTCGAGTCCCGATGAAAGGGTCAAAATGTCGATTGATGAAATTGTAGCGCTTGGCGATGGCAGCAGAATCTGGGTTGATGGAAGTGGTTATTCTTGATTTCAATACTTTTTTGTTATCGCAAACCAGAGAGGCTCTAATCGATATTATAGAGAATTTCTCATAAAGTCATAAGACAGTCCACAGTAACACCGACACATGCACCGAGGCATCCTAGGAAAGGGTCAAAGTGTCGAGGACGATCCCAAGGTGCAATCTACCCCCTACCTACTTTTCACGATCACGGGCATTCACGCTTCGCGTAACGCAGCTCCAACTCCCCCGCTTCGCAGAGCTCGCACCTGCTCCGACACGATCGGCCGACATCTCGGCCATAATTCTCGCCTGCCCGTTTTAATTGGTGTCGCAGCGCCCGGTCCGAATCCCGACTTGACGAACGTCGACTATCCACGCTCTACGCCTATTCCTTACAATGGATGGGCTAGGCTCTACCTCGCTCAGCGAGAACAAAGATCAAAGCGAGAGTCGCGCATCTGCATTCCGCCGCGGATAAGGTCGATTCCCGGCATCGGATCGGCATTACACAGGTGTCTCTAATTGGTTATTTATAAACGATCCTTAACCCGCGCGCTGATTTACGGGCGCCTCGACGGCCGGCCATCCGATGCCGCACGCGATCGAAGCCTACTGCGAGCCAGCGCTAGCTGTCGAGCCAATTACAATCGTCCGATGGCACGTAATCTTAGTCATCGGTCAGCAGCTGCGCTCCTCGAACGAGAAGACTGATCCTTCTGACGGCTTTCGGGACGGGGAAAAGTCCCGACCTCGCCGACAAGGTTGCGCGACGGTTTTGCCGTCGACGCCGACGTCGAGGATGACAGCCCGACGCTTTCAAGGGTAATGAGTACGCAGCCAGCGATCGCGAGGAAGAACGCTTCGTAAAACTCGCCGCTCGAATTAAACGTACATACCGATTAGCCTTCTTCTGGGCTCCGAGCGTCCGGATGCTGCCACGCGCGGAGATCGATGCTTTCAGCGGGGGGCGAAGAGAGGGCGGGGAAAGATCTTAGAAAGTCGACGACATCCTGACCGAGAATCGTTTCACGTTGTGGTTTATGGCTGCTTTCGACGTCCGCGACGTCGTTGTCGCCGTTAAGAATGCGCAAGAAGTCAGGTGATTTAATGGAAACGCGTTCCCACGCATAAGCGTCCGCTAGCGTATGCGCCCTTCTTTTTTCTCCCCTTTTTCTTCATCCTCCCCCTCGGAACGCGCAGCTCGTCTGCCAACCAAATAACGTTAGGTGCTGCTCATTAATTCCAACAGTCGATTCATTCTGCTTTAACCTGTTAATGAATGCGATACCACTTTGTAGTTCGTACGATTTTTCGCCCGCTGTCTCTGTATTCTCGAAACGTGTACACTGATCTGTATGTAGACGTGTCTTGAGCATGTTCTTTATAACCGGCACGCTCGGCATAATGAGGTAGAAGCTATTTGTGCTCATTGCTAATTTCGCTCGGAGAAGAACAACCTCGCCGCGAAGTCTCGGGCCATGAAAGAAAGCTTTCACGATTCAATTATCGATACCCCGCGACGTTGACGTGATTACGTCAATTGTCAATTGTGAGGTTTTCAGTTACACGCGGAGGCCGCAATGGCCGGGTCCGGTCATCGACGAAAGCGCAAAATCATCGGTGAGGTCGCCAGGCAACGTTTCTCGCCAACAATGTCGAACGTGCCTTCACCGATCCGACTGCATCCCATTAACGTTCGAACAATACTTCCTCTGTTTAAGTTCCCTCGCGAAGCCTCTCCGTTGTCGGGCATTTAGCCCCGATAAAAATAATTTTTCGCGTGACGCAAGCCGTTGTCGATCGATAGATCGTTCCAACGCTGGATGGATCATTGCGACGTTTCGACGGATCATTCCGATTCCTGACCCGCTCCCGTCGACTTTAGCCGGACGAAACGAGCCTTAATCGCTTAACGGGCATGCTAATGTCGGACATGGCGCATATCGTTGGCCCGGATACGATAAATCTTCCCTTGGAAAATCTGCCCGATTCGCGTTCGATTCCCACGTCAGTCACGCTCGTTAGCTTTTTCACCGTATACGCTGCTAGGCGTTATTGTTCCGCTGCGTGTAGCTTTGCGATTATTCTCCCTCTCTCTCTCTCTCTCTCTCTTCCCCCACCCCCTTTTTTCTCCCCGCATCGTTCAGATACGGGACGCACCTGTCGAGACAAGAAGGACGAGAATTGTTCGAACGCTGAAACGTCGTCGTTTACTTCGGGCTGATTGCTGTCCGTCCCGAAGAGTAGCTGCACACGACGTTCGACTTGGACGGTGTCAGTCCCCACTATGAACGACTGCGTCCATCAGCAGCCCCCTCGCCCTCCAACGTCGTACTTAGGAGACCCACCTTGAAGTTGACGATTCCCGCGCCGGTAATCGAGCCAGTTACGTACGACGTACGACGTACGACTACATCGTAGGCTAACAAACGAGCTGATCGGGGCGCGCCTATCGTCACCTGGGCCTGACCCTAGATCGATATCCGCTGGAACGCACCTCCATCTTGAAATCGTACGATCATGGAAAATCCGTTCCAATTCCACCTATCTGACGTTCGGATAAGAAGGGAAATGAACTGGCTCGATGTAATCGGAGCTAAAAGACGGTGGAAGTCCTCGCGAATTGTGCGGCCTGTTGGGGCCTCAAGGCCCTCCTGCTCACTTTCCAGAACCGTCGGGCACGATCGGCAACAAGAGAGGCCGCTGATCAATAGCTATTGGTCGGCGGGGAGCCGTCGTGTCGCCGGCGCGGTGGCGATGTCGTCAATTTTTTTATTACCGGCCCGAACACGCGGCCAGGCACGCACGCACGCACACCTGCACGGCGCACGGAAGAGACACGGCACATGCGTTCGCGAGGTAGGCCTACCGAGAGTTCCTTCACGTTGGATTTCGTTACCGCTGGCCTGCCTGCCGCACGGTTGCCTGCCTGTTCTGCCCGTTCTGCCCATGGTTGCCTGCCTGCTTCCGACTAACGTTCGCTTCTTTGCTCCCGCTGACGGCTCTGGCCAGGACAATCCGCGTGAGCCCGTTAACTCTTTAATTCTTCGCGGCCATTATCTGCCTTCGTGAGAAGTCGCCGATCATTTTTTCTCTCTCGTGAGAGTAAACGTGACAAAAATCCCTCCTGATATCCAGCGGCGGCTAGTCCATCCTCGCCTTCTTCTCTGGAAGACACGTCGGGCGTGTCCGTAAAATTAGTGTTCTTGCCGCGAGCTTTTTTTACGCCCCAACAGCGATCGACTCCCCTGATCCGATCGGCATGCCGAGCACGTAGAAGCTTCCTGACGGGATGTCTCGTCGAGAGTGACTCCTGGAAGATTTCACAAAGTGCTGCCACGTGTTCATCAGCACCCCTCCCCTTCTCTCCCGACCCCCTTCGACGAAAGTCACCCTTTTAACGAGCAGGCCTATACCTCCGATCCTCCCAGGTCCCTCCGATCGTTCCTCGCCTCCTTCTTCGGGAACAATAGAGGCCGCTGCCACGGCGGGAGTTAATCTACATACGCAAATTCCCAACGATAGATCTTGAGCGGCGAGAGAGGAGGCGGCTCGCGTATTTGCTGGACGTGCGCGCGCGCGCGCGCGCTCGCGTACGTCTTCAACAATGGGTGCCGGCCAATCCCTGAAGGAAGGACAATAAGCGCGGCTTGATAGTTATTGTAGCTAGTCCAGTTTGCGTCTCTCGCGGGCCGAAAGAAAAGCGACGAGAGAAGGCGAGGCACCTCAGGGGGACGAGGATAAAAGTCGACCGGGGGCAGACCGATAAAAGTGGCCACTGCCGAAGAGGGAAGGTGGGGTGGATGAGGAAGAGGAGGAGCCGTTTCAAGTAAATAATTGCGCGAACCGAGGCATAGGTTAGATGGTCTTAAGCCGGCTTCATTCGCAACGGAAGGAGGTATAGGGACGATCGTGATCGATAAATCGTTTTAAGGCATATAATGGGACGGGCAGTCCTCTCTCTCTCTCTCTCTCTCTCTCTCTCTCTCTTTCTCTGTTAGGAATATCGCAATGCGACTTTCTGCACTCGATCCCCCGCACCCCCTACGCTTCAATAGACCATTCGAGAGCATCGTGATCCGGCGGGACCCTTAAGTCAAACCTCCTTAACCCGACATTTTCGTTCCGGCGAGGAGGAGCCAATCGAGATAGACAAAAGTGGGAGCCTCGTTCACTATCTGGAAGTCGGTCGGATTTTTGCTGGAAAGCCGCTGTGGGAAATTACGCTCGTGCTCGCCGACGAGGGACGCGTAAGCATGACTCTCGATCGAATAACAAGTGAGAGAGAGACAGACAGACAGAGAGAGAGAGAGACAGGGGAGTTCGTACGAACTAAAGGAATGGTACGTAGAAGGCAAATGAGTCTAATACGCGATTCTCAGCGGCGTGTAACTGTTCTCCATTCATATCGTTCGCACCGATCGTGGCCGTCGAAGGCGGAGCAGTCTACGCAGGGGAACTCTCTCCCCTTTCGGCTCCCGAGGGTTCCCCAAATGGGATGTTCTCAGCGGTATAACTCGGGCAGGTGCCCCGACTCGCAGGTGGCGGAAGGTATGGTAGGCACGGAGCGTCTTTTTTTCGTCTCCTCCCGCGCGCCAGACAGAAAGCCCGAGAGAGTGAGAATGAGAGAGAGAGAGAGGGAGAGGGAGGCCGGAGGCGAGGAGGACGAGGATAAGGAGGTGGCACGGATCCATGTTTTCCGTAACCCAGGTGGCACGACGACCTTTGAGGTCGATGCACCTCGCTCGCTCCACTCGACGGCGTCAAAACAAGACTGGCCGATACGACGTGCCAGTTCAGTTTTCTTCGCCGGGAACGGTTCCCACCGTCTAGCCACCCTGATGCGTACCCTCCTCCCTGAGGAAGGAGAGGAAGGAGAGGAAGGGCGCCTCCCTCGCCCTTCCCTTCCTCTACCCCTCTTACTCTATCGCATTATTCTCTCGCTCGCGTCTCCTCTCTCTCTCTCTCTCTCTCTCTCTCTCGGTCGCTCGATCGCTCGCTCTCTTCAAGTCTCTCTCGCCTCCTCCGCGTTGGCCGCGGTGCTCGCGATTCTCGGAAGCCCGCGAAGGCGCAGCGCTGTCTGGCCGAGCCGGGACTGCTCGTCTGCTCGAGGCACAAATACCTACAAAGGTGGCAGGGCGCAGAGAAGGGAGATGGGAACCAGAAGAAGAAGAGGAAGAAGAGCGAGGGAGAGAGGCGAGAAACGAGGTGGAGAGAGGAAGAGATCAGAGAGAGCGAGAGGGAGAGGGAGAGGACAGTAGCAGAGGCAGAAGCAGCAGGAACAGGCGAGTAAAACCAGGCTGGATCACCCGGCTACCTTGCCAGGCAGAGAGATACCTACGGTATAAAAGCCCGCGGAGAGAAGAGCCGCTTCTAAGTAGCTACGTGATCAGCGATAATAACGCGACTTGGAAACGTGGAAGATCGTCCCTCTTCTCCGGCCTTTGCTATTGGCGACGCGTACACGCTATATCGCCGGTCGTTTGGGTTACCGGCACCGTCTTCTCTCCTCTGACTCTGCCACTACTCTGCCACTTCTCTGCCACTACTCTGCCACTACTCTGCCACTAGTCTGCCACTACCACGCCAGCCACTATTGCCAGCCACCACCGACATAGGCCAGCTTACCGCTCCGGCGCATCGGTTTAGGTCCTCTATCCCAGCGGCATCCGAGAGTGCCTTCTTCCAGTTCCCGGAAACGGGCAGCTAACGGCCGACGGTAAATGTCCACCTGTTCTTCTTCTTCGACGTCTCCGATATCCCCCCCACCCGCCGCTTGATTCATTTGCAATATCGCGCTCTCGAGAGTCAGGAGAGAAGACCGCTGACGTTCGTCCCGCGATCCTATTGCTCCGACGATCGCTTCTTCCGACTCGAGTCAGCCTGAAGTATTGCGGCTAGACACGATATTCCTTCGTTTGCCCATGACCGATCGCTGGCCTTATCTGTTAGGCTCCCGATCCTCGAGTCGTTACTCGAAAATGATTCGACCCACCGCCTTGAGGAAGTCATTCGTCCCAGCGCGACGTTGCGCCTAGTATCAGGATCGTTTCACGGTTACTTAACGAGCTGTTTGCCAACGGCGGAAGGTGTCCATAGGTGAGATCTGTCAGGTGTCTCGATCGACTGCCTAATATTTTAGCTATGATACCGTTGCTTCCTCGTCTGGAATAGCGACGCGGCAGGACAAGAAGAGAGACTCCAGCGAGCTACTCGGACATCACTGGGTGGAAGACGCGAGTAATTTACTTCGCAGAACGCTGGACTCTGTCATAGCAGCACCACCGCTAATGATATACTGCTTAATTGGCCCCATTCCTCATCCTGCCCGCCGCGTCCCGAAACGAAAATAGACGCCGTTCCTTGCGCGGCGCGCCATTCTCGATTCACGACAGAAGCCGCACTCGTCATCCGCCGCGCTACTAATTTACAAGCTCCCCGACATTCGACCCGCGAACTATCACCGGCGTTTAATCTCGCCGATACCGAGACGAGAATTTCTCCGGCATTCGCGTAATGGCCCGACACGCTCGTAAGCTGAATCTTTCATCGACCCAGCTGTCAATCAGACGATTTTCAAGGAATAAGAAGACTTGGCAGGATGACGCTCGATGATCCGTCAGTACCTTTATGAAGTCCCAGGAGCATCTACCCAACCAAGTTCAGCATTCCCTTTATCTCCGAACCAGTCCAGGCAGGAATCCTGGTCCTGGCCGGATCGCGGTTGGTATCGGCCGTGGCTGGTATTTCCAAGCTTATATCGGAACGGTTAGGTTGCGCCCGATACAATAGGGCGGCGATCGTTTGTATCGGGGGACCCGACTCGTCCCGGGGAATATCTAACCGCGCGTTGCCGATTTAAACCGCGATTTTGCTCGTTGCGCGCTCGCGTCCGAGAGGAGTCCCGGGATTCCAGGAGCATCCATCAGGCCTCGTCAAACCAGCCGACGCATCAGTGGATCGGCATTCATTGGCCATGGGGAGAGAGTGAGAGAGGGATGGGGCAGGGAGGGTGGGGAAAGGGAGGGAGGAGAAGGGAAGAGCCCTCTCTCGACGTCGTCCTCGTCGTCTTCGTCGTCCTCTTCTACACAAAACCTCCTCCCGATTCACTCGGCCGCTGTACTCGCGTACGAACGCACACGCATGCAGCCCGTGCCGGACTCGCTCGTTCTCGCGCGCTCATGCCGGGGCCCTTCCTTCCCTCTGGCCGGCAAGAAAGCCCCGGAGTAAAAATACGGCGGCACAATCAGCTGACAGATCAGCCGACGCAGTAAATATTCTCATCGAATCACGGCGCAACGAACGTGCCTTGTCAAAACTAACGACATTCTCGTGACCACGGAGAATCTCCCGCTCCCCTCCTGCCCTCCCCAACTCTTATTCTCGATCTCTCCTCGTTCCTCTCTCTTCGGGGTCCGTTCGACCCTCTCGGTGTACGTCTCGTAGCGAGCGTGTACGAGTCAAGTCCGAGTTGACCGGATTGTCTCCGAAGGTTCCGCGACTGCTGCCATCGACTCCTCGCCGACAGAATCCTGACCGCTGATCCTGCCAGCGGCGCTCTTGGCACGTCGATGTCTGGGATACTGACGTTGAGCAGGAATGAAGGCAGGGAGACTCATTCCTCCGCCGAGAAGGGAACTGGAAGACGGAGACGAGCAACCGCCAGGGATTCGTCGGGCAGACAATCCCGCGAATTCCTCACTTTCTTCCGACGGCGTGAGCCAACCTCGAAGAGGTCGGATCTGGGCAGCCGGACGGCGTTCGATCGATCGGCAAATTACTCCTCGGACTCGTCCGGCAGATTATTTCGCCACCATTGGCCAGATTGCGGCGCGCGCTCGGCCTGAATGTCGATCGAAGATTGTTCGCCGATTAAAATCCGGCTTCCTACTAGGTCAACTAGGTCCTCGCCAGTCGGGGCACGGCCTTACCGTGTGACATTTCGCGAACGAAAGTGCGTCCCAGATGCGGCGCAGGATCCGTTTCGTAAGGCCCCGGGTTTGCGGAGAGGAGTACGCGAGGAGGGACTCGGTGGCGGAAAGGGGCCAGAGGTAGAAGCAGCGACAGAAAGAGGGAGGAGGGAGGGTGGGAGGGGAGGCATCAACGAGCGGGGGCAATCAGCCGGCGGATACGCGACATTAGGGCCCCCTGATGCGATGATAATGGGCCTGAGTTACTGGGAGCGGTTGGGATCTACGATGACAGGTGGATCCGCTAATCGTTTGATGGGCCTCCGCGGACCGAGTCAGCGCCATTACGGACCTAGAGGAGAACTGTCCGTCACCCTCCTTTCGTCCCCTCGCCCTCCTCCCTCTCCTCCTCATCCTCCTTCTCCTCCTCCACCTCCCCCCCCTGTTACGACGATCCTCCAGCTACGAGGATGTCGCTGACGAAACCACGCTATGATAGCCGTAATCGCTCCTAACTGCTTGATGGCCGGTAAATGGATGATAATTGTGCTAAAGCGTAGCGCGCGACGGCCGACTCGGAGTCTTACAGGTGCTCCGTCATTCGCTGACTCCTGCCTGACTCCTATCAGACCCCGAGGCTGACTCCTCGCTGACGCAGCGGACGATCCGCGGAAACTGAGAAAGAAAGAGTCAACGCGCGCGCGAGCGTAGAACAACTGGTGTCGTACGTGACCGCCTATCCTCTTCGCCATCCTCCTTCTCATGGTTGACTCCGTTGTCTCTGCTAAAGGCGCCGTGATTTACTCCGGTCCCGCTCCGCGGGATGGACAGTTTTAACCCAGGCGTCGCCTTCAAGGGAGTCGAAATTATGTCGTGAAGCTATTTACGTCCGAAGACAGAGGATCGGCTCTCGATCGGGCGACTTTCGCACAATCCGATAACGCAACCGTGGAAAAAGCTTCCTCTCACTTCGTAGACGCTCGTTCCCGAAGCCTACGCGCAATATTTATTACCTTCTAGTCTGATCGGTCCAACTGAGGAAGTCATACTCCGCCGACTCGGGGAGCGGCAGGAATGAATTTTGACGGGATCGCTGACCATTGCCAAACTGGTACCTCGGTACCGGTCGGCCGATGCTTACCGGTCGTCGGAGTGGTCATCGTTGTACGTCCTGGTCGAGGTACACGGCAGCGAACGACGACGATGCCGTGATTTGCTATCTGCACGTGCAACGGAGGATCATCTTTTTCTGACAGCGCTCGGGCTGGAAGTGCAGCCTGCCAGTCTGCTGCAAGTGGCAACGGGGAAGAAAGAAAGAAAGGGGGTAGGCGGGCGGGTGTAGAGGGAGGCAAGAGTGTGCGAGGGAAAGAGTGCAGGAGTGTGAGAGAAGGAAGAAGAGAGATGGAAAGAGAAAGAGAGAGAGAGAGAGAGAGAGAGGGAGGGACGCGGAGAAAGAAAAGCACAAAGCGTTATCGAGGAGGAGCTGGTCCAGACGGCATAGCACTGCCGGTTAGTTGTCTCTCGAGGCACGTCTTAGCCGGGCCTACCAGGAATCGCCCGGACTACCTCGATGACTCGTTCCTCGTCCTCGTACCTCGTCCTCTAACCGATACACGAGGTGGCTCCCTGGCCGCGTTTGCCCTCGCCGCGGGTCTCCAGGGAGTCCGCAGGCAATGTCGTTAGTTTTGACATCCTCCCTCCCCACCTATCTCGCCTTCACTTGCCCTTTTTTCCTTACCTAACCCACCTATCCATTTCTCTCTTATCAGACCGCCCTCTTGCCTCGGGCTCGTAGCTCCTACATTTTTCCGAATTAGACGGTCTTCTGTTCACGACTCCTGCGTGCCGATGAACTTGGACGAAATTCGCGGAATGACGAAGACTCGGAATCCCGGGACAATCCTGTCGTGAGAATCGGTCCCAAGCTGTACCCACTCGTTTCGGGCCCTATCGAAACTCATCGCCTTACGTCGCTTACCGACTAACGTCCCGCGAGTGCAATTCATCGCGGTTATGACAGGATGACAAACAGGATAAACACGAGTGAGACTGTCGGTCAACATTGTCGGATTCCTGGGAGACGTGGGGGACGTTATCGGCTCCGTATCTCTCTATCCCGAGTGCGAGGAGGATGAGTGTGTAGCGGAGGACGAAAACGTCCTCTCTTTTCGAGGATTGTCCGACCAGGACGATCAGCTGACATTCCTGAATCGGTATAAGACCGACGCGAAATCCCTTCTCGCCGCTCTCGACAGTTTCATCCCCGGGATGAAATAGGCACTCCGGCAAAGAGGATCAGGTGGGCCCGAATGAGGCCGAGGCGAGTGGGGACCCCTCTTAAAGTCAGGGGCCCGTCTATCTTATCGAGAGCCAGCGCGGACTGTGGATAATGTCCCGGGGTCCGGGTGCCTTCGGCCCGGATCGCTTATTAATTTGCGCGGACGTTTTTAACTGTCATCGAGATAAAGGGACGGCGCACGGTCCCGGGGCCCACGGTAACCGATAAATGAATTACGATCGTCGACGCCTGACAGGACGGCGCGCCGATATAAGCGCAAGGGCGTGGCGAGGAGTGGCCGCGCGAACGAACGGCCGTCCCCGCCAACCTTGAACCCATTGCGGACCGGGTGAACTAGCGACTCGGATTTTGATTGTCCCCGGGGAAACTCCTATCTGAGAATCGTAATTTCGATACAGCGTCTCGTACGAACGTTTCGACGAAACTTCGGTGAACGGGGTCCGGTATAGGAGGACGACGTGTGGGATGAAAAAAACGGCAGGCATGCATACGGGGAAGATTCATTAGATACCATTGAAAATTACGACTCGCCCCGACGACGTTTGTCAGCCGGGACGGACAGATATACAATTACTCCGGCCGACGGTGCTTGCCTTCTGCTGCCGATGCCCGGTATCGGTCGAATACAAATTAATAGGCAGAAGTATCGAGGAAGGAGAGAGATAGAGAGAGAGAGGGAGAGAGGAGGGTCTATATGCCTACGGAGTATGTCGCCGTGGTTCATAAGAACGACCGCAATATCGGCTTCCCGACGTACAGATTTATCCTCCCGGAGCGATTTATCCTTTCCGCCCGGCGCGCGTCGTCGTTACTCAACGATTCCCAGGCATTCCCATCGTTCCGCGAACCGTCCCGGGGCCTCCGTCAGTCGGACGCGTCAGTTCGTAAGTCACATTCGCGTACGACACCCGGTAGAGGAGATCGGCGCCCGTATCGGTCGTCGATCCTCCTCGTCGATCCTCGCCGTAGATCCTGGCCGTCCGCCGGATCGTAAATATCGGCGCCGGGGGTAGGAGCGCGTCAGGGTGAAGAAGGAGGGTGAGTACAAAGGGCGTACGGTTGCAAAGAGAGAAAGACAGAAAGAAAGAAAGAAAGAAAGAAAGAAAGAAAGAGAGAAAGAGAGAGAGAGAGAGGGAACAACAAACAAGAGAGAGAAGCCAAGTGAGAATCTCTCCTTTCCTCCCGGAATCGTTCGCGTAACGACGGTGAACGCGGACGACAGGGGCTGGTCTATCGAGTTTCACTTGCAAATCGATTCCTAAACTCGCGTACTCCCTTCGTTCCCTTCGTTTACATTGTCTCGTTGCTCGCCCTGTCGCTCGCCCTGTCGCTCGCCCCGTTGTTCGTCCGTTGCGTCGGCTGCCGTCGGCCGCGGTCCGCGCGCACGCGGGATATCGTGTTTCAGGCGAGTCCTCATGTTTTATCTGACGTTCGTTATGCAGCTGCCTACGGGCTCTCGACGTCGCTGGATCGAAGCTCCGATGCTTTACTGCCCCCTCGACGGCTCGACGTCCACCTCCCTCGGATCCCTCCGTCCTCCTTTTTTCCCTCCCTCCTTCGCCCACCTCTCCCTACCCTTTGATATATCCACCGTGCGCGTACCGATGCGACCCCAGGTAGACCCCGTCGAAAGTTTTTCTGCCCAGCGCTTCTTTCGACGGATATATACGTTATATACATATATGTATACGTTGGCTCAATTTACTGCTCGACATCGTCGGGCGAAACGCTGCCAGAAGCGGAGAACATCGTCGATCCTCTTGGTAGTGGCCTAGTGGAAAGGTCTCAACTATGTGAGAGATGTACAGAAATCGACGAAGAGTTCTCTTAATCGACAGATAGAAAATTTTACGTTTTTCGATTAGCTATCCGAACTACGTAGAGGCTTTTCGACGTCACGGTAATCCTGCTCGAACTCTCGAGGACATCCATTTGCCCGAGTCAGCCTTTTTTCGTGCCATCTCCCCGAGATTGAGGCCCCGCTATTTTTAATCCTCCAACAGTTAGAATCGATTTGTGCCACGGGATGTGTTTTTGCTCGGGACCCGGGGCTCTTTCGTCGAAGCGTCGAATATTTTTCGGAAGCGCGCATTCCCCCGCTCGGAGCCGTCGCCTCCGCCGACGTGTATCCCCTCGACTCCCTCTGTCCTCTTCCAGGATACCGAACGTGTACACCCCGATGGCGGCCGTTTTTCTGCCGAGGCGCTTTCGCCGACCGTACGGGAGTCCAGGTGAAGCCCGCGGATGAGAAACGAGACGAGAGCTCGGACGAGCTCTCGATTTACTGCTCACTCCCTCGACGGCCGGGAGGAAACGAACGACCGGGAGATAGCCGAGAGAGGGGGTGGAGGGGGCAGGATAGCACGGGGTTATCGTACGATCGATTGATTTCGTCGTAAGCGAGCTACTCTCTTTTTCCGTCCGCGCTGAAAGCCGCGGCGCTATGAGGAGGCTGCTACGATCATTCCGTCCGACTTTAACGAAGGGAATCATCGCTTCGATTAAAAACGACCCTTCCCGCCCTTACCCATCCGTGACTCCGACGTCCAAATTGGCGCGTGGAATCCCAGAGATCTCGACACTCACTTTTATTTGACGCCGTCGAATTCCATTGGCACGTCCTTCGATCCTTCTCTCTCTCTCTCTCTCTCTCTCTCTCTCTCTCTCTCTCGCTTCTGTGGTCGGGGTGGCAGGCCGATTCGATATAAATATTCCCCTCGTATCCCAATCCATCGAGGCTGGGACGGCTTCGGCCGGCGAGGATGAAGTCGGCTCGTAAATCGGAAGTTCTCTCTCCGCGGCCTCGGCAGGCAGCGAGGCGCCTGACGTACGATCCTTTGGCAGGCCTGGCACACATTCCATCGGACATTGGCCACCGGCGGTAGATCCTTATCGATCCCGCGCTCGGTTGCCGGCGTGTTGGCGCGGGGGCCTCCTCCAATAACTCGGGGAGCGTGGAAGCCCCCGGAAGAGGCCGAATGCCGACCGACGCACGGCGGCGGGAAGGTCGGGCGAAACGAGTTTATACGTCGCACGGGGACAGAATGCATCTTCGCCGACTGACGCCCCGGCAAACTGTCCGGGAGCCAATTGTCTCATCCGGCGTACTAACCGAATGTACTGTCCGCTAATTCCTCAAAGAATTTCCTGCCCGCTGTCGAGCGGCCGGACCGCCTGCGATCTTGACGGGATACCGTTGGACTCCGAGGCGATCGGAAAGTAGGAAGGCATTAGCTTTGATCCACCTCTCCTTCTCTTCTCTCTTTCTCTCTTCTCCTTCCCTTCTAACCTCTCCTTCTATCCTCCTCCACCTCTCTCCTCTTCTCCCGTGAGGTGACGACGAAAGAGAGTAGGGAAAAGGACGGCGGAGGAGGTGCCGTGCGCAAGGATGGCGAGAGGAAGAAAAAGAGGCGAACCGAGGAAGGGGGAACTCGTTTGTTAGTTTTTGTCCTCCTACCCAGCGCCCAGCAACCCTCCGTCGATCGCTGCCTCGGCGTTGTCCTGGACCCCGGCAATCATCGATTTTTATAATTCTCCACGGCGGACTCCGTCGTACCTCGTCCTCCGCGACCAGCTCCGCCGTCCGCGTCGACGTCGCTTTCAGGCAACCGTGCCTTCTGGCGTATTCATTACCGTGGAGGATAATTCTTTGACGATCGAAGCGACGATCTACGACGTCGGACTCCTCCAAGCCGAGAGGGAGGTGGATGGATCGGGCGGGAAAGGATGAGGAGGACGGTCACGCCGTGTGAGCCTCGTATTATACGCTAATTAAAGGGGACACTTTTTGCGCGGTTGGCCATACCGGGTAATTCCAGCTGTGAGTCCTTCCATAATGCACGTCGCTCCTCTCCCTCTCTCTCTTTCTTCGGTTATCGACGGTGCCTGCGTCAACGCGACACCCCTCTCACCCCTACCGAGCCCTCTTCCTGTCTCGCAGACACTCCTGGACGCCGTGTCTATTACGTCTGACCTTAGCCACCACCCCGCACCGGTCACGTAACTTCCGTCCGTCTCCTAACTTTCCACGTAGAGGAACTCCGGCAGACCGTCGCCGAAGCATCCTCACCAAATTACACCCTCCGCAGAGGAAGCAGGACACCTATTTTGCGACTAAGAAAAAAGGCGGATATTACTCGTCCGTCTTCCCGATCAACGAATCGACTGAAAATTCACGTCGGAGTAGCGTGTAATAGGGACGTTAGGCCGAGTGCGGCGAGATGCGGAGTATCAGCCTTGGGATCAAGAGGGGAAATTTTCATTTCGTCAATCATCATTGATCTCCGCGGCGTCGCCCGGGGGGAATACCAGGAAGCGTCTTGCCCGGGAATGCACCTTCGGCGACGCCTTAATTACAATCGGCGCGTCGCCGGTCACACTCGCTATTAGTCATGCGGGACAATGCCATTGGCGGGGCCCGGGCTGCGATGATCGATCGAGGCGCTATCGAGGGTAGCCGGGGAACGATCGGCGACGGTGTGCGTACCTGCCGCCGAGGAGGTCTAAGAAGATTGCTCCTCCGCCGTAATAATCTGCCCTTCCGCGCGAAGAAACGCGTGATTAATATCGTCCCATCCGCTCGGCGTCACACGATACACCCCGAGGTCAAGCCGGGGATGGATGAAACATGATCGACGATCAAACATCGTGGCGCTTCGGCCGGGAGGGCAGCCACAGCGTCTGCCGCGAGGAAGGGCCTCGATCTCGAACCAATCTCGATAGCCATTCCCGTTAATAGTGCGGCGAGCTCGCGCTTCTTTCGATAGCCTCACGCTGATTCTCCGCTTTCGTCTGTAGGTACAATCCGAGTAGGGCGCCCTTGTCGTAATAGGCATGGTTTGTTTAGAACATTGTAAACTGTAGCTAATTGTTAAAAGTAGGCTTCATGGCGAAGGGATGCGCCGAGCAAGAAACGCAACCCGTTCGCATCGCAGTCTTCTAACGGCATCTAAGGACGAAAAACATAATAAATAACGCCCTTTCTATCAAACCAACATCATTTATTCATCTGTGCATCGCTCGTCACACGTCCGCGGATCGTTGGCCACCCTTGTAAATTTCGCACTCCCACAATCAGTCGGTGATCCTCGCGAAAAATGATTGATCCCAATGATCGAACTTTACTTCTGGAAAAGTGAAAGATGTACCTTTGATTAGGCTTTGGCCACCGGAAAGAGTGGAAGATGGAACTTTGATTTGGCTTTGGCCACTTCTGGCTGAAAGAGTCGCCGAAAGACTGACAATCATCTGGGTCAGGTTGCGAGGTGATGCGAGGATGGAGGAGAAAGAAAGCATCTCGGCAGAGGACGTAGGAGCGAATGATCGCGAGGATCGTGCGAGTACCGTGGCCGAAACCGGTGGACCCTGCCCAGAGGTGACCGGCTCCGGGCTGTTTTGCCAGTTGCGCGCTTGTAACCCGGACTTTTATATCCTGCCCGGCGCAATAAAACCCCTCGTCGGCATCTCGGCTTCTGTGTCGTCGCGATCCTCGGCCATCTCACTGTCCGACTCTTATTCCTCGACTCTCGTATTCACCGCCCTTTTATTAGTTCTCCTCCTCAAGCACTCCCCTGCACGGTTCAGAGTTTCGCTCTGGCGCAATCGAGATTTTCGTTTAATGCCTCGAATTTCTCCGCAATGTCCGTCAAGACGAACGAGTACTGTATATAAAAAGCTGCTCGTGATTCCAGAAACGGACCTAAAATTTTCCGATAGAACTTCCGACTCAGCAAAGGCCACTTTCACGGAAGGAAACTAACGTAATTGTCTGATAACTGGACATAGAAACCGATAAAACATATTATAGACAAATAAATAAAATAATAGACTCAGCCAAACCGACTTTCACGAAAGGAACCCTGCGCAATTAATTTCTGATGACTGAACATAGAAGCTAACAAAGCATATTTTAGTCGAATAAAATGAGCTATCCGCCGAGTGCTGCGAATTTTGCTTAATCTTCAATCTTGCTTATCAAACATCCCAAATACTGTATACAATTTCTTGCCGTCAATTTTCCACAAACCAAAACTTCTGACCAAACCGACGTTCACGGAAGGAAAGCAGCGGAATTAGTTTCTGCTAACTGGACAGGGAAGCTGACAAAGGTCTTAGTGCGAATGAGCCAACGATATCGCACGGCGGGCGGGCGAATAAAAATGGGTCATCCGGCGAGGCCCGCGAATCGTCCCTCTCGAAAAAGTCACTCTCACGAACTGTCTCTGAGGCACCTTGGACGGGTCCTCGGTTGCGCGATAGGTGGGTCAACCTCTCGGCCACGTCTCCTCTCCGGGGCACGGTCGGTTGTTGTTCGTCGTCGGTGAGTCATTCCATGGGCCTGGGGGCCCCGCAGGCATTGCGGCCTGGCGCCAGTGTTGCGCAATAAGAGCGGCACCCTCCGACACTCTCCGCAGGAGCGAAACGCGAGAGGCACCCACCGGCATCTCGCCGAATGAAAGTCTTTTCGGACGAGAGCCAGTCTGCGTCGGCCGACTGCAGGAAAATAATCCGGTCGTTAGTTTGGGTCTAAGTACTCCAAGCTTTTACGAATTCGGATTGGCGAGAGTAGTTCTCAGAGAATCATCGACCCACGGTATGTGTAGCTTTACATGCTTATATGTACAGTATATGTGTATTCGGTCGATGACTGACTACCGATGAGTATCGTGTTTATGATTACGCAGCGTGATTAATGGAGAATCCGATAGTTTCGTCGAAGGTTTAATTGATCCACTTTGGGAAAGTACAATGGTCCTGAAAGAGTTCATTGTGATGCAACGTGAGCGGCGATTTTATTCGCACGAACGATGACGCACGCTAACGCGATAATATCGAGAGCGACTCTACCCTCTGCCAGCCGAATGAAAGAGGATCTTTTGATGCGGGGCTCTCGAAGGATCGCGATCGGCGAAAGTATACACATTCTCGCGCGCGAGCCAGATAACTGCTTAACGTAATTTGCAAGGCAACCTCGGCGTTAGGTGGGTAATGATACGCTCAGCGAGATCGGCCTGCATTGTTTGCACTTGCAACGACCTCTGTCCCTGCTTTTTAAAAAAATTGTACGACCGCCTATCCCCAGCATTCTACACCGCTCAATCCGCATGGGATTCACTTCGGATACTCCTCTCTCTCTCTCTTTGTCTCTTCTCCGATATTTAAGCGTGACGTCATCGATGTATCGCCAGCGCGGAGTCAAGGAACCTTCGCTCAAATTAATTTAAAGTCCCGTCGTTACGATCGGCGGCTTTACGATCGTCCACCGACCAGCGCCCTGATAATATTCCTGGGAATAAATCTCGGTGCTGAGGTAGGCCTTAAGGCGCTCACACGAGCGCGTCGAGGATGATAGTTTCGACTCCCACGCCGGCGGCTCGTGAGATTTCGAGAGCCACGCGAGCGCGGTGAGAGCCGAATAGTGAATGGAAGGAGAGGCAGAATCGACCGGGCGAGTGAGACGAGCCGAGATATACGCAGCGAGAGCGAACGAATGTAAGAGAGCGTTTCGTCATTTTATATTATTGTGACTGGGTTTTGAGAGCGGAAAAAGTGGTTTTGGGGTTAAGTGTGAAGGACTTCTTATTATATTGTGTTTTTGGGAGATAGGGAAGAGGTTAGGGAGACTTTGTTATCATGTTACGTTATGCTATGTGCTTATTTCCTCCGGCAGTCGACCGAAGCGGATTTTTACGATAAATTAAACGTTGTTTTGGCCGAAGGAGAGTATTTTACAGGTTCCTACGCGACTTTGAGTATGTTTTTACATTATGTCAGGTTACTTTACGCTACCTTACCTTACTTTACGTTATTATATCCCATTATTTCGGGTTTTATGCTTTTGTTTTGGGGTTTTTGGCCACAGATGAGCACCTTAGCCCATATTTTAAGTACGTTTGACCACCGTGTCCTTATAATATGGGACTGAGCGAGCAATGGAGGGTACTTTGGCACTATTTGTACCTACTGAAAGGTGATAGAACCTTCAAAATCGTTGAAAAACGCGAAAAAATGGTTGGTCTTGAAATGGAGTTATAAGTACCCTATCCCATAGATGTTAACTCGCCCTGAAAGTTGATCGCAAGCAAAGTTCCGAATTCCTAATAGTTTCAGAGATACAGCCATTTTTCGAGGTCAAAACAAAATGTTTTTAAACATCGACTTTCGCCGATAGTCCTATCCGAAAGAGCGCGTCAAAAGGTTCAAGGAAATGTATGATTATCATAGGTTTTGATTGCTGGTTCAAAAGCTACAGGCGATTTAAAAAATCGCGAAATTTCTAAGGGGTACCTTCTCATTTTTGCGAAAAATCTAAGGTCGGCGGATCGGATCACCCTTTTGGTACGTGGTAGGGGGTCGAAAATAACTCAGAGAGGCGTTTCCCGTTGGTCGAAATTCGCATTAGTTTCGGAGTTACAGCCAAAAAACCATCGAAAAATTGGGGTCGGATAACTATCAAAGAATAAAAGTCATCCGAGTGACTTGTGCTCGTGCACGATAAGACAGAACCAAAAAGAGTTCACAAAAATTGCACCTGAACTCTCTTCAATGCATCAAATTCGTCGCCATGCCAAAAAGAACAGACAGGGAAAGGGTATATTTTCAGCTCAGTACGCCTTCGAGCCGCGCGCATGCAGTTGATCCCGCGCCGCCTTCGCATAAATTTGTCCGCATACTTTATCGACACTCCGTATAATCAGCGTTAATGAGGTTAGACACGAAGGCGAGACTTACACTAAAACCCAACGTCTTGCCCCTGTTGAGCCGAGCGTACCCTTTTCGAACGTGCGACCGTTTATCAGACTCTGCCTCATGCACTCTCTCTCTCTCTCTCTCTCTCTCTCACTCTCTCACTCTCTCACTCTCTCTCTCCCTCTCTCTCCCGCTCCATCGACCACCCAAAGGGCGCCTAAGAATGCGCCTCACGTTTCCGAAAGGATAGCCCCCATTGATCGTCGTGTAAATGTGAAACACTCCGGCCGAAACGTGGACGGGCCCCGCTTTTACCGGCAACGAAATGTTCGTCCGTACGTCCGCACGGAATGAGCCGATCGAGATTCAATGTCCCGCGACGCATGGAGAATTTATCTCTGTACCCGAAGCCCGGGCCCGGCAGAAAAAGGGGACCGGGTTTTATCGCGGGAATGCCCTCGCAAAAAGCGCGAACCCACCTCCGACATTATCGAACGAAAATTGTTAATCCCTACCCCGTACAATGTCATCGCACGCACGCGAGCCGTTCGCTGTTCAACGAACCTCGAACATTACTGTAAACCGTTCCTCGGTGGTCGGTAATGATTCGCGGCATAATCGGAAGTATCCGAAGAGTAGAGGGAAAAGGGTGGAGGGGGGCAGACCATGTACAGGCCGTAACGGCGAACGATCGTGCGATCGGATCATTAGGGTCCCGGCTCGAACAATTATCAGCGCAGCGGCGGCGCGTAATGGACTCATATTGTTTTCTTATCGATCGCGGTCGGCTCCTCTGTGCTCGGGGGCCCGAAAGAAGCCGAGGGCCGGCGGGGCCCGACGTGCGCAATTTACAAAGCGTGCCACGTTACATCGTCGCCCCCATTCGGCCTCGTCTTCCGATACCTTGCGCCGGACAATTTATCCTGCGGCCGCGGCGTGCGTAAATTCGCCCCGCAACAATGTCCTCCCCTCCCACTTTGGCTTGCGGGACAGAGTGAGAGGGCGAGGCGAAGGGTGGGGAGGGGTCCCATCCCCCGTCGTTCCTCGCATTTCGAATTCTCCGCGAGCCGCGGGTACCGAGGCGAACGAGTGATTTACCGACTCATCAGTATCGACCACCCATGGAAGTTGGGCAGTTTTGCGATTCCGTGGGTAAACGTAAAAAATATTCGCCCGCCACGGCAAGCAGCGCTTATTATACCCCCGTAAGTGAATAAGCGAACAAGAATACTTTCGGCATGATCGGGGAGGGAGGCCACAGGGGAGATCGTGCATGTAAGAGGACCTCGTAAGCGTTGGCCGTTTGCATAAATAAATAGGGAGGATCTTAATAACGACAGGAGCGCGCAATTCTTTTGCCGATCGGAGCCGAAGTCTGCCGAAAATTGTCGACGGCCGACGATGCTCGCCGCTTGTCGCTCCTCTTTTTACGCTTCTCGTAGGATAATTTATCGGGGCTCTCATTACTAACGAGGTGGAGGGGGGGAGATGGAGAGAGAGGTAGCCGCGGGTTCCGGTGCTTCTCGGCTTCGGTAACGTATGGCGTGTCGAGAGTATCGCAATGAGCCTAGGCGCCGAGAAGAATAATCACTATCGGCTACCAGCCTACTCGCCACCGGTCGGCTAGCATCGAAGATAAACCGGTAAAGAATCCGCTCCAATCGCGCGAGGAACGGTCGGCTAACCCGAAGTCGGCCAATCGATTGAATTTCGACTTACTAGCTCGCCTTCGATTTAGACTCTCAATTAACGTCATATTACTTTTATCTCCCCTCGTATATAGTTGTCCCGTATCGTCGAATTAATTACCGTACCTCTCTAATTGCCGATACCGGATACGGCGTGCGTAACATTCGTGCCATTAATTGCAATCGCCACAGCGGTAACGATACTTTGGTTTCGAGGACAGGAACATGAATAGGTGTATGCAGATAGCAAAAATTTTATTGACTTACCCACTGGACGAATGAGTCGATCGTATATGCTGAGTAAACGGTGAATTAAATTTGAACAATTTGAGACTATTCGCGTAACGAGAAGGGATTTGTTATTGGCGGTTCGGTGGAGGTTTTTGCCGGCAAATTCGCGGTCTTGTTCGGGGACCGGGAACAGGTTGAAGCCGTCGGTAGCCAGAAAGGGTGAGACCCAGCCGAGCTGCGGAGAGTCGAAAGCGGCGAAAGACGCGGCAGAAAACGGGACCGCAGGGTGGCGATCACGGACCATAGGTGCCCGAAGATGCTCATAAATCTTGTCCTAACGCTCAGTTTATTACTCGTAATCAAGCAACCATGAATTCTGCTGAAATCACCTATGTTATACTCGGCTGCCTTCTACTTATCCTCCCTTGCGCGCCGAGCAACCCCCGGCCTAGTGTATCGGAACGATTTTGCTTCCACTTCTTTCCTCTTTCCTTTCTATCCTCTCTCTCTCTCTCTCTCTCTCTCTCCCTCTCCCTCTCTTTCTGTCTCTTTCTCTCTCTCTCTCTCGAACGCACACAGCGCCTCAGTCACTCTTCAACTCGCACGCTCGCTCATTCTTATTCACTCACCCGCCGTTTCCGCCTCGGAAAAGTTTTATTCCCCGGCCGAGCGATCTGGTTCTTGCGCCTTCTTTAATAGTCGGCCGTTAACTTAGCTAACTGGATTACGGCGGCTCTCGGCCGAAGAAAAGGAAGCGGCCGGACGAAGTGGCGAAGATCGTGATAAATGTAGTCCGTCGCGCGGGTTATAATTGCTGCGCGCCCGTGTAGAGCGAACGCGCGCAAACTTCTTCCTTATCGCCCTAGGACACAGCGAAGTCAGGTGCATGCAAATTGGCCGACTCGATTATGCAGGCGTCGTGCCTTTATCTTTCGCGAGACGTCGTCCTGAACGTCCTGACGCTTGCCGGCCGGAAGGATTGATGAAGATTCTCGCCGCGCGAAATCTTTGTATTTCTAATTAGTCGCCCGGTCGACTCCGTCCTCATCGACCTGATCGCGGCCTCTCGTGTGGGAACGATGGAAGGATCGAGAACGTTTCGGGCCTCTCGTCGTACGCCCACCGTCGATTCCGGCTAATAAAAGCTGTTTGGTCATCGGATGAAAAAGCGAGGCCTGAGCCACTTCTGTTTTTGTCCAGCGCAGCCTCTCGCCCTTCCTCCTCCTGCCAAGTCGAAAAAAAGTGAATTAGTGACCGAAGGAGGGGAGAACCTACTCTGATTAGCGACCTTCCATCGATCTCGATCCGTGCTCCAGATACCGAGAGCTCTCGCTGCACGCGGTTGCGTAACACCGGTATTTAATAATCCGCCTCTGTGATAAATTGTAACTGTTAACCCGAAGTGCTCGATCTTCAAAGGGACCGACCGGCCCCTTCTTGTATTTTTTCACCGGCCTAATCGACCCACGAAATTTCTGTCGTGCGTACGCCAGAGCCAGAGAGGCCCTCCGCCGATCATTATCGTCACTTAAAGCGCCGTAATCGTCCCGAAATGGCAACTCGCGATCGGTGGACGGCGGAAAGAAGGTCAGGCCGAGTGTCGACGCAGGCGGCCATCTTAAATGGACGCACTACCGAGAGCATTTTCTTCCCGTCCTAGCGCTTCCGTATAATGAGTCCCATGGCGTCGAGAGTGTTCACTCCGAGCCGCTTGTCACCTGGCCTCGGCTTGTCGAAACGATTACACGGCCTCGCGGACGCCGATGATGATAGATCGTGACTAAAATTATCCCCTCGCCCGAAACTTTTAAGTATCTCTCGAACGTGTCACCTGTCTACCGTTCGCGGCGGAATCGTCGGTGCCGGCCCACCCCCCGTGGAGTTTTCTAAATTGGCAGGCCTCGGCCGGCCGTACTCGATCGCCCGGCCAAGTGTTGATCGTGCCAATAATATAAAGAAGCCCGAGGGAACCAGAGGAGGAGTCAAGCGGCGCAGGGAATTTTGCCGAAAATCGTCCTGCCGTCAGGCTCCCGTGTCGGACGCTCGGCAGAAAAGTTACGTCGCATAATACTGGGTCGAAATGTTCCATCGCAAATTCGCCGATAATTAGCCACCGTCCGCGGGGAGCGCCTAATTAATTGTGATTGTCCGCGAGCGCGGCAAAGCGATCGGTACCGCTCGCAAATTAGAGCGAATTTACTGGCATCGACGATGGCGGCAGGAACGGCGGGTAAGGAATTTCTGCTATATGTCAGAACGATTACCTGTCTACTTCTCGGCCGCGGTACGAAAATGAGACGCGGCGGAGGGGCGGATGTTGACGGCAGAGTGTGTGTGTGTGTGTGTGAGAGAGAGAGAGAGAGAGAGAGAGAGAGAGAGAGAGAGAGGAGAGGTAAGGGAGAGTAACCGGAGTACCTCCCGCAGAGTTTTCAAAATCGGCGAGCTGGAGTGCCGGAGTTTTTTTTTACTCCCCAGCACCGGGGGCACTGGACGCACCGGGTGAGCTTCGATGGTCATTACCTTTACGATCAATCACACCGCTCATTATCTTTAAGAGCGGCGTTACACGGCGGCCGTTACTCGTTACAGAAGATCGGTTACAGTCGTGCGGCGATGGAGGCACGAAAGGCTGACCATTATACGCGTCGGATGGAACTTCTTCGTTACTTTGTAATTTCGCTCCTGTTATCGGGACGACGACGCACGGACGTTAGAGGCCAGTCTCACTCGTCAAGTTTTACGGCCTTTTTCCTACGGACGTTCGAACGTTCAGGACGTTCGTCGAATGAAACGTCAAGTGACACTTTTATTGCTGTCGAAGACGCAAGCTTTGGACAAATGGATAAGATACACTACGGTTTAAGAAAAGTAATAGAAGAAGAATTATAGTTCCTCTAAGAAGAATTATAGCTCCTCAACGATTTATTTGTAACTCCCCATGAGAAAAGCAGCCTTCCACAAGCAAAAGTACCCAGTAAGTAATTGCAAACTGTCGAAATTCTGCCTTCGGACGAGCTCGACAGTGACCTCAAATCCTGAACGAACGTTTGGCGTGCCAAAGGCTGAGCGGAGCGCGTGGACAAGCTACGGACGATGACGAGGACGAGCAAGCGGTAGAAACGTGCCTCCTATCCCTCATTAATCGAGTGTCGAAACTGAACCCGACCAGGAAGAGGCTCGAGGCGCTACTGCCGTCGACTGACAGAAGGGTGCCACCCAAATCATTTAAGCGGAAGACCGGTGAAACGAGTGAATCTTTTCCTCTCTCCGCCCGTCGATGTCCGATGCGTTTCACACGCGCGAGGATCGTTTTCAGTCGCCACGGACAATTAGTGCCTGTCCGTGACCAATTAATAATACCTCCGAGCGTCGGATGTATCGTACGCGAACGCAGACGTGCCAGAGTTCGGCATCATTGTACGCCTTCGTCTTCGTCCTCGTCAGGTTGCCTCCTGACGAGCTGTCGCTCATCAGGTCCACTAATTAATCCGGCTGGATGCTCCTAATAATTAATCATGCACCCTTCGGCTGACTGAATGATTCGTCTATCGCGATCCTTCCTCCGATTCTTCTTACCGACTACTATCATTATGCCGGATGATGGAGAGTAGCGGGAGGGGAGGGGAGAGAAACGGAGAAACGGGAAAACATACAATTCACAGCGGGGAGGTGGGGTCGAGAAGCTGGACGAGGAGAGGAAGAGGTCGAGAGAATAGGTTGGATCATCCTCTTCCCCATTGAAAGGCGCGCGACGATAGAATGCCTTTCACCGAATAATTCCCAATCGAAAACTCGCTCGGGGTACGATAATTACGGTCTTTCTCTCCTTCCGTTGCGCTCACATCTTCCTTTCGCCCCGCCGCTTAGAAGGCACCGCATTAGAAATAATTGTCGGCTGTCACGCGCCTCACCTCTCGCCTGACCCCTTCCATCGTATTTCACTTGATAATAATTGTCGGTGATAATTCATTTTATCCGTAGCCCCGCGGCAGGGCAGGATACACATTTTCGTTACAACGTATTCATTACGGTCTCCGCCTGGGCCGTATGCCATCGTAACAGACATTTCGTATTTTTCCGCGATGCCTACGCCTCTAATTGCCGTTACCGCATTATGTGCCATGGCGCGCTCGGGTTATGCAATCGTCGCTGAAATTCAGCGCATCTCTCCAGCGGGTTCAATAGCGTTTGTCGGCCGCATCGGCACTCTCTCGCGACCACGCAACCGCATTCTTCTCGCTCCAGCTGTAGAGAGAGAGAGAGAGAGAGAGAGAGAGAGAGAGAGAGGCCGAAGCGAGAGAAAAACAGGCGAAAGGAGGCGGGGAAAAAGAATCGGCCGACCGCAAAGCAGTAAAAACGGAATCTAACGGCGGTCCAGTTTAAGTTTCACCGTGGATAATTAATTGCCGACGATTAATCCGACGCTAATAGTCCTCCGAACGGTCACACGCGATCTTACGAGAATCGGCCTCTCGTCTCCGCCTACCGTGCTCATCCATCGTACGGCGGATAACGAGACGAACGAGACGGAGGATAAGGTAGAAGTTTCGTCGTAATTTTGAGCCTGACGAGAAGGCGAAAGGAAAATAATCGGGCGTCGCGGAGTGGCACGGTACCGTGGCACGTGATTCGAGGATAGTCACGAGCAGGCATTTCCGCAAGCGGTTCCGCAGACGTGACACGATCTCTTCCACCTTCTTACCTCCTTTCTCCCCCCACCTCCCTCTCTCCCTCTCTCTCTCTTTCTCTCTCTTTCTCTCTCTTTCTATCTCTCTCGTCCCTGCTCCCTCTTTTTTCCGCCTCCGCCGCTTCGAACCGAGGGGGCCACGTGACACTCGAGATTGGAAATGCTCGTCGCGAAGGGCAACTCGGCAGGCAACTCACGCCCCATCGGCGACGATTTATAAACGTTAATGGGTTAATATCGTCGGTTCCACGGCGGCGTTCGAGGAGTCCGGGCCTCGCGTCCGATCACGTTCGACGATTCTGCACGGGGGCGCGGACCTTGGCCGACTGCATCGGGCCGCGAGGAAAAAAGGTGGCCGCCTAACGAGACCTGGGCATAATCTATGGCTTCATATTGTCCCCATGCGCGAGCGGCTCAAGCAGCGATGGTGGGGAACAGTCCTAGTGGGATGTCACGTTCGACGTTTCTTCGAACCCGAGTGTATCGCTCTCGCCGCGTCGATCGAATCGCGAGATTGCGATTCGATATACGTTGGCGTTCAGATAGAAAACGAACCCAGGGTTCGGCGGACGGCGCTGGCAAGTTAATTAGTCCGGATCGGCGACTCGTCGAATCTCGAAACGTCGATCGAGGAATTAATCCGCACCGAGTCGTAATTCGACAAGGTCGTGGAATGAGAATCGAACACAGACTGAGAAGAGAAATCGGATGTCGGGTAAAAATGGTGGGATCGGGAGCGTTTGTCGGGGCTGAGCACCGGTTCTCCGCAGGCATCCGACTCACGTCGGAGAGTGGCTAGACGGTGAGCTCCTCAGCGGGACATTAACATTAATCGAGCTGCAGGGGTTGGGAGCGTAACGCGACGATGTACTCGTTGCCGTCGGCGCAATTAGGAAAACGAGTCGGATCGATGCCCGCGAAAAAGTCGTGGGAAAGTGAGCCGTTCGTGGCGTCGGATGGATGGCCGTCGTGAGAAGGCGAGGAGGGATGGTTGGTTGTGAAGAGGGGGGGAGGGTGAGAGGGGAGCGTGAACGGGATAAGAAAGAAAGAAAGAAGGAGAAGGCGGCGGGAATCGCCTCTGGTGGTCAAGTGAGGAGACAGGAATCCCGATACTTTCGTCGGGTCTCGCGCATACGTATGTATGTATGTATGTATGTATGTATGGATGGATGTTACTCGCGCGGTACGCACCTCGACAAGCGGCGGATCGATACGATCGATACTACGCCGCTCTCGGGAGATACAGGCCGACCGGCTCGGCGGATTGATGGATCTCCGCGCGTCAACGTTTTCGTAGTCGAACGTTTGCGTGCCATTGTGCAATCCGCCTTCTAGACTCCGAGGCCTCCGAGAGAAATTACCGGACGCCCCGAGAAATTCTCCGACCGTGCGGAGGGGGAGGAATCAGCTGGCAGACACGCGGTTTCACTGCACTTCTCAGGAGGGTGAGGGGAAGTGTCGCCAGGATGTCCCCGATGCCCGCGTATAATGATCGCGACTGATAGAGCAGACCGCTCACCCGCGGAATGACTATTCTCCCGGGGGCAGAATCGGCCAGTTGTTACGGTTACAATCTACTGGCGGCGCACAATTGCGCCGTTACGGATTTTTCCCGGGCTAAACGCTCCTATCGCCGTACTTCATTGCATAAGTGCCGCGCTGCGCGAGGACGACGCTCGGCAAATGCCAACGGCAAATTACAATGCGTGCGCGAGGAGAGATTCTTCGGAGGCTAGCGAGATCAAAGTCCGCTCATAGACGCGAAAGCTGGAGGATAAACAGGAAAGGGGGAAAAAGGTGGAGAGGAGGAGGAGAAATACATTATTTGCGATAGGGAAGGTGAAGTGAGAAACAGAGAGAGGAAGAAAGACAGAGAGAGAGAGAGAGAGAGAGAGAGAGAGAGAGAGCGAGAGGAAGACAGAAAGAGAGGACGAAGATGCAGGAAGGACGACCCTTACAAGTGGCGAGAGTGAGCGTGCCTTTTCGAACGATCGGCAGATCGGAGATAAACGTGCGAGCCGACAGGAACATCTCCTCGTTTGCGCCGATCACGTCGGACAAACGCGAGCGGAGTGTACGCGCGTAATACGCAACCGCGGACGATGTGCCAATGGTAATCCCTTGAAAACTCGATGCGTTAAAAGGACGATATAGTCCCCTCGCGCGGCAAAACACGTATCCGCGGATATCGCGGCGTCATATCGAAATTTAATACGTCCAGCCAACATTCGTATTTACGCTGCTCGTGAGGAGAGAACTCGACGAATAATTGCCCGAGATGTGCGAGCGAGCGATAATAATTGAGCAGTAATGTTGATACAGTCGGGAAGAATTACGACGTTAATCCAGATTAATAGGGATTACGGATGCAATTAGGGGAACCATGCTCTCGACGTCTCACATGCGATTCCTACGTACGCACACGTGGCCGCACATTGCGCAATGGCCACGAAAATTCGAAATTACTCTTACCGATCTCCGCTCGGGGTCTACAAAGTGCGACCAGGCGTAAGCTTGTAATTACAGGGGCGCAACTTCCTCGGGGCCATGAAATTACAGCTTGCTCGCGAGCGCGAGCGCGCGCGCGCTCTCTCGGGGCCACTGATTGCGGCGTCATCGTGTGCGGCGAAAATTTACGCGCCTCGATCGAGACCTGTTAAAGGTTGGAACTCGCGGTACCTCTCCGTCCTAAATTCGCTGGCCGTTACTCTTCGTGGCGCAGTGGGTGTCCTTGAGGGGTGCTCTGTTATTTTCCGGGAAAAGTTCGGCTTTTGAAAGCCTCGATCGCGCTACGGTCGCCCGAGAATCTCGCGATTTTCGATATTCCGATCGAGAGTCGCGATCGAACTGATCGATGGCTCGTGTTGTCGCAACGCGTGACTATAAGGCCTCCTGCCGATCCTTAACTTGTTAGCCGGGGGATTGCCGACCTGTGATTAAGGTAACGGTAGTCATCAATTCGGCCACGTGATCGTTAAGCCTGTCAGTTGACGACCGACATTTAAGCCGCCGCGACCGCCGTGAAATCGTTCGGGACGTAATTTGCCACCGTTCGACGGCTCGAGCGTCAAAATGACCTTTCCGATTTATTCCGCGTTCTCGGTTCCATCAACCAACCAATGAAGCCCCATCCTCATGCCACGAACGCTCGTTCGCTAATCCGAGCATACTTATCGCGCTCGGTAAACATGGACCCGGTCACCTGAACAAGATCGGTAACTGAGATTCGAAATCGTCGACATTGTGCGCAAGGATACAAAGGGCTCTCGCTGTCAACGTTTCTGTCATGGCTCGAATCGTTCTTATTTATCGTCGTCCGGTGATTGGCGAGACTGGGTGCGGTCCGCAGTTACGCGTATTAATTACGAACCCTGCCGTCCCGACGTCCACCATCCTCGATTGTACGATCGTTTTCGAGCGCGCGCGCGGTACCGGATCCATTGTTCGGCATAGGTGCACACACGCGTCTGGAAATAACCGCCGTCTGAAGTGCCTTATCCATTAGCTTATCCGAAGTGTAGGAGTCCTTTCCGTGCCGCCTGCCACAGACTCTAAGAGAAAGAAACAGAGAGAAAGAGAGAGAGAGAGAGAATTATCGCTAATGCTAACGAGCCGCTAACGAGGCCTCCCTCCCCATTCTCTTCCTACTTCCTGCGGACAATATTTTCCAACTCCGCGTCCGCTATAAATATCAAGAAATGCTGAAAGATTCGCGATCTAATACGCAGTTTCGCGAATGTTGCCTGATTAATATTCATTGTCGTTAGGAACGTTGTTATTCATCGAGATAAATTCCTGTCGAATGAATGGACAGGCGTACGGATGATCGCATTCGCGGAAAGGATCAGCGAGTCGACGCCTCGTTCGCTTTTCGTCCCCCGACAAAATGGCGACCGATCGCTCGGCCCCTTTCGCATAATTACGGATCGTGGGCGATCGACGATCCGCCGTTTCCGCGATCTAGCGCCAGTTCCCATACGGTCCGGAATGTCATCCGACGCACTGGAACGGAGAACGAGTCCGCAGGCAACGAGACGTTCGATTATCATCGGCAACGGAATCCAACATACGGTATAACTTCATTTTTCCCCTCTCGATCGAGAATCGTTTCTTGCGAAACGGCCAATTTCGCTGATTAAGAGCCCGATCTCTCGCGGCGGGGACGCTTTTCAGCGCAAATAAAATTATCATTTAAACGACGCATCGTATATCACGGACCGATACCGTCATTAAGCCTCGCATCGCATCAATCTGCTCCGTGCTCGAATTAAGCCGTAAATGTCTAATTACGCCTTCGCCACGCATGAATGGTGACCGATAAGAGGCCAGTCTTTGGCAAAGTGCGGACTTTGCGGACGTGTCTGAGGACTGAAGAAGGAGCTGGCATCTTCGCGAGAGTCGATCGGTCATCGAGACGTCGACAATGGAAATCGGGTTCACGACACCTGATCATTAATTATCGGCCGCGACCAACAGTCATTGACGGAAGTGCGAACAATGCGTGCGTGTATAATGGCCTCGCTAATGATTGAGACGTCAGAGCGCGAGTTCGTTTGTCGAAAGGGGCGGACGAGTAACGGATTAGAACAATGCTCGAAGAATTAGACGGTTCAGGGTTCAATATGAATTCGGCTCGTCGCTTAGTGGTTAGACTCGTGAGAATGCGAACGATGCAGTCGGATGCTGACTAGCTGAGATGCGTTCGGACGTGGCATAATGAGTGTGTTCGTAACGAGGTAAAAGAATGCGCTTGCGACACTGGTTCGTTTTCCGAGCTATCAGGCCGCGTCCACAACGGTGTCATCCGTCACTCCTGACGCTCGAGCTGCCATTCACTCGATCCTCCGTCCTCTCAATATTGATCACATTTCCGTAACGAAGTGCCAGGAATCCGCAGAACGCGCGAAAAATTGCACGTTACGGATAGCGAAGGAATGAAAAGTACGGAGTCAATTTCCGTAACGTTGTTTACGAGCTTGTAAATTCCGTTCGGAGATTGGATGGAAATCATTGGCTTGAGTGATGGTACACTTTGTCTCGGAGCACTATGGCGATCGGAGATTAAGACGCGAGTGCCCTGCCGTGGCTTATGACAAATGTAATCTACAACCTGACAGCTCAATCGGCATCCGACGTACGTTCGAGAGTAAACATTGATACTCGGCCCTCTTTGAGGACCGCGACTCTCGATTGGGCAGTATCTAACTAGGTTATCCCGAGAACCGAGCACACAGGTTGTAACGGGCCTTTTATTTCATTTTGACACTTCATCCCCGATCGTATCAGCACCTCTATACTCACTTCCTTCTACCTGATTCAACTCCACGACGTTCTAACTCGAGGTCATTGTTACTATTCTCCGCATTTCTCAACCTCTTCAAACTTTTCATTGCTTTCCCCCGAGTATCATACTGCTACACAGCCGAAGAATGCATTCTTTGAACAGAAAGTCCCTTACACTTTTCCATTCGGTATTTCGACACCGGGGCCGAGATACGAACGAACATCGATAAGAACTGGCCACGATCCCGCCCAGGCAATAAAGTCAGCGCGATTAAACTGGAAACTGGCTGCCACTTGTCACGCGACGCGTTCCACCGATGGAGATAATGCAGAGTTTAGTTGGCCGACCGTCTGCTACCTACACCGTGTGAACCAATTTAAGTCCTCCGTGGATCCACGTCTAGTCGGCTAACCCGTCGCATCTCGACTTGTCACTCTTCCACCTACTCCATTGAAAACTACGAGCCAGAATCGAGATGCGATCCGACGATTGTATACGCCGTGGACGTACGCGATGTATTCTGAATAGACGAGCCGCGTTCTACGATCCGCTTCTGTTTTACTTACATACCTACTCCCTGTTATATTTTGCTCTCGTTCGCCGTGCTATCGGCCATTTTTCCGACGTACGGCTTGGGGTTGGGGAGGGGAGGAGAGGCTCTCTACCGGCGAATTACCATAATTTCTGACATTGCCGACAAGACCGGTAACTGGTTTCGTTACATCGTGTCTACTTTAATCTCGCGGCTACGTCGGATTTCAGGTATGCAAAGGCGCCGAGGCTCGCGCTGCGGTTTCTATCCCCCCCCCCCCTCCTCCCTCCTCCACCTCCGCCTTCCTCTGACTGCCCTCCTCTACCAATTGCCCCGCGAACGCAACTATACGCGGATAGTGTGCGCTTTTCTACGTACCGGGTGTCCGTCCGGGCCCTCCAGGCGTGCTCCGCGTATTCCGATAACAATCATCCCCCTCGTCGGAATCGTCGGAAATAATGCGGCACGTACGATAAACATTTCGTACTCTCCGGCTCAGCTATTCCACAGTCAGAACTTTCCTGCCCCCGTGATCCTGTTGGGCATCGGGAGAGTCGACAAAGCGAAGCAGGAAATGTGTACCGGTGCCTTTTGCCAATTTCCTCTCGCTTTCCGGCGCGCATGCGATTTCGTAAAGTGCAAAAAGTCCTCTCAATTTGCGCTGTGGTTGCCGAGTTATCTCGAGCATGGCTGCGGAGCGATGCTTTAAACCTCAGGCAGTCTGGAAAGTTTGTCAAGTCCAAGAGCCCTGTATTAGCACTCTGCTTAGGCTGTGTTTCGGTTCTACGTTCCGGAGCGTTGAAGATTCTGCGGTGCGGTTTTCACTTTTCTCGACCCTGTTCGGTCGACTTCTTGCTTCGCGAAGCCGCAAGGCAGTCGTTTTTGCAGTCGTTCATTCTAGTTTAAAAGGGGGCTTGCATTGTTTCTCTATATACTTTTTGCACTTGTCTTCTTATGTTGATCATTCTTCGCTAGGTAGAGGCGCAGGCTCATCGGAAGATTCTTGGATCACTTTTTAGACCCCCATCTTCAATCGCTTTTTCCAGTTGCACTTAGAGGAGGCTAGTTGCATTTTTTTGAAAGGTTTTTAAGCTCTTCTACCACGTCATTGAAGAATAATTTTGGGAGACTCTTCGGTGTACGGTACAGTCGAAGAAATGGCCGTTTTTCATCAATTTTTCACATGTTTTTGGTCGTATATCCGAAACTATGGCACTTAGAAGGCTCGGGTTGCGATTTTTGGAAAGCCCTTTTAGTTATTTTTTAGCCTATTGTGGAACAAATCGATTCTAAGATGACGGTGTACGGTCCAGGTGGCAAAATGTGAATTTTTTACCACTTTTTAGCACATTTTTGGGCATATCTCGGAAACTATTGGACTCAAAAGGCTCATGTTGCTATTCTTGTGATCCTCGTTCGATTCTCTTTCAGTATGCATATCCACAAGTCGATCGAAAGACTTTTATCTTTTTCCCATTTTTCGACCCTCATTTTTTCGATGGTTTTTTGGCTGCAACTCCAAAACTAATGCGAATTTCGACCAACGGGAAACGGCTCTCTAAGAAGGGGTACCTTAGAACGGGAAACGGCTCTCTAAGAAGGGGTACCTTAGAAAATTCACGATTTTTTAAATTGCCTGTAACTTTTGAACCAGCGATCAAAACCTATGATAATTATACATTTTCTTGAAGCTTTTGACGCGTAATTTCGGATAGGACTATCGGCGAAACTCGATCTTTTAAAAAAATTGTTTTCGACCTCGAAAAATGGCTGTTTCTCGGAAACTATTACGAATTCGGAACTTTGCTTGCGACCAACTTTCAGGGCGTGTTAAAATCTATGGGATAGGATGGTTAAAAATCCATTTTAAGACCAAACATTTTTTCGCATTTTTCGACGATTTTGAAGGTTCTATCACCTTTCAATAGGTCCAAACTGTGGCAAAGTACCCTCCATTGGTCGCCCAGTCCCATATTGTAAGGACACGGTGGTCAAACGTAGTTAAAACATGGGCTAAAACGCGCATTTGTGGCCTAAAGCCCCCCAAAAGACGATAATCACCACCAATTATTACATATAGCAATGTAAAATAGTGTAAAACTATGTAGAAAGTTAAGACCGAGAAAGACAAAGTGGTCAAACATACTCCAAATTGAGGTTGAATTGTCATTTTGTTAGTTAAAACACCTCAAAAAGTCTAAATAACCAACAATTATGGGATATAACAATGTAAAGTAGCATAAAGTAATGGGAGATAGTGCCAAAGTATCAAGAAAGTCTCGCAAGTAGGCGTATAATATCATGAATGTGAATAGACTGCGTTAACATACAGTAAGAATCGCCCGGTAAGAATATGTACGCTAAACGACCCTACAACTCGCAAGGCGGGCGGGTGAGTTAGTTGGTAGAGCACCTTGCTCATAAGGCAGCGGACCCGGGCACGATTCCCGACTCGGCACAGAAATTGAGAAAAAAGCACGCTTGAGTGAGCACATTAGAGCGCCGACTCGAAATCAAGAAGCGGTCGCGGCAGAGGGCAAAGACGAAGCACGAGCAAGTGTCAACACGCACCGCGCTCCACGCATATCGAGTCCATACATTATTTTGCTCCTCACCTCAACCACAGAAATTCCCCAATACTCATTCTTCTGCCATTCAAAGCGCTACTTAAATTTTTCCTCACTTATCTATTGGAGCAATTCAACGTAATCACAGCTCGACTCTCAAATTAATTGCACCGACGCGTCCCATATATTAACCCCACTAACTAATCAGGAAGATCGCACTCGATTGCGCCACGAGCCTCCGTAACTTCGTCACCTCTGCTTACGCTTAATGCCGCAATCCACAGCCAGAACCGCCCACGCTCCCCCGACATTTTCCTCGCCGGCAAAGAATCGACGCGTCACTCGCAGGCTCGCCAATGCATCCGCGCGCGCGTCTCATCTCGAAGGCCAGAAACGAAACCTAGGCATGCACTCACGTCTTCATCCGTGGTCCCCACAACTCTCTCTCTCGCGTGCCGGAGAGGTCCCGGTGCGCGACTTCTTTATCCCGAAATGATTTATTTCCCTCCGCATACCTGCTGGGAGAGGGAAGGGCGGCAATTTTTTCCCCGCCAGCCATGCGCCTCCGACCTTAATTATTTTTCAGAACTTGCGTGCCTCGCGGACGCCTCTCGCGCAGGATCCTCGATCCTTCGTCCTTTCCAACCTTCTCATCATCCTCCTCTTCTTCGTCTCCCTTTCCCCCTCTTCCTCCAGTCCCCCTAAAAAGCGGTGTCGCGGCAAAAACTTGGCCGGGAAGAGACCGAGTCGGCGAGGGAGGCGAAGGGCAAGCGTGGAACGATGAGAAGAAAAGGCCGCGGGCTAATTATGCGTCGTACGAAGGAAGATTTATCGTTCGAGTACATTTTCCACGGTGCGTGCGTGCGTGCGCGCGCGCGCGCTCTCTCTCGACTACGTGGCTATGCGCGCGAGAGGCACGCATCGGCTCGCTTCCACGGCGCGCACTCTTCCGCCACTCTCCGCCCTTTGCCCTCATACCCCTACGTTTGTGCCGGCTGCCTGGCAGGGCCCCGCTCTCCGGAACGTGGGTGTTTCTTGACGACTCAATGTTGCTGCACGACTAAACGCGGCCGCCTGCGAGCACGCGCTTGGTCAGACTCCTGAACCGAAGAGAGAACGAAAGAGTTAGAGAGAGAGAGAGAGAGAGAGAGGAGGGTAGTCAAAACAGGAGAGGAAACAGAAAAAAATCCTCCCGTGTCTTTCTTATAACGAGGAAATAAGAAGACCCTGGTACCTTTCTTGTAGCGCACAAAGAGCCGAGGGAGAGAAGAATGAAAGAGTGGCAAAGGGGGGGAGGGAGTGAGGGGGAGGAAGAAGAGGCGAATATAAGCGAATTCACGTCTCGCGTATATTCGCCTGGGCCAGATCGCGAAAAGAATCGGCGAGCGGCGGAGGGGGGAGGAGGAGAAGATTCGAAGTCGGCGGTGGTGGGTGCCTCTTATATAGCGGGTATCCACCTTAACCTCGGCAAGTTACGAGGCGGTAAACTCGCGCCGAGGCACCGGAGAATATTCGCGTGGCCCGACAAGATAAACAATCTCTCCCACGCCGGAATAGCCGATCGATGCTAATGAAGGACCGCTACGGGACGGTTTCCACAGAGTAAATTTCTCCTTCCATCCTGCACGGGGGGACCGTGCTCGGCGCTCTCTCCTCGCGGAACGTGTACACCTTCGGGGCCGGACGTCGCTCGCGTGCTCCGTTCGTGCCCGTGGCACGCGAGGGTGAAATATGAAACTCTCGCGGGCATTCGCGCCGCTCGTTTCGTTTAAGCGAGCGAGTAGGACGGTGAGAGGGCGGAGGGGGTGGAGAAAGAGAGAGGAAGAGATAAAGAGACTGAGTGTGAGAGAGGAAGAGAGAGAGAGAGAGAGAGAGTGAGAGAGGGAGAGAGAGACACACAATGCGCTTGTTATTCGCGTTTTTTTTAAGCGAGTAGGACGGCGAGAGAGCGAAGGGGGTGGAGAAGAAGAGAGACAGAGAGTGGGAGAGAGAGAGAGAGAGAGAGAGAGAGAGGCACAATGCGCTTGTTTGCGCCGCACGTCGATTACGCCGGTTATTTCGCCGGACGTCGTTTTCTGCCCGCCGTTAACTTCGAGCCCCGGCCGAGTCAACATTCGACGTAACGTCTATCTCTCACGGCCGAGCGCACTTTGACTCCTCGCGCTTCGCCAGTGGGCGGGAGCAAACGAGAGGATACGAGCGCGGCTACGCTCCTCGGGTTATTTCCAACGCGCTTTCTGTTTGGAGATTGAATTATGAAAATTTTCGCGGAAAGCCCCACGGACAGGCGAAACTCGAATTATGTTTCTACCCGCGGGTCCTCTTCAGGTACGGGCCTGTACTTCTGAGTACGTCTGACGTCCGATTACGTGCTCGTTTCGAGGGATTAATCGTGGGGAGGGTTGGTAAGATGACGAGGTTCGGGAACGAAACGTTTGACGAGCAATGAAAGTGATTAAGGTGGAATGGGGTAAAACCGACCCAGAAGTTGTAAAGTTTACTTTAAACCGATGTATTTTCTATCTATTCCACTATAACCTAATAAACTTAGTGTTTTTATTTAGCGCACGGTTTATTCTTTCAGTTGCATTAATTTGGATTAAAAGTACACTTGTGAAACTTATGATATTCTTATCTATATTCGAATAAATAAGGGCCTAGTACGGAGTTGTCCCGTGTACGGATTTACCCCACTGCACGTTAAATGATTCTTGTCGGTGGAAGGATCGGATGACACTGAGCGGAAGTTCGCTTTTGGGGTACAATTAATCCTCGACACTCCGCTCACGAACAGCTCTTGTCTGGAGGTTGAGCACGTGCTCGAACGAGCGAAGACCGAGCGGAGGCGCGTGCCTCGGCAGATAAAAGCTGTAAATTAGGCGGCGCCTCGTCACGTTTTAAGCGAATCGTCGAAACAGGCGCCGGGTTAACAGTCGGGCAAAATTCAGGAACGAGCGAGTGAGACGAGGATCAAGAAGCGAAAAGGTCTCTTCCTCCCGAGGAACTCGACGGAAGCTCGACTCGGAAACGAATGCGACGCTTCTCTACCTGGCCACCTCCATTTATACCCCGTGTAGATATTTCAAGGGGAATCGCTCGAATTCTTGCATCTTCGGCGCCTGCGTTTCTCTTCCAGTCGCTGGCATCTGCACTATTCCGTGTTTGCGTCGCGCGATACGCGATTATTGCGTTCTTACGGGATGTCGGGGCAAGTCGTCGGCCCGAGCCAGTCCGAGCTGGAAGCTGATTCAACCAGGCCTTTTGCATGTTTCGCGTGCCTCCCTATGTCGCTCGATTCCGGACGGTATTAACCGACGCATGACGCTCGTCGCATACTTCATTTTTGCGAGATCGCAGGATGAATGCCGAACAGCATCCTGGCATAACGAACGACGAACGAACGCGAGGGAGTCGTTTTTCCTGCCGACGTTGGAGAATCTGATCCAGAGGGATGGTCGGCCGAAAGAATCAGACATTAAAATTGGCCGCGATAAGACGTCGACACAATGCAGGAGCGGAGCGCGCGGCGGGAATTTTAATGTAATTCGGCTTTAGTCCGGTAAACGAATAATCGGGACAACGCTGATGCATGCTCCGCGGATCTTCATTGCATTGTATCCCTGAGGAATCTGGCACGGGGTAGGGAGGAGTGCGAGAGGAACGGGGCGGCGGTAGAAGGATGAGGAGGACGAAGAGGACGAAGAGAGCGAAGAGGAGGAAGAGGAGAAAGAGGAGGCGAAGGAGAAGAAGGGTTCCTTTGTGAAAGCAGCCTCAGGAAATCAGGATTGATATAGGGCTGCGGTAGGTTCGCTCGTAACTTTGTCCCGCGGTACCGGAGAACTCGGTCCCGATCCATTAATCACCCTCGTACGAGCTCTGAACCCTGGGTGATTAGCAGGCGTGAACACCGACTCACCGACGGATATATATGCGATCGGTCGCTATTGTCGACCACCGTCGACGATCGGCGGTCGCGATTGAGACGTCCGTCGCCCGCGTCCTTTCGGAAATCCGACGCCCGACTTCGCTTCCGACTGCGTTCGCCTGATCCGGCTAGATCCACCCCATTTCATCCTTCAGTACCAGAACATTGTTCGCAGCATTATATTCCTCAAATTGCTATTGTTTCTTTCGAGTCGCAAGTTTCAACAATAAGTTCCATTCTAATCTATTTCATCTTTGTTCTCAACGACGTTCATTTCCGTCAGCGGATCGGCACGTTCTGAAGTCTTCAAAGGCATCGACGATCGGCCGATCTTTCCGGCAGTTTGTCATGGGCGTCAGTTAAATTCCGATTCGTTCCGTACGTCGGCGTCGATCCGCGAGGAGAGACTTTGACGACTCGCCGGGCCAGGCTAAATAGAGTCCGTCGACCTGGTCCGGTGCACGGGGCCTAAAAATAAGCGCTTAATTGTACGACGATTTGAGCCGAACCACCCGCGGGGACCGGGGCTGAGATTCCGTGCGCTCGTCGTGGGTGTAACTTACGAGGTAATTAACGGTGGCCGTTAGTTACGAGACGGGCAGAGACGCGAGCGCGTCTTCGGGCATTCTCGGCGATGCATCAAGAAAGTTTCTGAACGACCCTCCCGCAGCACTTACAACCTATTCTTCTCCATCGCGGCCGAGTCCCCGATCCGACCTCCGCCGGCCACGGAAAAAAGTAATAAGGCAGTGACAAATAGCGGATCCGCGTTTTCGCTCATTCTGCGGGAACAAAACGAAGCCGGAAATTTACGCCCGCTCAAAAGTTTATTGCCGGCTACCCGGCCTTGGCACTGCCACAAGAATCCTTTATCAGACCCAGGATGACGACTCCTGGCAGATCGGCCTAGGACAGCCTCGCTTACCGTGAATTATGGCGTGGCAGTCGTTTTACGTCGGTGCTTCTTCCGAGTGCGAGTGTTTTTGGTCTCTCTTCAAGCTTCTCTGCCCGTTTCCAGGCCGAACGACGTCTCGCATTCTGGAAACATAGGTCCCCGTAGTCCTTTCTTCATTTTGGCACCCCGCCTTTCCACCCATTCCGGGAAGAGGGCCTCGCAGCTTCTCCGCTCCAGCCTGCATACCTCCCATTTCTTTCGTCTAGTCCTGATCCGTAAGATTTTCTTCCTTCTCCGCCGATCGATCTTTCCCATCGGCGCGTCGAGCCTGGGCAATTATTTCGCGGGAGGACCTCACTTCGTGGAAGAGAGGCAGTCGAAGAAAGCCCTCGCCCTCCGGCTCCGATTTTTGACGACGAAACCGACAGATACGACGGAATTATTAATTAGCCACTTCTTACGCGCCCTCCGCCGCGCAGGATAATGGGGTAAGGGGCCGGGATCCTTGGGAGGATATAAAATTAGCAATTTTACTCCGCCACCGACCGCGAGCGGTTCCCAGATTCGCGGCAGATCGTCGATTACCCCCATACGTTTCTTATCCGTCTCTCCTGGGAGTTTAATATCGACCGCCGTTTGGTAACCGAAATCCTCACGGATCCTGCCGCCGTGTTCATCCTCTTCTTCCTCGCGTTCCCCTCACTTTATCGGGAAACGTCGTAAATTCTCTCGCGCCCCGAGAATTCACGGTTTCTACAAAGAACCTGTCAAATCGCCGCGCATCTCACATATCCGTCTATATCCGACCGCCGGGGCCCGACATTCCACGATCGAAGATCCACCGATCCAGGATCCACCGATCGAGGATCGAGTTCCACGAAGAGAATGCTGAATTTTCAGCCTCGAATATCGTCCGAGATTTTTCAGGGATTAAGAGGAGAGTCGCAGGTACACACCTGGGGCACGCGTGGGCCCACCGCATGCACGCATGTATGGCCTATCACGCCTCCGCGCGTGACGTCACACCTGGGTATACCGCGCCGTGGAAGGAGCGAGAGGGAGAGAGGCCGATTCGGCGCGAGAGGGAGAGAGGAGAGTAAAGGAAAAAAGGCCCGATGAGGCGGCGAAAAAAAGGAGTGACCCGAACCGGTCCCCGTCGGGTCAACAGCACACACGCCACCCCCGTAGGGGCCCGTCGTGTAACGGCCTGACGCGAGGCTCTAACGGGTGTTCGGAGGAAAAATAGTATTTGGGACAGAGCCCGAGACTAATTGTAAGTCGAACGAAATGGCCGAGGCAGCTGGCCGAGAGTGGCCGGCGCGAGAGTCGGTAGGAATTGATAGGAATTCTGCGCACCGTTCGTCTGCGCAGGGACTCGAGGAGGTTCCTGCTTAACGTCTCCATTAGGTCCCAACAACGGCACGCACCGGCGGAATGTCTGAAATCAATCTTGAGCGGCCGTAACATGCATTTTCCAGGCCGGCGCCTGCCGGCCGATTCTTTTTCCGCTCGCGGAGCATTAAGGCGGCTCCTCAAGGACTTTGGTCGAACATTCCGGGATAGGTAACGAGAGGATTTACAGCGTGTCGATGCCGGTTCGCGCATTCGTTGGGGCCCCGTGAGAAGGCCCCGCGAGAAGGCCCCGCGGCCTGTCGCCGATCATTAAGGAATCGACGTCCGACTCTTCTTCATAGCACGCTCCAGCGAGCGCGGCAGGACTCGCGGCGATTTTTAGGTTCCGCGGATGCATGTCGTCGTTTAATTGCGTCCCCGCGAATCCTGCGGGTAGGGTGGAAGGACACTGGGACCAAAAAGGGAGCGTCGCTGATAGCGGGTTATTAGCGAATCCAGCCTCGGTGCTTCGTCATTGCTTGTTTGCCCAGTTCGAGGATTCCTACGCTCCAGAATCCTTTTTATCCTTGCTGCTCCGTGGATAAAAATCGAGACCCTGTTATGGCTCATGCGGAGGTAGACGGATAATATTCCTGACGAACGTATCAGCACAATATATAAATTCAATCGGATATACAGTGGGTACAAAACGTAGAAATCAATTATTTAATATACTTAGTCGTACTGGATTCCCAGCTGACTCAGCGATCGCATAATAATCGCGAGTATTAGCGGCGTTTTGGAAGTTTTAATGGAAAGTACAAAACTGCGCTCGCGCCTCAGGTGCATAAAAATAGAGACCCTGTATATCATGCCGTAGACGGATAATATTCCTGGTGAACGAATCAGCACAATATTTAAATTCAATCCGTAATTCAGTGGGTACGAAATGTACAAATTAATTATTTAAGATCGTAGTACATGATTCCCAGCTGACTCAGACGTTGGCTCGCAGACTGGCGCACTTCCGTCCGTTTTCCGAGCTTGCTCCTACCGGTGAGATAATAATCGCGAGTATTAGCGGCGTTTCGGAAGTTTTAATGAAAAGGACGAAACTGCGCTCGCGCCGCCGGTGGCAAAAGCCAGGTAGCAAATTATTCCCCCGGCATACGCGTACTCTCCGCGCGTACCGTAAATTCGCTTTTACTACTCCGCCGGGGCATCCTGCCATTTATCATTCGCCAACGTGCAATCGAAAATAGTGGAAGGATATAATGAAAGCCGTTGCGGAGAGGAGATAGGCTCGTTTCGCGGTAGGAACTGAATTCGAAGGGTCCCCCACCAGCGCCATCCCCCTCCTTCTCCCCCATCTTTCCCCATACATCTGTAGAGGTGTATTACGAGCTCCTAGAGAGAGAAAGGAGAGGAAGGAGACAGTTTGAAACGAGATTACCGTCGGATCGCCGTTAGGCCGTTTGTCACACGAGCGTGCGTGGGCAGTACTCGAGACGAAACGCCGTCCTTAAGCTTGCTTGCCAGAGACTCGGGGAAAATTATGAAATCTACCAACCTTGGATCTTTCTCGACGCTCGAGCCCTTTAACTTATCCCTCTACTCCGTCATCGTTCCTCAGCGAAACGTCCGAAGAGTCCCGTGCGAGTTCCATGCGTAGGCAAATTTTCGCATTGACGCCTCTGCGAGAAGGTTCCGGCCGAGTGGAAAAATGGCAGAATTCCGGCGGGGTAGGCCGGTAGCGAGCTATTAGCGAGCGCTGTGAGACTCTTCGTCATATCACGGTTGGCTAGTTATGCTCAGGTACGAGCTCGCCTTACCGACACGCGACCCACACACGCGGCGCGCGACACTCTCTCTCCTCGTTCGGCAACTCTCGACTCGCCTCCTTCTCTCTCTCTCTTCCTCTCCCGCCTTTCCCTATCTCAGGGTCTCTCCGCGTCTCCTCAGCTCTTTCCCTCGCACCATTCCCCGCCTCCTCTCTCTCTCTCTCTCTCTATCCACCTCCGTCCGCACGCTCCTGTCGCCTCCGCTCGCGCGTAGAACAGAGACGCGCGACGCTGTAAGGGAATAAAGACGGAAATAAGATACGACACAGCTGATACGCCTTCGCCCACCGATTACGCGCTAGGTGTACGCCTGAGATTGCCGATGATGTCATTCCCAACTATAAAACGCCGCCAAGTGCAGGACTCTCGGCTGCCCCTTGCCGCTGGAGACGGTGGCCTTATCGAGGATACCGGCCGCGATAAGGGCAGCTCGTAATCGGACCGAAGATCGTCCTGAACATGGACATCCACCTCCACCTCCTCCACCTTCTCTCGGCGCAAGGTGTTTACGGCCGTCTGAATTTCGCTTATGGCTTCTGGCCTTAAGCAGCTCCGTTCGTACGCGATGTGCGAAATGTCTCGGAGTCGTTCGACGGTTATGAGCGAAGCGTGCCAAATTGTTGGATTTGTTGCTTGGTGTAGATCGACTCGTCGACGTCATCGAGGCATATAGGATTCTGACGTCAAGGAACATCGGTGGTATTCTCACAGTTGTTGGATTCGACTCGGCGCGGCGTCGGCTGGAATCGATCAGCTTCTCAAAGAGTCCGCGCGCAAATTCCTGCGAGCAGGATGCATGTAAGGTGGAGTGGGGTAAAACCGACCCGGAAATTGTAAAGTTTACTTTAAACTGATTTATTTTCTATCTATTCCACTAAAACCTCATAATCTTAGTGTTTTTATTTAGCGCACGGTTTATTCTTTAAGTTGCATTAATTTAGATTAAAAATATCTTCTGAAACTTATGATTTTCTTAATAAATTAAAAACCGTGCTGCTAGGGCGGACTTGCCCCGGATCTGGGGCAAAACCGCCCAACCTGTTTAAAAATGATTGAATCTTATGTCCTTGTACTATGGGGCAAAAGCGGATTTCTTATTAGTAATACGAAGTTTGTCGAACGAGTTGAACGGGGGAATCACAGAATACATGACGGCCACCAATGTTGAATACTATCCAAACCATTGAAATACTAACCGAAGGAAGCTTTCTACCTTACAGTCGGTACAATGCAACGTTTATTCGAATAAATAAGGACCTAGTGCGGATTTGTCCCGTGTACGGATTTACCCCACTGCCACCTTATTTCGTTGCGGAATGTCAAAGCGGCATCTAGGAACACGATATCGATACTCTGCGAGTCAACTCGGAAATTCGAATACGAGAAGGCGATTCGATAAAACTTGGCGGAATTCGTAACGACGCCGAAGTGAAGGGAGGTTTGTCCGGCCGGAGCCGAGCTGCGCCCGCGACATCAATCATCCTGCTCGGAGCGAACTGCAGCCAAGACTTTCACCGGTCTGTTACGACGACGTCGACGGTGCGACCACACCGGATAAAAACCCCCCTTTCGACGGCGCTTATGTTCGGCCATGCACCATTCCCCACCCCCCCCCCCCTGTCCGGGGCGCGATTATTTAACACGTCCCGGAGTTCGTTACCCACTCCTCCTATTTATAAACTAATCTCGCCGAACGAATTCACCTGCTATCCAGACTCGTAACGTCGATTCTAAGACTGACTCAAACCGCGAACTGAACTTTAAACATCTCTCGGTCTGACCTTTTTTTTTATTTTTTTACGTCAAGGAAATTTTCGGAAGACTTCTGGCCTTCTTGCGGGGAGGCCAGCGTATGTCAGATTCCTACTGACTTTTCTCAGTCTGATCCGAAGCTACGCGCGGAGCGTGTTATTAGCACTCCGACTGGTCGCATTGATCAGACCGAGACGAAATCCGGTAAACTGTCTGAAAGACTCTTCCTCTAGCCTCGAGGTCTCTGCCAAATTCAAGCTACGAGGCCGCCCACGTTTCTTCATCGTAGCCATCCGCGAGCTGAACACTGGCAGACGGGCGAGCGAGTGGAAGAGGGCTCGCTGAAAAGTACCCTTGATCCGGCGCCATATTTCTCCGCGCGGGACTTTATTGAGGAAGTCGGGCGAGGGCACGGCGGGGCGGGAAGTATTGAATTCATCGGTACGCATTGTCGACAAGATATACGAAGCTGGGGGTTACGGGTTAAGTGGAGCCCGTACCTCCGGTAAATACGTTTCGCCGTTCAGGCATAGGTGTACGTATCGTCCGCGTCCGAAGAAGACTCACACACGCGCGTGTACATGCACCGGCGAGGTGTGCGCACGAATCCGGACGTGAGAACGTGCGCGCGAGCACCGTCATCCCTGTATGCGTGCCAGGACGTATCCTACGTCCCTCTAAACTGTGTGAGCGAGGAAAGCATGCGCGCACGGACGCTGGATAGGCCAGCCGTGCTTTCACGGGGCAATTTATAATCGTACGTGTTCAATGCGGCCAGTGTGGGACGGGCAAGAACAAAGGGACACCCCGTAGACGTTCGGTGGTCAGTCGGAGGTGGAGCAGGGGAGTAAAGTCACCTTTGCTCGTCGCTGTCCGGACGTTCGGATGCTGGATTGCGCGGACCTCGCGGGGGTCATGACGCGAGGCTTCGTTAATCATTAGAATTTCTCCCGGCGACCATTACCGACGGAACAGTCCCTCATCCCAGGCTCTGCCTAGGAACTCTATCGCCCTTTCATTAATCACCTTTACGGGTCGATCGTACGCTCGAATCGAACTTTACGCGCGTTTCGTAATTAGAGGCGAGGACAATAAAGCGAGAGCTTTTGTGAGAGTTCAGATCTTTCGACGCGGAGGGTCATCGACTTACGAACTATGACAAAACTCGTGAGGGTGCAGTTGAGGCGTCATTCATTAACGCCCTTCCGGGACAAAGGGATTAAACACGCTCATGTCCAGGATAGCGTGTGTCCCACGAAGTTGCAGAAAGGCCCGGGAAAAGTCCAACCCTGTGCGTGTACATTGTTCGTACGTAAGGTACACGGGGGGGTCCGAGATGCACAAAGCGCCGGTTCCTCCTGACCTACGACCTCGCCTCTAATGAGCGGCAAAACACGGCTATTGTCAGAGACTGGACCTTCTCTTCCCCCGTTTTATCCTGCTCCGCTTCCTACCGAGAATCGCCCCCGCCTGGTGCTCGACCGCCTGGCATACGATTAATATCTTCCAGGACGACGTTTCAGTAATTGTCTCTTTCCGTTCCCACCGTGCGTTCTCTCTCTCTCTCTCTCTCTCTCTCTCTCTCTCTCTCTCTCTCTCTCTCTCTCTCTCTCTCTCTCTCTCTCTCTCTCTCTCTCTCTTACGCACAGTCGCAGAGAGAAGAATCGGTCGATCGATCGTCCCGAAACGTTAAATTGAAACACTTGTCCGAGCGTAGGTGACCACCTTCTCTTCCCAGGTGGGTGAGTGTGTGAACACGTACATGTGCTTCGTGCCACAATACGCTTAATATTCACTTTGGCGCGGTCGCAGAGACAGAGGAGTCCGAAGACACTGACGGATCGGCGCCCATAAGGCCGGTACCGTTACGCGGCTTTTCTAATATCCCGCCGATTAGAGCATCGGTGCCGAACGCGTGGGCGTCCGATGAGTCGCTCTCGGCGAGAGTCGAAACGGTCGGGAGGCCGCGTCGTGTAAACATCCCGCGGATAGGATCTCGCTACTTACGGGGCCCCGAAACGATCCTTCGGCCATCGGCCTGGGCCCCATCGGATGGGCCCATTGGCCGCTCATCGGTGCCGATGTCGACATCGGTCGAAAGTTGTTTATCGCCCGAAATGATGTGTACGCCTTACGCTGTACCGTAATGCGCGCCGCGACGCGCGCCGAGACGCTTTAGGCACGCGCTTATACAACCACCGCCGAAGACGTGTATATCGCGTGATCGGGATCGTTTAACGAAACGAGACCGAGCCTGCCGCTTAATGACGTCCCGTGCCCACTGACGCCCGTTGTGCACGCCCGTGCCTCCGGTTTTACGTAAACCGTGAATAATATTGCGAACCTTTCAACGAGCGCGGCGTGTCAATTTTCTCGGCCGAGCGTTGAATAACAAGGAAACTCGCCGCGCTTGTCGCCCACGTAATCTGGAATCTGCGCGAGCGAGCGAGCTCTCTGCCGAGAACGGAGAGCGGAGAAAAGTAAATCCCGAAAGCCGCGTCAGTATCGAGGGGCAGCGAACGGAGTGCCATCGACAGGAGGAAGAGTTCTCCTCCGATCCGATTCCTTGAAAGCGAGGCGAATAAAGAGAGGAAAAAGAGCGGAGAAAGAGGACAATAAGGAGGAGGAGGAGAAGGTGGAGCAGGGAGGAGGGCGAAGCGGACTCGGGGGAGGAAGAGACAGGAAGAGAGAGAGGATGAGAAGGGGGAGGGAGAGCTCTCGAAGCGAACCGTCGCCGTTCTTGTCGGGCCGGACGGGACGGCTGCAAAGGAGAACACCCTGTACATGCCAACGACATTCCCGAAGTGCAGCGTGCAGTTTTTCGCGGCTACTGCAGCTCAAGCAGCCCTGACGAGAGTGACTCAGAGCCTCGAGCCAGACGCAAGGGCGAACACGAACGTATCAGACGTCTACAGGTACTCCGGCTCGTACGTCGCCCGCGTGTGCGTGTGTACGTCAGGCGCGTACATACACGCTTAGGTGAGCACGCGAACGCAGCTTATATTCCGCCGAGGCCGGAGCGTAACGGCCGATGATCGGTTCTGGGTGTGTGCGTGTACGCGCTCGCAAACGTGGCCTGCGGATCGAAGATCGAAGGATCGCGGGGGGAACGGGCATTGGATAGGGGGAGGCGGCTGGGGGGAGTCGGGCGGGGGTGGGGGCGATGGGGGAAGCGCGAGATTTATTTGCCCGAATTTCGACGGGCGGCCGTTGCCGTGCTCGCTTCCGAGGAATGCATTTCGCATTCGGGATCTTCCACGGAATATGTCGACCGGGGTGGAGAGTCGAGTCCTCCCCCGCTGCCTTCCCTTCAACCCCCCTCCTCTCTCTCTTTCTCTCTCTTCTGGCGACGCTTTCTCGGTCCCCTGGCAGCAAAACCGGCCAGCGAGGTTTGTTATTGTTTTCATGGCCGGGCAGGAGTTTTTTGCTTGGCCAGCGAGCTTCACCGGAGCTAAGTGCGGTCTGATCGTTGACCCAAGAGCGCAGAATTCACGTACGATCCGCGTCTGCGTGTCTCCTGAATCTTTCAGGACCGTCCGACCGGGCCCCAGCGCAGACCGAGAGTCTGGATATGCAGATAAGATTCCTTTTTTCCGCAGAAAACGACATTCCCTGAACGTTCCCTCGCGCGGCATTTCTTTCGGGGGGCGAACAATCGGAAATTGGCCATTCGTCCGAGAATTGCCGGGAATGACTCGAGATTTGACACTGGCCGTACCGGCCAGACGAACGTAGGCAGTGACGCCCGCGTGCTCGGTAATCCGGATGATCCCTGATTTATGCGCGGCACATTCGTTCGGCCGCCAGTATTTCTCCGGCGATTCGGACGATTGGGTAATTGTGAAGGCTTTAAGTCGCCGCCGGTCTGTGTTTTCTGGGTGAGACTAAGAATAAAGTCGCATGACGAGGAGATACGGTCTCGAGTGCGCGCGCGCGCGCGAGCACGAATCTTAAGTCGAAGGCTGAGGTTCTCGAGAACTTTCGAATTACCTGCCGTTTAGTGGGCAGTACATCGTTGCGGGGCCGATAGCGCGTTACAGTGACACTTGTAAGCGAGGAGCGAGGATAATGATGTAAAAGTAGGATGGCGCGAGCAGTGGATCCTGGTCGTAGGTGTCGTTAACCCTGGCCGCGAGAGTCGGCGGTGACGGTATCGGAGCCGCTCGTTATCTGATCTACGATCGGGACGCGCGATCAGTTCCTGGCCCGACGATGTATCATCCGAACGGGCGGACTCTCGAATCGGCGCTATTAGGCAGTTGGCATCGCGGATACTTTTTTTCTCCCGCGACCACGTGAGTACGATCCTGCCCATCTTGCTGCTTGTCGTCCGAGTCGTCGTCCGAGTCGTCGTCGTGGGTCGCGATCATCTCTGTGTCCCGTAAACGACGGCCGCCGCGGTTTAACTAATGTGTCGGGACCGGTTAGGGGCATATTGATCGGGGAGACTAGATTTATGTCGGCGAATGATTCACGGCGTGATTTACAGCGGATTGTCCAGCGCCGCGCATACTGATTGAGCATTTATTCCGATCTACCCGGCACCGACAGTCGTGCCACTAATCATTTATTGGGTTAAGGTGAAATCTCCGGCCGGCTAGCTGGCCTGGCCTGGGTCCGTCGTCGGATCCAGACGGGACGATAGGCTTTTTTCCTCCCGCTTCCTCCTCCAGCGGGACTACTAATAGAATCCGTCACAACTTTCGATATCGATCGGCCCCGCGAGCCGATGCCTGCTCGACCGATCACAAGAGAGACTTAATGGATCGATATCTGGTTAAAGAGGATGAGGAGGAGGCGAAGGAGGAGCAGAGGGCTGTGAAAGAATCACATTATGTCAAGGTTACGTACGGTCTCAGAGTGTTCGCTCGGCGCCTGATTAGAATGCTAGAGATTCCTGGCGTTACCGGGAACATACCTCTCGGCTCGGCTTTTTATCGACCCACCGATGAATACCGTTTAGCCCATTAACGAGCTCATCATCTTCCACACACCATCCTTCCACCCATTCGAGAGTCGTTCGTCCACCGGCCACCCCGGTCGCCGCCCGCCGCGGATTCCACCGACAGTCGGAAATGACGCGTGGACCGAAAAATCGGTTAAGGAGCGAAACGATCCATTAGCCACCCTCTATCCCCCCCTCCCCTCGGGTCCCCAACCGACAATGGCCGATCGCCGGCGGACGTTTCATACTCGTGTTTTCTGCCCGGCCCGGCCGCGGGGAGGAGGTGGGAGGAGGACTCCGCCGCCTCGGCTCGCTCCGAAAGTCCCGCGGGAGCCCTCTTCCCTTCCTTTTTCTACCTCTTTGGGTCTGTCTCGTCGGTCGATTCTCGATCACGAAGGCAGGGCACGCGTCTTGCTCGCCCGTAGAATGTCGTCGTAACGAGGTGGTGCCTCTCTGCCATCGCCCCAACTTCTCCTCCCTCTCTTTCTCTCCCTCTCTCTATATCTCTCTCTCTCTCTTTCTTTCTGTCTCTGTCTCTTTTGCCATCGCCCCAACTTCTCCTCCCTCTCTATCTCTCTCTTTCTCTTTCTCTCTCTGTCTCTTTTGCCGCTCGTCCACCTCTTCCTCCAACCCAACAGCCAAGGATCGAACTCGCCGGCGATGTCCGGAGGTGATCCCTCCGCCGGCACGACCGGTACAGGGGACGAACGTTTAAATTAGGCAGGGAATCTCGCGGAATGCGCGAAAGAAATCGGCGACCCGGCATTCCGGGAGGTTTTGATACGCCTCCGGGCGTATCGCTCGTCGAGGGTACCATTAGCCCTTATGCGGTGGGAATGACTCCTGCGGGCCCCACACCGGTCATCATTCCGGGGTCCGACCGCCGACCGTCCGCGGGCCCCCAGGACACACTTGCACGCCCCGAAGATACTAAATTCGATCGGGGCACAGGACGATTTACGATGTCCCGGCGAGAAGACGCTTGCTACCGCGAGCGATTAAACAGGAGCGCGAGGGTGGAGAGTGGGGAGGGGGGAGAAAATCTCGAGCCTTTCATTTCGACTGACGGATTGCCCGACATTGCACTTCCGTCAGACGACGTGGACTTATTCTCAAAGGTTTTTGAGTTGTTAGCTTGAATCGAAGGCCTCGCGAAGATTCGATCGACTTCTTACGTCCGCCTATGAAGTTCTCGCTGGATATTTTTGGCAGGCTTGACTGAGGGTGTTCCTTTCGTCTTCTTTTGCAGAGTCTGGCCACAGGTTGGACAGCGGCTCCCCGTTCTGGAGGATACAGCTCGACCAAGATCTCCTGGACACCATCAGCGCTATTTACCCGGAGTGGTTCAAGGTAAGCTCAAGTCCTCCCACTTTCCACCTCGTCGCGAAACGATCGAGAGTGGAATGCCGGAAGGCTTCCGGTGTCTCCTCCACCTACGAAACAAGTGGATAACGAGGTGCGCTCCTCGTGCAGGATTACACTAGCAGCAGAGCCTCGACCTCGTCCGGCTCGTCGTCGAGCGCTTCCGGAGGTCAGTTGAACGACGGGAGCGCGGTGGCAGCCGATTCCAGCGGTGCCCTTGAGCACAAGGTCGCCAAGGGCGATCCCAAGTCGAAGTCCAAAGCTAAGAAGGCTGAGAGCCTCAAGGAGAAGGAGAGGGACAGGAAGGAGGCTAAGCGGGATAGCAAGGACGATAGGTAATTACTATCCGCGTACAAAATTTTTACTAATGCGTACTAAACTAAAACAACGTGGAAAAGTTTGGAGAGGAAGAAAAGAAGGAAAGTTTAAGGCTTAGCTTAAAGTCGGAGTATGAATCGAGGAAAAATGTGATAGGTAATTACTATCTACGTACAAAATTCATACTAAACTAACACAACGTGGAAAAATTTCGAGAGAAGGAAAAGAAGGAAAGTTCGAGGCTTAGATTAAAGTGGGAGGATGAACCAAGGAAAAATGTAGATCCGGTCACACCCACTGACGGTAGCCGTAACACGTCGCCGCGATTAACTTAGGAAAGCGCGTAACGACGTGCCCTTAAGCGTAAAGTAGGGTAGAGGCGGAGGAAGATGAGGGAGAGGAGGAGGAGGAGGAGGAGGAGGAGGCCTACGGTTAACATCCAAGCTACGCTCAGCTCCCCGTGCCTTCGAGGCGGATGATTAACCGGCAATTTAGTATCACTACGCGGCGTAATCGTTACGCGAGAATATAAACGCACTTAACGACCGGCTTCCTATCTCCAGCTGTGACGAGTAATCTTTTCTCGGAACTTTTCCTTCTGATCCGTCTGCCTCGCGCGCGCGCGCGCGCAACCTGGCGACGCCCGCCATCGCCTCTCCCTCGACGCCTGAACATCTTTAATCGACGCGCCACTCTTGCCGCCTCCCCGATCCACGTAATTTCCTCTCAATTTTCGAACGGCCGAGATCCGGCCCGGTCCCGCGAGTTCTTAAAACGTACACGATCGGAATCCGGGTAATGAAAAATGTAATTGATATTGTTTCGGAGAACCTCGCCGGCGAGAGTCTCATGGCGAAAATCGCGATTCGCGGTTGGTCCAAAATTCCACGTCGACACCTGGTTCGTCTTCGGCTGCTCGGTCGACTTCTTCGTTAAAATTCTTTCCTGTACTCGGACAATGAAAGGGTTCGGCTTCTTGCGCGCCGATCCGCGCGCCAGCTCGCGCTTAGAAAATAAAGGAGCATGCATGCGTGAGAGGTAAAAAGGGTACGGTGATGGGAGGGCTGGGGAGGGAGGGGGCGATTTCTACGCTTTCTGATGAAAACGTCGCGGCGAGCGAGTGTCGATTGATCCGTCATTCCTTCATCTGCGGCAAAAAGATGCCCCGATGGCGAAGGACCCGGGAACCGATTGACACTCGTTTTGCCGTCGATCCCTTTCCCCCCCCCCCCCCTTTCACCCCCCTCCTACCTTCATCCCTCCGATCCTCCTACCTCGAGAATCTCCGCATCGGTGATCAGGCCGGCGACGTATGAAAGATTAATTCACAAAACTTGGCCGTTTTGCTCGTTTCGGTCTGACTTCGGACCTGCAGGGACGCTGGAAACGGTAAGAAAGGCACGAGGCCCTCGTCGCAGCAGGACAAAGCGGCGAACCTGGCAGGAAGGAAGGCCGCGGGTGTTCCAGGATCGGGATCGGAGATGGCCGAGGGCAATCAGTCGCCGCCGAAGGCGGAGGTCGACGACTCGCCTCTTCAGCACGCCATGGATCGCAACAAGGAGTGTGAGTACACTGTCTTCACCCTTTCTATGTTTTCGTTCTTTCACCATGTACTTGTACTAAGTTCAATCTTCAACCGTCGTCCCTTCATCCCTCGTCCCTCATCGTCATCGTTCACGCGCTTCACGACAGTTCGTAACTCGCGGTGACCTTCGGACCCTGGCGCGAACGGAGTTCGACCTTCGGCAGTGCAGAGAATTCGACGCAAGGTAAGGAAATGCGCACGGGGAATGAAGTCACCGCGAGGCGAGGTGGTTTTATCTCTATGCAAACCGTGCGACACCATGTTTGTTCTACTAACAGTAATCATTCGCCCGATCGCGGGTGAAGGAAGTGTCGCTATTATCGCGCGGAATGACTAATGAGAATATGTAACTGTCCGACGGACAGCTTTAAAATGAAGAGGAGACGATAACTTCGTACAGGAGTCTTTTTAAGAGCCGAGTCTCCAATGACAATGTTCTCACCTACTTCTGTCTCGTGTACTTCTTTCCGCTGTAAATGAACGAAGGGGATACTTTGCGTTGAGACCATCTTCCAGCCGCGTCAATGATTGAAATATGAATTCGATCGACGGACAGCTTTAGAATGAAGAAGAAACGATAACTTCGTACAAGCGCCTTTTTTGAGCCAAGTCTGCAATGACAATGTTCTCACTTACTTCTGTCCCGTGTACTTCTTCCCACTGTAAACGAAGATGATACTTTGCGTTGAGACAATTATCCAACCACGTCAATGATTGAAATATGAATTCGTTCGACGGACAGCTTTAAAATGAAGAAGAGACGTTACTTCGTACAAGTCTTTTCAAGAACCAAGTCTCCAATGACAATGTTCTTACCTAGATCTGTTTCGTTTACTTCTTTCCACGTAAACGAATGAAGATCATAATTTGCGTCGAGACAATTATCCAGCCGCGTCCATGGTTGAAGTATGAACCCGATCGAGATACAATTTCCGCCGACGACACGTCGATCTTATCACGAGGAGGAAGTTGCGCGCGAATCCGTGGCTCGTTTCGCTAACCGTACATCCACCTCCACGTCTCGCGCCGGAGGAAGTGTCGCTCTCCTCGTCCGGAATAACCGATGAAAAGGCCTAACGGTCCCTCGGGGCCCGGAGCGATCGCTTCCGATCTGTCGCGCAGCGTGTTTTATTATGCAGGCCGGGCCAGCCGGCGTTGTCCGTGCATCGTGCAACGTGCGCTGTCTTCCATGCGCTCGTCCGAGCAGCATCGTTGCAGTTACACTCCTGTTACACACGCCAGAAGATGAGCGTGCGCGCGAAAGAGAGTGAGCAAGAGAGAGAGAGAGAGAGAGAGAGAGTGAGAGAGAGTGAACACAGAAAAAGGCAGTCTCCGCGAAGGCGCCTATAATCGAGGCACGAGAGGAGACCGAAGCGGAGAGCCGAGGCGGAGGCAGCCTGCCGAAGGCACCTTTTAACATTCGCGGGCCTTACCATTACGCCGACGGCGACTGTAATCATCCGCTCGTTATTCGGACATAGCGCCGATCATCCGCGGCACTCTCGATTATCGATTCGGAATCCGACCATTTTTTATCCAATAAAAGCGAAGCCTCGCCGCTTTTTATCGGCGCGCAAAGTGCACCTCCCCCGGGGCACCGTTCTTCCACCGTTCATTCTTTCACCGTTCCGAGTCGGACCGTTCCACCTTTCATCGTCTGCCGGGTCGCTTCCGCAAGCACGGGAAGAAGCGGAGCTGACGGTTACCACGATTCGTCCTGCCCGGGTTGGTGCCTTTCGCCGACGTAATGGCGAAAGCGGATCCGGACCGCTTTCGGAGGCGGAAGGGCCTGGCGGAGTGACAAAAGGATCCCGCGGTGAAATCGGAGAGGCCATTTTGCGCCGCGAGGCTCGCGCAGGACTCGGAAGTGAGGCTGTTAACGGTTACGGGGAATAACGGGCGATTCGATTTTGACGCGGACATCAGGAATCACTTAACACATTACATACGGGAAGGGTATTGATAGCTTTTACGGCGACTGATCTGGATTTGAACTTTTTGATGGTTACACTGCGGCTCCCTGTGAGTTTAATAGTGAAAAAATTAATAAAATATCTTAAATACCTTGAAAATTATGACATTTTATGCTGTCATTTTTTGAGCGAGTGCTCTAATTTTTTCCCGCGGAAACTCATAAACAATTAGTCGCGAAGGCCGGCATGTAATGTGTTAACATTGCTTTCGCATGCTTCCGGAGCTGATGTGATTATCGAACATCGAGTCGTGGGTCTCGAATTTCCTCTTAAATGCCGATTTCTTTCCTTCGTCGTTGGTTCGATGGAGAGCAGGTAATTTAATTTCCGGATTCGCCGTTAGCGCCGAGAATTTAAAAGACCTGACCGGGTGTCGATCGAGCATAATGGCGCTCTTCGTCCCGATGTCCTCCACCTTCCTGCCTGGAGAGAGAGGAACGTATTAAGAAATCCTCCGCGCGTAACTCCGAGCGATAACGATCGACCGCGTACGTCCGCGTCAGTATCGCCAACCTACCCTTACCTACTCGACGATCGCTTCTCTCATGAGGATCCCATAGCCATTTCTTCCGCGATGCCCGGATCGCGGGCCATCTTTTATCCATTGGCGAATTCCGCGACGCTCGCCTTGTAACCCGGCCCGCAGCACATGCTCATGCATGCTCATACATGCTCGCGCACGGCATGTACACGCGGCATGCGCACACGGCGCACGTATACGCCGCCAACATCGATTCGCCCTGCTCTCCAGTCCTCATTAAAGCCGCGGACCACCGCTCGCAGTCTTTAGAACGTCATTTTGTCGCGTTCATCGGTCGCCTTTTTCTGCAATTACTTTTTGCCACCGCTCGAGAGGCGAGTGTGTTCCCCGCGTGCACGCGGGCGACGGACTCACAACCACGTACTCCGCATACTCGTACGCACACGCGGGATGGTGGTTCGTGTGTGCGATGAGGCCTGTGGCAGGCATGCGAGCACCTCGTACGCACCCGCTTACGCGTACGCACACGGTCGGCCAGTAGCGTCGAACGGCGGACTTTACGATAACCCGGCGCGTTCACGAAAATTCGTACCGTTCCCCGGCGACGTTTATTGGGACGCACCTAATTGCGCCGCGGACGCGAGTCGGCTACTTGAAATCGAGGAGTCCTTTGCCGACTGGCCGCTGATATCGTGAGCCGAACTTTACGGCTCGGAAAGTACGTCATTTTGAAGCTGGTTCGAGGTCGAGCGAAGTAGATGCTCGGGATGACTCTCTTCTCTCTGCCACGACTTCTCATCGTTGCGTTTCGGCAAAAGTTGAAGGTATAGAATTGGATGTTCTTCAGAATATGTCGAAGGGTGAAAGTGGAAGAGGCCCTTAGAACTTTCGCAATTTGCGACGCCACTGCATTGGGGACAAGTTACACATATACCTAGTACATTCGACAACCACCTGTACGTGCACGTAAAGTACGTAATTTTGGAGCTGGTTCGAGGTAGAACCAAGTATAATAGATGCTCGGGATGACTCTCTTCTTTGCGACAACTTCCGAACGTTGCATCTCGGTAAAGGTTGAAGGTATAGGATTGGAAGTTCTTCAGCATGTGTCGAAGGGTGAAAGTGGAAGAGACCCTTAGTTCTCTCGCAGTTGGCGACGCCACTGCATTGGGGACAAGTTACACATATACCTAGTACATTCGACAACCACCTGTACGTGCACGTAGCCGTACGTCTGTACGTGAGCGCGTTTCGCGCTGATGTGAGCCACCGCGAAAGAGAGAGCAGTCGACGTATATTCTCTCGCGGCGATCGCGAGCGTGAGCGTGAACGTGAGCGCGAACGTGAGCGTGCGCGAGAAGGCTTCAACACCGCCGGCACGCCGGCGCGCTTGTATGAGTGTAAATATACGAGAGACAGGAGGCGTGCCTATTTATAACGGTGATATCATCGACGATTACCTACGCTTTCGCGTGGACAATCGTAAATTCTCGTGGCAGAAGGGTGCGGGCCGATTTGAGACTTTACTGAATATCCACTGAACTCTCTCTCTCTTTTGCAATCTCTTTCACTCTCTTTCGCTAACCGTCTCACTCGCCTCTCGCGCGATTTCGCGACAGTCTCTCTCTCTCTCCCTTTCTTTCTCGCTCTCTCTCTCTCTCACACACTCACTCACTCACTCTCTCTACCTCCCTTCCGATCGCCAGCCCGTAGTTCAGCACCTTTCTCCGTCCCTCGCCCTGTCCTCCTCCCAGCTTCTTAGCCGTCTCTCGCCATTATCGGCATGTGCTCTGACAGCGTGGCGAGCGTGAGTCAAAGGCGTCGGGACGACTTCCACCGAGACGAGGAGAGCCGCGCCGGAGAGGCTCGAATAATTTAAGCTCGATCCGCGAACCCTGATAGAGAGTGTGGGCACCGGAGAGATCTTGATAAAGTCTGTCCGCTCATTTTTCTCCCGCTATTCAGGGCTGAATATTCATGGATCGACCGGGCTCGAGATTCGACAAACGCCATTTTCGGAAATTCGTAGATCAGGCCCGACCGCTCGCTGGACGGATCGAACGTTTTCGGCGATGACCTACGATCCTCATCAGTCGAGATCCTCTCCAGGCGGGCAGTAGTTGAATGCCGACTCGGGCGCTTCATTTTTGCGGCCGGTAACGCGATATCGTCGGCATCGCGATAATCGAGCGTAATACGCGAGAAACGAAAATAACGTCTCGGCGTTACCAAAATACCGGATCGGGAAGGCCCGGTTTGCAGTTGCAGCGGCGAGTTACGATGCGGTCGGGACGATTATACGGCACACGCGTCTCTACCGGCTTTAAGCATCGACAGTTCTCTCTCTCTCTTTCTCTCTCTCTCTTTCTCTCTCTCTCTCTCTCTCTCTCTCACCCTCTCTCTCTCCCTCTCCCCCGCGGGATCTCGCCCCGTTACGAAATCGCGGACAAGCAGATTATTGCCCGAGTCCGCGTTTCGTAATGAAAGAAATGACGCCGAAATCGTGCGCGGACCGTGACCGGTGTCTTCTTCGCACCCGTAAAACCGATAACCCTGAGCCGACCAGATGCGAGATTAACGAAGTAACTTCATTAAACGTTACGCTCGCCGAGGTAATAAATTGGACGTCGCATCCCAGAAGGCGAGCTCGGACCTTGACCCGAAAGTGCAGAAAAACATTTTCCGTCCCGCTTGCGGCAAAAATCGCTTATCGGAACATACGCAGCCCGAGTCCGAAATTATCGGGACTCTCTGAGAATCGATGGTCGAACGAGCGCGAAGGTAGGGAAGGTAAACGAAGGTAGAGGAAGGTAGCGGAAGGTGGGAGATAGTCGGCGGAGGTGGGAGGCAACCGTTTTCACCGTGGATACTGAATTTCGTAATGACCGGCTAATTGGTGTCCGTGATAAAGCTCCCGAGATACGGGTGAGATTTCCTAATTAAAAGGAAGGACTTCGAGTTCGGGCCGAGGGTTTACCGCACGCTGCCGCAGCCTTCGTATATCGTCCTCAGCTTATCGGCGCGTCGGATGCGTTACGGGAATGAGCGCGCCTTCCGAAAGGTCCCTCTAACAAACCGCTGGCGCGCCAGGCCTTCGTGGACATTAGTTCAAACTGACTCGACATTTGTTTTACCATCGCGCTCCACACGCGCGCGCACGGAGCAGTTACATTTATCAAGACGGCGGCAAGGTGTGGTAGAACGGGCCGTGTTACATTTGCCCGGCAAAGAGCGACGTAATGCGTTGTTAAGATAACGCACCTTCCGTAACGCGACAGTTTCTGTCACGGCGCGACAGACGTCCCGGACCATTCTCGTTAAAAGGGGGAAATCGTTAGGTCTGTCCTTATCACCCACCGTTGGCCGCGAGATACGAGCTGAGTGGCGATTTCTGATGACCGACGTGACGGGCGCATGCGCCGCGTCCATTGTGGAAGATAACTATCGTGGTCCGAGTGTTCAGCTCGAGCGACATTAAGTTTTTCTACGACTGTCCGCGTTTATGGCTTTCCTCTTACCAGCGGAGTTTTCTGGACTTTCATGGACGCGTAGCGGTAATTTATTTCCATTGATACGATGTTAAAGATAATTCGGCATATAAACGATACTGAAATGTTGCAATTTGAAAAATGGTTTCGAAATTATTCCTAGTATATAGAATTTTTGACCGTCGTAGGTGATACATTTTAATTTACTCTGAACAGTTGACGAGTAGAGCTTTCAATGGTTGCGTGTACTGATAAATGCGTAGAATATCGACAGAAATCAACTACTGATTCCACTGTCGAAAATGGCGCCTAACAGTTCGAGTTGTGGGTTTCTTCGCCGAGCGTGTAAGACACGCGACATATCGGCACATTTACCCGACTCTGCGACATCAGTATTCCAGACACGATCAGCATTCGGTTCTTTCCTGTCGCGGCGACATAACGCACGGTCTCCTGAGTCGCTCGAAACAAATCGATTTGCATCGTAGACAAATCCCGCGTATCGCACGCAACAGAAACGGACCGGCCACACTCGGTTGCTTCTGATCAAATCGTTACGCTTATCGCTCCTATCTGTACAAGCATCGTAGTGTTGATTCTAATAACCGGCAAACAGACGCTCAGTGAGTATTTGGCGGAGGAGGAGTGGAGGGGGGCTGAAAAAAGGTACTCTTGCGTATGTTCACCCGTGTCATTCCATTTATCAAGCAGCGACGCATGACTGTCCCGACGTACTATGTTACGCTAACGAGTATAACCCAGAGAAATGCAATGATAAGATAATGCCCTCCCGGTGAAAACGCCGTTTATCACATTCAATTTTCCTCGCCGCACGCCGCCCCGGCCGGTGAGATATTTGCCTTAGCCCGCTGGAGATAGTCATCGGCCGGTTCCCTCGGATAATTACGCTCATTAACGTATCTGTACAAGCATCGGTTCGTTCCGGCGAGCGGGCGATCCGTGCATCCGGCGGATTGTGTTGCGCTAGAATGAGATAGAAGATCGGATTGAGTCGAGCTTCGCGATAAAGGATCGTTGAAGGGACTCACCTATGGTCATCGTTAACGCGTCATTGGAGTCCGAAAGCAGGGACCGAGAGATAGAAGAGAGAAAGAGAGAGAGAGAGAGAGAGTGAGGAGGGAGAGACTGGCTATCGACTGCCAAACGACAGCTAGCCCGGTCAGAAAATTCCTTTAACGATCATAACTCGAACCGCGCCATTTCCCGACTCTCGACCGTTCGATTAATCATTCCCGGCTTTCCCCGCGCCGGGCAAAATTATGCGATTCTCGCGTGCGCGTTTCCTTTCGACATAAGTCGGGCCGGCCTTCGCTCCTGGCTTTTTCCTCTAACGCCAAAAGTCGATCGATCGCCGTTCAGCGCTTAGCGGAGCGGCTAGGCTGGTATCGGCAAAGTGAGGCTGGTAAGTGCGGCTACTGCCGACAACTCGTTTCGTCGCTCGACACGGCGTGCCTTTACCGGTCTTAATTATATGGCCGCGGTGGCGTATGCTCGTACACGCGTGCCCGTAGCCGCGCGTGCGGGCGGACACATCGGTCCACTTTGAAAAATCGGCGGCGTCCAATTACTGCTTTCGTTCGGCCGGAGACGAAAACGGCCGTTTTTCTTCGTCCTCGCGGTGACGACGCCGACGTCTCGCCGAAGTTGAAGCCAAACGCAATTTCGTTATGTCCATTCGAGTTTTCGAGGGCGCCTTCCCCCTCCTTCCTACCTCCTACCTCCCCCCGAGGCCCCTTTTCTTCTGTGCCAAGCGGGCGATCGCGGCGAAATTAATTAAATGAAAAGCAGGATCGTAACTTTCGGCGTTCGTCGGCCGTAAAAGCCGGCGAGCGACCAGTTCGAAAGACTCGCGCCGTTACTGTTCGGCTTGGGCCTGCGCTGCCGGCGAAGCTGCCTCTGGCCTGGGCCTCTTTTACGGCCTTGCAACGCCACCGCTGGAGGACACGTACGTCGTCGCCGGGGACGACCCTGAGATCGGTGCCGTTCGGGGCCCGTTCGCCAATGTTAACCCAGTTCGCCCGGGTACGCAGGGAGCGGCCCTTTGCGTCGGGCCCGAGAAAAAGTCTGAGGATACTTAGCGAGCTCTCGCGCGCGCGCGAGAGCTCGCGTCGGAATCCGACCGGTCGCTCGAACGAAGGTGGACGTCACGAAAAACCATTCCGTTCGTTTCGATCCGATCCTTTTTCCGACTGGAGCAATTCATTTTTATCGTCTCCTCTTTTTAGATGTAGAGATGCGTCTTTTGCGTTCGAGCGTCCTGGTGTGATTACGGAGCCGCCTGAGAACTCACGCTTCGTTATGCCGTGAGAGTAGACCAAGTGACTAGAGTACTTTGGTTCGAAGCGCCAGACATCTCTCGAGAACACTCTCAAAAGATTTGTCCCACGTGCGACAGCATTTCGTGCCAGACCTTTCCGGATAAGCCGAAAAGTAGGAGTCTGCCATGACACTGCGTCCTACTCGCAATTAGAAGTTAGCCAATCGGGAAGATCAGGGTCTCTCCGCTCGGTAGTGTAGGATCGAAGAAAAATGAACGCTCACCTCGAATCGAATCCGCAATCTTTGGATCCTCAGGCCGCGACCATACTACACTAGGCCACCGAGCGCTTATTTTGTTTGTCAATTATTTCTGGTTAAGGGTCTCGCGCACCTTCCGCCACCTCTCGAATTTTCGATCCTTCCCATAGTTCTTACTCTCTCTAGAAGACTTCGAATCCCACAGTAGCGAAGGTGCGATTTTCGCCGGAGCTCGATTTTTCTCCCCCTCCCGCCGGCGGCTTCGATTTCTGCGTCACAGTTATAAATAAATCGCGCGTTATCGTTGCATATTCATACACATCGACGGTGCCCCGGGTTTCCGTGGGCGAACCGGATCGAGATATGTCGAATCGGCGTCGTGCCAGAAAGTATCGCATTGAAATCGGCCGGGGCGCACACTCCGACCGTCCGTTCTGGCGCGCGCTACGGAGTAAAAATCCTCGCGGCGTGCGTGCGCGAGCGCGAAAAAAAAGGACTCACACGCTCACCCGGTAGTTTGAGCGGCCCACGCGCGCCGCACGGCTGTTTTATAATGTCGACGCATGCGTGTAGCGGGCCACGTGCCCTACGACCATCGGGGGGATTATTTTCTTGCCGACTTTCCCCCAGTAGTCCTTTTCTTCCGCGGGGAACAGGACGATTAGGTCCTAGCGGCAGACGCGCGTAGAACAATGCAACATAATTCGATTTTTTCTTGCTCCAGCCGACTTTCGTTCCGTAATCCTTTTCTTCCGCGAGAAACAGGATGATTAGGTCCTATCAGCAGACGCGCGTAGGACAATGCGTCCGATTTAATTCGTGTTAATCGAATCAACGCGTGCGATAGCGAGTGCGAAAAGACGTAGCAAAACCATCGCGAAGAAAGCGTACCAATTTCCGAAGGATTCCGAGCAGGTTAAGAAGGGACAGAAGGGCCAATTCGACCGGGGCCCATTTCTTCGGGCCGCTAAACTTTATTCTAAGCACAGGGCACTTCTTGCGCGGAGCCTCGGCAAAATATTTGCATCGGGCCGCTTAGCATAAATCCTTGTCGGCGATGATTCAATGTCAGGCGGCCGAGCGGGCCAGATCGGTTCGACAAGGATGAGGAATGCGTGCATCGAAACGAGGCGCTGAATTGAAATTCAGCGGCCGCGGCGACGGAAAACATTGACGGGAGGAAGGAAGTGACGTTAGTTGGTATTCAAGGCTGACCGATCGAGTTGGAAGCGAGGGGTGGACGAAGGAGAGAAAAGAAACGCGGGAGGCGGGGTAGGGAAGTAAGGAGGGAGGTAAGAAGAGTAAAGAGGAGGTAAGAAGAGAGGAAGAAGAGAGAGAGAGAGAGAGAGAGAGAGAGAGAGAGAGGAGGACAGGTCGGTCTGAGCCAAAGAACTCCGGTGACCGAGTGCTCGACGCTGCTTAGAATCGTTTCTCGCACGACGCCCACGCGTAGCAAATTAAACGGGACATCCTCTCTTCCTTCCGCGAGCGATCGTGCTCGGAGACGCCTAATTCGACGCGGAACGGGGAAAGGACTAATCCGTACCTTCATCATGACCCTTTCCACTTCCAACCATTTAACGAGACTCGCTCGATCAGCATTTTGATTCTTTATCCGACTCGACGCCGACTTTAACCCATCACCCGCCAATGTCCCATTTTTGGGACACAATTTCAAATTGTTTTCTTCTATTAACTGGAACCTCTAAATATACAGATAATTTTATTTCTTTTTCTTATTTTTTGAATTGTAGCGGGTAATGAGTTAAGAACGCGTGATTCCGATGACAGGCCTAATTGACGACGCTCGCTTAACCGAGAAGTAACGAGTAGCCGGTCAGCTGCCAAGGAACGTTCAGGGTCAATAGTATTGTTCGCCGATATCCGAGTGGCAGGCATCGCATATGGGGAAGCCAGCATTAGTTAGTCGGCAGGCGAGTCTCATTGCTCGACACGCGTCACGACGCTGACGTTCGCATTCGAGTTATTACGTTGTTCCGCGCATACGTTTCGAGCAATTTCCCTCTGGCATACCTCGGCTCACCTACGTGCGATCTCGTTAACAGCGTCAACGCAAAGTCAGATTCCTCGATGACTCAGCAGCTAAATCCAGAGATCGATATTTTACGGTCCCAATCGAGCGTACTTCCGCTGTTTCGATAAAAATATCTCTGTCGGCGGAACAAAAGCCTTTATCCTCGAGGGAGTCGATTCCTCATCGAGACCGTTGATTACCACCAAGGCGATCCAGATGCGTTTATGAAAGTCTTTTGCAGAAGTCACAAAGTCTCGGTCGGGCCGCGCGTCGACAGAAGTCTCACGGATCGGCGTGTTTCGTCACCGGGTGCGCGCGCGCGCGCCCGCGATCCTTCTGGATTGTCGCGGTGCGCGTGCGTAAACGTACGTGGACACAGACGCGGGACAATTCCACGGCCCACGCGCCATTGTGGTCGCAGCAAATCGGTCGGCCACCTGGTCTGATCTCTGAGCGTTACCGTGCCGCACCGTGGCCTTCTCTTCCTCTCGATTCTTCATCTCTCTTTCTCTCTCTTTCTCTTTCGTTCTCTCACCTTCTCATTCGATCTCTCTCCCTCTCTCAGCTGCACCTCACCATCCCGCTTCCTCGTATTCCTTGCCGACGTCTCGCGTGCCTCATCTCGCCGATCGGACAGGATCATCCTGATCCTGAACACCTGACGAAGACAGGTAGCGAGAGAAAAATTTTGTTCGCACCTGAGACCCAGGGACACCAGTTCCCGTAACGAGCCCCGGTCGCCTTGCCTGATATATACTGGGTGATTCTCGAACGATCTCATTCCCATGCATGCGGTGTAAATAAAGGGCTGCGAAGCCGAACGTATGTTTGCCTTGAGTAAAGGCACGCTGGAATCAGCCAGAGTCGATAAGGCGACACAGAACTTTCTTCGGGTCTTATGTTTATGACTGCAGACGAAGGTTAGTTATTACGTATCTCTCCTAAATGACGAGAGGCGGAAAGTTTCAGATATCCACTGGAATTCAGCCCTTTGTTCTCGCGGATTATGGGAATTTAGTGAGAACATCGAACGATCTTATTTACGAGCGTCACCCTGTATCCTTACAGATCGTCTCGATCCCGCGACCCGCAAGGACGTTCGAGCTCCGGCGAGCGCTGAAAACCGTTATCGCCGATTAGTATCTTTATCCATAATGGTCCCCCGCTGAATAACTCGCGGAAGCGAAGACTTTGTCCGGCCGGCCGACATATTGTCTACCGGGAAGGCGGACCGTAATTTGTTGTATCAGAGGCATTAACATCGGCGCGGAGTCCGGCGCGAGATCGAAATCGGATTCCGCGGTCTCGATACGGGCATCGGGGGATAGATCGCCCGTCTGATTACATTAATCAAGCAGCGAGACGAGTTTCATCGTCGAACAATTTTTATATCCCCTCCTTCCGCCCTCCGCTGGGAGGCAATTAAAGCTTTAATGATGGATTTTCGTCAGAAGTATCTTTGACTTCGCGCACTTCTCGCGTCCTTGCAGCCAGTACGTGAAATGTCAGACGCAGGTTGTTGCATGCCGTCGATACCGTTCCGATTAAGCTGCCGACGCTCGGTGTCGGACGATTCCTCGATGAATTTTGCGCAATAATTATCGAACGCGGCCCGTAACGGCCGCCTCTGACAGTTCAAGTGTACTTTTTCTTCTTCTTCTCTCCTCCTCCTCCTCCTCCTCCTCCTCCTCCTCCTCCCCCCTTCTTCCCATGCCATGCTCAATCGTTGACAGTACGTGAGAAGAGTTTAATGCGGCAGGCTATACCTATAGAAAAGCAATCGAGGAACGATAGAGTTCGCAGCCGTAATGGCGTCCCTGGCGGATACTTTTTGCAAAACGCAGCGGTGGCGACCGGCCGGCCAAAGGCGGGTGAAATATTCAGCCGCGAAAGGAATTAGAAGGACGGGGGATTTATGTAAGAGCAGTCAGCTTTCTGCGTTCTACCCGCCTGGAAATATACATTCGCGCGGTAATTAGATGCTTAATGGATCGCGCGCGGCCGATGGCGAAAACAGTGGACTCCTTATCGACCATTTGAAATTTAAAGCGAGCCACGGTCGCCCACCTTCGAGATCCGATTCGCGATTTCTGTACGTTATTTATACCTATGCTGGCCAGGATAGATCGCTGTTCAACTTTGGCTTCCGGACTGGACTGTCAACTAAAGTCCTTCACTTTTCTCGTTATTCTCGCATTATCGCACTAGCAACAAACATAACTACCTTCGTATACCCCAAATCGTACTAGAAGACTACTTATGTTAAAACGCATAAATATAAGACGGACAAGGAGGAAAAGGGGGGAAGAAAATAGAGCGATTACCGGGAAACGATTATTACAGTACAGCCTCGACGTTCAGAAGGGTTAAGAAGATAAGATCGTCTCTGCGTCTCTATTAGCGCATTTCTGACAAACGATCGTTGATGCACCGCCATATGCCGCCCGACAACTTTCCACCTTTCCATCTTTTCCCCGCCGTCGCGAGCCCGACGGACAATTTCCCACATTAGTCCCGTAATGACGACGGCTGCCAGCGCATACGCCGAATCGCCACGTAGTTATTACCATTTCATTACCTCGCGCTACGAAAAGCCGGCAAACGATGCGCAAATTACTCCCCGGATGACATAAAGAACGCCCAATTTGCCTGGCATATACGCACGCCCTGTCCGGCAGCTGCGGATTTTTCGCAAGTGTCGCGATTAATCGCCGCTCTACTACGTCCATCTCCCCTCACCCCCTTCCCTGACAACTCCCATCCACTTCGCATCGACTTCCATCAGCTCCCATTCGCCTTCCACGACGCACAGAAGGCCGCCGCGAGATTCGTCCGTGCTCGTTGCGCCGTGAGAATTTCGCGCGAGGTAAGAAAAAATCGACGGCGAAGAAAATAATTACCACCTTGCCGCGTAATTACGAGTCCTCGACAAGGGTCGAGGGAACGTTAATCGAGCGGGGAATAACGCTCGATAATTTTTCCTTTTTTCTCTCCTCGGTCTCTCTCTCGCTCTCTTCGTCTTTGTTCGTCCTCTCCCTCTCCTGCTCTCTCTTTCTTTCTCTAAAAGATTCGCGATTGGGTCCAGCGGAGAACCAATGGAGAGTCTCTCGATCTTTTCAGAGAGCAAACCTTCTCTCTCTCTCTCTCTCTCTCTCTCTCTTTCTCTTTCTCTTTCGTTCTCTCTCCTCCTCTCTCTCGTTACATATTCGCTCGTTCTCTCCTCGGCCGCGAACGTGGCCCGACGTATTGTGCAAGGAAAGGGTTTTGATTGAGGCGAGATACAAATTGCTAATTACCTAATTAGACCCAGTGACCCACAATGGGCCGCCGACCACCCGGCATGCCCTCGCGTAAAACGTTGAAGGATCGTGCCTCGCCTTTCATCGCCTTTATTCCCGCAATTTTCGTCCCTGCTAACTTCATGCCGACCCGGCCAGGCCCGGACTGGACTGCCTGCCTGCATTTTCGACACAGGGTGGGGTTCCCGTTTACCGAGCTAATATCCAAACGTACGCAGGTTGAACACGGTCAATTTTGAACGTTTCGATCGAAAAATTCAACATGGTCAATTTTGTACGTTTCGAACGAAAAGTCCAACATGTTCAATCTTGAACGTTTCGAACGAAAAGTCGAACATGTGACGCGTCGTAACGATCGTCGTCGGATCGACGGTTTCTTAATCGTCGCCTTTACGTCGATTCGGTATGCCGATAACAAAATTATACCCCGCGCGCATGCAAATGAATGCGACGCGGCGGCGAGCGGGCATAAATTTGCATTTGTTCGCGGTCTAACGTTAACTTGACATCTTTTATACGCCGTCAATTCGCGCGTCCCTCAACGCCCCTGCAGTCGACTGTATTTCGTCGCAGGAAACTGCACGCCCCCGCGTTCTGAAATACGATTTTATCTCGCGCGATAAAGTATGGAAAGAAATCGACGTAATCTTGACAGCTTCGGTGAAAAGTGTCTTACTCGCAGGACGCAGACGCGTGCGCCGGACGACGACGCGTAACGAAATAGTAATAGGGCCAATTAGATGCGAGCCCGGGGTCCCCTTTGTACGCAATCCTTTTGTCACGCGAAGCGAAATTCGTTGCGGGCGGTGGCGACAGACAGGCCGGCGTGTGGCGTCATAAACAGGCGATTATCTTAATTAACTGAGAATTGTTTTGGCCCACGCGTCGAACATCTGACTGCAGAGCCTGCCCACGTACGAAATCCACGATTATTCCTCGAGGTACGGGGGTGAGGAAAGACGGGGGAGAGAGTGCCAGTCGCGTGTGGCGTGCAAATTACATTTGGCGAAATTAATCGTTCGATTCAATAATTAATAAAGAAGGTGTTTCTTTATTGCCCTCCTGCTCGCGGTGGTCCACGAGCTCCGAGTTCGGTCCTCGTCGGTGGTGGTAATAAAGCAGTCTCGCTTTAAACGAATTGAATAGATCGATTTAATCTTGCCCGATGCGCGGCACGCACTCGCGAAATTAATAAAACTCACGTCAGCGTGAATAAACAGCTTGATGCCGGGCGTAATTAAGGACTGTAGTCGAAGTCGGCCTCGTTCCTCGTCTTGTCTCAAACCTTTTCATCATTGGAGAGAGAAAGAGAGAGAGAGAGAGAGAGAGAGAGAGAAGGGAAAGGACAGCAGAAAGTTGCATTCGAAGTTTCACCGAAATCGAGCCCATTGTCTTCGGTCAGAGAAAAATTGCACCAAATCTCAAGTACGGACACAGACGAACACGTACCTACACACTCTCTTCAAAACCGACTCTACAAGAGCTGAACGTCGTTGCGGACATTGTTTTCGCGACGGCAGAGAAACGGGAACGAGCGGAGGAGGATGTTTACCTCAGGAAAGGTTTCTCGCTCGTCAGCTAGTCTTGCTCGCTCGCTGGGCTTGGACAAACGCGGGCGAGAGCGCGCGCGCGCACGATAATGACAAGCCGTGAGGGGGATGGCTGTCCTTGACAGGTAAAGCCCGACGTAGGTGTAGCGACACGCGGAAGATGGAAAAGCCGTTCTCCGAATGTGCGTGGGCGAAATGTATCAAGGCTGGCTTAGGCTCTGTCGACACTTGTCGCCGATCCGCGTCCGTGACGTCTAAATGGGCGACACCGGCCGAGTGACAAACGATCGGCATGAATGAACTGGCTTCAAAAGACGAAACTGCCACGGTGGAAGCCCCCCGGATGACGTCTCCGGCCCAGAACGGTCGACCGTCAGCCGGGAAGAACGTACACGCGTTCGGCTTCCAGAGCGAACGATTTGTCAGGCCGATTCGGTTCGCCGGCTGTTAAGCTGTTAAAGGCTCGCAATTATGTTTTTAATCGTAACAAGAAGAGTGCGAGAATGGTCCGTAAGGATCGCCGAATGGATTCGTCCTTTTCGGTATGCTCTATTTTCGCAGCTACGGCCGTCCGAGTCCAGGTGTAATGCGAGTACACACACATGAACGTAAACACGCGCGTGCCTACCTGGCCGCGCCACTTCACGCGGAAAGACCTGCATAATCGTCGGCATATGCGATAACAGGGTCGTAATATCTTCACGCCCCGTGAGGATGCTCGGCCGACAAATTGTTCGAATGAATAAAGCGAGTGCGTGAAACGAGGATTAGCTATTTACGGACGGCGCGTGCTCGTCGTCACTTCGTTACCCTCCTGCCCGTCCTCCCCTGCTTCCCGTGACACGCGTACACGCGAGCGCAGGCACGCCTGCGCGGCGAAATAATATTTTCCTTTCCGCTCGTCCCATTCTTCGGTCCGTATCATTAATTGAACGGCGGAGTGCCCATTAGCGGGGACAGCCTCGACGTGGCGGGCATTTTTTTGTCAGGGTCGTTAGATTAAGGAAACGAAGAGTCTGAACGAGGCAGGATTTACGCGGATGAAAGAAATTCGGCCTGTTTAAAAGAGCGGCGCTATCGAACCGTCTGTAAGCAACCTCGCATCTGCGCCCGTTCAAACGATTCCCGAAACAGATAGGATACGCGTACGGGCTCTCTTTATAAACAAAAAAGAAAGAATCTCCGAGAATATCCCTGACCGTAGCAGCCCGCGGTATTATGCAACGCGCTGTACATGTAATCGTAAAAGCGAGGATGATCAAAACACATAAAGGAGGCCGGTTAACAAAAGTTCACTTTTAGCGTCGCGGAAAGTTTTCGTCACTGCCATGAGCTTTCTCGCGCCGGTTTCTTTCCGCCAAAAATTGCACTCCAGCCCTCCGCGTTCGGCCTGGGCATAACGAGTTATAAATATGGAGAGTACGGCACGAATTTGCAAGCCGGCGGTTGGCCGGACAGAGGAGCGTTTCCTCGATATCGACTTGGGCCGATGGCGCGCGAGGTCGCAACGTGTTTAAGTGGCACTAAATATTTTCGAGAAACACGCGTTTTACCGGCCATGAACACTTCGTTACGGGCCCGGGGTAGCCGGCGGGGATTAATAACTCACGTCGTCGTGTCGAATTTACTCCTTAAGAATGATGGCTCGTGCCCGGAAATTCCAGGTACCGGGAATTGTGTTCTCTGCCGAAGGTGGCGCGACTTCGGGATGGTCGAGAGACGAAAGAAGAGGTTGAAGCGGAGGTGAAGGAGGACGAGAGGGAGTAAACGAGAGTACGAGAGAGTTCGACAGAGAAGGAAGAGAGTAGAGGAGAGCGGAGGATGGTGGGAGCGTGTAATGACTGGACGGGCGCAAAAATTCGCAATTAACTTCTGGACGGGCTTGGTGCCGATGTCGCGTCGGCGTAATTGGTTTTGCAGAAAACTTTTACGCATTTTCGCGGCATTTGCATAATGTGCGAGGTGAACACGGCCCCGATCGATCGGTTAATTTAAATACCGAACGCCCGCCGCCACCGCAACCGCCGCCGCCGCAAGAGAGTAGCTGCGCGCGCACCGACTCTCATGCCGGCGCTGGGCCTGTACGGGTAACCCGCACGCTCGCCATTAACTTGTAATTATCGTTACTCATTACCGGCGGTATCAGAAGTGAGCCGACACACGCCGCCTCCACCCCCCTCCTCCTTCTCCACCTCCTTCAGCCCCGTAAATTCGTCTAATTCGCCTGGCCGCGTGTTCGTCATCCTCGCTCCATCCCGAAAACGCTGACTCCGCTAATGAGTCGCCGCTAATTGAAATTGCTACTTTCGCCCGTCTCCACCCCGAGATCGGCTCGAAATCGGAACGTTTGTCGCCGGAGCGCTACACTCCCGGCCATTAAATCTCTCTAATTGAACAAGCGGGGCACGGCCGATTGTCCGGCTCGCTCGATACTTTTCCCGATCAAACGGTAATTACTTTTAATTATCAACTTTACGGCCTTTAATTGTGCCCCGCCGGTTTTACGGCCTGGGCCCGAACGCGCTCTCCTTTCCAGTGCTTAGCGACCGCTTCAACGAAGAATCGCGAATTCATCGTCGTCGATATGATCATTGTGTAGAATTCTCCGTACTCTCAGTCTATCCTTCACGGTTCCACACGGCCAGCTTGTTCGCCAATTTGTCGCACTCTTCGCGGAACGATCAACTTGTCAGAGATCCTAATCGACAACGTGTCGGAGATAAAAGACTGGCAGTGGAGGGAGAGAAGAAGACAGAGAGGTCGTACAAGAAGACGGAAGGAGAGAAGTTATCCGAAAAGATTATTCCGTATGTGCTCCAGAATGGGGAATATCGCGTTTCGTGGTTGAAATTCAGCGTGTCGGTGGGGCCCCGGCGAACTTCATGAATGCCCCGCGGGTGGGGTACCGTACCGTGTCGGCATGTTTCGCAGTTTGGGACCGCGGGCCCAAAGGTCCGACTTGAACGGGCACCGGCACAAAAAACAGCGGGGGTCAGCAGGGTCACGAGCGGGGCCCTCTGTTCCTGGGGGCCCTCCTCCTCCGCCCCCTCCCCCCTCCTTGTCATGCGATATGTTTCTCGTACGTTATGATAGTGGCGTCAGTATCCCTGACTTTCTGTTTTGTCACTGACAATGGCCGCGTTGCCTTTGTGAATGTAGTCTTCGTGCCCTCTGCGGGTCGGACTTCATTCAGGAGCGTAGGCAAAGAGTAATGACCAACGACTTCGTTCTCTCTCTCTCTCTCTCTCTCTCTCTCTCTCTGTCTCTCTCACACACACACACACTCTCTCACTCTCTCTGCCTTCCAATCCCAAATTCTCAAATCCCACATTGTTCAAACACATTGGTCATCTACTAGCTCCGACGTCTCTATTTTCCACCTCCTGCATCCCTGAAAACAATAATTGACCGGACACCGTCCTGCGCAATCGAATTCGGCATATGCGTCCGCAATAACGAATGTACGAACTCACCCGAAGTTTCGCCATCGAACAACGCGCGCACTCTCGCGATCATAAAGCAAAGGGAAATTTACGCTTTATCCCGTTCACCGGCGTACAAGCTACACTGGCCCAGCCGTGTTTCCATTACGAGGATAAAGAAAAAAGGAAGATGGAGGGGGGAGCGAACGAGGAATGTCTCGCTTCACCTAGCGCAGACTTCGATGTTAACGAAGGACGTTAACCGTGTAGCTTTTCACCTCGCGCGACACCCCATGGACATTTTTATGGTTATCCGAATGTCGGGCATGCCGCTGGTATCGAACGGGAGGGAAGGCATCGATGTGGCAACGGGGAGAGGTATGCGGTGTAACGTGCGGTGTTCGTGTTGCCTGTATCTGGCCGCTGGGAGGGGCTGAGGGCAGGAGGTGGTGGAGGAGGGAGGGGGAGGGTAGCGGTACAAATTTATCTTTGTTCCGAACTTTCACGCACTGACAGCGTCGACCCCGCTATCCACAAAGTCGGCGAGCGAACGTGACACAACGGCAATATCGAGACATTTTTCTTACTCCCCCCACTCTCCTCTCGACGATCCTCATCCTTCTTCGTCCTCCTCGATCCTCGCCCGGTTCGCGTCCTGTCCCCCGTCAACGTCGACCCCCTCTTTCACCTTGACACCTTACACGATCCTAGGCATCGGAGACTTTTCGACGGTGAGACTACGTGACGTCAGAAGTTTCGCGAGGAGAGAATATTGGAAGGCTCACGTCAGGGTTTTTGATACTGATTTGCAAAACTGTGTCGGGATTTGGATTCAATTCGTTTGTCAGTGCTATACACTTGAACAGGAATTGACATCGAGTAATTGAATCTTGTCTATCAAAAGATGGAGTCATAATAGAAGGACGTAGCGTCGTCAAAAGTCAGAGGGGACGTATTGGGATTGCGTAAAGGGAGGTTGGCCGATTAAAGTTAAACAATAGGCGATCGTGTAAGGCGCGATGGGTACCTTCCGCTTTTTTCGACCGACCAGCGGGCCGCGACACCGCATTACGACCGGACGATTATGCATCATTTCTCGTATAATGCGCTTTGACGCAGGTGGTCCGTGCCTCGTAAGTCGTGGGCCGTTTTTGACCGTTAAACGCGTGCACGTTATATATCGGTCCCTGTCGCTGGCCGCGAGGGGGCCCGCAGAAGCGTAGGCACGAAAATTTTTCCCGGCCCACCGGCACCGATCTCGACTCCAGACGTCTCACGGATTACCGAAGATTATTCCCGCGGCGCGACAGGAACAGAATGTACCGTTCCACGCAAACGTCCATTCTTAACGCAATTAAGACGATCGCTCGCCTCTTTCGACCGGATTAGAAACTCGATGCCGTGTAAGAAATTAATAATCCCCCCCCCCCCCCTATACCTCCCACTCCCATACTCCCCTTCCGCCTCGCTGCGAAGAGCCTCTTAAGTAAAGGCGGTAAATTTCCTCCTTCTCTAAGTGGCCTCCTGGCCGAATGCATCTATTCGCGCTAAAACCTCGCTTCTTCCAGCCGAGGCGACAACTCAATGGCGCATTATTTATATCCTAACTGGCGGAACTCTGCCATTCGTTAAATTCAAGAGGGCGCTGGGTCGACAGCGGGCGGAGGAGAAAGAGAGCCGAGCGACCGAGAGGGATAGAGAGAGAGAGAGAGAGAGAGAGAGAGAGAGAGAGAGAGTGGCTTGCAGTGGCGAGAATGCATTCCACGATTCTAAGGGACTAAGGGAACGTCTGCCATTAATACAATCCCTATCGGCCGCGCGTTTACCAATAAGCGCGGCCGCGGATCAGCGTATTTGAACGGAGAATCTTTTCTCTGTGTTTGTCTATCTCTACTTCTCTGTACTCTCTCTCTCTCTATTCTCTCTCTCGCGGCAGATAGAGCGCGCAACAAAAGGACGACAATAAGGCGAAGTGAGATTGGGAAGCGGAGTAGGAAGAAGAAGCGAATAAGCGGCAGGAGGAGGTGGAAGGCGGACGAAGAAGGAGAGGATAAGAAGAAGCGATGGAGGTGGGAGGGCAAGGAGGGTGGGGGGAGCAGAGTGGAGAGCGGACAGAGGGATAATAATAAAACGAGATATCTCGTACGTGGGCGGTCGTATTGTTAGCGCAACAAGGCATGCGCGGCGCTTCTGTGTCCTGTGCGGTGCGCGCTCGTGCTCAAGCCGCCCCTGCGCCCTTAATAAAGCGCGCGCGTGTGCGTGAGACGTGCACGCGCTTAATAAGAGAGGCCACGGAGCCGGCGGAGAGAGCGAGGGCGAGCGAGTTGAAGAGTAAGAGGAGATCAGAGTCAGAAAGAGAGAGAGAGAGAGAGAGAGAAGCGGGCGCGAGCGAAGGAGACCCTGCCTTATGTAAATCGGACGGGGCCATCGGCGAGTAGAGGGCCCCCGCCGGAGGAGGGAGAGAGCGTGATGAGCGGAGGAGGAGGAGGAGGAGAGAGAGAGAGAGAGAGTAAGAGCAGCACGAGCTGCCGTCTTCAAAAGCGGTGCCGCCACCGGCACCGCCACCGCCGCCGATGCGATAAACACGCATTTATTCGAGAGTGCGCCGCTGCTCCTGCGCGCATGCAACTGCAACTGCGAAGCGGGCGTGGGCGCATGTGCTCGCGTCGGTAGCGCATGCGTCCTTGCTCTAAGGCGACGTTCACACCGCAAGCCGCCGAGAATTAGGTAGGAACGATCCGAATGGACCGGAAGGAGGGGAAGGTCGACTCTGAGTTACAGTAATTCGTCGACGATCTGCGGGCAGGGTCAATTATCGTTCGATACAGCTTCGTCATTACGTGCCACGGCGGAGTGGTTCAATTAGCCGGCGAGTTTTAACGGTCGCGCGCCGTATCGCGCATTCCGAAAAGGTCGCTTAAAATTCCGCCTTCCAGCCCGGGAATTCGGCGTCCTCGTGCGGCCGTCCCGGCGTCCGTGTGGAAGGAACGTTAGGCTCGCAGAAGTCGGGGAGACGCGTTACACGTACGCTATCGCGACTTTACATTGTGTTTGCACTCATCCTAACCCCTGTTTGAAACGCATGCCGATGATTCTTCCGGCCGTCGGCAGATAAGCAGATAGGCAGATGGGTTTGGTATACGGCGGAGGATGGTGGACGAGGCCGGGGCTCGTTCAGGTAGGATGCCTGCGAGGCGGCCGCTTGCCGACTAGTCGAGGACGAGAGCTATGCAGATGCTTTGGCCGACGTGCTGCCGCTGGCCTGCAGCAGCTTCTTGGCTTCGAGCGGAGTGCCGCTCGAGATTTATACTTTGACACATCGATGCCGGCCGCGTGATATTCCGCCATTTGCGCAATCGCGCATTCCGCTCGGAAATCGCGCCATTTTTTTGTCTGTTGTTATGTATCCATATCGGAGATAGCGTTGGTCCAGGTCGACGTCTCCCGTTAATGCCAAATAGTAGGACAGTTACTGATACATCCTTACAACCGACCTCCTCTGCCTTCTTCTTCTGCCGATGTCACTCTTGCTTTCCGGCGAGGAAAAGTATATTCGCCCGATATTCTTTCAATTACATCATTTACAGTCGATGCATGACTCACGGCGGCATGTCCGGCCATTCATCGAACGCCGTATCGCTGCAGGAGAAGTTTCGCGCGTCACGGCAAATACGATGCCTCGCGACGCTCGTGACCCCATTCTTTTTCCATCGATTATGATGCAAATCCGGCGGGTCGGACTTCTTGCACTCGCCCTTCCCCGAAAAGATTAATAGGTCAGCTTCCTTGGATCGAAGCGTGCCTAAATGGCTGCGGTTTGCCTCGCGACGGTTAGCTTCTTTTCTCCGTAGGATACGTAGGCAGTCGGAGCGTGTGGCTCGTAGGAAAGGGAGGCCTTGACCCATCTACCGGCGCCGAGATATTGTCGAGTGCACGCCGGAAATTTCCTCAATCATGCTGTCAAGAGGGCAATCTCTCGCATCTATCTTTCTCTCTCTCACTCTCTACCTCTCTCGATCTCTCTGTACCTTGCTCTATCTCTATCTCTCTATCTTTCTCTTAAGACTCCGTAAGTCATCCTCCGCGTTAGATCACCTTTGACTCCTTTCTTCACGGCTACACCCACCTTGCTGTCCATAGTCTCCCCGCAATGAATATGCAAAGCGCTAACGACCATTATACCCGCCGTTCGGCGATAACAAATTGACCTTTTTACGACCAACCTAAGCGCGAGATGAGAGGCGCATTTTTTATCGACCCCGTAGGAGCAAGTCCACGTGCTCGGTTGGGAGTTCACGAAATGCGAGCGGAACCGGGCCGCGAAGCAGGCGGTTTCGTACATCCTGAGCAGGATGTGGCGGTCTGGGCGAGTAACGTCCAGCAACCGACCGAGCGATTGACACTGCCAGTTTCTCGCGTGCCATACGAAAGTGCGGTCGACGTATAAGGAAGTTGACAACAAACCGAAAAAGTGCCAACCCAGTGGATAGTTCCTTCCGTCGAATGTTTGACCGTCGTCGGACGTGCTAAATCGATCAGTGTCAGCCAGCGTGTTATGAAATGTGAGAAAAATGCCTGGTCTCCGTAACGTCGTTCTAACCGGCGCGCGAAATCTATTCGGAGGGTAATTTATACGCTCCCACGCTCTCTTCCGATGCTCGGAGTCGAAGGAAATTTTTCATAATAGAGGCGCTTCTGTCCGCGGGGCCCGAGAAGCAGGCCTATGCGCGACGTCCGGCTATAAATACCGGCCCGAAGCGGGAGGAAAACACATAAAACACGTAAGACGCATTAAGAGCGGCATTAATTTAAATTGTTTACCCCTCCGAGCGTTCCCCTCCCCCGCGCGATACACGGCACGCCCCGAACCGCCATCCGGCCGGAATTTAACAACCGGGTAGCAAGAATAACCCCGAGCACAATGTCCCGCGTTCTCGCAGCTCGCGAATCCGAGAGGATTAGTTCTTTAAACGTTGGCACTATGTTACCGCGACGGATAGGAGTGGATAGCCCACGGATTCGGATAGCCCTCTCCTCTGGGCTAATTAATCAGGACAGTTTGACATGGCAGCGGCTCCCAAAGACGGCGGAGAAGTGGCCAGAAAAGGCCAGAAATAGTCGGCCAGTTCCGAAAGCCGTTCGATCGGCCTCCGACGCGTCCTATTCCCGAGGCTAATTAATTCCTTCGAAGTCTCGAGTCGGGCACCTCTCGCGAACGTCGCGAAATTACAAGTCTATTCCGGCGTAGCCGGGAATGTTTACGGATCCGTTCGGCAGGATCCTGACGCGGTGAGCGTGGGGTGGGATTATTTCGGATGATGATTGATTACGTCGGACGTGGCTCGTGGCGAGAGGGTTATAAATAATGCCGACGCGTCCGATGACATTTCCCATCCGGAAGTCGGTGCTCGCGTGCCGGGAGGTGGACTTCGAGGTGGTCGGCGGGCCCTCTTCGAGTCGGCCACTTCTTTCGTGATCGAAGCGTCATAGAGTGACAGAGAGAGTGAGAGAGAGAGAGAGAGAGAGAGAGAGAAGGATAGAGAAAGAGAGAGAGCGAGAGTGAACAGATAGGGTGAGTGAAGAGCGTAAGAGAGGATCGGCAGAAGAAGGAGGTTCACTCCCGTACAATGTATCGGCGCTAGAGCCCGCCGACTGGCAGCAGGCCAATTGCTCCAATGCCAGCTGTTCGTAGTCGGGGGCATTATCGCGATACCGAAGAATTAATGCCGCGGCCTGGACCGGCCGGTAAATAACCTCTTCGTTAACGTCGGCGCGCATTCCGCAAGGGAGGCTCGCTCCTCTTTTTCGCGCGCCGCTCCGCAAAAACCAGCGCCATACGCGATTTACGCCCGTCCTCCCTATCTTAGCACCGAGCATCCCCTGCCTACCCTCCCCTCAGCCCCCCTCTGTCAGGGAGGCAAAAATCTCGGCTTCGGACGGGAGGGGGGAAGGTATATTTATCGTCGGGAGAAGGAATTGCGCTCGCTGAGATTTACAATCTTCGGCGTTGGACTCTCTCGCGCTAAAGGGTTGGGCAGATCGATGGGCGAGGGTGAGTAATTAGCGGCTCTTTCGGAATTGTTTATTGCCCTCGAGAGATCCATCGCGCAATACTTTGGATTGTCCCTCGGAAGCATGATCGATTTTATTGAGTACCCCTGCCGCTCGTCGTGCTCTCTTTCTTCACCGAGTCGCTTCAACAGGTTAGCTCGTCCAACAGGTTCATCCCTTTTTCTATACCACGCATTAGACGACCTCTCGCAAAGACGTAGGTACGTGCAAACGGCTGTGCCGACAATGTTCGATCGACTTTCGGCCGTACCGGGTTAGATTCCGACTCTCAATTGCGATTCCGAGCTGCCGACACTCGAAAAAGGCGCTAGGCAGCTTTGCTCTCCTAATAAGATCGCATATTTCATGAAACGTCATATTCCGCATACCTTGGCTAACGATTGCAGGAACTCGCGGAATGCCGGTCGGGGGCCTTCGCTTAATCATCTGGCCAGATATCGATCGCGCTGTCGCCGGAATTCTACCCCCTTCCACCCCTCCCTCCCTCCCGTCTGATACGCATGAGGGAAATCGCACGTTAATAAACCTGCTAAGCTCCCGGCTCCGAGTCCGGCAACTGACGCGCGTACGGGCGCATGGAAGGAACGATAATCGATTCTAAGTGAAATATCAGGATAACGAGCGTGAAAGCGCCAGTCGAATAAGGGTGTCACATTCCTGCGGACCGGAATAGAAGGCGGAGCATTGTTGGAAGTCGAGAATATGCTCCGTTCATCAGAGGACGTTGGACGAGACTACCGAGGACAGACTTTTCTTTTGTCACTGAAGATAGCACCTCTCACGACGGTCGGGCAACATCCTGGTTACAGGAGAGGCCTCTGACAGAAGCGTGTCCAACTTTATCCTCTCCTCCATTATGAAGCGTCGCAGGCTGCAGCTGTCCACTGGTCGACCAATTTCCAGAACCGGCCGAGATCCCTTGCCAGCCCAGCGCTGCATTCACGAATCGTAAGGTCGTTTGATGAACGGTAGAGCCGATCGGCGATAACGGTTAATGAATGAATGATAACAGATCGCCGTTACAAATTTCTCTGACTCTCGGGAAGCTTCGGAGCCAGGAATGTCCACCTACCAACCTACCTACCTAGCCCAGCCCATCTAACCTGTACACCAACCTATCTGAACGTAATCCGTCGTTGCGATCGATCACCGTCCAACTTTGTTCGCCCGTTCCGACGCAGGGGATGTAACGCGCGTGTTCGACTTTTCCGGTCGAGTTAGCGAGACACCGGGAGCACGTTCCTTCCGCGATGTTAACCGACGCCGACGACACGGCCAGGGCAAGGGAGGAGGATGGAGGTAAGAAGAGGTTTGAAGAGAGAAAGGGACAGTGGATTGGAGAACCGCGAATCTAAGATTATACGCTCCTCTATTATGAAGCGGCATCTCCGGTGCAGCTGTTAGCCTCGTTCTCTCTCTCTCTCTCTCTCTCTCTTGCTCTCTCACTTTCTATAATTCTCTCTCTCTCTCTCTCGCACACTCCTCTCGCTTCTCGCACGTCCACCATCCTCGCTCCTACGGCCGTTCCTTCGCCCCATCGTTCGTCCGCACGCTCTCGCTTAGAAGTCACGATACCCGCGGAAGGAGGAGCGCCCGGTGCATTAATAAGACGGCAACACAAATCGGCCGCGCAGACGGACTTAGAATAGCTCTCGGAATAGATCCTAACTCCGCGCCGCGCACAGTGGGCCACATAATCCAGTCGGGGGTTGGGGAGGGTGGCAGGGGGGGACTTTATTTCTCTTTGCGATTATACGACGTCGCCCCGAGAGCTTCGACCCAGAATCTCGGAGTACGGCGAATTGTCGTTCCTGATGCGCCGCGACGCACCGACGCCTCGACGCCTCTCGACGCGCGTCGGTCACTCTTGCTCTTTCAGGCTTCGGTCTTACAATTAGTCATCTCTTTACGTTTAACTCCTGTATACGTACGTTTTTTGGAATTGAACTCCACGCGAGGATAGTACGTTGCGATTGAAGTGCGAATCCGTATTGAGGTCGACGCGGGCGTCGAAATTTTCACAAAAGCCACGACGTCTCGAGTCTCGTCCGCTTCATTAAGCGGGAAGAAGTCATTCTTTCAGCTGGCGCGCCTCGCTCCTCTGGCGAGGGAAAAAGGCGGTATCGAAGTTTAAAGGGGATCGTCGGTGTGGGAGTCAGATCTGGACGCGTCGTCGGTACCTTTGACGCCTACTAATGAGAGGGCAGTGATTAAGGGATTCGCGTAGGGGGTGGGCGGATGGCGAGTACGAGAATAAGCGCGGACTATGCAGACCTAAAGGACGGACGGATGGAAGCAGGAAATGGGTAACAGTGTTCCAGATCGAGTTGCCGGTATGGGTCAAACGACTTATCTTATCTTTCATCGAGGTTACAGTCAAAAATTAATCCTTGACCGACTGTGGGCAATAAATACGGGTGAAAATTAGACTGAAAATTAGTAAACGTCAGACTTTATTTTCTGACACTGTTTTTTCCCCTTAATACAATTTGATAGAGGAAAAGTCTTAATGAATATTTGCATAGGAACTTTGGCAACAGAATGTTCTTGATCGTTAAATTAAATAATGCTATGTTAAAGCTATGTTCCATAAACACTCTTGGAGTATGTTTGACCACCTTATCTTTTTTGAACCTGAATTTCTTGATAGTTTTTCATTATCTTACGTTAATTTACGTTATTTTGCGTGGTTATATGCCATAATTGATGGTCATTATCGCCTTTTGGGGGGTTTTAGGTTACAAATGCGCATCTTAGCCCCTATTTTAACCCCTTAATGCACGGTTTCTTTGAAATAAAACGGCCAAAAAAAATAAATTTTTTTTATGTGTAACACACACTTGAGAACATTGTCTTGGCAAAAAAATAAGAAAAATAAAAAATTCATCAATATTTTTATTTTAACTTTGGATTTTCATCCACATTGCAGAAAAGAGCGGAACAGATAAGTGTATCTTTATAGACAGTCAGTTATTTTGTGATTACAGAAAATAAAATTGGATATATTGGATTTTCAAATTATTATTATTATGATTATTATTATTATTATTATTATTATTATTATTATTATATTTAATTTTGTATTATATTTTAGTAAAATATATATTGAAAAATGAGCGATTCAGAATCCGAATATGAATACGCAAATTTGTCGGAAAGCGGCTCATTCTAAAGATAGTTCAGAAGAAGATACAGCCGTTGATTGGAAGGAAATAAGCAATGTCCAACCAAATTCATCTTCTCAAAAGATTCCATTTGATATCGCTCCTGATTCAACTTTTCTTTTGGTGAACAATTTTGATATATTGCGCTTCTGTTCCATGGAAAAAGGCTATATTTTATTCTTGAATAAATAAGTGTTATAGCTGACAATTCTATGTGAATGATAAATATCAATAAAACGATTTTTTTTCTTAGCTTTCACATTGTTATTTTCAATTCTCGATTATATGTGAGTGTGAAAATTATAGCAGCATCAAATACAACGCCGGACGAATATACTCGGGTCTGCACGGTTTGGCCGGTTTAGCGCGAATGAATATACTCGGGTCTGCACGTTAAGGGGTTAAGTAGATTTGACAACCGTGCCCTTACAATATGGGACTAAGCGACCAATGGAGGGTACTTTGGCACTATTTGTACCTACTGAAAGGTGATAGAACCTTCAAAATCGTTGAAAAACGCGAAAAAATGGTTGGTCTTGAAATGGATTTATAAGTACCCTATCCCATAAATTTTAACTCGCCCTGAAAGTTGGTCGCAAGCAAAGTTCAGAATTCCTAATAGTTTCGGAGATACAGCCATTTTTCGTGGGCGCAAAAAAATTTTTTAAAGATCGACTTTCGCCGATAGTCCTATCCGGAAGTACGCGTCAAAAGCTTCAAGAAAATGTATGATTATCGTAGATTTTGATCGCTGATTCAAAAGTTGCAGGCGATTTAAAAAATCGCGAATTATCTAAGGGGTTTCTCATTTTTGCGAAAAATCGAAGGTCGGCGCATCGGATCGCCCTTTTGCTACCTGGTAGGCGATCAAAAATAACTCAGAGAACCGTTTGTCGTTGGTCGAAATTCGCATTAGTTTCGGAGTTGCAGCCAGAAAACCATCGAAAAAATGAGGGTCGAAAAATGGGTTAAAAATAAAAGTCTTCCGATCGACTCGTGGACATGCATACTTAAAGAGAATGAAACGAGGATCACAAAAATTGCAACCGGAGCCTTCTAAGTGCAATAGCTTCGGAGATACGGTCGAAAATGTGCTAGCCGAATTGGAAATTTTCCATTCAATCCACTCTCTAACGATGAAAAGTGTATAAAATTCTGATAACGATGTGAGCCACATGTGGAAGTTCAACAACATAGCATATTAACGACAACAAGCAATCATATCAAAATTCCACAATGATCTACTAATTTTACGCTATTTCGACAGTATCGTCGCGGCATGCAAACTGCAGCAAGAAGATGCAGAATGTTGTCGCGACCGGATGTTCAACACTCCTATCGCACTATTCCGACATTACTGCTATCCTATCCAGCAATATGTGTAACAATGTCGCCGCACTTAGGTGCGGCACGAATAACGTATCCCCCCAAAGTATGCAAAGAAATGTCCAGAAATCTCGAAACATCTCCGCTTATCGGGCAAGAACGTCGCGAAGATCTCGCGCTTTTCAAATATCTCCCACCATTTTTTTCGCATCCCACCCTATCTCTATCGCACGAAATGCATGTATTCGCTTGCGCAATGCCGACGCTCAAGTACACGAGTATGTACTTACCTGCATTCCACCACGCGTGCGCATAGATACAGCCGTGCATTGACGTAGACTTAGGGGGCCTCGCATACAATGCATAACAAGCGACTTGTTCCGCAAAATGGTTGATTCGCAGCGCACGCAACGCGATATAAATTCTCCTGTTCGCTCAGAGGCCTGCCACGCGAAACAAAATAAAACGTCTAATTGCAAGAAGTACGATCGTAACAGAAGCTGCGATCGTCGAACTGATAAGAGGGGGGGACTGTTAAAGTTCGATGCTAAGTAAACGAGGATATCAGTTCCGGATACTTAACTCTTGCGCATTAGTTAGGCAGAGAGACGTAACGTACGCGCACTCGCTGAGTGATTATGCCAATGGCTAATTTATGCCGAGGTCTTACGTCGTAGCACCACCTGCGAAATTCTCTGCCGGGCTTACTCGCGCGGGACACTTTCTTTCCACCGAATATGCCGCGTCGAGCTTAGCCTACCGTAAAGCTTAGCTTCCGGCCGGAATGTTAGTGCTGAGTCGATAGTTTTCCCGAGACTAATCTAGGCCGCATCTGCTGCGTATTTCTTCGGTGTCCGTCTCGGAAATCTCGTCTACGTTTCAATGCGTCTGCGAGTCGGTTGGTAAGTCAACACACACACACACTCTCTCTCTCTCTCTCTCTCTCTCTCTCTCTCTCTTTCTCTCTTGCTACATTACCATAGCTGTGAAATTTAGCAAATGCGCGGGTCCATCTTTTTGACCTTCCAGCACTCTCTTCCCGCTAGGATATCCCGTGGAAGCGTATCGACGAGATCGTTGGCGGCGGAGCGAAGGATCGAGGAGGTTGAGTCGATCAGATCGCGGTGGAAGGAGTGAAATAACGAGGGAATCCACCAAGCACCCGAGAGAGAGAGAGAGAGAGAGAGAGAGCAGCAGCTTTGTAGCACGAGTATCGACGTGAGACAGGATAGATACAAGGAGAGAAGAGCGGTAGGATCCGGCGAGCAGAGTCCGGACAGAGATGAAAAGACAGAGAGAGAAAAAGAGAAAGAGAGAGAGAGAGAGAAGGAGAGCAAAGACGCGGAGAGGATAGTTGGGTAACAAACGACTCGCAAATCCTCCCTGTCAATTTAATCTCGCCTCGAATCCCGGAGAAATGTTAATAAGGGCCTCACTACCGTTCCTCCCTGCTCACCCCCTGCCATTCCCTCCGCCCTCTCTCTCTCTCTCTCTCTCTCTCCCCCTCCGTCGTCCCACAACTCCCCCCTACCCTCCACACTCCCCTACCGCACGCGATCCGACGACACTTTATTTTCACGCAAAGATACCGCCGCCGGCTCCCGGACGACGTGGAAATTGTGTGCAAAGCGAAGTGCGCCCGTTGTTTTTCTCTTTCTACCCTATCGTCGCTACCCGCTCTCCCCCTCCCCCCTTGTTCAACCTCCCTTCCGCAGGCCACCCTCGTAATTTATCGCGGTTATGCTCTCCTCCGCCGCCGGTCGCCTCTTCGGCCAGCCGGAATCTGTACCGGGAGTCGGATAAGGCGACCGGGGAAAAATGTGTCCCTCCGCGGACCCAGGCACCGTCCGCTCGGTACGGCCAATGCTATCGTTTCGACTCGATCATTCCGACTCCCGGCTCTCGCCGACTTACTTCTCTTAACGCGGCGGGAGCAAACGTAGCGGCTTGTAGAAGCATCGAAACGCAGAGGCTCGGCGCCCCTTCCTTCCATCCCCCCCCCCCCCCCCTTCCTCCCTTGCGCGCACCGTGTTCGCAATGCGCGCAGGTGATGCAATGGAGAGATCGTTGCCGACTCCGAATGCAAAGGAGGGAGCGCAAAGCGCGCGATCCTCGCGGCCGGAGAACAATGACGCTGCGAGTCAGTCGATTTTGGAGCACGCGCGCCCGCGAGCCCGAGAGAGAGGTTCAAAGCGACCGAGTTCGAACGGGGGGAGGGAGTCGGTCGCTTGAATGGGCTCGCGCTAATTTGGTACCGGACCAGATTTCTTCTCCGCGCCCGTCTCGGGACTCTTTGCCCCCCTCCATCTTCCCCCGTCGCCACTACCACCACCACCCCCGCTTGGAAAAGTGCATTCGTCAGCTGCGATCTTACTCTGCAGTTCTGCGCAGGTTAGGCAAAGGCTTGGGCTAGGTTCGACGGACGGAACGTCAAGGTAGCTCCGATAATTGCAGATTGTACCTTTAACTCCCGCGGCTCATCAATTACTTTTTTGCGTTGCGGTGAGAGCGGACGCGTAGCTTATAAAGTATGAGTATCGGTGGGAGGGTGGTAATGACGTTGGCCGCGGATGAAAACGTAGCGGTTCGTCATACTGATCGCGGACGGTAGGTAGGTACATAGTACCTACGTAGTGCATGGCACGCACGTGCAACGTTCCGCGCTCGCGAGTGCACGAGCATCGCTCTTCCTTCTGCTTCTTCTTCGTCTTCTTCTTCTTCCTCTTCTTTCTACCTTGGCGAGCATCCTCCTCGGAGTCCGCGAGTAACTAGGTGCATTATAAGCGGTCCCGAGTAGCAGGCCAGGTTGGAAGCGTTCGTAGCGGGGAAATTACACGTTGCCAAAGCGAGGGGTCGGGTGCCGCCTCCGCTTCTAATCCACTTGACGGGGCTGACGTTTTAATAATCTCGTTTTAATTGGTTGTCGCGAACGGCCGACGCGCGAGAATTCGTGGCCGTTTAACTTTACTGGCCTCTTAGAACTTAATAGATCCTCGCACCTCGACAGAGTTCCGTGCTCGGCTCGTGGAAGGAGTGAGATCGAGCATGAGTGTGCGCGCGCGCAGGCACCCTCTCTTCGATCTTAAATATTTATTTAAATAAGCGTGCGCCTGCACGACGGCCGGATAATGTGCGACGCTAAAACGTGTAATTACCGATGCCCCTCTAATCGCCAGTCGCCTTGCCCGTAATTACTGCGCGCCCGGTTAATTTGAGATGGGACGAGTTCCGAAGTTAATACAAAGTTGCAATCTCGACCCCGGTAATCGGTAGAACCTGTACAAATATCCGACGCGGCGGCAACGGGACGGCTCGGACTTTCTCCGACGTTGACGTTGGCCGGGACTGAAACGTTAATTATTTAGCCGGGGGGGTTAATCCGCCGCGTCTATCACTGCCCTCTCGGCTATCCTGCGTTACTACGCGCAGGCATTTAAATTGGACTAAAATTTCGACGCGTCGAACCGATCGAAGCTTTTCCTATCTCGCCGTAAAGAAACGTGTAAACGCTTCCCGCTCGTGGTTCGTTGAATAGAAAGGAGAATTATTCCGGGAATCAATGCGTTAAGAGTCCTCCCTCTATGGCGGGTGGGTAGGTTGAGGAGAGTAGCCGCACTCAGGTTGTGGCTCTCGCGGAATAGGTTCCACAAGGAAGCCGAGTTGCATTTAAATAAAATACCCAATTTTTTATAATACTCGACTGTATACTTGAATTTTATGATATATAGAAGAGTATGACGATGATACGATTGGATATGGAAAATGCGAATGAATCTGTAATGATTGACGCCGCACTCGATCGCTTCCGGAAGCAAACGTAAATTGACGACCCATGGAAGGGGAAGGGAGGGAAAACTCGGGGAAAGGTAAACGGTGCAATAAGAAAGGAGTGAAGAGTGAAGGAGAGGTCATGCGATGCGATGTAAAAATGAAGACAGGAGCTTTGCGTGGCAGCAGATTCCACGCAATACGATGAGGATGATAATGACACGAGAGATTGTGCAATAATTAACGAAAAAAATTATTCAAAGAGGCAGGGTCCGAGCACAGGTCGAACGAGCGAACTGGCCGAGAAATCGAGCGACGAAATACGCTTGTCCATGCGCCCTGCGCGGCTTTCGTCGTCGTTTTGGCAGTTAGATCTCGGCCAACGGCTAGAAGCGACGACGCGACGAGGAGGAGCGGCCGAATAGGCGCTGACTGACTTTTGCCAGAATAAATAAGCCCCGCGGACAGTCGACTCTGGCCAGAGAGAGTCGCGTAATTGTCCCGAGCGGTCACGGCGGACGTGAAATCCGTATAAACAGAAGTGCATGCAGGGCGTGCGCACGCGTGACTCGGGCTTACGGAGGCGCACGCACACGCTTGCGCGCGAATTGCGAGCGGGTGCGAGCGTGGAAGACGATTGCGGGGTTCTATTGTTAGCCTGGCCGACGCGCGTAAAGCCAAACATTCTTTCATACCGTATGTGGGTCGCCATCTACGCGTTCCAAGCGTTCGCCTTCCGCCGAACAATCTCTACCCTCGGACGAAAATTGTTCCCCGATATACCGGCTCAGGGCTAAAATTTTCCACCGCATTCGCATATTTACGCCAAAGCCTAAAGTCAGTTTTACTAATGAGGTACTACACACTCAATCTTAATAATTGCTGACAACAAATTTTCACGGTATAAATCAAACAGTATCATCAGGTCGATTATAGTATACGATTTTCAGAAAATGTTCTGTTAATAGTCATTGTGGAAGCTCCCAAAGCCTATTTCTGCTAAATCCAGTGTTAAAGGCGTGTCGTACTTGAAGGCAGGCGCGAATTGAGGGGGATGCGTCCAAACTGCATAGCTCACGCGCCATCGGCGAAAATTTATCGCGACGGGAACGCTTACCGGGACAATTCGAGGATCCTCGAAGCCTGTCATTCCGTAACATGGGAGTACCTCGTGCGACTCATCGACGTTAGATAGCGCATCGCGTCGCAATGATAATACTTATAGAGGCCGCGGCCGGCGTCCGCCGTTCGAGACGCGAGAAAGTGTTACAATATCGCGACGCATGCGACCCGGCGAAATTTAATTGCCCAATAAAGAGCGCCACCGATGCGGTTTATTGGTGACATCAGCCGCCGGCCAGCTTTTACAGCTTACAACATCCAGAGCTCTCTGCCTCGCCTCCCCTTTTATCGCGCGCGCGCGCGCGCGCACTGAATGCCAAAATATATTGCCGATAAATACATTTTTAGTATTGAGGAATTTTAAGTGACCCGCAACGGCGTCCTCCGGCCATCCAACATGTCGGCCAGCGACAATGAGCCAGGCACATCCTCCCGAGTGTCAGATAAATAACTTAATAATCGGGTAATTAAAGCGACTTGCTCGTTAATTCGTCGCTGGCATAATAAAGCGCGGCGGAGGTAGACGGGGCGCGAACGAGCTTAAAATCACTTTTATTCCCATTAATTAGTCGAAGTTAATTGCCCTTTCTCCACCCCCCCCTCTCTCTATCTCTCTCTCTTCCACTCTCTCTCTCTCCCTCTCTCGCTCTCTCTGAGCTTGTGATCCGTTTATCTCGACCGAGAGCGAAATGAGAGAAAGGAGAGCAATTCTATGAATGGTCGAATCGTCGAATGGCACGAAAGGGACTGTATAAATTCTGCTCTTTCGGCCAGTTATCGATTAACGGCCTAAAAGAGGAGGAACGGGGGAGTCAGAGCGCACTCTGTTAGATTGTGGCACTTAGACCTCCTAGCGGTCTGCCTTAGGCCTGCGACTCCCTCGCTCTCTTATCTCGTACCGTGAAAAGCGTTCTCCGGATATCGGTCGAGTGCTCTCTCGGTCCCCGCTTACTTTTCGACCGCCGTGAGAAAAGACTCTCCTCACCGTCGTCGGTAGGGCAAAGAAAGAAGAAACGAACGGCGATTTCGAGTTCGAGTTCGAGTGCGAGTGAACTTCCAGCTCGTCCTCCGGGGCAACTACCGGTGAAATTTCATCTAAATTTATTAAGCCGTTACGCGGCGTCTTTATTGCTTCGCGGGAGTACCGATTTGGCGTGCCGGGCGATTGCACTCTGCCTCCGACGATCAATTAAACTCTTGCACAATGGCGGTCGAGAGAGTGAACGGCCGTCTCGCGTAAAAACTGTCGAGCCATTCCACATTGTGAGGATATTTGTTAAATTATTGTCCGCGTATCGCTCGGCTGCAGGCTAAGGTAGGAGAGGGAGCGAGGGAGAGAGAGAGTAGACGGAAGGGGGGGGGGGGGTCGTGTTTAGCGACGTTTCGCGTATCTCGTAAATCGAGTGTGAGAGGGAACTGGAATTAAGCGTAGCTCGGTTAATTGCACCTGACTGGATGAGGGAGGGGGGGGGGGGTGATGGGGGGAGATCCCTAACAACGATCATTGTCGTTTGCGCGTCCCTATTATGACGTGCTGGCGCGTTAAGGAGAGCAACAAATTGCGAGCTGCGCGCGCGCACGCCGATCCCGCGGCCTCCTCGCAGATATAAATTATACTTAATAGTTACACTCGATGCCGCACCTGCGCCCGAGCGAGCGTCGTATGAATTTAGCAACGGGGAGTTTTACGCCGGCTTATCCCGTTGCAAATTGGCAATTAGATAAATCCTCGACCGGGGGCCTTTACGAGCCTCTAATAAGGTTCCGCTGTTTTGTTCGACTGTCGTCGTAGTCGGAGTCGTCGTAGTCGCTGGTTTGAGATTTGCCCGAAGATACCTCTCTCTCTCTCTCTCTCTCTCACTCTCTCGACGTTCGAGAGCGTACTCGGTATGTGTAAGCGTATTACGCGAACGTGCGTTATCTACTTGATAGTCCGTTGCATCGCCATTTGCATAATGCGTTGTGACAATTGCGCGAAAGTCTCGCTGCCGCGAGCGTTACGGTACTCCGTAGCCAAGCTACCGCGTACTTCGCTGAACAATCGAGTTTAACTTGCTGATCGATAATGCGATATCTCGAAGGAACTCTCAATTTTCGGGATCCAGTGTCGAAGACACTCTGAAAGCTGGACGGCGATGAAATAAAAACCCAATCGTTGGAATCGATGTTTCAGCGAATTGTCTGGCCAGAGACATGACAAGAGAAGGAGAGGGAGGGGGAGGAGAGGGGAGATGGAGAGTCGTTGCGCACGACGGTACGGCGAAAATTGCGTCTCGCCACGGTGGCAAAACCTCGTGCGAAACATTCGTTAACATTCCCAGCACGCGGTAATGATCGTCCGGCAAGAAGCCACTCGGCGGCATTCGCCGCGCACTCGGCTACGTACTAATCTCGACTTAATAGCGCGTTAGAAAATTAATAGAACGGCCCCCGAGCTCGGTGACGTTCGCCCAGGCCGATTCATTCACCGGCAAAAAAAAGTCGACGAGCCACCTTCGACTGCGGAGTTCCGCTCGTTCGCGCCACGAACCTACACTGTTCTCTGACTAAGCTTACTCGAAGAAATAAGGAAGTTAGATTAATGTAATGTTTATTAGAGTTCCCTTTCGGGTTTCCGCTCCTTCCATCTCCCTTCCTTCTTACAAGGAAGTCAGATTATATAAACTGCGAAGTTTGAAACGAGGTTAAGAAGGTGGAATAAAACGAATCTGACGTCAGTTCCAAATAAACGACTAGGTTTGTCAAGCGAAATTCTGATGGTTCTTAATGGCCGGCGATGTTCGACATCCAGATGTATCAATATTCATGGAGGAAGGAATTTATTTTATTCCCTCCATTTCGTGGCGCGTGGGCGTACTTCATTCATAAACGCGAACGAGGAGCGGAGTTTCACTGGGCACTTCTCGGCCGATGAAGGCTCTGTCGACACCGGGGCCATCGACGCTATTCGTCTTATAATAAGATTCCGCGCCGCGTGAATGACTGGAACAAGAAAACAGTCTCGTAAAACCGCCGCGGCGCGTCACCGCAACTTCCGTCGGTGAAGCAGCTCGAACAGCTCGTGTAATCGGCCGCGGGCGATAAAAATCACGATCGACGAATATACGCCCGGGCAGCAGAGTCTGTCAGGCTGAAGGATTTCAGCGCGGCGGACTTAAGGCCCCACGAGCGGGGGGCCCGGATTAATAGTGCAGAGACACGGGGCGGACTGCGCGCGGGCAGAAGGAATGGCTGAAAGGTGGAAGACAAGGACTGCGCATCATTAGACATTAGTCACGGGTCGAGATATACGTCGATCAGAGGGACATTCCTACCAACGGGCAGATGGGAGCGGATAAGGGGAGCGATAGGCAGGGCGAGCGATGATTTGTCAACGAGAATTCTCCGTTCCCTGAGCCGCTAAGTCCCATTTCCTTAATCCAGCGCGACGGAAATGCAGGGCTCGCTGACGACTCGCGCGATTCGTCCGGAGAGAGTGAAAATAAGCGGATGGGGCCCCGATCGAGAAATATGCGAGGACCGATTATTTCGATTTGCCTTTCATCAATGGGATAATCTATTTCCTGCCGACGTTCATCTCGGACGCCGATGAAAAGAAGGTGTTAAAAGAAAGAACCGAGACTTGTGAGTCTAACGTCAGTTATGTGGAAACTAACGAGGCGAGCATGTGGCAAGCCTGGGCCCAATGTCGCGAGGACAAACGAGCGTTTGTCTCGCGGCTAATTCCATCATCTCTGACAGAGTCCGGCGGATGTTTATTTCTCCCCGCGTAAAGCCACGGAATAACAAGCTTGTGGGCCCGGGCTCGTCGGCGTTGGGCGATGACAACGGTGGCCCACATTTAGGGCCCCGGAGGGAAGTTCATAAAGCTTGTGGCCGGTGACGCGTGGCAGTTTGGGGCCCGACGCGCGAGTGGGCGAAGCCGGACGTTATTTCGACAACGACTCTCGGGCCCCGGCCGTTTGGGCCCGAGCTGCGGGCCCAGAAAAAGCGAATCTCACGTGGGCGCCGGCGAGCTCACGGATCGGCCGAGCAATTCCGAAATCGACTTTGGGACTTACAAAACACGCCGGTGGGCGAGCTGGACCCAGGATCGCTGGTAGGACCCGATCAAAAAGAAGTGGGGTCTGTCAGTCCTCGAACGACAATACTCGCCAACGTATCCGAGGTTCCTCAACCGAACGGCGCCATCACATCGGACCCAAATCGATCCGCGTGGGCCTCACTTCCGGTCGATCCTACTCTCGATCGGTCGACCGATGGTCAGTGCCGTCTCGCGAGCCACTCTAACGGCCCCGAAATCTCGAGTCCCACGGGCCCACGCAGCTCGTAAAGCAGTCTTGCGAAATTCACGGAAAAAAATCTCCCTCGACCGTTCCTCGCTCTTCCCACCTTTTTCGCCCTCGGCCGATTAGCGCGCGGACAAGTGAGCTTCGTACGAGTATGAACGAAGAGCGGCGTGTGGCAGGCAAATTGATTCGACGGCAGAGGCGGCCCTTTAAATAGCCCCCATGCTTCGCGCCGTATGAAACACCGGGCGAACAAGTAGGATAATCGATGTCGACAAGCCGAACCGGGCCTGACGGATCCAGTACGGTAGCCAAGAAGCCTTGATTAATTCCGCTACCACGCCAGGCATCGCATCGCCTACGAAATAAACGTCTCGCCCTCTTCCGTCCGCATCTCCCGCGTCTCACGTGCAATGAACTCTCGAGGTTCGGAAGTCCGCCCTCTGACTCGGCGGGTCAACTTTTCACGCCGGCGTACGTATGTACGTACAGAGCCGAACGTACGACGACGACAGAGAGCGAACGAACGAACGAAACAGATGACGCCTTAAAATTCCGTACGTCCACCGCGGAAGTCCCAACTTCCTCGGCCGGTCGGGCCCCCGATTACGTATTCTTCCGGCGTCGCGGGCGTATTCCTCACTTTCGTACTTTTTCTCCCGGCCGATCCGGAGGCCAATGTAATTGTGACGCTATTTCGCGCTCCGGCGACTCGCGCTGCATTTAACGATTCTTGTTTACGAGGCCCTCTTAAAGCAGCCGTGGCCCTCCTCTCTCTCTTCTTCTCACTCTTTCTCTCTCCCTCCCTCCCTCTCTCTCTCTCTCTCTCTCTCACTCTCCTTCCGGGCTAAAAAGTCGGGTAAGAGGCGCTATTAATACGACCATTAGCGTAGAATCTTCGCCGTGGCTTCTATAAATACGCCGTCACGGTGCCCGTAGACTCGTTTCGTCATCAGCGGGACGACTCGTAAAACCTTCGTGACAGTAAAACCTGGCACTCGCCGCTCTTCTTGATTCTCTACATCGCGAGCTCGCGCGCGTGCAACCTGCTCTCTCCCTCTCTCTGTCTTTCTCTCTCTCTCTCTCTTTCTCTCGCCTTGTTCCTGTCTCCATTCGTTTGAGCGGATAACGCGTGGCGATCCGCACTTTGCTACGTCGCTCACAGCTTCCGTTCGACAGGCGTCGTAGGCCAGCGATTCTCTCTCCTACTTCTCTTTCGGACTCTTTCAAATCTGCCTCAGACCTTTTTTCGCACTCGCCTCGAACGGCCGCGAGCGCCAGCGTATCTCACTCGAGTCACTCGACTTCCTTCCCGGCGAAAGAGAAGGCGCTCCAATGTTTTTCCAGTTTAGAAAGCTCCTTCGTACATACGGCGGAGCCGAACGTGCGTGCGCTCGGGGGCGTTCGACTCTCTGGCCCTCTTTCCGAGAAACGAGTCGTCGGTTCCGGATCCACCGTTGCGTAACTCTTGTTTTGGGATCGCCGTCGTGATTCCGCTGGCAGCTTCTAAAATTACTCTTCCGGGAGGCTCTACAATACGGTGTCGCTTACAGAGATTCCTATTACGAAACTTAGCGTCACGTAGCTGCGCCCGACTGCACATACACCGCTCCCGCTATCGTCGGACGAGAATGAAAGACAGGAAGAAGGGATCGTGCTTCGGAACAGCTACCGTTCGTCGTGCGGCGCGGCGCATGATTAACCGCGAGAGATGTACCTCGGTTACGGGGCAAGAAAGAGAAAAAATGATGCCTCGCGGATCGCACCGTGGATCGCAGCGTGGATCGCATCGCGAATCGCATTCGCGGATCGCATCGCTCGGTACCGCACGGCTCGTTATCAATCGTACGGCGGGTAGAGCTCGCTCGGCTGACTCGGGGCACGCGCCTGGCGGGGTCGTAGGCCGCCCCACCCCTACCTCCTCCGCCTCTCCTTTCTCCCCCGCGGGGGAAGAGCGACGGGAGCGCAGTGCGTGCGGGGCAGGGGGAAGAAGGACGGCGGCCGAAAGAGAAAGGAGCAGCGCCGGGCGGAGGAGAGGAGCGGGCAGCCCCCCACTCCGAACGGGCGACCAGCGGGCCCAGTCCTCCCACTCGTCGCTTCCCCTCCCCTCCCCTCGGCGGCCTCGCGGCCCTACTCCTCCGCGGCAGTCGACCAGTGGACGGGTAGCGACGGTGGCGGCGGCGGCGGCTACGACTTCGGCCGTGGCAGCAGCGGCAACGAGTCTCTGCCCTCCCTCCCTCCCGCCCCTCCGGGCCCTGGGCCTGCCTCCCTTAGCCCCTTGGCCGTGTCGCGCCCCTACAGTACGCCGCAGTCCCCTGCGCGGGATGCCACCGCGGTCCCGCGAGCCTCTCTCCGACACAACAGTGATGTGGCCCACACTCCGTCTGCGCACGGGCTCCTACACGGGCTCACACACGCGTGCAGAGCCGCCGTCACGCGCGCACTCGTCCTCGCCGAGAGAGTAGCTCTCTCTCTCTCTCTCTCTCTCTCTCTCTCTTTCTCTCCCACTCTCCTTCCCTCCAACGGCCTCACTCTCGGTTAACTCGGTCGCACCTTCAGTCCGTCGTCTACGGCCCACCTCCTCGCCTCCCCCCTGCCGCTTTTCCACGCTCCTCCACGCTCGTCCACGCTCGTCCACACTCTCCCACACCGCGTCGCGGCCCCCGGCACGCTCTCGCTCCTACGCAGACACACATTCTCTCGCTCGCTCCCCGGCGCGGTCCTACCTCCTGCAGGGGACCGTGTCACGTGGCCCCCGGCCGTGGCAGCGCACGGGCTGTGCTCTCTCGTGCGCCGCGCACACAACACCAGTCAGAGACGAGCCGAGAGACCGGGCGCAGATCGCACTCTCTTACAAGGAAGCATGCGCTTTCTCCCTCTCGCACATCCCCCATTTCTCTCTCTCCGTCTTTCTCTCTCTCACACGTAACACACTGTCTCCCTCTCGCTCGCCACCGAACGACGGACAGCTCGCTCTTTCACGCGCACACTCTCTCCCTCCCTCCCTCCCCCGCTCTCTCCGTCTTTCCTCTCAACTTCTCACGCTCTCCTTCTCCGTCCTTTCCCTCTCCCTCTTTCTTCTGTCATCCTCACGCCTACCTCCCTTTAATCCGACCTCTTACCTTCCGCCGGCAGTGTTACGCTCGAGCCGTTACGCGCACCCCCGCGTGTGCCGACCAAAGCTTTTTGCCGAACGCGTGTGGTGAACGTTCAGTGCGCGTGTGACAACCCCACGTTCTCTCTCTGCCCGAACGTAACCCATGTGTGCCAGCGCGCGGACCCCGTTTTCGTGAGCGGCCGCACGTGCGCACGAGAGCGCACGACAATCCCGTGTCGCAGGATCGGAAAATCTCGAGCTAGGTTCGAAAGTTCGTCAGCGAAGGCTCGTGAGTCTATCGTGGTATCGTTAATCGACCAGCAAGCCTGACACGTTACCATCGGGATCGCGAGTGAAATCGGTGAACCTGTGGCATATGTGCGTCGAAGTTCCGGTGTCGTTACGGGAGTAAAGGGACGATGCCCACGACGGCAAAGCTGTCAGCGCCGACGTCCCGAGGGATGCCCGAGTGACGTCACGGCTCCTCGCTGCCGACGCTCCGGTCCATACGGATTAAACTGAATGGTGTGCATTGTTGTCGCCCTCATGCGACCTCTCGCCGCACGTGCCTCTGTCCGACGCAATCTGTCAGACTGGAAACTTGCGTTCGGAAAGTCCAGCTTCGGAGATAAGAACCAATCGCGAGCATTAACGTACGACGTACGCTCCAATCGTCGAAACTCCGAATGACAGCCAGTATTCACGCCGCGTCCACTCGATTTACGGACGAGCTTGCCGCGGCCGATTTCTCACGTGACAACGATTGCGATGACAGGGATAACTCGTTTAAAGCTTCGCCTCGCGCCGTGTAGGTAAACACGATTACACGGTAGATCGCGCGCGCGCGGTTGTTGACGCTGCTACCCTAGAAGTATCCGCCTCGTGGAATGACAGATCGCTGTCGAGCATCTGTCATCCGCGGCCTCTCGCTCGGGGCCCGCAGCAAAATAGAAAATCGTTCGCTCTAATTGTGTCCGATCAAGGACCATTCCCGAACAAGGAAGTGCCGTCGCTAATTCGCTACAAATCCAAACGGGACGTCTGCCAACTACGCATTCTGACTCTCGGTGCAGGTCGAACGAAACTCGCCAATCACGGAATTCACCGTTTCATACCCCGGAGGGGATAAATTGAATTCGCCCTTTTCGCAGAGGCGTGACGCGCGGACGAATAATTAAAAGGTGTCCGGCGGGAGACGAGCGTCGATTTTGCGCGTGAATGCGCGAGAGGAGGATGACGGAGAGAGTCCCGGGAATACGCTCGAGTCACGTCCCATGAGACAAGACGCGCGGAGAAAGAAGGCGTGTGCGTGCGAGCCCCTTCAGTGGCTGCTTAATGAAGCGATTCCTATCGGGCGGGCAAAATCTGATAATTAAATCAAGCAACGGTCCGCGGCCTCTCGGATATTAATTGAATTGCGATCGGATTCGATCTACCTCGTTTCGCAAACACGCTGCATGCGGCTGAATACGCAAGAGAGTGAGAAAGGGAGAAAGAGAGTCAGAGAGTCGGAGAGAGAGAGAGAGAGAGAGACAGACAGAGAAACAGAGAGAGATCGTCTCCTCATTTTGAAACGATCGGTCGCGATACTAAAACGTCGCGGTCCGTGCAGACCAAAGCATTCGATTGCCCTCCAGCGAGCACTCCGCGTCATTTCGATCGGCTCGTTTCACTTTTTTCGCCGGCCCAAACTCGCGACACTCGCCAGACGTAAATCGCGCCAATCCCGATATTCCGCGGTAATTGGCTTCTTTTCGGGTCGCCGCTGATGGATTCCGGAGCCTGGGGGGGACGGTTAAACGCGCGAATAATGACAGGCAGCGGCCATATTGTCGCCGAGTCTCGCCCGTCCCGGCATCGATGTCACCCGAAACGCCCGAGAATCTCTCAGACCCATATCCTCTCCCGTACGTACGTAACGACCGAGGTCGTACGAGATAACGCAATCGATAATATCGTACCGCATTCCCGAATGTCCGTCGACGTAACGCCGGTGGAATTCGAAAAAAGGATTCGCAACTGACCTAACGAAAAAACGAGTCCGCCTTTAATGCTCATAAAGTCTCCCCCTTTTCATCGGGCGACCATCGGCGCCGTGGAAAAAATTCCGTAAATCGGCCGCTTGCCGGCTCGGCGCGGGATTAAAGCGTCAGAAGTCGCGCGGAATCGCGTGAAATTTACGCCGGCGATTAAAGTGTCCGCTTCTTACGTGGGGCGATCGCGTTTGACGTTCGCCGTTCGCTCGCGTGTGTGAGGCTCCAAGGCGGGAGGAAGAGACGGAACGGAAAGAGAAAGAGAGATAGAGAGGGAGCGGGATCCATAGTGAAAGATCGTACGAAGATTCGCGCGATCAGATAAGAATCGACTCGGGGGCTGATGGGTCCGTGACGACGAAAAGACTCTGGAAATGCGTGTCGAGGCCGAGGCGGTCGCTGGAACGGTCTCTCGAACAGCCTCTCGAACGGTCTCTCGTACGGTTCTCTCGTACGGTCTCTTGTACGGTCTCTCGTACGGTCCTCTCCAACAGCCTCTCGTACGGTCCTCTCGGACACAGCCTCCCGGAACGGCGAGCAGAGAAACAGAGCCGTCCGCGGGCGTGCGCGAGCGAGATCGGCCGCCGAGGCCTCCATGGGAGGGGCCAACGCTCGATTCCACGCGTTCCGAATGACCAGGGGGTCCCACAGCCTCGTTTCTCTTTCGCAACCACCCCCTTTACGATGCCCCGCCGATATCGTCCGCCTCCGTGTGCCGCGAAAAACGATTGAAATCTCAGCCGAGAATCCACCGCCGGAGCGCAACTTATCCTTATGATGAGTCTAACTTGTTCGCGGCTTCTGCCTGAACGGCGAAACTGAGACGCAAGGAGTACGCGTCCAAAACGAAACTGAGACGCAAGGAGTACGCGTTCAAAACGAAACTGAGACGCAAAGAGTACGCGTCCAAAACGTTCCCTCGATTGACAGTCGAGGCGTTAACGAGGCTAAGGCCCGAAGCCGTCAGTCTCTTCCTCTCTCTCCCAGAAGCCCATAAATATGCTAAAGCGAACGACAGGACGTATTTTCGACTCGGTGCCGCGCATTAACGAGCGCGACGCCCGATGCCGACGCAAATTGCCGTGAAATTTCACGATACGGAAATTCCGAAAATTACTCGAGACTCCGACCGACCGTACCGTGCTTGAGCCCCGGCTGTTATACTTCTCGCGTCGTGCCGACGAGATGGCCCCGACGACGATATAAAAATGAGAAATAATAGGCGGGAACAGGGTTAAACGAGGGCCCGGGGGTACGGCTCGCATCGTCCCCGCGAGCTGCCACGTTAATTTCGTAACTTGATATGTCATTAAGGTAACAAATTGCGCTATTAACCTGACCGCGGTTAATTAGGCGAGGCGTTATAAATGGCAGAAAAGCGCCTCGAATTAATCAACGCCCGATCGGCCGATCGACCGGACTCCGCGTCTCTCGTCTCCTCCTCATCCTCGACCCCCCCCCCCCCTCCTTTTCTCCCTCCTTCCCCTCTCATCCCTCATCCTCCCCGATGTCCTCGTCGTCGAGCCTGACGGCTAATAACGATAAACGCGACGCGTACAGGGAGCAAACACGAAATAATTGGACGATCCCTCTCGTTACGTCCGACGCAATGCTCAACTACCAGGCTGATAACGGTAATTAAACTAATTACTCGCTGTGGGATCGGGGAAGAGTCTAGGCGATTAGGGTGAGGTTCGACGTGTCGTCAAACTGGCGACGACGCGTTAGATGACTCAACGTCAAGCTTCATCGGCAAACTTCTTCGACCGAATTCTCTCTTTCTCTCTTTCTCTGTCTCTCCGAGAACGAAAAGTCACGAGGTGAAATAAGAGAAGTCGTGACGGACGACATCCGGCATCGAACGATCGGCGACGGTTTCGATTGAATGGCAAATACCTTCTGGCCGAGATGTCGCGTAGGTGTTTATTTCGTCGCGCCTCGATTCGGCCCGTCATCCTGCGGGGCCCGGTTTTAATAATTTCGGCGTTAATTAAACGAGCGCGCGTGGGTGCGTCGCCGCCGAGTGTGTCGCGATGCCATCGTAGTCGTTTTGTCAACTTTCACTGATCCCTCCCGTCCCTCCTCCCTTCCCATCCCTTCTCCCTTCGTCTCCCTTCTCTCACCTTACCATCCTTTCCCTTCCTCTCGGCCAGCTTCCACCTCCTCCTCCTCCTCCTCCTCCTCCTCTTCTTCCTCTCAGTCGTCCGCGGAGACCGATAATTAAAGCCGCGTCGGTGATATTAATTCGACGCCGCGACGAGCCCCGACGCCGAGCGTTACATTGTAACGATCCTTCGATCGACGTCGGGCCAAGCATGCCGTCGAGATCTTCGAGTCGAGTCGCCTTACGTCACAGACACCTCTGCCGAGTCGTGGCAGGAAGAGCCGTTTATAAATATTCCCCCGCGCGCCGAACTTCCTTACGAAATCGATGTCGGTACGTGACACTTGGCAGTTACCGTCGCCTTACAAAGTAAAGTAAGACATTTGGCACTTTGACAGCGTACGCGCGAGACGAACGAACCCCATGAATACCGATTTTTGCCCTTACGATTTTTCGTCCGCTTGTGCGGTACAGGAGATTGACAATTAAAATGAACAATAACGCGTATCGATACTCTTGCTCGCCAACAAACCCCATGAATGCCGATTTTTGCCCTTACGATCTTTCGTCCGTATGTACGATACAGCTGATCGGAAGAAAATGTGAACAACAACGCGTATCGATACTCTTGCTCGCGAACGCCATTGCTCATCCTCCTTTTTTCATCTTGCTTTCACTCCTCCCGTTTTTCTGAATGAGGGGGCCGAGAGCGGCGAGGCCCCCGGAACGGGTAAGTGTGCCTCTCACGTTTTCGAAAGTTACTCGCTCGCGCAAGCCGGCTCTTTCCACGGCTCGCGGTAATTTACCGTAATTTACTGGCGCGGAAAGAATCGCCGCCCACGCGACTCGCGCCTCGCGCCAGCTCCGAGCCGACTCCGTGTTCGATCCGCAGTGCACGGGATCGAGTGGCGAGTCCTGACCGAGCGGAGTTATCCAACGGAAACGATCCAGTCGGATCTTCTACCGCTGTGTTAGGCGATTCTATTAATTCCGGCCGATTAGTCTGACTGCCCGACGATTTCTCGCCAATTGCCGATCGATAGCGACGAAAGTGGGATGGAAATGCGAGGGACAATGAATAGTCGGTCGGATTAATTAACTCGAATTGAGCACGAACGGTTGGCGATGGATAGAGAGATAGAGGGATAGAGGGGTAGAGGGATAGAGGAGAGCGACGACGGGTGGAAATTCGACCACGCCTCGCGATAATCTGCAATTAATCCGGCTGATGGGAGCGGCGGATCCTGGCCTGCGAATCATTCGTCATCCGACGAACTCTCGGACCGAACTAGCGCGATCGGCCGAGAGTGAAGTCTGGTTCACTGTCAGGTCCTGCCCTAGCCGGACAATGAATCAAGAATTGACAGAATCAATTTCGTGCCGGTCGCGTAAAGTGCGTCGAGCGGCGGTCGCGCCTACTCAGTCGAGAGAAAACGTGTGTGAAATTGTACCCGAAACCTTCGCGTGCAACGGTCGTCGCAATTAAGAAGGCGGGTGAAAGCGTTACGTCACGGCGGACGATTGTTGTTTAAGCGTACGATCGATCGATTATCCTGGATCGCGTTCGAGAGGACAGACTTGCGTCGCTGGCAGAATAGAACTGAAACATAGTTCTTATCGGAACTGGGAGACAGAGGCACGCTCGACGAGAATGGACGAACTCAGTTTGGTGCAATAGAGTAAAACTGTCCGACATTTATCCAAAACTTCAGTACGTACCCTGCAATTTGATGAAAATTCATTTTGACCGCGACAGGCCGTTATACTCATTTGCACCAGATACCGATCAGCAGTTAAGCTGCCGGTCGATCGAACTGAGGGATCCACGAATCCGTCGACTTGCAGGAACCGTTAATCGCAAGAGCGTCGATCTTCGTCCCGAGGACTGGATCGAGAAAGCCGAAAATCCCTCGACGCCGAGGATGTCGCCGCCAGGAGGTTTTATCTAGTCAGCGTTGCCGGCAGAACGGTCCGCTCGCTTGTGATAAGAGCCGGAACTCGGGACCGTGCGAGCGATCCTGCGAGACATCCGCGTCAATCAGAGTGCGCGACATCGTGAGAAGGAAGACGAATCCGACGGGAAGTCAAGGAAAAAGAGATTCGCGCGGAAGATGAGAGCGAGGACTCTCGCATCGTGTCCGAATCGGCAGTGTTCAGTTTAACGTAAAGAGATAAGCGTTCGAAAGAGAGGTGTACCTGGAAAGCGTACAGTTCTCCGTACAGTTCTCCGTACAGTTCTTCGTACAGTTCTTCGTACAGTTCTTCTCAGTTCCGTTCGATTTGTGCATTCGAATCATCATGGTTACCCTGGACACCGAACAGAAGCCCGAGAGGCAGCACTGCGGTAGGCGCATGTGCGCCATTTGCAGACGCATCAAACGTGACAAAGGTAAACTTTCAAACAACAAGCCGAGAAGATCGCATATGTCTCTTCGTAGACGATCTCTTTTTCATAATTACTCTACCTACGAATTAACCTGCGCTCATGACGAGCGCAGATAAGTCACAGCCTGACAAATTTAATCATCGCGAGGGCATTATGTCATCGCGAAATATAGCCGGCGAACCGTTTACATAAATTACCGGCCCCGAGTGCCTTAGGACACGGCGGCGAGGGTATCGATTACAGACATTATCGATCTCCTCGCCTTCCCGTCATTTTCCCTCCCGGGTGTACTTCCAATGTGCTGCGCACTTATCGCGCTATTTTTCTCCGAGTCGACAATGCCCACTCGCCGTCGGGAGGATCCTTAGGCGAGGTCTGATCATATTTGCCTCCCGTAACTCCTCGCAAAGCTCTGAAGAGCCGTGCAAAGGAGTGGGGGGGGGGGGGGGGGGGGGGGGGGGCATGTGGAAAATTAAGCGCGTGACAGAACGTTTCACGCAGTTTACGTAACGACGAGGGGCGCGGACAATCAAGCTGACGTGTTTCTCGCTCTTTTGCGAATGCTCGAACCTCTCCCTATGCTCTCCTCACTTACTTACCTACTCTTTACTTACTCGCTTACTCACTTGCTTGCTTACTTGCTTACTTGCTTACTTGCTTGCTTGCTTACTCTCGTACTCGCTTACTCGCTTGCCCTTCCGTCCGTGCTCACCCTGCCCTGCTTATTACTTTCCGCGTTGAATCGAGTGCCCACCTGTCAGCGTCTACGATAATTACGTGTGACGGACGCGTTCCGCGAACTACACTCCTTCGCAAAAGTATTACCTACTTCCTCTCCGCGCGAGGAAACGATCAACATTGACACGAGACGCCGGTACACACTCCGACCTTTTACGTCGGAGACGTCCACGAATATTTTCTTCCCCGCCTCTCGCGACTCCTCAGCTGGCAGCCCTGAAAACTGCCGCGCATCGCGGCACGCATCGGGGACAGTGATTATCCGGTATTAATTAGCGAGAGAATAATTTCGACGAGCCGGGGTGACATCGTCGGCGCACCGGCTGACTTTCATAATTTTCATAACGCGCGCGCGCGGATGGCCGTCGCCGAAAGTAATTAATTTAGCGGGCGAAAAAAGAAGCCAGGGCCCGCTTAACAAATTATTATACACCGAACCGGCCCGATTATCTTATAATGCGCTGCCCCGGCAGACGATACCTTATGCATCGTATGCAGACATTCGCAATGAGTTTCACGAAAGAATTTCCCACACGGTAGTCTTTCCCCTCGCGAGTTTCACGTATGTAACTGGTTTCTTTCGTACCAGCTGGCTTCTCTCTCTCTCTCTCTCTCTCTCTCTCTCTCTCTCTCTCGCGAATCGAGCACCGCTTCTTTGTGTCCCCGTGTTTTCCCCTGGGTGTTAATGCCGTTCCTGATAGGACCAAACTCGTCGGAGTGTGCGCTCATTTAAATGAAACGAACCCGCTCAACTCTCGACTGTGTGTGACCCAAGGCATTTTAATTCCAGGCGGTAATGTCGGGCGGTTTATCACTCGAACGCGTATATGAAGAAACTCGCGTCCCGCAATAAATTACGTCCTCGGCCGCCGCCGAGAGTCGTCCCCTTAATTCCTCGCGGAATAATTTAGAAGCGCGCGTCGGACGCGCAACGTCGAAATCGTCGCTCGCGCGAGTTTGACCCGGACGAAAGTTCGATCAGGGAACCGAACCTTCCCGACTAGGGTCGGGACGTCGGGAGGGGGTGAGCTTGATTTGCGAGCAGCTCGGATTTATAATGACGCGGGGAGTCGTCGGCGGAGTAATCAGAGGAAGATGGACGAGGTAGCAGAGGACGCACGCGATGCTGTCGGGTTACACGCATTACAAAGTTACGAGTTCCCTTGGCGGCCTGAAAACTGGTTCGACCTTCCTCCCTCCCCTGCGCAGCCTCCCTCGCTGCCTCCCCCTCCTCCTCCTCCTCTTCCACCTCCTCCTCCTCACGTTTCGGCGTCTTCGTCGGGCGGCGTCCTCGTTGTTTCATGCAAATCGCTCGTTAGTCGAAACACCTGAAATTCCTGTGTGGGACGCATACATTGTCTTCGGGGCCTTGCGAGGCCCCTCCATGGATTATTCATCCCCGTGGCGTATTCGTGTTAAGGTGACAGACTGACTGACGGACGTACGAGGGCGAGAAACGGAGAATGGACCCGGATTGTTACATGGACGTGGATCTCGATTCTTCCTCGTATCCGGCTCACCTTATCCCTTAACTTCAACGACTGTCGGCGAGTGTTCCGCTTCTTCAGCATGCGCAGTCTGATTACTTCGTTACGCTTCGAAGACTTTCGTCAACGTCGGTCGACGCTACTGTAAATGACGCCCATACGATTGAGATCGATCATCGGCCACTTTCGGCTCTCCAACCGAAAAATTCACACAGTCGAGATGAAATGAAAGACAGGATTACGTGACATTTTCACCTTCGCTCGAATCCCGTCTCGCGATCCTCGAATTTCAGACGTATCATCCCTCTGTCGCAAGAGCGCGGGGCTAACCCGTTATTTATAGAACATTATTTTCCAATGTTGAAATTTCAGCGTTTACAGCGTCGTAAAAGAGCCCTGGTTGCCGTCGCTCGCCGATAATTCGCGACGTACGAGTGAGAGTCGGCGCGATGATCGTTCAGGCGTGCGAGCATGTTCCGATGTAACGAAGAACCTTGCCGCGCACATTAATTGCGAGTGTCAAACGCCCTGGGTACCCAGAATTACGTGAGTCGCTCTTCTTACATCGGGTAATATCTTCCGCGTTAACGGCGATTACGTGATCCCTTTCCGCGCGGCTTAAGGGAATTTTCGAAGAGTGTCCTTCCTCTCTCTCTCTCTCTCTCTCTCTCCCCTCTCCCTCTCCCTCTCTCTAACATACACACGCACACGACAAAGAGAACGAATTGGGCGGCAAATGTTAATTGCGACCATAAATCTGCCGCGGAGCGAGACTCTGGCGTTAACTAGTTCCCTTCGCCAGGATTGGCGGACGCTCTCGGTCAAAAGCGCGCGCGGAAAAGCAAATATTTGCATACTCATCGTCGGCAACAGAGTTGGACTGCGGAGTGCCAGCGTACCGAGAACGTCGCTTTATACCGTAAAACCATAGATATCCCGTCGCAGAACGAGGAAGTGCAGGCTGCAATTTGGCAACGATTCAACGCAGTGGGCCGCGTCGCCTCGATCGGCAGCAAATGAGAGCAGCGAGTGCTAGTTCTCAGAACAGGGGTGGCGCTTCAAGCTACCCTCCTGCGCTGCCGGTCAACCCCCTCATTCCTATCTTCGCTACTTCTAAAACATTCGGCCCGCCCTTAATTCCGGTCACGTATCCTAATCCACAGCGATCAAAGAAGACAGTAAGAAAGTAAGAGAGAGAGAGAGAGAGAGAAAGAGAAGAAGAAGAATAATGGCTCATTTCTCCGGCATGCGATAACTATTCGAGAGGATCGAGATAAGGAGCGTAAAGTTAACGGGGCCCAGGTCGAAATCTAGGAAAGAGTGAATGCGGCCGTCGCTTAATTGCTCCGGGCAGAGCGTGCCTACGCAGATGACATCTTCCGTGTAACGGTCGGCGAACAAACTAGTTCCTCGTCACCTCGCGCGGCCGAGCGTCCTTAAAGGAAGGTCGACGGGCGACGGTCCCTTAAAAGCGTGAAAGGGCCCCCTTTCGAAATCGCCTCTCCGATCAGGCATGAATGGAGGGCCTCGAGATGGCGAATACTCGCCGGTTCGTTCGTTCATTCATTCATGCTCGTATACCAGGCGCGATATCCGCGTAATCGCCGAGAGCGACGGCTAGCGCGTTCGATTTCACGAGCAACCTTGCTCTATGCCTAGGTAGTTATGGCAGGCGTGACTAGGCCGGAGGTCTCGATTATGATAAAGCGCGTGGGCGAGCCCACGCTCGCCCTTCGGCTGCTCCGTTCATTCATAAATTCAGCCTCTCGCCCGTGCGCCTTCGGGGAGGAGAGATATTTGCGCCTCGAAAGCGGAGAAGGGAAAGGTCGGAGGTAGGAAGCGTCTGCGGGGCCGTCCGCCGACGTCCGCCGACGTCCGCCGACGTCCGGCCGGCGTCGCGCGTCCGCCGATTCAAATGGGTCGGAGAAATCCGAGGGATTTCTTTTGCCGGGCCGCGAAAAAAGGCATCGAGATTGAGCCGCCGGTAATTAGAACGGATAATTTCCCTGACGAGTCGCACGGTGACACGCGCAAGACGAATGAGATTTCGTCGGCCTTTAATTATCGTCCCGCTTTATGAACTACCCGAACGTGTCCCGGGCAACGGGAATCTTGGGCCCCGTTGGAATCTGACAGCCTCTGAGCGTTGCTCGAACGTCGAGCGAGGCGAAAAATTATCGCTATCGGGCGGAATAATTCTCGCGCGCATCGATAAGCGCATTTACGAGCGGGCGGTAAATAACTCGCCGCTGGCTTCTTCGGCAGCCCAGGAGGGTGTGAGGGGGAGGGGACGATCTTTATTGCCATCTTGGCAAGACCCCACCCGAGGCCAAACCGAGACACTTCGCGGCGCTCTCCTAAAGCCACCCCATTACGTTCGGCTACTAAACCGGCGCGAAGCAGATCGCTATATACATCAAAGAAAATGATAGCCGTCCGCCGACATCGCAGAAACTGCGAACTCCTCATAAAAGCCAGCTTGGCCGGTCTTTTGAAAATCGTGTCGCAACTCTCGTCTCAGGCTTAGGAGCCGTCCCGTCTCCCTCCGATATCCGTCTCTTCGCACATCGCCGCTGCGTGCAGAGCGTGTGGCACGCGTGCGCGCGCGAGTACTCGCGCACAGCCCAACACTCGGTTCGCCGTCGTGCGGCTACAGGTTTCCAAAGGCGGTCTCGGAATCGGCGGATGATTATGCGGACCGGTCTATTTCTAGAAGCATCGAGTCGACGGACATACTAATTATTTTTTACCGACTCGTTACCACTCGTCTTTGGCAAGGGATCGCGCGGTAGGGACGGAGAGAAGGATAATAGAAGGCGATCGAGCGTAGCACGGGAGCGAGAGACGGTCGGGCCGGCCGGCTGACTGGCTGCCAGGCGGGGAATGAGTAAGTGAACGAGCCTCGCCGGCATATACACCTATGACCGGAGAGCATTGCAACCAGGTTGCCATCGAGAGACAGAGAGAAAGAGAGCGAGAGAGAGAGACAGGAGAGATCTCCGGCCGATCGAGAGAAAAAGAGTGTCTCTGATACTATGAGCACGGTATCGCAACCGGGTTTCCAGCGAGTGAGAGGAAAGGAGAAGAGTGACCTGAACGGAGGAGGAACATCGAGAGATCGAGATCGGGAGAGAGAGAGAGAGAGAGAGAGAGAAAGACAGTGAGAGAGGGAGGAGAGAGAAAAGGAGAGAAATAGGAGAAAGGGAGAGGCAGAAACAATTGACATTCTGCGTGCACGTTCGATCGAGCCGGGGGCTGGAGTGAGGGGGTGCGCGGGGGGTGGGGGGCTACGGGGGCGGGGCGGGGGTGAGGGGGTAGATGCACGGTGGCATGCACCTGTGCATTGCCGCCATATACGACGCGGAGTTATGGCGTTTTTCTCTACGCCCCGGCCCGAAGGATGTGTGCGCGTACGTATACGATCCGTATCTCTTAACCGGCGAAACCAACTCCATTTCTGGACGGTTGCCCGCAAAGTGCGTACTAACGTACGTTTCGCGATTTCAGGCCGCCGCGGAGAGGTAAATTAATTGTCCCGGAGTGAAGGTGTGCGTGTAACAACGGGTGGCTCGGCTACTTGGCGTGGCCCCTCGACTCGGAGCAGGGTAGGGGGAAGGGGTGGGATTCGGTTCGGGGGGGAGAGGAAGGAGAACGCCTCGTCCTCGCGAAGGTAGGGTGGTCGTACTATCCTCGGTGTAGGAAGCCATCGGATCGGGAAGGGAAAAAAGGGAAACGCGAGCACCGGCTTGCGAGACCTGTACGCGGGCTCTTATATTTATTAGACACGCCACGTTGCCCACGCGGACGACGACGCCATTTTTCCTACCCACGGCCCCCGACACGCAACGCGCGTGCAACGCCTGAATCGCGAGCCGTAGTCCGTACGCGCGTAAAACGAAGAGCCGGGACGAGCATGGCGAGTAAACGACCCTGCCTCTGCTCGCCTTTCCGTGGAAATCCCATATACCCCCCCCCCCCCCCCCGCCCCCCCGTCCCGTTCCCAAGCATGTCTGCTCAGTTGGCTACGTCCCTTCCTACTCAGCTGCCATTTCTTTTTCTATGCTTCTCGCTCCCCTCCAGTGTAGCTGCGCGTGGAGAGCCAGACTCTTTTTTTTTCGGGCAGAGGTATGCGCGCGAATCGCTGATTACGCGGTGTGAACTTTTGCACAGGTGTTCGCGCGAACTGCATCGGCTAACGAGCGATCGGATTTTGACGCGGGCTCCCGCCACGCCGAGCGTAAACGATTCGTGCGATCTGGTCAGGGTTGTTGATGGAGTGCGGTTAGAGTGCCGGTCGGCAAAGGCGTCGGCCGATCCGCGGAAAATCGATGAATAATCCGACGACTGTCATCGGCCGACGATATTCTATCCGGCGCCGCTGACGTACTCTAGCCCCTGCGGATCCGAAGGTGTCCATAAACTACGAAGCGATCGATCGCTATATATCATCTGGCTATATAGGGCAGCGTTCTTCCAGTTTCCTCGATGACGAACGATATTTTTTAAGAACGCAGCTACACGCGCCTATCCTACCCGAGCGGAACAAAAAACTATCTTATCCTTAAAGGCAGGCAACATGACTCGCTCGTCTGGCCCTGGCGAGTCTTTCGGGCCGACGGTCGGCTTCCTCGAGGACTCGGTGCGCATCCGCGAAACGGTACCGGGGTCGCGGAAAGCCCGGTCGTCGAGAAAGGTCACCCGCTGGATGCGAGCGAGTCTGCCTGGCCACGTGTCTCTCCTGCCGGGGCCAAAAATCGGCCGCCGTGTGGAAGGCAACGGAGGGGCAGCGAGCGGAAGAGAAGAGAGCAGAACCTCGGCGGCAAGGGACGGGGAGCAGCGGGGGGAGGGACGTCGAGAGCAAAGTGTGCCTCTCTACCTGGTGGCGTGTGCCTACTCTCCTCGACGTAGCTCGAGCCGCCCGGCGATTGTGGGTGTAGCAACCAGTTTCCGTGGGCTTAGCTGTCAAACCCACGTGGACCGCCCACGCGTGCCAGATATATTACTGCGCCGTGAGAGAAAGAAGACGAGGACGGGAGGGGTGGGGGAGCTGGGAGGGGAAGAAGGAACGTACGAACTGTCGGAGAGTGACGGGGAAGGGGGTTCAGGAGGAAAGAATGGGAGAGAACAAGAGCCGCGGAGAAAGATGATGGGGAGAGGGAGCGAGAGAGAAAGAGAGAGAGAGAGACTACACGGCGGTGGGTTCCTTTGGGAACGCGAGATGCGGCTTGCGACACAGGAAACGGTTTCACCTGGAGGGGCAGACGGCGTCCGCGTTGTTCCGTTCGGGCGGAAAGAAGCTGGAGAGGAGAGGAGAGAGTATGAGTCGGGGAGAGGCGAGAGAGAGAGAGAAAGAGAGAGAGAGAGAGAGAGAGAGAGAGAGAGGTGGCGAGCTGCGCAGGCCTGACGGCGGAGGATGGAGGACGAAGACTAAGTAGGCACGTGGGCGTGCATGATGCATGGCGGAGTCTCTCGGGCCGAGCAGTGTTTTCCCTGCCGACGGTGGAAGCCCTTCGGCCCGATTATATGCCCCAGGGCGGAATTACGTGAGAGTTTGAGGCCGAGGACCGCCTTCGAGCGTTCCTTAATCATCGGCGACGGGAACATTTTGTCAACGCCGGCTGCCACAGCCTCCTCTTCCCCCCTCCGTTAACCGGTTCCCTCCGTTTCCTACGGACTACATTATACGTATAAACGCGACACCTTTGCGCTAGGCACCTACTGATAAGGTGAATAAGGTGAATAAAGTGATTCAGCCGCGAGCCGGTTAGTCACCGGTCGTTCAAAGAAGTCTCACTGGTGGACGATCAACTTTTCCGTTCGAACATCGCAGAAAATCGTAATGCCTTCGCTCGCAAATCGGTCGCTGGCACGAAATCGATCGCTTTCGACGTCACCAGTGTAGATAAGATAATCCGAATGGCATCGTTCCACTCGGGGCAAATAAATTCTGCGCGATGATCGGTCCTGGGCGATCGGCGGCGTGTCGGTATGCGGAGAGTAAAGGCGAGCCGCGTAATGACAATGTCCATTACCCGTGTAATAACGGCGACACGCTCGATAAATCCATAGGGGCGAATTAAAGAGCGCGATAATCGATTGGCCATAAAGTGAAAACGTCGCCTGGAATTGGCTTTGCCATCGTTCTGCTTCTGCTTGTATAGGAGAGTTCTCTCTCTCTCTTTGTTTCTCTCTCTTTCTCTCTCTCTCTCTCTCTCTCTCTCTCTCTCTCTGTCTCTCTCCCTACCTCCCCTCCCTCCCCCATCACGGGAGAAGCGCGTCGATGGGTTTCTCTCGATTACTAATTAATATGCGGCCGAGGGCCGACTTTCGCCGACAAGAAAAGCGCCACGCTCCTCGCTGGCAGGTGGCTTACAATGTAAAAAGCGTCGATTGGCCAGCACGATAGTCGAAGAAGAGGCCGACGGGCCGGGGGCAGGCGATACGCTTTGAAACAATGCCAATGCGGCCGCGGCTAGTTTCGGAGCGAGTACACGTGTAGTAATTACCATAACACAGGGGAAACACGGAGTTAGTTAAGCGGGGCAAGCCCCGGCGATTATCCGATGCCCCTTTCTAACGCCATTCGGAAAGCGGGGCCGGGCCGACAAATAATCGAACGGGCTTCTCGCCCTTGTCGCTTGTTCGTCGCACACGAACTTTGGCCGCGTCCGCGATCGTTACGTGAAGATGGGCGCTATCGGATAGGCAGCGGTGAGGCCGATAGTCGCCGACGGCTGCCGACAAGTTTGCGCAAGACGCTAACAATAGAAGCGTCGATGCCTGCTTACAGGTAGTCGGGACGGTGACAATGACGATGAGTAAGGCAGGACTTTTTAATTCTATAATTAAGTTAGTTAGTCGGCGGAGAGTCCAATCTCATTAGGGCGGTTTTAATCGGATCGATGAATCATCGGATGGGCTAGGATCATGACGAGGATCGTGATCGTCGATCGACGATCATCCTCCCTCGAGCTTTTTCTCAATTGGCAGAATTCCCTTCGACGTTGGCAGCCGTCCATGATCGTACGATGCCGCTTATTACGCCGACGACTGACACTCGAATCTTACCCGCTGTCGATGCGCTCCATTAAAATCGCGCCGGCTCGGAAGCGGTCGGAATTTCGCGGCTACGTCGGTGCAGCCGCTAATTGCGAGTATCGCGAACAAATGGCCGCTCCAATTTGCGCCCTGATATCTGCCAGTCGGGCGAATTATTGCCTGCGGACGCCTCCCATTCTCCGCCTATCGGGGACGCGCGTCCCAGAGTCGGCACGTAATTATCCGTGGAGCCGAATATGATCGGCCCACGCGCGAGTCTCGCTGAGAGACGGTAAACAAGCCGGGAGCCAACGCGAGGAAGAGTCTCGGGACCTTCTTGTTTATTCGCCGAGACTTCTTTCGCGGAATCGAATTTCTTTCGCGCACGTGCGATCGGGACCGCGTCGTCATCGGCGAATCGTCCGGAAGCGTTTACGACGACGTACGAGCCGCGATAAGTGGCGCTGTAAATATAGCGGATTTATTACTCCGGCAGGAAAATGGTGGTAGTACCTAAGCTTAATTTGCGGATCGATCGAGACGAGGGAGACGTTTGTCTGGCACATTTCTCGAATTGACATGCTCTTTCCGGTAAGCGAGGGAAAAAGTGAAGGAAAGAACGATGAAAAAAGCGAATGAGAGGAGGAAGATAAAGCGAGTGCCTAACGGCCACTAACGAGCGGGCGTTAAGGGATGAAAGAAGAAGCAGCCGCCGTTCGCGTAAATGTCCCGAACCTGACGTGTTGCCGCTCCAGCGAAAAATATAATCTTTAACGAGCTTGCGCGTTAAATCGAAAACGTTCTCCGATCCAATCGCGTACGATCCTATACTGGTTCCAAAAAACGAAGAGTGTCACCCTTTAATCGCGGAGCCCGCCAACTGACATCTCCGACATCCGAGACTTTTATTCGGCCGGCAGGCACTTCGTTCCGAGAAGTGAATTTCGGCGATCAACGAGGGACGATGACTCGTCGTCAAAATAAAAAGGCATCCGACGACGTCGTCGTCGTCGTCGTCGTCGGCGTCGTCGCTCGTATGGGAGGGGGGAGACGAAAGTTTCCGAAGCGAGAGACGACTCCCGCCGATTGATATAACGCCACGATTTGCGTAATATACGCTCACTCGTAAAGTCCGCGGTGATTTATCTCGGCAAATAATTAGATTCCCGTGTTGTTAACCCCGTTTTTAGTGGGAGGGTGAGTAAGAGAGAGAGAGAGAGACAGAGAGGTCATGACAGGCGCGCGTGCTTCTTTCCGCTTTCCGACGTCTTCTCTCCGAAGTTTTCTGGCCTCATCCCGCACGCGTGTGGTGCAACGTCCTGTGGGTCGTGGGACCAGCCGGACGGGAGGATAGGACGCGAGGGGTGGGACGGGATTGCTAGCGGCGGAGAAGCGGCAGATTAAAAATACTGGCCGAAACCGCTCCAGCTCCTCGAGCGGAGGAAGAGCGGCGCGGACGACGCGGACGGCAGGCGTCGTAGGTGGAAATGGAAAATAAGGCGAGGGGGCGAGGAATCGTGATATTTAAGAATCCCAAGTGGAATTTATGGACGCCAGACGTCGAGCTACCGGGGGCCTCCGCCACTTTCTTTTTAAGGCACATGCCTCTTGACGCTCCCCGGTTGCAGGCGATACTCGAAAGATCCTAACATCCAGGGAAGATAGAGTACGGACACAGATCCAGATACGGACACAGATACACAAGCAGATACGGTTGGAGCAGAGTTCGGAGAACAGTTCGGTCGAACGATTTCGAGCTTCGCGCGGATCGTAGGATCGAGGCCGAGCGGACAAAAGAATTTCGTGAGTGGGACAGCGTTCATCCTTCCTCTGCCCCTGCGTTCCACATAATTCGACAGAGACATCCTCGCTCCCGATGCCCACGCGACGTATCTGACTGGCTAATGAGGCGAATCGACGTAAACGGGAGACGAGAACGATCGGTTCGACGCCTATCGCAAACGCATCTGATCGCAACTTTTCTCTCTCCTCTCTGTCCCTCTCTCCCTCCTGTCGCGCAGGAGGAAAAATCAACCTTCGGCCGATTCTCCCCCACACGACGCGTTCCGTTGCGAAAGACAAGTGCGCACATTCGATTAGAAGGCGTAGCCGGTGGGCGGAGCGTGCTAACGCCAGCGTTAAGCTCGCATTCCCACTAATATATACAAAACGGAGCCCGCTGTTGCACCGTAAGTCAGTTGGTAAGTACAAGTTACCGTATATCGGCACATAGGCGTTCGCCGGTGTGCGCGCGCGCCCGCGCGCACCGCTGCCGGGGAACGTATGCGTATCGCACGATCGACGCATTAAACGGTGGACAAGGCCCTCCCCGACTCCCTGCTTCCTATCCCAGGGCCGTCGGCAGCGGGCAGCGAAACGTGGGCGACCGTCGGCTCGCAGGAAAATTGGGACGAGCCCGACGATTGTTTTGCCGCTACTTTTAATGGGAATCGCCGACGACGCTGGCGTCGTAAATGTTTGTTAAGTGGAAAATAGTTTGCGACATCGGGACGCTATAAACGTTACGATATTCCGGGCTCATTAAGGAAGGACCGAAGCGTTACCTTCGATCGTTAAGGTCGAACAGTCGAAGAGTCGTATTTAATTAAGACAGTTTTCACCTCGCCCCTCCCCCGGCGCCTTTGACAGGTGTAACGTATGCCGACGCCCACGTACGGCGAGAAATATTAGCCTGATATCTTTACCGCGAACCGCTCTTAACCCGGAGAAGATTTATGCTTACGAAAATGTCGACGACCGCCGAAAATTTTCGGAATGAGATGCGCGTTTGCCGCCGTATATGCACACAATGAGCAAAAATTGAAAAGTAAATTAATCGCACCCGACTTGAATGTACGTATGTGTATATGTAACTGTAATGGAGGGCGTATAAAAAGATTTATCACGGCACTGTTCGCCGGCAACTTCTCCCGCTCTTTGACGCAGGTTGCGCTCGCGAGCGCAATAGTGCGCACAATTGCGCACTACCCCCGCCCATTTTAACGCACGCAGCCCGGAGACAATGGCGGGAAATGCGCCGGCGGCGAAAAAGAATTCCTGCGGATAAATTTTTGCGAGCGGCCGCGGCGAATTCCAATTAGCGGTCGACACGTTCGACGTCAGGTCGACTGGAAGCGGTCGGCTGGAATTGTGGACGGGGTGGCAGGTGAGGGGCTGCATTTTTCAGGCCGGTCACGGAGCGAGACAATGTATTTTTAATCGTATCAAAAGCGCCTCGGCTCACGTACGCGCCCCATTCGGAATGATAATGGGACATAATCGTATCGTCGTCTCAACCCGGAGTCGGACTTTACGACTTCGTCGGTCATTGGTATTAGTCGTACCGCCGAGGAATATCGGCTTTATTGCCAAGGTCAGTCATATCGATAACCGGCCGGTCATTCATACTTCGCGGCCGATGGAAATCGAGAGACAATGAAATCGGCGTCGATCGCCCGCCGACGGAAATGTGATCGTTCCATCCCCCTCTCGCTCCTCTCCCTCCAGCGAACCTTGGCAAAAAAATCCGCACGTGTGGCCCGATCATATTTTAAAAACGCCGTCATAGATATCGGATTGATATTCGCTGCCGGTCGTTGTGTCAGAAAACACGTAGGGTGTTTTGGCTGTCGCGCTGAATGGCGATGATCTATAAATCAAATTAAGCGCCCGCGCGAGAGGGTGATCCGATGATCGAGGAGGGTCGGTCGGTAGGAATAGATTGTCATAAGGTTAATATATCGATTACGCGGGACAATTTTTCAAGACCCTACTCGACCGCTCTCCAATTAGATAGAAGATAGTCCACCGTCGTTCTTGCCCCTGGCTCGTAGATGGATTATCCCAAAAATATATAGTGGAAGGGTAGAGGGGTGTGTGAGGTGGGGGGGGGGGGGAGGATAACGGCATAAGAGATAGAAGTGTCAAGTTTCTATTTTGGAGAACGTCACGTACTTCCGAAGTGGCGTTTCACGAGCTTTGAGAGATAAGATGCGCGACGCGAGACATGGGAATAGGGCAAAGTGAGGTGCGCAAAGATGACAAAAGGAATGATATGGGGGTAGAGTGAGGGCATGTGCGGGGTGGAAGCGAGAGAGACAAAACTCCACGATCTCCGGGCCTAGACACTTTATTTATACCCAAAGCTGCCGTATTATTGGATCACCCCCGCGATTCCGGCCGACGTTAACGTGTCTTATGCAGCTTACGCAGTCGGCCTTTCTATTTCGTGGTTTGCCCGACTTCCATCGTCTACAAGGTGTCCCGTAAACAGCGGCGCCTCCCGGACCCCGTCCCGACCGGGTGATTAGTCGCCGGGAAGGAGTAGAGTTATGGACGCCATTAACGCGATCCTCCCTTTTAACGGGGCACGAAAGTATCCGCCGATTATCCCCGTTTCACGCTAGTCACATTTTTAAGTGCCACGTCGTATAATTATATTAATAGACCGGTCGCGCAAAGTTCTTGCGCTTGCCCGAGCGCCGCGACTGTCCGTAAAGTACGGGATCGTATTGATATTACGGATCGTTCGAGAACGTCCGGATAAACTCTTACGGCTTCTTAATGAAGATCCTTGTTTCATATCAGGATCGTATTCCAAGGACGTTTCAGTTATTTATCGCGCTATTCCCCGCGCTGTAAAAGCGAAAGTGCAATCTCGGCCAGCTTCGAATCCCTGACTGATTCCATCCAGCTCAGCTGTCAGGAAAAAAATCGTCCAAGCGTTTTTCGGCCATCCAGTCCTAAACACATCTTCCACCCCCAATTTCTCGGTGTCCACTAATTTTGGACGGGAACCGACGGCTCACCGCTCGGGCGCAAAATTGATGACGCGTAAAACTGTCAATGGCGAACGTTCTCTCGGCATTCATCCGGGCCGTCCTCTCGCGTCTCCGCTGCAATTTGTAAGATTAAGCGAGGGTGGCCGCGAGCGCGCGGGACAGGAAAATTGGGGTCAGAGCGCGAACGAATTCACGCCTGCGCGATATTTATGGCCCTCCCGTCCCTCGCTTCCTCCCCCCTCTGCCGGCGAAGAAATGCCCATTTCTTCCGGAACTTCTTAACACTTTAACGCTCCGTGCCCGCGGGATTCCACTGGGCTTTGATTTATTCGCCGACTCGAGTCCGGGACCCGTCGTAAAACGAGCGCTCGCTCGCGCGCGCGCGCGCACGGAAGAACGAGGCTCGTAAAGCGAGCGACAACTTTCGGAAGCGCCGGCCCGGATGATCGAAACGTTCAAATTCCAGGTCCGCCTGCGCCCTCCTTACCGTTCGCAGTCGACAACTGGCAACTGCCAACGGCGTCTGTCCCGTAGGACCGAGTTTAACGGAAGCGTCCGCGCGCGCGCGCGGGGAAAAAATTAAGCGTCGTTAGCCGCTGATAAAATGAGCCACTCGGCTCAAGGGGGCCGTTAAAAAAAATTACGCCCACAATTCGGCGCTACCTGCGTCGTAAACTCGCGCATCCTCCTCTTCAGTCTCACTCCGGCTTGCTGGAGGTACAACCTCGTTTCCTTCTCTCCTTCTCTCTTTCTCTCGCCTCCCCTCTCCTCGCGTCCAGGTTCCTGACACTTTTTATTCCGGCGACGCGCAAGAAGAACGCGCGCTCTCTATACGCGTCACTCCAATTTGTTCCCCTTTGTAAGACTCGCGCTCGAGAGAACTCTTTTTCGCTCGCGATATATATTTCGGACCTTCGTATGCCGCGTGATTAATGGGGCGCGCATGTTGGCCCCGCGATACAGGCCGGAAATGCCGGCTGTAACTTGCTAATCGGCGAAGTGCGGCTCGAAGTGGCGCAAGAAGTGGAAGAGGGACGGAAAGAGAGAGAGAGAGAGAGAGAGAGAGAGAGAGAGAGAGAAAGAGAGTAAGAAGAGGGAGAGAGGTGGAGAAGTTCCAAGCGGGATTCACTTCGCAGGAATGCGACGCACGAATTTGCATTCTATGCATTGCGTACATAGTTATGGCCTGGCTTCGTAACCGAGTGCATCTTCCGAGCATTAGCCAGTACGCCTCGAGACGCACTCCGCGGGAAAAACGATCGTCCTCCAGCAATTGATACGCTTCTCGCGACATTCGCCGCAACATTATCCTTCCAGAAGGTTGTAGCCACGTAAACGAGCCTTCTGATAACGTTCGCTCGCGGACGCGTCCCGGCTCTTTTTGATAAGCGCGGCCGTAGGGAGGGTGGTCGACGCTGCCACTGAAAGTTTTACGATAAGCCGTAAAGCGAGATTGCCAGGCGGAATTCGCGTGAGTCAAAACTATGATCGTTAAACTCGGAACGAGTGGGAAATTAAAGTCTTTACTACTTCGCCGCGAGAACAAGCTCGGTGGTATCTATCCTTATCGTAGGCACGGAATCCTTGCCAGCTTCGCGGACAATGTGACACTGAAGAGACCTGAAGCAGAGCTTCAAGGTGTGCTGAAACGTTAAGCTCTCCGAGAAATGCGGAAGATGGTGGAATCGCAGGGAGAGGCATGGAGTCGTAACCGGCTCGGTCACCGGGTACATGAGAGAAGTATGCACGTGCAGAACTATGCACGTGCGCGTAGCCGTGGCCAAAGAGAGTCGGATCCGCCCCGGCATTCGGTCCTGCGTATCTCTTAGTAGCTAGTGCCGCTCTGGTCGTTAGCATCTGTCTTCTCTGGGCCACGGCGTGTCGGACTCTTCCGTTCTGTCCCCCCCTCTCCCTTCCTCCCACATTGTCGCCCTCTCATTGTCCTCCATCCCCGCCGCCATGGCCGCCATAGCCGCTCTCGCCGTTCTGCGTCTCAAACTCGAAAGCACGCGTGGGACGTTCGACGTTCGTCTGGTCTGAACTACGCAGACCGAAAATCGTTGGTCAATTTTTTTTTCGCACAGTCCATATCCGCGGAAAAGTTACTTGGAAGCCATCCGGGAAACTCTCGGTACTGTATTCCGATTCACGATACACGATATATCCGATTCCGGTACACGATTCCGGGCATTGGCTGACAGTTAAGATCATGAGTCCAGCACGGTAGCCCTCGTGGCTATCCACGACGGTTAGTTACAAATTTTCAAGATGATTCTCAGCGATAGTGGCCCAGTGCGTCCGCTCCTGAACAGAGTGAAATATCCGCGCGGGCAATATCTGAGTTTCCATCTATATTCGTACGCTTTGAAAGCAACCAATAGGTTGCCGGCTCAAAGGGGCACGCATCCAAGTCCTTCCCTACCGCCGTTCCTCTACTCTCGCTTGCCCTCTCGTCCCCGCCGACGAACCGCGCATGCATCCTCGCTCGCTCTCAATCTTCCTTCGTCCTCTTCTCTTTTTGCGCGTCGAAGGAGACGGAGGAGGCGAAGGAGGTGGCGGAGGTGGAGGCAGCGGGGAAGGCGGAGGTGGAGGATTCCTAGACTGGCACTCTCCCGCACGCGCGATACCCGGCACCCACACACGCACCGGGCACGCACGAAATGCCGCTGGGATAATGCTCGTCCCTTGCTTCAGCGCCACTCGGATTTATTAGGGTCTCCTCACAACTGGCCGACAATGCCCGCGCCGATAATGGCGCGGCCCGGGGTCCAAAAGTCAAGACCAACGTTTATCCGCGGACGCGAGAGACCGAGACTCGCGTTCTATCATAAATTCTCTGCCGTTTCCCTGCCTTCCTTATTCTTTTCCGCTTTTCCACCGCCGCAAGATGCCGCCTGTGGTCAGGGAACGGCGGATCGTTCCCTGAAATTACTCCCGAACCTATTTAGCCACTTATCTCTGGGAACAGTTACAATCCGATCGAGTCGGCGGAGGGGGAGAGAGAGAGAGAGAGAGAGAGAGAGAGAGAGAGAGAGAGAGAGCGCACGTTTCGATTACGGAGTCCGACGGGGGCAATATCGTACATTGTGCAGGGCGCATTAAAGTCGCGGCGTCGATATACATATATCTAAGCGCACGTGCGTAAAGCTATAAGGCGCCTCGAAGGCCTACACGCATTCTCTCTCTACTCGCCGGGTCGGAGGGACGTGTAATCAAGCGCGTACTTACGCGCGTTCCGCGCACGATTTCCAGGACCGATAAGGCGACCGATATCGATCGGGCACGCTCGTTAGCAGATAAGACCCGCAGCGATTGACGGCCGAAGAGGAGTGATGACGAGAGCCGAACAGATACCCACCCCAGACTTTTGGGCCGATCATTTTTGTCGCTGACGTAACGCCCTTAATTGTCCGCCCCATATATTTCCTCTGCCGCATTCCGTGTCGGCTAAACGCTCGGACGTTCCTAGGACGAACGAGTTATTAACGTGTCATAAATTTTTCCATACATCAAGCGGTGAAAAGGACCGTTTCTTTGGCCAATCGTTTTGACAGTGACTACTCTCCGCGTGGACAATTAATGCGGATTTGTAGTCTAGTCCGGCGAGTCGCGGAAGGAAAGGTACCGAGGCAGTAGGGAAAGGAGGACAGGACGGGAAGGACGGGGGAGGAACGGGAGGGGTAGAAAGAAAGAAGGCGAGCTCGACAAAAGACCAGTAGCGAATCCTGCGGCGCGCGGCCAATAAACTCCGGCGCATTTCGTTCGGGGACATTGGCTGCTTTGAATTCAGATTGCGCGGCCGTAGCGGGCCCCGCGAGGTTTTGTTCTTACCCGGTGCCCGGGCAATTTATGCAATCTGGCCCGCGTCGTACCGCGTATTTATAACCCCCGGCCCTTTGTGTGTTAATTTGTACCTGGGAGCCCGCGAGAGCCGCCGGACGAGTCGGGGAGGACTCGCCGTGATCTCCCGGTGACCTCTGATCCCTCGCCCGAGGACCCTTCGTCCAGGGTACCTTCGTCCAGGGTACCTTCGTCCAGGACCCCCCACTCCACGATTCCTTCCACCGCGAAACAGGCCGCCCTTAATTGAACGCGGAAGTGACCACCAGAAATTTCTCGAATCCTCGAACCCAGATCGAACTTCGGCCCAGATTCCAATCCCATTGGTACCTTCCACTGCTGCGCCCGTCGGACCAAGGACACGATTAGGCTAACGACGCTTGCCGGAGCAATAAAATCGTCGCCACGTGCCAGGTCTATTCACTCAGCCGTTTGACTTTACGAGCGGCAGCCTGCGTTTCTCACTCGACGCGAGAAAAGGGCGCGCCATTTTTGCCGCGGAATTTATGCCCAGCACCTTCCATCCCGCTCATTTACGAGCAAGGACGAGAGAGTCGAACGCTTGCGGTGGTCCAATTAACCGACTGGCCAAAAGGAATATTGCGCTCGCGCGCGCGCGCGCGCACCTCGCACACACGACTCTCCCTTTTTTTCCACTCGTCGCTCACCCGGCGAAGGAGGGACACCCTTTTTCTCATATTCCCGTGGGCCTTTTTTTTTTTTACCTCAAGACGCGCCACGCGGTGGTCGCCATATGGAAAAGCTTATTCAGAAAGAAAATATCGCGTCGCGCGCCACGCGGAAGGCGAACGAAAGAAGGAGGCGTCCGATGGCGTCGGGACGCCCGTCACTTTGATCTCGGGGCGATTTTCACGGAAATATTCGGCCAGGCCCGATACGCCGCGGCTGTTGGCGCGCAATATTTCCGGAAATCGCGAGAAAATGGGAGCCTCGGGCTTCTGCGAAGAAAGTGCAACGACCCCGCTTGGGCGGACATCTGCTTTCATCGAGGACCGCATCATTTTTTTCCTCCGCCTGCATCATCACTAACATCGTCGGCTCTTCCAACCCCCACCCCTCTCCCCACCCCCCTTCCTTATCCACCTTTTATTCGCGGCTGCGAGAGGCGAGTCGTTAATCGACGATCCGTTTTTTATGTTCCAGCGTTGAAGGTGAAGCTTATGCTGAGGCGACCCATCAATCAGCTGGTTGCACAAGGCATCATGCCACGTGAGTATCAATCTCGATCTCGTTTGTTGGATTATTTAAATGCAGGTTCGGGGCGACCGGCGAGCGTAATCGGGATCGCGCGAGATTATACTGATTGCGAGGAGGTCGACGTCGCCATCCGGATGATTTATTTCCAATTGAGGAGAATTCCATTAATTGGCCCCTCCTCCACGGTTCCCGAAGCTTAGACAGTTTAGGATGCCGAAAGAAGCGTCAGGCTTCTTCTGCACAGAGCGCTATGAAGACAAATGGAATAGGACGAAAAACGATAGCGACCTCCGCCGCTTAATCCAGTTAGAGGCCGTAATTAGCCCAGCTATTAATCGCCGTGCGAGTGGAGCGGAGCCCGGATCCCTAAAGTGTCTCGAATTGTCGCGCGCGCGTAACTACCGTTAGCGAAGGATCGTGGGGGCCCAATTATCGGGGAGTCGCCTTTTTTACCGGCGATAAAGCGAAACGAGTTTCCGGCACAATCGAGCTCCTACGCGAGCGTCGCAACGAAAACACGGGTCGGGCGCTCTTAAGATCGCGGCAAATAAAAATCGACGTCGATTACCTGCCGATCCCTTCCGAATCAGGGGAGTAATGAGCGTCGTTCGGCGCGGATCGCTGAGAGGCCTAGTTGCTCGCAGATTTACGACGGAGTGCCGAATGTTTACCGGAGAGCGCCAAGCGTTCGGGGTAGGTGGGGGGGATCCAGTAATTATTTGGGTCATACGCTGAAATATCGGTCTTGTTACCCGGCCGACCGAGCGTCGGCGCGTTTATAGCACCCGGTATATAACGCCGGCTGATGGAAATACGCCGTCTGATACGCTCCATTCGGCTTATATTACGTGTATACCCCCCGTACATTTCCGCGGCCTTCCCCTTCGCCTCCCACCCCCCTTAGCCTTTCCTCTTCCACATCCTCGTTTGCCTCCAGGCTTCAGCCTCCGACTGGCTTCCGAGTCGAATCCAACTTTTGCATCCGACCCTGCCTCCCCGACTCCAGCCCCCGCGGCCCCGAAGTCGTCTCGGCCTTTCGAGGGATTCATTCATTTGCGGCACTGCCGAGACTTTAAGACGTCATATACACATCTGCGCCCTAAAATAACGACGCCTTTCGTGCCGGAGAGAGACAGGCCGCGTTCGACCCGTAAATTCTCCTTTTATTTCGTCGCGACGCTTGGTAAAGTTTCGAGACTCGCATTCTTACGTACACTCTTTGCTTTTCATACGGCGTCGAAAGGCGGCTTCGATCGAAAATCTTTCAACTGAAGACAATGCTCGGTATTAGGAACGACTTGACGTCTTGAGTATTTACAGAGGCGCACGTGCGAGCCGCCTGCGAATATTCTTTGACGAGCGGGATCGCATTCTTTCGTACACTCTTTGCTTTTCTTACGACTTCGATCGAAAATCTTCGAACGACAATGAGTATCGGAACTCGGTGATAGGAACAAATTAACGTGCAGAGTATTTGCAGAGGCGCACGTGCGAGCTGCCTTCGAATATTCTTTGACAAGCGGTCTCGCATTCTTACGTACACTCTGCTTTCCTTACGGCTTCGAAAGGCGGCTTCGAAAGGCGGCTTCGATCGAAAATCTTCCGACGACAATGAGTATCGGAGCTCGGTAATAGGAACGACTGGACGTGCCGCGTATTTGCAGAGGCGCACGTGCGAGCTGCCTGCGAATATCCTTTGACAGGCGGCCTCGCTCGTTAATAGTCGACGAGCGACGTTGGCCGCGGCGAGGCGAGAATTTACTGGCGATCAATGAGCGAGAAATTGGCCCCTTCCTTTGAGTCGCTCTCGCGGGAGGGCCGCTTATCGGTATTAGTTGAGTATATTGCGACAGACTGCGCGTTTAAACGACGAGCGTTCGGGACATGCTTTCGATCGCGGCCGGCTCAATCTTTTGCCAAGCCGCGTGTTTACCAGAAACTAGACAATTGGGTCGCGTGCGAGTTCCGAGAAAAGACGCGCTCGCGCATCGATGTGCGCGCACACATGGGGGTTGTAAAACGTGCGAAAACAGCTCGCGGCCGGGAAGTTTGTTATATCCGAATTGCGTCCGCGGTCGCAACACGTGTCCCTCCTTCGATCTTCGACTATTTATCTTCGAGACCAACGAGCTTGTTTCCGAATATCACTAGGCCGTAAACGCAGCTGCCCGCTTCTGATGCATCGACTCGAATATCGAATTCTTCCTCTGTCAGAAAAATTATTATACGCGAAGCTGTCGGAAATTGAGTAAATTTCAATCATGTCGAGTTTGGGCTCAACCTCCTGCTGAAAGTCAAACATTTCTATAGTCTTTCAAAGTCGGGACTACAGTACTACATTTTTCTGTTCGTTCTTTACAGCTGCCTCATTAAACTCAAAGCTTAGAGTAGTCGTTAGCCCTCGAACGCTTAACCCGAACAGTCGGTCGTCGTCCGATGACAGAATTTTCGAGTGAGTCTAAGTTATTGCATCTCTCCCACCGCTCTGGCCACATTTCGGCTGTCATGACGTTAGATGAGCGAGCGATCGTAGGTGGGCGAGTTCCGGGCAGACCTTTTATTCCGTCGTAATGAAGTGGCTCCCGTGTCTTCGGCGTCGTGCGTCCGGAAATAGTTGGAGTGCGGCCCTCTCCTCGCTGCAGAGAAATGTGCACCGGGAATCATTTATCCCGGGACTTAATGGCGACGAGGAATGCGAGGAGGCGTTTGACGTTGACACCAAAATGGCGCCACGCGCGCGGCCACCTTTGAGGGTCATCATCCCGGAAATTGATGTGTACAGCATGCGTCCTCCTGCTGACGCTACGGGTCCTATCACTTTTTTGCTCCGTGGAATCATTGATCGCGCGATGAACTTGTTTACCTTTTCACATCTATGACCCTTTACGACTACCTGCGAGCCTTTCTTTATACTTTTGCACTATTCTCTATTAACTTACACTACTCTACATTGTTATATTTAATAATTGTTGGTATTCAGGCTTTTTGAGATGTTTCGACTAACAAAGCGACAGTGCGACCCCAATTTGGAGTACATATATTTGACCATCTAATCTGTCTTGAACCTGATTTTCTGGATACTTTTCCATTATTTTACGTTAGTTTACACGATTTTACGTGGTTATATGTCATAATTGATGGTGATTATCGTCTTTTCGGGGATTTTAGGCCACAAATGCGCATGTTAGCCCATGTGTTAAGTACGTTTGACCATCGTGTCCTTACAATATGGGACTGAGCGACCAATGGAGGGTACTTTGGCACTATTTGGACCTATTGAAAGGTGATAGAACCTTCAAAATCGTCGAAAAACGCGAAAAAATGTTTGGTCTTGAAATCGATTTATAAGTACCCTATCCCATAGATTTTAACTCGCCCTGAAAGTTGGTCGCACGCAAAGTTCCGAATTCCTAATAGTTTCGAAGATACAGCCATATTTCGGAGGTGAACAGAAATTTTTTTAAAGATCGACTTTCGCTGATGATCCTATCCGAAAGAGCGGGTCAAAAGCTTCAAGAAAATGTATAATTATCATAGGTTTTGATCGCTGGTTCAAAAGTTGTAGGCGATTTAAAAAATCGCGAATTATCTGAGGGTTTTTTCATTTTTGCGAAAAATCGAAGGTCGGCGGATTGGATCGCCCTTTTGCTACCTGGTAGAGGGTCAAAAATAAGTCAGAGAGCCGTTTGACGTTGGTCAAAATTCGCATTATTTTCGGAGTTACAGGCAAAAAACCATCGAAAAAATTAGGGTCGAAAAATGGGTTAAAAATAAAAGTCTTCCGATCGACTTGTGGACATGCATACCGAAAGAGAATCAAACGAGGATTACAAAAATTGCAACCGGAGCCTTCTAAGTGCAATAGTGTCCGAGATACAGCCAAAATAATTGCCGAAAATACGTCGAAAAAATCGTTAAAAATAGACATATGTAGTGTAATGCAAAGGAATACTATCGTTTACCTGCTTCCGTTCGACAATCCAACTAGATTCTAAAAATGCGTCATATTAACGTACAATAGCGTATCAAACACCACTAACAAACCTCTTCTTTTCTCTGATGCAGCTTTGAAGACTCCTCCAGCGTTTCATGAGCAGCGTAAGCAGTTGGAACGCGCGAAGACCGGTGACCTGCTGAAGGCCAAAATTCAGCAGCGACCAGGTCGGGAGGAGCTCGTGAGGCAACACATCCTTGAGGATGTGGGTCACGTGGACCCGAGCCTGGCCGAGAGGCAGCGAATGCTGAAGAAGGCGAGGCTGGCTGATCAGCTTAACGATCAGCTCAGTCATCGACCTGGACCCCTCGAGCTCATTCAAAAGAACATCCTTCACACGGAGGAGCCCATCGAGAGGGCGGTCAAAGGTCAGTGCATATGCTAAATGGTCCCCCATTCACAAGACGAACGCCAGAAAGAACTTCTCCCGAGCAGTGCCAAATTGGATACTAAATATATGACCAAACTTAAATCATAACCCGCCACCCCCTCTCCATCCCCGACGCTAAACGTACCTCGACAGAGACCCTCCACCGGAGTAACAATATCGTAACGCGCTTTTTGTTGATCCGCCAGAGGGTCACATTCCCTTTAAGGCCACCTGTGAGGGGCAGGTGACGAAGCCTCAGCATCCGGACCATTACATCACCTTCGAGGATGACTCTCAGAGTTCGGAGGGCGCGCCTTCTCCCCAGCTGGAGTCGCGGTCCGATGTCCTTGAGACGGCCGCGGCGTCCGCCGGGATCGTCACCGTTTCCCTGAGCATCCCGACGACCGGCGGCGCGGTCGTCGTCTCATCGACGTCGCCGGTCTTCCAGCAAGCGTCCTCGGAATCGACGATACAGACCTTTGCCGAGCTTTGCAACACGGTCGTTGGCTCGCAGCAGCAGCAGCAGCAGCAGCAGCAGCAGCAGCAGCAACAACAACAGCAGCAACAGCAGCAGCAACAGGCCCAGCAGCAGGCCCAGAGTCAGCAACATGCGTCCACCCAGGTGACTGTTCACTCAGATCAGTACATACCCATATTTCGCAAACATTTAAAAATGACGACTGTTCAGTCTCGTTCCCGAGACGCCGTCGAATATTCGCAAAGCGAACTCTGTGATTCGCTCGAACGGCAAACGAGCGAGCGCGCCAAAAGTCCGATGAGTCATGTTCGTCTCGCGTCATGATCGGCCCTGGTGGATACCGAGTGCCATGCGCGCGAGTGACGAAATTTGGCGATCTCTGTTAACAGGCGAGTCAAACGAATGGTCCGTCGACAACCTTACTCCCATTGGCGCCGGCGCCAAGCCCGATGTCCCTCGGCTCGACGACGTCCAGCCTGAGCCCCCTTTCCAATATATCGATAGCCTCACCCCCGGCGCCGCCCCCGGCAGCGATCACCCCCAGGCCCCAGCCGAGTCCGATCGCAGCGTCCACCTGCCAAAGAACGGACGCGCCCGGCAAGGACAAGAACAGGAAGAAGTCCAAGACCAAGAGTCAGCCCAAGACGCGCACCATCAAGTTCCACGAGTACAAGGTCAGTCCACCGTACCGACTCCTAGAGTAGAATCCGCGTCTAGAGATTCGTTGTCTCTTTATGGGAAATCGCGCGTAATTATCGAGAAATATCGAGAAATATCGACGTATGTCGAGTATCAGGATGAGCTTCGGAACGGGGGCTGAATGAGGTCGGACGTGAGGTACGACTCGCGGAGGGAGAGGCAGAAGCGGAGGGCCGCGCGATAATTATCGTGTACCTTGCGACCGCCGGGTGGCATTACAAACTAGTTTCGCCGCTGGCCCAGGCATCGGCAGCGAGCTAACGGAGGAGAGCGGACCCCGGGGTCCGCATTTCGGCGTGGCAACGAGCGAAGCGCGAGACGACGAAAAAAGAGAAGATGCGCGCTTCGACCGAGGCGGGTAGGAAGGGCCGAGGGGGCGGAAGGGTAAGAAGAAGAGCAAGAAGGAGGAGGGGGGAGGGGACGGAGTAAAAACGAGTATGGACGCTGGGTGAATCTCGGCTCCCGTGGCCCGCGATGTGAGAGAATAGAAGGAGAGAAGAGAGAGAGAGAGAGAGAGAGAGAGAGAGAGAGAGAGAAGAAGAAGAAGAGAGGAGGAAAAGATGCGGAGAAGCTCAAGAGGGAGATCGTATCGGGTGATTAACTCTCGCGATCTCCCGAGTAGGGGCCCCCGGGCCCACCTCGTTAGCTCTGAGTAATTCGAGCGCTAATTGCACCTAAGAGAGCGAGGAAGCCCGGTGAGCGGCCCGGAGTAGAGAAGGAGAGGGCCGCGGGAGGGAAGAGGAGGGCGAGAGCAGGCCTCCTCGGCCACGATCCCGAAACATTCGGGATATGGCGTGGCTCGGGCGTGAAAGCGAGCCGGGAATGGGCGTGCAAATGAGGGCGCAGAAAACATCTTGATGTATCATTTATCACTTGCGACCGGTGCCTTCGCTCTGCCGGGCCGACCTTCTTTCTCTTGCCAGCCTCGAGATTCGCACCCTTCGCGAGATCGGTCGCCAGTTCAGCCACCGGTTCAGCCATTAGATCAGCCACCGGTTCAGCCATCAGTTCAGCCACCGATTCGACCACGAGCTTGCAACCTAATTCAAGACTCCGATTTTCGAAGCTTCGAACGTCTCGTTACGCAAGGTCCGCTTTTCGGCGAGATCTCATTTTCCTTCGCGTCACATTTCGTTTGCCGAGCATCGGTTCGTGCCGCGAGAAACCATTAAGCATCGTAGCCTGTCGGCTCTAGCATCGATAGGGGAACGCGGGAGAAGGTTGAACGATGATTAATGATTCGCCTTTGTCCCGGCAGGGCCCGCCAAACGCTCAGAAGACGTCTGTGTCGTCTACCACTTCCGGCCTCGGATCGGCACCGCCGGGAGAGACCAGTTACGAGCTGCTCTTGCAACAGCAGCAGCTATTTCTACAATGGCAGCTCGAGTGGCAGCACAAAGTACGCAATTACCTGTCTCATTTATGTATTATATACGTTGCCTATATTGTTGGCAAATTTCGACCGATTTCGCTGCTGATGACTTATCGGGAAACTTTGCCTGTGCTTCAGTATCCTCAGATCATTCTGCCGGCGGCGCAGAAGCCACTGTCACTCAACAGCAGCGGTGCCAGCGACGCTGGCAGCGTAAGCGGAAGTAGCGCGAACGCCCCTAGTCCGGCACCGTCCAATTCCTCCAACAATCCCTCCGAGCAGCCGCCTCTGAGACCTCTCGGCAAGCTGGAGGACATGAAAGGTACGTAATCACTTTGCGTCCCGCCATTTACATGTTAATACATTGTACCCGGCCTGACGTGTATTAGACTCGCGTCTTACTCAACGATTACATTATACCTTGACGTGCCCGAGCAGTGAGCGATCTCAAGGTCGAGCTGAAGCGAAGGAATCTGCCGGTCTCCGGCTCGAAGCCGCAGCTGATCGAGCGATTAAAGCCGTTCACGGAGTCCTCGAGTAACAACTCGACGTCGAACTCGAATGGGCCCCATGTCACGCACATGGGTCATATCCTGATGGACACGCCTGGCCCAGTCACGTCGGACGAGTCCAGCTCGCACGCCAAGAGCCCCAGTTCCATTGTGAAGGATGAACCTAACAGTCCAAGGACAGACTCTCCCCACGGCAGCGAGCACGATGACCCATCCAGTCCGCTAGGTAAGTTGATAACTTTTGAAGATGTGCAGCGTGACGGTTAGGTCCAAGAAGGATGTTAGAGTACTTCGTGGCGACTCGTCGATTCGAAAGAACGACGCATCTAGGTGTTCCTGAAATGTAGGTCCTGTTTCAGGTGATGATATCATCAAGGAACAGAGGAAGCGGATAGAGGAGCTTCAGAGGGAACTGTACAAGTCTCAGCAGCAGCTCCAGCAGATCCGTCAGACTCAGCCGGCGACAGTCCGTGCCGAGAAGCTGGTGCTGCAGCAGCACATACAGAACAAGATGCAGCAGCAGCAGCTGGCGCTCCACCTGCAACAGTTGCAGCATCTTCAGCAGCAGCAGCAGCAGCAACAACAACAGCAGCAACAGAATCAGCAGCAGTCGCAGCAGCAGACGCAGCAGCAGCATGCCGCCTTCCAGCAACTGAACGCCAAGGCCAGCTTGGCGGCTTTCCTTCAAGCGCAGCCGAATAATGCGACTGCCATCCTGGATTCTGCCACGCTCACGGCTATCAACAACAAGAAGAACCAGGCTAAGAACAGCACGACGGTGCAGATACCTACGGCCATCGTTCTCAACTTGGCCAAGCCTGCTAAGCTGAATGGCTCTCTTCTGGGAGCTTTGGTCGCGCAAGCTCAAGCGCAGCAGCAGCAGCAGCAACAGCAGCAGCAGCAGCAACAACAGCAGCAGAATAATAATGTTGACGATAGCAAACCTCCGCCACCGCAGTACGATGAAGCGGCGAAGCTCTTGAAGGTAGGTATCATCCAGCGACAGCTTGTAGCTGAATGTACCTGAACGGTATATTTACGGATAAAATTGCTTGTGCAGGTTAAGATCGAACCGGTCCAGAAGAGTCACATAAAGAGTCAAGTGGTAGATGACGTCTTAGAGATTCTGATAAAGAATGGTGAACTTCCGCCAAGCGCAGCTCAGGATCCTGCGACGCCGACGACACCCAATCGTCAGATTCAGCAGAACCTGGTCTTCACCGCCCCAGCGGACAGTCCCAATCAGTCGTTGGTCTTCACGGCGGCGAGTCCCATCAGTCCGATCAGCCCGATGGCGATGGAAGTTTCCCAGAGCGACTGTGGCAGTCCGGCTACGCCGGCGCCTCCTCCACCTCCGCCACTTCCTTTGGCTACCTTCTCCATCCAGCTGCCGACGGCTTTGCAACAGCTGCAGCAGCAGGACGAGATCTCGTCGTTCAGCACGGACCTTCTCACCTCGGAAGCCGAATTGGATGCTGCAATGCTGCTCAGTCCGCAATCCGTTCAGCAGTCCTCTCCCGATCCGCAACCTCCGCAGGAGGTTACGTCCTCGGACAATGCCAACTTAGACCTCAAGGTACGAAAACATTCCTTATCCTAAGGTCGTAATTGTGCGATGCATTGAATTTCATTTTCATAACAATTCTCAACAATGCTAATGTTTGACCATCTCCATCTGCTCCGTCCAGGAACTTGGGCTCGACCTTGAGACCCTCGACACGATGGACTTCGGCCAGCTGGACTGTGATCTCGGCGTGAAGATGGAAGCGCCTCAGGAGCTGATGGACATCGGGGACATGCCGATGGACATGGACGACCCTGACTGGCTGGACTCCCTGATGCCGCAGTCTCCGCCAGCCTCGACGACGATGTCCAGCCATCACTCGAACCCGCCGGTCAGCTTCTCCTCGGCGACGGATATCTACGACCCGCTCTTGGCCAGCAGTCAGGACCCGTTCGATCTCTTCAACATGGAGGATCCCGACTTCAAGATGTCCACCGATCTCTCACTGACGTGGGACAAGGTTGACTTCGCGACCTAGCCCGAGGTGCACGCTCGGAACTCGGCGTTGTGTACTTAATAATGCGCTCTTCGCCGGGACGTCGATCACTTATCGAAATGGAACCGCGCAGCAGGCCAAGAAACAACGGACAGCCAGCGAGTTTCTGCCAGGCCGTTGCTGCTCAGCGTTCGGTGCATTTCACAGGATCGTGTCTGCAGCACGTGTTCTCTTCCGGGCTTCATCCCCTTTGTCCGGAGAGCTTCGCGTCACTCGGCGAGGTAACTTATGCGGACACTGAATGTACTTATGCGCAGAGCTTATCGCCTTCCGACCCGCCACCTTGACCTTGAATCGGACCGGGTCAGAACCGGCGAGGAAATAATCGTACTGATTCGTACGCCGCGTCTGTGCTGAACGCATGGAATTTATCAGATTCGTACGTGACCGTGACCACTAGCGGACTTCGAACTGGAGGATGACGTTCGTTCACTGCTGTCGTTCGATCCCAGTACTGAAGGGTAACGTTGTCCGGAAGAACGTTCGCATCAAAGCCGCCGAGGCGGCAAAGTGAAGTCGCGAGTATCGGTCGAGATTCAGTCGACTCCGAGAGACCATCGATAGCCTTATTCTTATTAAGAAACTCATAATGGGATGCTTGCTTCTTGTCATTAGGATAACATTTTTCTATCGTCGGAGTGTGGGATAGCGAGCGATAAATGGACCATACATGTCATTCGCAAGCGACTCGCGAAGAGTGTTAGTTGCGAAGTAACACTTTCACGTTTTTCTAGAGTACGATCGCGAGAATTTTTTACTGACTACCGTCTTAACATTTTCGAAAGTAATCATGGGACCGACGTATTGTATCGATACCGGTCCTTTCCTAACATCGATCATTCACCCGCGCGACGTCAGGGATCCTCGAAGGATTGAGTAGGACGTGCGAGGAATCACTCGCAAAGTATTGTTTCTACTCAACCCCTGAAGAGAATCGCTGATCGAGCTGTCATAGCAACAGCTACGTGCTATCAAATCGCTATCGGCGACTCGCGCTTGCTAACAAGGACGTACCTGGAACCTGACTCTCGATCCTGACCGCTGACACAGACGAGGGTCAGTGCCAGGGACACTTCACGCTGAAGAACGATCCTTGTCATAGGCTGCGCGCGCGCGCACGTAACAATTAGCCTCGGTCTTCCCCCCCGGTCAGTAGATAACCGATGCACAGGATTATCGTTCTTCCATTAAGCGTAAACGCGATCGACGATTGATCGGCGCGCGCCCAATGTCGTTCTTCAGCATTACGGTACTTACCACGTTCCCTTACGACGCTCAACATCCGGCGCCATACCGAGTTCGCTCGATGCGTTATTACGACTCAAGATCGAGATCGAGCGAGGCTTTTTTTCCACACTTTTTGCATGGACAGCAGAGAGAAGTGCCGCGAGAACCTTGAACAAACGACAGGATGACGATGACGAACGGATGATGCTTTCAAAATTCTCCAAAGAGTCTCCTTACGACGTCTCCAGCTAGTTTCTTCACTATCCAGTCTACAGTCGTGTGTTGCTTGAGTTTTAATAACTGCGAAACAAAACGGCGTGTGTGCTACAATGAAGTAAAATGACAAAAAAAATAATAAAAATACAGGATGCCGGGGATGAGAAGGTCGCGTCCGATGAGTGTTTGAAGATGGCCGCCTCAGACCCTGCCGCCCCCCCAAACTGCTGTCCCCCCCTTCGAAACCATAATCGCTCGTAACATAACCGCATAACTACATTTACGAGATTTTAATATAATACGATAACTGTAAAGGTATATATAAATATATACATATTCATACATATGTATATATATATTTATATAACGGATAGATATAGATATATATATATATGTGTGCGTGTGCGGTGTGTGTAAAAAAAAAATATACATATATATATACTCATTATATATATATATACATATTATGCGGATATGTGCCTACGTGCTAACGCCTGGCACGCGCGAGCAGGCTTCTTATCTACTGTCGAGGGTCCGCTACGAAACGACTTTCTCGCGCAGGCACATATTTTTTAAAGCCAGAGCATGTGATGTTAGGAGATATACATATTCTAATCTATAATCATTATTACGGGAGGAGAATCGTGGGAATGGGAGTGGGTGTGTCGGCGATGTACCGAAGCCAGGACGCGGGTGCGATTCTCTCATACTTTTTCCCCCAGAATAATTTTCTTCGTTTGTTTTTGCGACATTCCATGTTTTTTCAAACTTCGAGCAAAGAGAGATCGAAACGCGAGACGCAGCGGGGAGCCGCGCCCTTAACAGAACCGTCAATTGTCGAACGCGGATTCGAACAGAGGGATCCGTCTCAGAACTTTGGCGGGCGAATGATGGGGTGGTTGTGCAAGAATTGTCGGGGGTAATTAACGGATTGGCGGGAAGTGTCGGTGACGAACTTATTTCTACGGGAGTGTCTCGCGTCGATCGGGTCGACGAACATTCCGCCCTGGCATTTTTCTGAGACGATCCTGGCAGAACCAAGCGGCTTCTCGCCTCGATGTAGCGATAAAGAATCGCACCTCCCGGCCAGGTAGCGCGGAGAGAGAACGAGAAAGAGCGAGAGAGCGAGAGCATTGAGAAAGATGAGAGAGAGTGGGTGAGAGAGATTGAGAGATTGAGAACGAGAGAGAGAGAAAGAGAGCCAGAGTGTGAAAGAACGAGGATGAGAGTGCTTTTAGCTATAATCGAGCGAGTTCGAGGGTTGTTTTGTGTAAGAGTGCGCGCGAGCTGTTTCTTCTTTTGCGTGAGTGAGTGAGAGAGGCAAGAGTCGCGCATTGGCGTAATTAGCGGACAAAGGAAGCGATGGTGCTAATTGTGGTAACAGATTTGTGCGCGGCGATCGACCGTATCGTCTCAATTGTCGAGGACTCTCCGCGCGATCAGCTTTTCCCACCCTGTGACCTTGAGCGTTCAGCAGAGTCCTTCCTTAATAACTTACCCTTTCCTGGTTCAGGCACGGAGAGTCCGGATGTTGCAAGGCATTGACGCGATTTGATATTGATTCCCTCCGTTCGACACTGATCATAATCCACGCTTTGGCAATGAAGACGATCCTTCTTTCACCCGACAACCCCATCGCGAACCCTGACAGCGCAAAGTTCAACATTCCAAACGTACACGCTCCGTAATCAAGCCAAACGAACGACAGTCGTCGCCATGTTCCGCGTTAGTCGCAAACAGATTCGACGAAAGTCACGAAATTGACCCTACCGACAGCGTCGACCTTGAACTCGCCAGACACGAGAGTCCTCCGCGTCACGGTGTCCTTCATTTTTTTCCCTCCTCCGCACCGGTAAATTCGTCGGGAGGTTTCTTTTTCTACCTTTTTGATACACTGCATTTGACGTCCAACGATTTCGATCGCTTTTTTTCTTATTTTTGAAACGGTGACGCGGAACCCGCCTTTCACTGAGCGTCGCTGGGATTGATCGCAGACAGGGCATTAGCGTATCAATATTCGAAAACCGGAAATCAGTGCATTTATAACCGAACCTGGCTTCTGATTCGCTCGATCCTCCTTAATCAAGAAAATTGTTAAAGCCAATTGCCCCGCATCGAATGTGCATTTAAAATTAACGTCTCCGCCGTCGGGGCGCCTCGCATTAGCGACGCTCGTGTTCAGCGACGTAACATCGGTGACACACATACGACAAAGGAAAAACGACGGAACATGGAGCGCGAGAGAGAGAGAGAGAGAGAGAAAGTACGATGATGCAGAAGGAGCGCAATCGGACGTGCCAAGAAAATCCCTCCCACTGCCTCACCCCCTCAGCCATCCTCTCAACCCCCTCTCAACCCCCCCCCCCCCCCCCCCTCCTCCAGCCTCCTTTCGATGCCGAAGTCGAACCCACGAAAAAACGTCCCACAAATGCCACCGCGTATCGCTTCGTCATACATCAGCACCCCGTTGCCATGACAATAATGATTTTTGATCGTTCTGTAAAATATTGTATCATAAATGGGATGGAGAGTGGAAAGCTTCTGTTTCGTGCGGCGCGCGCGCGCCGGACGTCGTCGAGACGCCGGCGGCGGGCCTACATATCGAATTTATTTAGAATAAGCGTCGACCTGCCCGACCCCGGCCATCGTTCGCACATCGCGATCACATGGTATGGGGAAGGAGGAGTCTCACACGAATCGGATCGCGCGGCAAACGGCGAACGGGGGCGAGAATTTTACCCCGCCTCCCCTTCGCACGACCCGCGATCAACCCCCTTTAATGTGTCGCAGCGAGGACCATTGCCCGGGATCGCGAATTATGTAATTATTTCGAATTTGTGTCTCTCTCCTTTTATTTTCGAATCGTTAATCATGAATCTGCCCGATGATTGATTGATTTGTCAGGCTGTGCGAATCTGGTAGTCTGCTCGAGAGTCTTCGCAAACGAGTCTGCGAGAGAGTGTGTGTGTGTGTGTGTGTGTGTGTGTGTGTTTGTTTCTGTGTGTATGGCTACGTGTGCGTGAGCGGTTGACTGTGACTGGGTGTTGATGCGCGTGTGCCTGTTCGCGATGATGAACATCCGGAATGGACGAGCGAAAGGGACATAGGAGTTAGGTACGAGACGATCAACCTTTGTATAATTTTTTTGAGCTACGGCGTAAAACTATCAGCAAGATTAGCGAGAGGAGCGGGCGGGAGAGAGAGAGAGAGAGAGAGAGAGAGAAGATGGTCACACGGAACATATTTTCTATGCGCATGCGAGAGAGTGAGAGATTAGTGGAGTAAAAATTTTGTTAAGTATCATGGAATTTATTGTAATGATATGTATTTTTAAGTAACGATCACGTAATTATTGCTAGAGAGAGTGTTATTTATTTTTATTTGTTGCAAATTTATTGATTGCCTTCCATTTGAGTAAATAAATAAATATAAAGTTAACTGTCGTGCGTCGTTTCATCGCCCTGCTTGGAATCTGATCTAAGATCGGGCTGCCAAAATTTTTCAGATAATATTCTAGCGACTTTACTCGTCATGGATTTATACCATTGGTTTGGCATGTAACATTCAGCGTAAGTAACAAAAGCCGGATTGTAAGCCAACTTCTAACATAAAAAAAAAGACGGCGTGTTAAGAAAGAGACCTCGTTCAAGCGATGTAATAATACATGTCAATACGAATGATCTCTATATAGCTATCCTGTCAAGCAACGAAACTCCTAAATCTTCAACAACGAGCAGCTGCGTAGGAATAATTTCTAAGGAAAACAACCGGCCTACACAGTAGTTCTATATCCGTCATCGTACCATAGCATTACATAACTGCCAAATATACCACATCCGGAATAGATTCAAGAAGTCAAAAACTGTCACTCGCCAATTGCCAACGGCCGTAAAATTCTACGCTATATACCCAGATATCACCTTCCCGACTGTTACCTTTTGCCAGACAGATTACAGCTTATCACCTAGAGTTCGCCACAAGCGAATACTTAACCGTTCGACGGAACACTTGCCGACGGCCATTTTCAAAGAAATTTGCCGACAAAGGCTCTTCCCACAATACTGTGTGTTCCGACCACTTCAGTCAATGGAGGAGCTACTTCTGCACAGGTGACTGAAAGATAACCTAGCAACACCCAGACGGAGCAAACAAACATTGCCAGTGCGGTCTTCGACGGAGTGGTTGTCAGCGATGATTAGTGTCTAAGTTGATCAATTAAACTAATAACGGACGAACGGATGAAACGTAAAACGACGAGCAGCACGAGTGTTCCTTCAAAATGGAAGAGGCCTACGTGGCAAAGTGGGCTGTTAGATGCCATGTCGGATCCCAACGTCAAAGTGACCGAGGATGACAAGGTCGTGGTCATAAAGGATAAATATCCGAAAGCGGAGCATCACTTCCTAGTCCTGCCTCGGCAGGACATTGCCAAGATATCGGATGTACAAGCTGAACATAAGTCGCTCTTGTTGCATATGCACAACGTTGCCGAGGGTCTTACCAAGAACCATGGTGGTCGTAAATTCCTGTATGACGAACGATATGTACTTTAACGGTAAACAGATATATTTAAAGACAATTTTTATTATTTTTTCTACAGCATAGGATATCACGCTGTGCCCAGTATGTACAGACTGCATCTTCATGTGATTAGCACAGACTTCAACAGTCCGTGCTTGAAGAGGAAGGCCCACTGGAACTCCTTCACCACTCCGTTCTTCCTGTCGTCAGAAGGTAACTAACGATCTTCGTCGTCCGTCGCGATATACGTCAGCTTTCTCGTTTCAGATATATGCAAGCAGCTACAAGAGAAGGGTAAATTGACGTTTCTAAGTCAGCAGGAATATGAGAAATATTTGCTGAAAGATCTGGTATGCCATAAGTGCTCGGAGACGCCGAAGAACATGCCACAGTTGAAGAAGCATCTATTAACGCACTTACCTAGTTAAATTATTAAATCTTATCAGAATCCGGATCTCGAAACAATTATGCAGAAATGGCGGAAACCGCTGCCCTCCGGTAGCGATTCTGAGTTTTATTTTTTTTATCACAGGAACACGGTGTAGTTACCTATTTAATCTTCCGGGGCGTTCATTGTAAAATAGATGTATATTTGAAATAAATTGAAACTTAACAGAGATACCGCATGTTTTTACTTACCTCTTCCATTTATGAGAAGCATGCACTTTGGGATGAGGAGGTTCGAGAGGATATTGAAAACGAGCGTATATACGATATTTCGGAAAATTTACTATAAATAAATTTGATGTTAATATTAATAGGTCTCGGTACCTATATCAATTACGTGCTAACTATTTACAGAGTCTTATACGGTATTCAGTGGCGCGAGGTGTACGCGAATGTACGTACGCAGGGTGTGTGTAAAGAGTGTATGCATGGGTCTCGAGTGTGCTCCGTGTGTAAACGTGTGTGTTCGTGTCAATGTATATCGGCGTGTGTTCATCAAAGTCTATACATTTATTAATACTGCAGTTAATAGTTGAAGCGTTCCTGTTACGTCGAGAAACAGTAGGCGTCTCAAAAAGTTCGCAAGGCCTTGGCTGTTATTGCTTGCACGGCTTACCGATTCTTACATCCCTCGAATCGGTTTCATCATTTTCCCCTAATTCTCCATCGTGTGTTCCGTCAATCTCCTCCCATCGGCACGGTATAAATTAATTAAATTAGCTATCTCCCCTCCAACGTACATACATATATGCACACATATATATCGTCGTGTCTTCGAGCACAAACATTTCCTTTCGATTCCGCTAAAGAATACAAGAGACTATGATACAAAAGTGGGGGTGGTTGTTGGTTGGCGTTTCGTTCGCTCGCGAAAGGTGCAGGTCTCTACGACGATCTTTAGTTAGAAGCGAGAGAGGGAAAGAGAAGATACCAGAAAATAGCGTCGCAGAAACGACTGTGCGTAAAGCCACTGGTTCACCCCTTTGAAGGAGCACCCTAGCGGCCACCGTTCCCTACCATTTCACCGAGCTCTCCGACCTAAATTGCTTACCAATCCGACCTTCGAGCTCGTCCCACATCTACCTCCTTCGCGAGGACAGCGCGCGTTTCCGTCCGACAGTTTGCGACGCCTGCATAAAACGTAGGACCCGCAAAGTGAGACAGCGGACCGGAAACGCACTCAATCCTCAACCATCGAAGGTGAACACCGCTCCCGCCCAAAAATCGGCCGACCAGAGTCGTGAGCCGTCTTACTTAGTAAGACCACTCTCTCAGTAGAGGTCGAGGGGCAGGAACGGCGTGTGTGTCCTCGAACGCACTCCTCTCTCTCTCTGACACTACTCGGGAAAAAATCGAAGCGCACGCGACTGACCGATCTATCGTCCGCCGCACGGTCCCAAAAGACGGGACTTAGGAACAAAATACAGTCCGCGCGACCCTCGTCCGTAGGCACGAGGGTGGGGCGGAAAGTTTTTGACCGCCCGGCAAACGAGAAAGAGAACCGAAGTATAAAGAGAACATACTAGAACGAAAGATTCGAAAATTGCGCTAAATAGAGTTCGCGTCGACGAGCGCTTCGTCCCGAGCGGAAAAACGGAAAACCCACGCGATGCGTTCGAGCGGACACGGGGTCACTGTGGGGCCCTGTCGACCTTCGTTCGGACGTCGAAAGAAGCGGGGAAAAACATAATTCCCCGACCTCGGCCCGACCAATCCTCTCTCCACCCTACAGAGTGAGAGAGGCTACCGGGCTGTCCTACCGCGATCGTCAGGGTGTAGGTGTGTCTCTGTACATGTATATGTGTGTACGTGTACGCGCCTGCCTCCTCCCTCGCGATCAATTCTCACTATTTGACGAGGAGCGGCCCTGCTCGCCGGTCGGGGGAGGGGGAGGGATGATCGTCGCTCTGCGCTCGAGCCGCATCGGCCGTAACAGCAAAAAACAACTCGCCCGCCCGCACCGTACGTCGCCCACCAAAAGCGGTCATTTTGGAAAAGCGGCTGGGCGCGAGGACAATGCCGGACCGCGCACGGTCCGCCATTATTTCGAGCACGGGCCGTCGGGCCGCGCGGACCTTTTCTTTTGTCGTTCGGCCGCACAGCGAGGCGACCACCCCCCACACACCCCCGGACGGCTCGACCCGCCATCCCCCGAATACCCTGTTTAAAGTCTGCGCCCGCGAGGGAGGGAGGAGCGCGGTTATATATACGAATTTCATATCTCTGTCTTTCTCATTCTATTCCTCTCTTCTCTCTCTCTCTCTCTCTCTCACACGCCTCTATGTCTTTCCTGCGACTGTGTTGAGTGTACCGGCGGTCCGTGTGTCAATCTGTCCCCTCCGTGTCGCGTCCGCATATGTACATAAGGTACATACGCGTGGTCAAGAGAGGATAGGAGGTGCTCAAGCGAGTGAAGTCGAAATCGCGCGAGCGAGCCGTGCCACGAGATGACAGAATATAGAGAAGCCGACGCCCGACGACGACGCGACGCGTGGCCGTCGTCGGCTTCCCTCTTTAAACCTAGAACCTCGAAAAAAAAAACTACTGACATTTATACACGATTAGCCTACCTATTATTCACAAGTTCATAAATAGATTTTCGCGTATGTACACGTGCGAGACGCGTACGACCGTATCTGCCGAATTCGCGAGGACACGGTATATAGCGGGTGTGCCGCGCGCGCAGATCCGCGGGTACGCCGCCTCTAGATAAATATACAAGTGTTCTTTTATCGTACAGGAGAGCTATGCTTTGCTCTCAATTTTTCTCGCTGGCTAACGGCTCGGTCGCGCGGTTCGGCTGGTCGGCCCGGTGCCTTAACTTATCTTGCCGGAGAATCGAGACTCGGAGTCTAAGGTAACCCGGCATCCTATTTACAACAATTACCTAGAATTTTAGCACTAACGACAATAGTAGACGCAATGTAGAATATATGTATACATATATACATTTAGATATATATATATATATATATATATATATATATATATATATACACACACACACACATATATGTGCAATAACATAGTAACAATTCAGCGCGATAATAATTGTAGTGGTAGTGGTTGTGGTAGTGGTAGTAGTAGTGATAGTAGTAGTAATAGTAGTAGTAGTAATAGCAATAGTTGTAGTAGTAGTAGTAGTAGTAGTAGTAGTAGTCGTAGCAGTAGTAGTAGTAATAGTAGTAATAGTAAGTAGTAGTGGTAGGAGAAGTGGCGATAATAGTAACAGTATAGTAATAGGTGTGAAGCAGTGTAGCGGTACTAGCGATAATGGCGCTAGTATTAATAGTAGTAGCGGTAGTAGTCACGGTAGAATTAACGGTAAGAGTTCGCAGTGATGGTAGCAAATAGTACTAATTACGTATAGCTATGTAATCTCTAAAGAAACGCTCCCTAGTAGCTAAACGCACGAAATAAAAAATACGAATAAATAACGTCGGACGAATTACGGTGTATGTCTGCGCGTACGTGTGTATAGATTTCTAATAAATTAACGATGCGTGAAGAGAAGTTGCGGCCGGTCGCCGCTTAAATAGGGGGAGAGGGTACCGTGTGTATGTGTGTACGTACGAGGAAAGAATACTTAGTCGAATACGTCGAGCTAGCCGATTAACAACGCTAATAATAATAGTAGTGTCGCTAAAATGATCATAAATCTAATAATGAGAACGATAGATGTGGTGGGGTGGAGGGCGGGGGGGCTGTGTGCTGTGCGAAAGTTCATCTCGATCCCTAAAGCTACGGGGGTACCAGAAGAACAATACCTTACGTTCCTTAAAGCTATCAACGAATCTATCATTTATCCTACTTAACAGTATAGGGTCGCTTTCAAGTGTCAAGTCTTTCGCCGGAGGAGAGTCTCTCCTCCAAATCTCCACCGCTTCAACTGCTTTACTCCTTCCCCTTTCTCCGTTTTGTACAAAGGAGCCTGCGAGAAAGAGACACCGAAACTTTCAACCCTTGCCCGCTCTCCGTCTCTCGGCTTACTCGCAACTTTGCCTAATTACCGTTACGGACAGCTCTGTCCTACGATGCTAACTTCAGGTCCGCGAAGGTCAGGATCATCGATGACGATCGACGATGATCGAATTTGTCGAGAGGGGGGTGGAAAAGAAGCGAAATGAACGCCGTGGCGGGAACAACGATCTTTGTACTTACACATCTAAATATTTATAACGTAGTTAACTTTACGAAGCCTGGCCTCTTCGGGGGGAAAAAACGACGCGCTTACATATATATATATATACAGTGTTCGCCGAAACTACGGGGCGAACGGCGACGATATGGGGAAAGAAGAAAAGAATGCTTGAACACGGTGGAAGAACGATTAACGAGCGAACGGGAGAAGGGTAGATTCGAACGAAGAGAGACGAATATCTTCTGGAACGTCGAGGCGCTGTTCCGGAACATCTTTTCTTTTTTTCAGGCAACGTAAGTGATTAAAGCTGCAATAGGACTCGTTATCCGCCGCCTCCTCCACTCGGCCCGACTCTAAACGCGGCAAATTGACATCTAACCTGTACAATTTTTCCCTCCCCTCCTGCTTCTCTCTACACCCCCCCCCCCCGCGCTCTTGTCAGTCCATTTCTCCGAAGAAATAAAGTAAGAGGAAACGAGAACGAAGGAAAAAGAAAAGTAACGATAAACCGCCGCGACGCTTAAAAATCTAAGAAACTTGTCTGCTCCTCCTTTTGCATTGATTCTAATCTTACTTCGTTACGCAATTTTGGCCTATGCGCGGAGGGAAAGAATTCGCTAAAGGCGGATTTTCTCATTTGCCGTGCGCGCGCGCTCGTCAAAGAGAGAGAGAGAGAGAGACGGCCAGGGTCATCGGCAGCCCAAAATTTCGCTTCCCCCCCACTCTCTACACACCCGGTACACGCTCCGATTCTCGAACAAATTGAAACGCGAAGCGAAGGAAGAAGCATTCGTTCCACTTTTCGCTCGCCCTCCGTTGGCATGACTGACTCATCGTTCAATTTTAGTCGGGGCAATTTCGCTCGCCGAAGTTCGCCGATTCGCGGCCGCCGAAATTCTCGGCGCTCGAGATACTCTCTCTACCTTTCTCTCTCTCTCTCTCACTCTCTCTCTATAGCTCTGTTTTCCTTTCCGCGTCGAGAAACTGGGCAACTTCAGACTCTGGCCTTGAGGGGGACGGGGCCGCGCCCCTCGGGTGGCAAAACACACGCGAGGCGCGAGTTACGTCACGCGCGCGCACGACGAGGGCCACGGCAGGCACGCGCTACATGTACGCCGCTAGTGAACCTTGACTAAAAATTTGTCTATCGGAACCCTCTTCCTCTCCTTCGTCCGGCCACGACTCGGATTGCGAGAACCTGCGCACCTTCTCGATTTTTGCTACGCACTTCGATGTGCGCGTCGAACACTGCTGAGAATGAGAAAGAATGTTTTGAGGCCGCGCAGAAGCCGCGTTCCGAGGATTCTTCGTAGGAAGTGACCTTGACGGGAGGAAGGTCGAAGCAATTCAATTTACCTAAACTTCTCTAGCTATACAGGTCAGGAAAAATAGATTTTATACGGCGAAAAGAGAAGTCACCGGGACGTGCATCAAAAGGGACCTAAGTGTTTGTCTGTGTATGTGTGTGTGTGTGTGTGTTTCCGTGTTTGCGTGTGTTTGAAAGGAGAATTTCTCCGGGATAGCCAACGACTGCTTTTGAAACTCTGTTCAACGTAAGCTGGGGGGTGGACGTCGCGAATGAAAATGGTTCTTTGATCGGTCCCGGCCGAGAAAATTATTTTCAACGAACGGCTACGAAACTCGACTCCCTTCTCGTCTACTCGCGCTGCGCACATGCAAAGCGCAGAGCGCAATTTTTCTCTAATTTAATTAATATTATTATTCGTGGAGCTCACGCGCTGCTGACTGAGGTTATCAACTTTTTTTTACCCTTTTAATGTGACAACTGTGTCCTACGAACGAAAAAAGAAAACTTGGCCGTTTTTCGGCCTCAAAGTACACACGTCCTCGCTGACGATAAACGCTTATCGAAAAATTTTGCCTTTTACACGTAACAAAGATTGATATTCAATAAATATAGGGTGGGGTCGGGGGCGCGTTTTGACGTGCCCCCGAAACGCACTAAGTTACTAAAGCTAAGGACATACAACACGACTTTTCCCTAACCTTACGACGAGTCAATAAGTTTCTAGTGAAATAATGAATTACGATCGAGCAGATCGTCATCTCTTGGACACGAACGCGTCCGTCATTCCGTTTCTTACGCGCAACAATGATCGTCACCACTCGCGGACAATGCGTCGGATTGATCGTTGATCCTCGCTCCTCGTTCTCCTGATGACCAGTCTCTCTCCTCTCCCTCTTCCGGACGTCGGACAGTGACGTCCACAATGACGTCACCAATGACATCCACATCGGCGACCTCCGTCTTTCGTCCATCCAGCCCGCCATAATCGTGCCTCTCAAAGTAGTAGTAGTAGTAGTTGTAGTAGTAGTAGTAGTAGTAGTGGTGGTAGTAGTAGTGTTGTAGTAGTAGTAGTAGTGTAGTAGTAGTCTTTTTCCGTCTCTCTTAAGCGGTGGTCTCCTGCAGGCCGTAACAATGGACTCGCATATCCTCGATCGCTCTGCACCACTCCAATGCGAATCCCTCGGGATCTTCGAGATAGTACGTTCTATTTGGCTGTAACGAGAATCGAGAATGGGGATGTTCTAAATAGTCTGTGTCTGACGATCGCATCGGTAGCGGTGTGCAGAGGAGCGCTGCTGCCCGCGCGCATGTCGTAACATTTACCGTGTGGACGAAGAAGATCTTGAAGTTCTTCGGCTCGACCCTCAGCTCAGGGCTCCAGGGTATCTCGCCCTTGAGCACCATGTTGACGGGATCGACGTAGTATAGATGGGGTCCGGTGGTGAGCAGGAGCATTCTCCGTCTGGCGAAGAGGCCCTTCCTCTTGTTGACGAAGCCCTGCTTCAGGATGAGGTTGCCCTCGACGAAGGCGTCCCACTGGCAGTTGGCGCGCTGCTTCTCCAGTCGGCTCCTGATCTCGTCGGGCGTCAGGTCGGCAATGTTGCCGTCGACGGTGGGTCGCCTCCTGGTGGGCTTCTCGACGAGGACGGCTGTGTTGGTCTGCGGCTGACTGTTATTGTTGTTGCCGCGTCTCGGCCTCCTGGCCAGCTGCCCGCCGACGACCTCGACCTCCTCCTCCTCCTCGTCTTCCTCCTCATCCTCCTCCTCCTCCTCCTCCTCCTCGCCGATTCCGAGGCCGAGGAGCCTGGTGAGCTGCTTGTCGTCGAGACCGGGCTCCAGGTGGTCCGGCACTCTGTACTGCGACCTGAGCTCCTCGTGCTCGGACGTGCCGGGCAGGTAGGGATAGATCTGCGGCGGGGTCTGCTCGTGGAGGGTCTCGAAGTCGACGCCCTCGAAGAAGGGATGCGCCCGGATGCTGGGGTATCCGGCGCCGTGCTCGTCCTGGGCGCCCAGCCGCTGCTGCGGGTCGAGGACGAGGAGCTGACTGACGAGCGACCTGGCCAGCTCACAGAAGCCGTCCGGGATCTCGTAGTCGAGCTTGAGGATCTGCTGGAATATCATGTACTCGCTCATCGACCGGAATGGCGGCAGTCCGGCGACCATCTGGTAGATTATGCAGCCGAGGGCCCAGAGGTCCGAAGGTCTGCTCGCTGTCTTGTCGGTCAGGAGCTCCGGCGACACGTACTGGGCGGTGCCGACGAAGGAGCCCCTTCGTTCTCTGCGATACTGCTTCTGCTGCTGATGATGTTGCTGCTGAGTGTCGTCCGTCGTGCCTGTCGTGGTCGTCGTCGTGGTGGCAGATGTCAGCGCCGACTCCGGATCCTTGAGGATCTTGGCGCTGCCGAAGTCGGTGATGAGCACGTGCATTCTCTCATCGAGCAGGATGTTCTCTGGCTTGAGGTCCCGGTGAATGATCCCGAGGCCGTGAAGGTACTCGAGACCACGCAGGATCTCCGCGGAATAGAACTTGGTGCACTCGATGTCGAACGACCCGACCTTGTTGATGTAGGGCAAGAGCTCGCCGTTCTTCGCGTAGGACAGGACAAAGTATAGCCTCTCGATGTCCTGGAAGGTGCAGTACAGGCGCACGAACGAGTGCTTAGCGTCCGCGAGCATGTTCAGCACCTCCTTCTCGCGCTTCACGTACTCGGTCTTCTTCTCCTTGATTATGTGACGCTTGTCGCACACCTTGATCGCGTACTCCTTCTTCGTGTGGACATCCTTGGCAAGGTAAACCTGCGATTGGCGAAACGAGAGATCAGCGATCGATTCAACGCCATCCGTACTAAAGAATCCATCTTCTGACGGGTTTCGGGAAACTTACGGTGGAGAAGCTTCCCTCGCCGATCACCTTGACAAAGATAAAGTCCTTGGGGGTCCGCTTGTGCGTGGGTGGGGTGATGGTGGTAAGGTCCGGGTTCGCGGTCGGTGGAACCCGGGGCGCCAAGGTGCTGGGAGGCGCCACCACACCGTTCGTCACATCGTTCGTCGGTGGAGACATTTTAGACACCGGCCCCTCCACCGTTACTGCCGGCTGTGGCGAAACGGTAAGCGCCTGGTTCGCCACACGCTGTAACAAGAAAAAGTCGAAATCGGCAACGTTAGATACGCCATCAAATCCTCACACGTTCACCGATCCCTTTGCCCAGCGCGACAGAGAGAGAACTCTCGCCAATTTCTTATCCGGGACTGGCGAGCCCGACACGCCCGCGACAAGACGACAACGGCACGGCCACAGATAAGGTATCATCGACCGTTCACTCACGCTCGCTCACGCTCATTCACGCCTCGGCCGCCGCTCATTCTTACTCTCTTTCATTCAGCAATAACTTTCACCTCGGCCCTGTTTCGGCGGGCAACTTTATTAGGCGCTCTCGCGGATTGCGCAAACCCAATTTTCATTCCGCGTAGGAATCGGGTAAGTACATTTTCATTCGCCTCTCTCCTCTCTCTCCTCTCTCTCTCCTCTTTCCTCTCTTTCCTCGCCTTCACCCTTCCCGCCTAAAGCCAGGCAACGTCCACGACGCTGGCGACAAACGAGAATCATCCGTTTTTGCGGGCGCGCTTTAGAGGAGACGCACGCCGTCGTGTCCGGCACTTAACTCCTCTCATCCGCCAACGATCGTCCGCTACCAGGAAATCACGCACCGGAAGTGACATCACGACCACCGGCACGTGTCCCAGCCGTGCAGGTCAGGATGACGGCTGTCGCGTCGGTGCGAGCCGGAGATTTCGCGCGCTCGGTCCCGCCATTTTCGTCGAATAGTAAAGTAATACAGAGAGAGAGTCGTGGAACATATTCTCTGTCGGGGAAAAAAAATTTCTTTCCGCGGGTTAATCTGCTGGGGCCGTACACGCTCCCGGTGCCAGATAGGAGCAGATAGAGAGATAGAGAGCCAGACCGCGGTGCCGGAAGTAGTAACAGATGTTCCGCTGATACTTGCTCGTCGCACAATGGGGAGAGGGTCTCTTCCCCCCTCCCTGCTCTCAGTCAGAAGCGAGCATCTTGTTTAGCCACGAAATTCTATGAGGGCAAAGGGGTGGCGCCTGAATAGGGCTCGTTCGCAGTGTCACGTTTATTCTGCGCCGCGCAAAGTGTACAGTTGCACACATGTGCGAATGAGCGGTGTGCGTACAAAGAAAGAGAGAGAGAGATGGAGCGGTAAGAGTGAGGTAGAGAGGGAAAGGAGCAACAGAGGCCTTCCGAAAATGGTCCCAGGCACAAAGTGTCGAGGCGGGCTCCGCGTACTTCCGCTCCCGATCGTCTTCGAGCGACGGAAGACGACGTCCCTCGCGCGGCCCTAATCGCTTCATTTCCGGCCTGAAAGACGATCGAGGCCCCGTTCCTATTGTACTTCCGCCCGAGAGACGAGTATCTCTTTACAAAAGATCAAGACCACTTTCTTTCGCCGGATGATCCCTCCTCTCCCTTCCCACCGTCCCTCTCCCCTCCGACGATGAAACGACGCCTGAAGGATTCTTTATTCCGGCGGATAGTTAGAATTTCCTTTTTCGCGAGCTGCTTACCGGCGTTACTTCGAATGGCGCGCGCGCGATGTTCCTCGGAGTAAAACGGGACGGGAATGCGAGCGAGGCATCGCGTCGTAAAGTGTGCAAAAATGAAGGAGCGAGAGAAACAGTCGTAAAAGCGGCCCAGGGACCCTCTACCTTGCATTCCGCGGAGGAGAACGGCATAGGCGCGTTAGCATCCTTTCGAGAACGATTACGAGCCCTCCCCGTTCCTTTATCTTTTCATTGGGCATCCTCCCCCTTTTTTACGATTCCTCCCCCGGGAACCGCTGCCGACCGCTTTTCATCGAGATAACGAGAGCTGAAAATCTTTTACGCTCTCGCGATCGGACGTCTTCGGCTCGTTCGCCAAAATGCATTGTGAACAAATACGAGTCGATGCTCAATTTTTCAACGAGCTCGGCTTACCAACAAAAGGGAGCTCGAAGGTGGGAGGAGAGCGATAAAGTGGACTGACGGCAAAAAAGCCGCAGGTACGGTAAATAAGGAAGCAAGATAGAGAGCGATAAATAAGTCGACGCCCCAATTTTCGGTGCCCGACGCCGGGTCGTCATCGGTCGTCGGCTTCGCCCGCCACCCGGGTGGCGCGTAGAGGACACTGGCGAGTGCGTCCATCGATCACAATCCATAAAAGGATCGGGAAGGAGAGTAAGACGGAACCCGGTGGGCGAGAAACGGAATCCGAAGGAGAGTCGTGTGCCCCGAACGGAATCGGCGGACATCTGTAATTTAGAACACGCTCTCCCGACGCCGCCTCTGACGCTTCCCTGAATTTCGTTCGGCCTCCGACGCCGAGGGTGCGATCGGTCAAAGCCGACCGTAAAGGGAAAATAATAGGATGCGACGTAGATGCGCCTTTTGGCGTGCCAATAATAAAGATGCCGCGAGAGCGGATACGTTTCCCATAGATAGTCTCTCGAATGCTAAACAGCGGGCAATGGAGGAAGAGAGACGGACAGCTGGTGGATAGAGGGAAAGAGGGGAAAAAACGGAGGGCACGGAAGAGGAGACAGAAAGGATGAAAACGCAAGTCAGGCCCTTTCTTCTTCCCATTCTCTTTTATCTACCTCTCCGGCCGCTTCCTTCTCTTTACCGTCCGTTCTTCTTCCCAGGCCGGTTACGAGGCGGGCCCCACGGCGTCAACCATCCGTGTCAGGCCGTCGACCTCGTCGAGCATTCGCCCGAGAAGCCCCGGCCTTACTCTCCCTCTCCTCCCTCGGCCTACGTCTCTCCTCTCCCTCTGTCCATCTCCATCTCTCTCCCTCTCTCTCTCTCTCTCTCTCTCTCCTCGCACACAACGCTCGCCTTGACTCGCCCTACCCGCTAGTTTATTTATTTGCTTATCTATGCCTTACTCTCCCCTCGTGCGTACCGGCCACGAGTATCGAGAGCGAACGTCACAAAGGGGAACCGAAGGCGAGGTAGTAGGTTGGAGGTAGACGAGGTAGAGGTAGCGGTAGAGAAGAGTGTGACTGTAAGTAGGCAGTGGGAACGGCGAGCGGGTGCGTTAAACGGCGAAGAAGAAACGAAGGAGGCAGACTCGGCGGGCACGCGTCGATCTCGAGATAGTCGGACGCGTGACCAAAATCTCGAGCGAAGGGGGGAGAGAAAGGGGAGCTAAAGGGCAGTCCAGTCGACGGAAGCGTGTCGACGGGGACCCCGCAGATTCTCAAGAGAGCGCGAGAGGCAATCGATACGCGTCGACGTCCATCGTCATCCTCCTCCTCCTCTCTCACTGCTCCGTCCAGCCTTCGGTCTTTTGCCGTGCGACGACGACGCGCTGGATGACCTTCCGATTTGCTTAGATCGAAGATAGCCCGGAAAATAACGGCGAGATGCACCGACGATATATAGAGCCTGGCCATGTTCGCTTCCTGCGCCTTATCCCTCGCCCCGATTTATTCGCGACGTCTAAAGGTCGGCGAGAGTGGCGCGCAATTTTCCAAGGACTTCCTCGGGACCGACGCCACCGCCTCTCTTGACTCTCTCGGATGGAGGTGACATTCGTATTTGACGCTAGAGCGATTCGCGGCGGCCAGGGTTCGACTATCCCTTCGGAGAGCGCGCCCGCGCGCGCGTCAGCGAAGATAATCCGAGGACGAGGATCAACCGAGGAATGACTGCGATTTCCACAGGGAAATTTACCGGAAGGCGACTCTCGACCGCCAATCTGCTAGAGCCGGATAGTTTCGCGCGTCTGTTAGCTCCTGCCTCTCTCTCTCTCGCTCTCTCTCTCTCTCACCATCAGCGGTTGCTGAATCACCCTGTACACACAACCCAGCGGCATTCCAACGGACATTCTAATTTTAGCCTTGCTCGCCTCCTCTCTCTCCTTCTTACACGCGGGAGCGCATTCTGTCCCGCTCTTTATCTACCTCCCGTCTCCTTCTCACTCTTTCTCTCTCTCCGTTTTATAACGCTCCGTTCTCTCCTGGCTCGCGCGGAGGCTATGTTTTTCATGCAGCCCAGGCGGGTGCTGCCCTCTGGCGATGGTACGCGTATCTTCGACTCCCCTCTACCTCCTGCCCCTCACCCCCTCGTTTCATCCTTCGCTCGCCGTTATTAGAGCGACAGAGAGCGACAGGAACGATGGATGGAACGAGGGGAACAGCCAGAAAGAGACGGAGGGGAAGAGGAGAGAGAGAGAGAGAGAGAGAACTGGAGAAGAACGATCACTCTCTCCTCCCTCTCTCTCTCTGTACCCCTCCACTCTCGTTTTTGCCGGCCACAGAGGAGACTACGCCTATTGGCGCAGGCGGCCACCAGCACTTTTGCCCGTGAATGAGATGTTTTGCATTCGCAGACGCTGAGAAACGTGTCGCGCGCGCTCTGCGGACTAAATTGGAACGCGCCCCGACGGTTCCCGCGCTTACGGCCAAATAGAAAAAAATCGCCCGCCCAAGAAAGGGGCATATAGCCCGCCGCCACCGTCTCCTCCCCCTTCCACCCTCCCCTTCGCGAAACATTTTCTCTCCCTTCTTCGCCACTCTCGCTGAGGTGGCGGATTCGAAGAAATCAGAAAATGCGAGAAGGAGCAGAGAAAAAGGGCCGAAGGACGGGAAAACGTAGTACGATCGTAAAGGGGGTGCAGTGGAGGTTTGGGTGGATTCGCTAAATTCATAATATATGTGCGTGGGGATTGTGTTCGGGGCTACCCACTAAACTTTCTACTCCAATTTTAACTCGGACCGAGTAATTTAGCGAGTCAAAAGAAGAATGCAGTAATACGATCGGGTGGGTCGTGATATGTATATATGTGTATATATATATATTTTTTTATATTCTCCTTTTCTCTCTCTTTCATAGGATGGGTGGCAAGCAACGCTTAGTCTAGGCAACTATGTCGTCCTGTATATAAGTTTCGACGTTTGTTGCCGCTGTTATTCGCCTCTGAGCGTGGAAAGAATAGATTTGAAAGCAGGATCAGGGGTGGGTGGGGGGGGGGGGGGCTGTCTCTTTTTCTCCCCCTCTCTCTATCTTTCTCTCTCTCTCTGCCTCTCTCTCGCCGCTCTATTTTTTGTTCCGAGAACACTCAAGATAAAAAGTGAAGATACTCGACAATAACGTTTCTAATTTAGATATTGCCGTTATTGATGTCGAGATATCGCACATGCAGAGTGGGTTAACTGAAGCAAACGTTAAACTAACATGCAATATTCTAAAGTTCTCGGAAGGTGAGACTGCAAGAGGGTGGGTGCCGCTGGGGAGGGGGTGGGTGCGGTGGTGGGGTAGCAGAGCGAAGGCAGTCGCGCAAAAAAGGGTTTTGCCAGGGATAAAGGGGTGGACACCGTATATAATGGCTCCCCGCGACTACTTCGCCTATAACGCCAGGCGTTAGACTCTCTCTCGTCGAGGGAATTACTATTTATATCGGGTGGGCTCGGGTTGTACGATCGAGCAGTTATGCATTATCGACGGATAATCGATTCAGCCTTCTCCTTTTAATTTACAGCGAGCGAGCTAGCTAGCGGCGCCCGTAGAAACGTATGATTTTCGAGCGGCTCAAATAGTTCGCGCGAAGTGAAAGTGGCTATGCAAATATGCCTGGAATGAGCTTGACAAAAAAGCGAGTCGGGCCCGAATGAAAATATCCCGCAGACCGCGTCGCTTCGCCGAGCTATGCCGCGCGGACACAACACGCGCGCTCTGTCGGGGCGTTATGCACTTTCCTCGAGGAAAATAAGAAAGCAGAATAAGCGTTCTGCCATCCATTTGCACGCGCTAACGATGTAAACAATGTTTATGTCACAACTTACGGCTGCCTTGCCGTACGTTTCATTCTGCTCGCTCGATGGCGCGCGCGCGCTCTCGCGTGCACCTTACTTGCCTTCCCGGCGGGCAGGTTGACGGACAAAAATATCTACATTGGAGACAGAGCGACAGAGAGGAGAGACAGAAAGAGAGACAGAAAGAGAGACGGAGAAAAGACTGCGAGAGTATTTAGTCGTTCTTTTTTCAAGTGCCAACCAGATAAGAGCACAGGATGATGACAACGATCGGACTTAGTCGGGTGGGGAGGGCGAGAGAGGGGGAGAGCGGTGTACGCGAAGGCCTTAAAATGTTTGCTTTCACGTCGTATCGTATAAACAACCGGTCGGACCAAACATGTTTTTCGGTCGGGGACATCAGTGGACGTTATAAGAGAGCCCGAGAGGCTCTCGAGTGCGGAGGAATCTTATATGAGCATTCGAAGTTCACGTGTATCGTTCCCGACTTACTCGACCTTACGACTTCCTTGTCAGTATCCATAATCACTTCCACTTTTTTCGCCCGCCCTCCCCGGCTTCGCTCTTCTTTTTATTACCGCGTCGTTGACACGTCGATTAAATATTTCGCGCGACGCTTCGAGCTTTGTCGCTTATCGGTACCGAAGCCTGCACTGTGTTATTAAAAATCAGTGGCGTTCCTCGCCGTTAGTCTCTTCGGCAAACAAAAATTGCGACCGCCGTAACTCGATTAAGGAGGAACGACGAGAGGTCTCTCGGATATATTTACCCGCCCTGCCGATCTCTATAATAAATTGTGTCCACGCTCGGGCGATAAGTGACAGGCGTCCGTTACTTTCTCCGCGAAACGTTATTATCGCGAGTCTCGTTCGTCCGAGGCGAGACGCGCGAGAATCCGTTGGAGCGTTCGATATCGAACTCCGTTTGCCCGGTGGGCGCAAAATTGTTCTACTAGCTTCGGCCACAAGGACGCGTTCGGGCGAGCATCGGGAGAACCGTCGCGCGAAATCTGTTTGAAATTGACTCTGGGCGGCCCCAATGTAAACAACTTTCGTACCAGCCGCGCGAGATTACGTGCCAGTTTTGAAATCAAGAACTTCAGGGCGAAATTTATTTTAATTCGGCTCCGCGAGCGTAAATTATTCATGCCGCGAGGCAGTATGTTAACCTCCTCATTCTTTCTCCGCCTCTCCCCCTCTCTCTCTCTCTCTCTCTCTCTCTCTCTCTCTCGTCGTTCGAGGTACACACGCACACGCGCGCGCACGCACACCGTGCGTCTTGCCGTCGTTCATTCTTATTGTGTTTGGTCGATTCGCCGAGAAAAAATATCTCATCGTACGTCGATTAATCGACGGATATCGGACGGATATCTCCGACGTACGTTAAACGCGGATCTCGAGCAGGAAGTCCCGTCGGCAGGCTTGTTTACAGAGGAAATCCCTACTCTCCCCCCGCGCGCACTCCGCAGGGGGAATTTTCTCACACAACAATCTCTGGCCGCGCACTCACTCTCTCTTTCCCGACATTCCGATCCACGATGGGCGAGAGAGATCGTTAGTTTCCCGCCAACGGGAAACGGAACGTGCGAAGTCCTAAATGGCTGAACTCGCCTCGGTGGAAGAGAAGGTTTTCGCCGGCGAAGTTCGGCGAGCCAAGCTAAAAGCGCGCACACACGGTCGCCGAACGGTTTTCTCTCGCCCAATGTTTACCGAATCCGAACTATTTCGCAAACACCTTAGTCATCTCTGTCAATGCTCGGGATCGTGCGGAGAGCACGAGAGTTACCGAAGCGCGAGGATGACTATCGCTACGACGAGGGCGTAATGACGATGACGATAATAGCGACGATAACAATAATGGGAATAGTAATACTATTATTGTTAGGCGGACTCCCGACACGGCGGTGAAAGATCGCCGATCCGTGGGAACGCTCGGAAGAAAGGTTCTCAGATAGCCTACCGAAGTCAATAAACACTCCCGCCTCGCGTGTAACGCGACAGTTCGTGCCTCTATCGAATTTGCCCTCGGAGGTAGGATGGCTCGAGGGACGACGCGAACTCTCCCTTCGAGAGAAAATAAGGCCTATCTTTCTCCCGTTCTCGCTCTCTTCTCTTTCTCTGCCGCGAACCAGACACCGCCCAGAATTCGACCTTGTTGCCTTTCGCAAGGCGAATGCCTTCATTAACGATCACCAGCAAAGCACAACTTCGTCTCGTACGGGAAACGAGGAACTACGCCGCGGCGTCCGCACTTGATCACACTTATTCTCTTCTCTCCCCGTACTACTACGGCGAGAGAGTACTGTCGTTGCCCCCTTCGCGCGTGTACACAAATATCTTGGCCTCTCTGTCTCACGTCCGTCTCTCTCTCTCTCTCTCGGTTACGTCTCGTTTCTCCCCCGACTCTCTGCGTGTCTCTTTGCGTTTCTCACTCTGTCTCTCCGTATACGTCTCTTTCTCTCTGCGAGCACCAGCGAGAATCGGGTCCGCGAGCGCGTACAAGCTTTTTCGTCTTACCTTGAATAACTTCTTAAGCCTCCGGTAGCCGCGATGTAATCGCGACACGTACTGCTTGTTGGAATCCAGTTTGAATGATTAAAGCCACAGTTGCTGCTGAAACGAAGGTGAAGAACCAAAACCGAAAAAACAAGGAACCTTTTGTTGACGTTGCTGAACTCTCTAAACCGGGTGTGTGTCGCGGCAGTTCGATAGAATGGTGAATCGGATTTCCGACAGCGTCTCGACTACAATTCTTTCGGGTCAGTCTCGGGTACATATATATACATATAAATATATGCATGCGCGGGAACCGAAGAACGAAAAACACGTTCGTGGCCGTTGAGAGCCGTTCGCTTACTGAATTGTACGCTTGGCGTGTCCCGGCTGCTAACCCGCGCTTTCCCCCCACCACGTCGGCGGCTGGCGGCAAATATCCCCACCGCCGCGCACATCCCTACTCTCCCCCCACCGACGGGTTTCTCAACTCGGCGTCCCCACCCCGACCGCTCGACCCCACGTCCCGCGTCCGGCAGGCAGAGTGGGGCGAGCCGAGGGGAAGAGCCACTCTCCTCCACCACCGACGTCGGCCTGTAATATTACCGCGGATCGTAAAGCACGCTTACCCCTGCGGTCAAGTGCGAAAATTGCAATGAAAGCATCGGGATATCTCCGCTCTCTTCCTCTCCTTTCCTCCCTTTTGCGATCCTTTCCCGGCTACCCTCACCACCCACCCACCCCCTTCATCTTTGTCGCCGTCGTCGCCTTACGTTGGAAGAAATTGACGATAAAGAACAATGGACGACGGAGACATTCCAGAGATAGCTTTGCCGGCGCGAAGAATCGCGACCACTTCGGGCAAAAGCTTTCGGCGGCGAGCGGAGGAAACCGCTACGGGCGGCATCGCCGATAAGCCTAAATGCCGTCGGGCTAAAGGGAAAGAAGAAAAAAAAGAAGGATTTGAAAGGGTTCGCAGCGCGCAACGGACGTCAGGAGAAGCAGATTCTCTGCGCCGCTGTAACAGCAGTGCGGTATATCGGACGGGGCGAATGCTCTCTCAGGTCATCTCTCCCTGCTCGCGCGCGCATTGCTTCTTGTTACAACATATTGCGGCGCATGATGAAACGCGAAATGCCGAGATACGGCGAGGACGCCGACGAGGAGGACAACGACGATGAGTACGACCCAGCCATGGCATCGAAAAGTTTCGCCCCCTTCGAGGCTCCTACGACATTCCGAGGCTTTCTCCTCCGCTTCTCTCTCTCTCTCTCTCTCTCTCTCTCTCTCTCGGTTCGACTCGATTGCCATGGAACTCAATCGGCCGCGAGAGCGGTTCGCCTCTATTAACGACGCTCTCCCCCCCGACCCCCCCAAGTCCACGTCAAGAATTGTCATCGCCTACTCGACTGCCATTAATATCGGCGAGTACGTATCGACGATAAACAGCGTCGATAGTTTGTCATCATCACTGAACATTTGCGAGGACTTTACATGCGAATTCGACCGTTCGAGGGGAGGAAGCGGACGGAGGCGTCCTAGGTGGGGGACCCTAGAGATCGGCGGTGGGGATAGGGAAGAGTGGGGTGATGTTGGGGGAACCCCGTCGATTGCGCATGAACCAACGACCTGTGGAGGGGCTACTCAACCGACGGCGCCAGGACAGCAGGCTCCCCCCACCCTGCCGCTCCGTGATCCGTAGACTCTCCCCTCACTCTCCTGCCCCCTCCTTCCACGGCGGACTTCCCCCCTCCGCCACTCGACAGTCGGTCGTGGCACCCACTTCCCCTCCGCGGCCCTGGCTCCTTCGTCGCTCCTCTCTCGCCTTGGAAGGGAGGGAGGGCAGCCGATCACACGCGCGCACAGTGCCCCGTCTCTCACTGTGTTTGTTTGTTTATAGTCGCGTTCTGGGAAATACCCGATACGAGTAACGGACTCTCGTGCGCGCGGCGGCTTGCATTCCCATTCTGGCGTTGCATCCGGTCGGTTCTCGGATTCCTCGAGACGCCGCGCGGTGCGGCAGGACGCGGCTGGCGAGCGCGCGGCTCGAGCGGAGAACTCGGACTCCTGTCTGATTTCTGAACCTTTCATCTTTAGTCTGTTCTTATTGTTGATGTCGCCCTATTTACTTCGTATTTTAATCGCATTCCTTTCATCCCGTATTTTATCGATTTTTTTTCGTATTTTTTAGTTTGATAGGCTGAGTAGCATAGTTCGAATGACGGGTAGAGAATATGTCAGGAGACTTAGGCCGAAATTCGGGACCTGGTAGACAATATATACGCCCACTCGATAAACACGAATGTTGAAGGGCTCGATAAGAGGCCGTTATCTCGGCGCTCGCTGCTTCTGTAAAAAGTAGTCCACGTGTAGCCTCGAGAATGCAGTACGTCAGCGGCGGCTGGCTTAGCTCGCACATACGCGTGTACGCGCCTCCTTCGTCTGCAAATCGCACGGCAAATATTGTACAACGGTATTGTGTAATAGTGCATGACGGCGCACGGGCGAGGAAATCGTGGCGCAGCGAACGATAACAACGGATATAAGAGAGCGAGAGATGGAGGGAGACAAAAAGACAGAGAGAGAGAGAGAGAGAGAGAGAGAGAGAGAGAGAGAGAGAGAGAGAGAGAGAGAGAGAGAGAGAGAGAGAGAGAGGGGGGGGGGAGAAAAGGAGAGAGGAAGTATTCGTATCGGGAGTGGACGACCTGTTAAAGCGATACCCGGTGCCACTATTTTTTTTTTTTTCCCTCCCCCGTTCGGGAACGCCGTATCGTGCATGACTCGCTCAAATGGAAGATCCATACGCGCGGATGATTCGAAACGCTATCTAGGGGATAACGATATACACCGGTACAGACGGCGACGCCGAGCGTGAAGCTTCCGTAGGCATTGCGCGCGTCATTACGTAATGGCCAGACAAATGATCGCAAGTAGGCTCCTTAACGACGGGCGCGCGTTTACAAATGAATGCCCATTCGTTTCTTCGCGCGAGACGATCCAGCCTTCTGCTGCCATGTTCCGCCTCGGGCAGAGAGCAAAGAACGCCCGTCGTCGCCGTCGTGGTCGACGTCGTCTAGCTAACCAACGGCGACGACGATCATCATCCTCGGGGGCATGTTATGCGCCGGAGCTGATTAATATTCGCCGGGTGGTCCATTTAATAATATTGTTGTTCCGCGTTCATCCGCCGATATCTTGTTTACGAGCAACGGTCAGGCCGGTCGGAGCGTGGCTCAGAAGCGGAACGGCAAAGTCCACTTGCCAGGCGACGAGTCACCGTCGGTCGAGACTTCGTCCGGACGACGTTCGCCTCTTCCGCGAATCGAGGACATTATCGTCCGCGGCTCGAATCAACTTCCACCGGCAAACATGCTGGTCGCTCCTTCGATCCTCCATTCGTCGGCGATCGTTCGATTAACCCCTTAACGTGCACACTCGAGTATATTCGAGCGCATTAAACAGGCCAAACTGTGCATGCTCGAGTATATTCGGGCGGCGTTGTATTTGATGCTGCTAAAATTAAAATTAAAATTTTGATTAATTTCGTATTTTTTTTTATTTTTTTGCCAAGACAATGTTCTAAAGTGTTTTACATAAAAAAAAAATTGATTTTTTTTGGTCGGTTTATTTCAAAGAAACCGTACGTTAAGGGGTTAATCAATGAAATGAACAGCCCCCGAGGAGGAGAAGGATGTCCCGACGCCTATCTCGCGGGCCGCAGAACAACAAGACGGGAATTATCGGCGCGGAATTTTATTTGGCCGTGAAGTCATCGAACGGCGGCCGCGCGAAGTATCGCCGCTCGCGGTCAATATCTAAGTCGAAAATAATGTTTCGCGCCCGGTGGGGGGAAGGCGAGTAAACAAAAACAGGCTTGCTTGTGGCAGGCGAAATCCAACCGTCGGAGGAGTCAACAACATCGATGACCTAAAAAGAACGAAGCAATCCGACGACTGTTTCTCGGTTGAAGATGATGATCATGATGTTGAGGAGGAGGAGGAGGAGGAGGAGGAGGAGGAGGAGGAGGAGGAGGAGGAGGAGGAGGGGGAGGGGGAGGTGTGGAAGTTTTCCGTCAGACGCCGATGCAGTCATCGAACTTCGGGCGCATCATTATCATCATCGCTGGCCCGTTCCAGAGCCTCATCCTCATCCTCATCCACGCTGTGTGTAAACAGGCGGCCGTCGCCGACCAACTGGCGACTACTGGCCGACCGGCGCGAAACATGGCGTGAGAAAAAAGTCGAAAGGGAGGGAGCGAGGAGAGAGGGACGGAGCGGCCGACCGTGGCAATACGTTATTTGGCGAAATAAAAATAGATTTTTGCGAAATCGCTCGTTCTGGTATGTCGATGAAAACAAATCTAACCCGCTCTCCGCCGATCCTTCTCCAACCAATGGTATAATACCGAAAATAGGCGGCTGTCGGCGGAGCGCAGTCATTGTTTGATCAGTGACGAGGCATGACGCGGAAAAGTGGTCTCGACTTAGACGGATACAGTGCAGCCACCGAAATTCCGTCCCGGAATCTTCCCCGTCTTACGTGGCAGGCGAGGGAGAGTCAGCCATCTCGTAATTTATGTTTATGATTAGCGTAGCGGCGAAGAAACCGTCGGCAGGGGGGCTAAAAATAAACTAATTGATCGCGCGCGGCTGTTTTCGTCCGCGGAGAGAGGGGATTCTCCTCCTACTTTACCTCCAGCCCCCCCCCCCCCCCTTCCTTCCCTCCATAGAAGCTACTCAACAGACGTCGAGGTGTCGCCGTGCTCGGATCGTAACGACTGACGACTCACGAGATTGCCACCAGGCTCGTCATTCATCACGGCCTTTATCGAGTTCATATTTGCTTTGACGATCGCGGCGGGACGCGGATTTCAGCTTAACGAGCAAATTCCGAGGCCAAAGTCTAGAATAGACGATCGAACCTATGCAAATTCCTGTCGCTGTGAAGACGAGAGCGAATATCGCGTTACTGTTCCAGCGTTAGGTCATCATACAAGTATTGTACTATGTAGCAGGCGGAAAAAATCGAACTCGCGTGGGCTGGTATTTGAATCCGAGTCTCCCGATTGCCGGTCGGCTGCTCTATGCAACTAAGCTACCCAAGCCCTTATCCGAATTGTCTCCGCTCATGCCGTTTATTCTGACACGTTACCATCCATCCACCCTCTACACCCCACAACGAGTATTGTACGAATATTGTACGAGTATCGTACGAGTACCCTACAAGCATCGCAGAGCGGATTCCAGGGTGTAACGCGCGTACGCGTATGCGCGTTAGGTGCGTAGGGTAAAAGTGAGAATTAGCGAGTGGCTCGGGCGCACCTGTTTAAGCACTTCGTTCACGTCCGAAGCTTAATGGCTCGCCGTTTACGTCCGTTTATCGCCGCTGCCGATCCCGCCCTGTATCGCATCACGCCTTGTTTGCGTGAACTTCCCGACGATTCTCGGCGCGGAGAGGCGGCCGCGAACGTGCTCGCGGGGGATGTAATCAGGAGAGGTCACGCAAGCCGACCTGCCCGATCAGTCCGAGCGGAATGGACGTTGACCGGGTCCGAACCCAGTTTCGGCGAAAGTGCGGGCTGACCGCTCGAATTTTCGGAAGAATCGACGGAAATCGGAACACTTTCCACCAGTTGCCATTGGGTTTCCCGGACTAGGCGGATATTAGCGTTTCTACGAGTAGCTAATCCCTGACCTTACGATTTGAATAAACGCTTAATCCTGCAATACGGAATTAGCAGTTGTTGCGCTCGCGTTCGGTAAGAATATGGCAGACTGGGCTCGAAAATTCTGCGTCGCGAATTGCAAGAATCCTCTAACATTTTTGTCGGCTCCGATTAAGAGCATCGGCGACATGTTCGAGCTTGCCACTTGCCAATGTTTCCTCTCCCCCCGCCATGGAACGGACGCTTAAGGATGAACGCGAGGAATGAGGCCTGCCCCTCGATCGTCAATGCGGAAGCGACCCATTTAGCCCACCCAGTATATAAACGGACAGAAACGTAGGACCTCTTCGTCTTCGTCTTCGTTTACCGGCAATCTACGTTGTCGAACCGGCGCTGCCAGAAAGGCAGCGGAAAATCGGTCAGCGCTGACTAATCGTACGTACTCTCCATTGTACTCTTCACTGTTCTCGCTAATTGTGGAAAACGGTAAACACGTCCAGAGGTGGCAATGGCGGTGAACTTCGGGGCGAGCGGAAGCCCGCGGGCAAATATGACCCGCGCATCGAAAAACGGCCGAGGGACCGTTTTCGGCGGGCGAATAAAAGTTCGCCCGGAAGTAATTAGTTAACGCTTTGCGCGGAGGTATGAGAGAGAAAGAGGAAGGAGGAGGAAGAGGGACGAGGACGAGGACGGAGGAGGGGGAGGCAAACAAGTGTGCGAGAGGGGTTTCCTTTTTGGCCAAGCGTCAGTCCAGCGGCGAGCGACTTTAATCGATTCACCGCAATGGAATTTGGCACGGTCCGGCTGGCCTCACTGTGTATGTGTGTGTGCATGTGTGTGTGTGTCAGGCCGCATTGAGCGAAGCTGAATGTCTCGTTATCGTCGCCTTACGGAAAGAGCTCGCGAGGCCGTTTTTCCACCGTTCTCTTATTATCGTTATGTAAACCGATAAACGATCGCTCCGCCCGGATGTTGGCGGGGGGAGGAGGTGGGTGAGTTGGAGGAGGGGGGTGGAGGGGGACAATGATCGCTTACCTCAAAGCGGAGCATTGTCCGACCGGTTGAAAATGAACTCGGACCTCAGGCGGAGTCCCGACTCGCCGAGAGTCATTCGAGTCGCAGAGTGTCATAATGATACGCGATAAAATTATCGTAACATTAACCACCTCGCCTTTGTTGGATCGTCACCGTCGGTCGGTGGGGCTGAAAGAGAAACAGCTCTCCGTTCGGCGGAGGCTAAATAAATGGATCGGACGGCTAATTAATGAATGCCTAGGCAGAGCGTGTAAAATGTATCCACTCCCCCCTCCACCCTCCACCCCCACCCCTTCGACCCAGCGACTACCTGATCAAATAAAGGAGCGCCTATGCAAGCCCCGGGAACGTACGGGTGCAACTGTCACAATAGAATCGAGTCCCGTCGAATTCTTCCTGGTATTTGCCCGTCCCTTTTGCCTGACCCAGCCCCAATAAAATTTACGTACCGTGTCCGGGGGATCATTGGCGCGACTGCGCATCTCCATTATGAGGGGGTCCGACAATTTGCAGGTATTACTTTGTGCATGCTAATAAAGCGAGGCGGTCTCGCGTAGGCGGCGAGAGCAGCGGGAGTCGAACGGTGGTCAAATTGTTCGTAGAAGAAAGGGGTGGGGGCGGAAAGAAAGGGTTTTGGCACCCGAACGCCCCCCCCCCCCCTCCCCGCCTCCCCGCCACCCGGCCCCGTTGTTTTCCAATCGGGTAAATTACGATTTCTCTCGCGTACCCAACTTCCCCAGGCGCATTCCTTTGTCGGAGGCGGAGAGAGAGAGACTGGGAGGGAGAGAGAGAGAGGTCGTACGTTTCGACGTGAGTGCGCCCGGGCGCGAAGGAGTAAAACAAACGGTGGACTTATCGATTACGATCGAGAGACAGCGACGACGCCTACGTCGATCGAGGGGGCGAGAGAGTGAGAGGAGGAGGAGGAGGAGGGGGGAGAGGCCCACGGCCTCTCTGTATCTGATCTCAGAATTCCGGGGCGATCGCCGATTACATGATCTAGCGCTTACGTGACTAATTAGTTTGGAATTCGCGCGAAATCGCTCGCCCGCTCGCGCGCGCGCGCGCGGGCAGCCCGATAGATAGCGGCGTTACGAAGTGCACTGATAAATGTCAACGGCTCCAACCCGTTCCTTTTATCGATTACGTCGTAAGAGCGGAGGAAAAAAACTCGGCGCGGGTCCGCGAGCGCGCACGCACACGTGCAGAGAGACAGAACAGAGAGGGAGTGTGAGAGAGAGGGAGATAGATAGAGAGTAAGAAAAGAAGAGAAAGAAGCTTGTATACGTGCGAGCGACCGGTCGTAGCTAATTACCGGTTTGCACGGATAACTCGTGTTTGTTGCATGGCGGCGTTAATTTGCAAATTAATCGGGGAAGAAGAGGGAAGGATAAGGAGAGCGGGGAGAGGAGGGGGGAAAAGAGTGAAACGTACGGAGGAGGTTCGGCCGAGATGAAGCGGAGCGGGAGAAGAGGAAGAGGAGGAGTGCGAGGAGGTGGAAGGAGCCCAGCGCCACAGTGACCGATAATGCGCGACCGGGCAGTAAATAAAAATCTATTTATACGGTTTATCGGCTGTTTACGGACTCGCCCGCGGCACTTACAGCAATGTAGTAAAGCGCGTAGGCGGCGTGAATCATTCGTGGGCAGCCTGATCTTCGAACTCATTCACTGATCGGCGATCGGCGCGCGCGCGCGCGCGCTTCCGCACGATCTGCGTCGGCGGGAAGAGATCGTCAGGCGTGAATCGTCAGCGAGAAGTCGTCATAGGGGGTGATCGTCAGAGCCAACTACGCTGTCGTTAAGTTCTGCGTCGTCGTGGCTGGCAGCGGGCAGGCTTTGCAGAAACGTAGCTTCTTAATTAATCCGAGAGCGCACGAACTTCGCCCGACAAGATTCGGTCGCGATAGTGTGCACGTGAGTCGATGGGTAGAAAAAAAAATATCGCCTGAGAAGATGGGCACCGAGGGGCGAGAAAAAGATCGTCCGATTCCGGGGGAATAGAGCGGTCCGTTAAAAAGATTTGCCGGTGGCTGTTTGTCACTATTTATATCGCAACGCACTCTCTCGGCAAAGTTTGCACGGTCCTACGCGGAGGCCATTATAAATAAATGATCGGCCTGCGTGGTTCTTGCACTCGGTTAACGTTACACTCCCGATTCGTTGTTTGTCACTAATAATAGGCTGCTATTAATAGCGCACCGCGATGGTGTAATTTGGACGAGGATCTATTCTCGGACGATCTCAATACCGATCCGACGCGTCGGGGTCCGATCGATTAATTGGATCGGAACTCGGCGAGTTTAGAAAGGCGCCCGGAGGTGATGTGCAGGTAAATTCGAGTGAGTAACGGAAAGGGGTTCAACACGAAGTGCGATAAAGGTCTGTAGTCCACCAAGGATCAGTTTGATTTTGACGATCCTTTTGGCACTATCGTTAACGTTGTACAACTGACTCTAGCGATCCAACGGCCAAAAAATCCGAACTTCACGAGCCGTAGGACGATATTTCTCGCGAAAGAGATCGGGGAACAGAAGCATCTCAGCGGCGCGCTAACTCTAGCATCGAAACCGTCGCACTTTCGACTGCCGGACAATCTCGATCCCTTGATTCGACTTCGCACTCGAGACGCGTCTCAATGGCGGCTTATTTATCGGGCGTCTGCCAAAGAAAATTTGGCAGTGCTGCGCTAGTTGGCCACAGTGGCGGAGACGGCTTAAAACTGTGTACGTGCGAGTGTCGCGCGCGCGTGTGTGTGTGTGTGTTCGACCTAGCGATCGTGTGCGTAGAGATGTCCGACAGAAGGATGCGCGAGCTCGCGTGCTCGCACGTCAGCAAAGAGTCGCGACAATAGGACGCCGAGTAAATGAGTAATATGATCAGATTAAATGTAATTACCTAATTAAATTAGTATCTCTTTATCTGGCCGGTCCGCGGCCTAATTATCGCGCTCGCGCTTTCACGGGCCGTGTATTATTTTAATTGATGAAAAGTAAATGTGGGCGCGTGCTGGAGATCCTCGCGGATGACGTCGCACGCGTTACCGAATTTACTACTAAATTTTGGGGGAAAAACGATCCGATCGACACTGACATTATACTCTCATATCCGTACTTCGGCAAATACGATCGATTAATATACTCTCGGTACAATCGTACAATATTATCATTCACGTAACGATACAGCCTACCTGACCTAAAAATGCAAGACTATCCAAACATCGAAACGAAACCAATCATTGTATTAGCCTCGGATTTTGAAAAAGTAGCTGTCATCCAGCAGTTGATACAATCGACGACCGAATCAAGAGTACAAGGATACAAGAACGAACTTAATGAATGAACCTCTCAATCATCACCGCATAACACCTAGATCCCTCTATCGATCGCGATACCTCGATCGATCGTGGGTGGTCGATTCGATCGACTTCCTGTACGTCCTGCAGACGGAAGGAGAGGCGGGCAGGTGCGGGGCGGGGAAGTTGGCGCGTAGGTGTCCTTACATACGGGGTGCCCTGATTTGTATTCACCGGCAGAACGTCGTTTGCTAACTCGATGAAAACCCACATCTTCCGCGTAACCCCCCCCCCCCCCCCCCCACCTCTCCGCCTCTTCCATTGGCCGCGCTCTGAATGTGAAAGCGACCGAATTGTCTCGCACAGACAAAGGAACATGTAATTTCCGAAGTTTCCGCGCGCCGCGTCTCAAGATATATCGTGGAGCCTTGAACTTTGTACGCTTTGGCGGGCCAGGGGTGGCGGGCCAGGGGTGTAGGGAAGATATGGGCGGGCATAAACACCGAATCGCCGACATTACGTGCCACCCCGGTCGGATCTTAATCCCTTCTCGTTCGAAAATCATTCGCGATATCTGCCGCGGAAGAGGATTCTCTCGTGTGACGCGCGTGACATGCAAATGTCGTGCGTCAATAGTAATTAAATCGATTCGCGTATTGCGCACGTAGCCCGGCGTTATAGCGTTCGGTAAGGCGCGTGCCAAAGGGTCGAGTCATTCGACACCTCCGAATCGTTCTTCGTCTTTCGACTTCCTTCCAGCGAAACCTTGACTTCCGAGAGAGTCCTTTTTTATCTGTCCGAATAGACGCACGAGTCGACGCGCGCGTCGTTGCCTGACGCAACGGAAGTCGGCGTGCGCGCGCGTCCGATTTCGGCCGTAACCGCCTATCAGGAGACCGTCGATCGAACCTTAAATCCGACTCTCCGGCTCTTTATCTAATTTCGCAAACATTCCTACCTACCGCAACAGAATCTGCGGTCCGCCGAAATTTCCGCGGCTGATAAGCCGGATGAGGACGGCAGACTTTGAAATTCGCGGACGAAAGTGACGGGCTTGCCATTAGGCGGGCAGGAAGTTGCCGACTGGAGGGGAGTGGAGGGAGGGGAGGGGGGTGAAGTCGAAGTCGGGCAAGATATGTATTTGGATTCTGCGAGTGGCAACAGAGGCTGAGGGGGAGGAGGCGGGAGACAGACGGTGTCTCGAAAACGAAAATATTTTTTTCGCGCTCGTCCTTACTGTCTTGTTTTCCTTTCCGAGACGGAATCAGGCACGTGCAGCCATCGGGGCTTACGCGCTGTGCGTCATCGGGCAGGTTAGCAATAATAAACCGCCGAACGGCGCGATATAGTAGCCTTGGCAAAACAGCGCCTTCGCTTCGGCGCTGCAAAGATCGACACGCACCTGAGACCACTTGTCAACCCGCGCCGATCGGCCATCACCGATCGACGTTCGCATCGGGCCACCGTGTACATTTCGCGTACGGGTTCTTGGCCGTAGAACTACGACGATCGTCCGATATTCAAGTTCGGATCAACGCTGACCAATTCCAGTTAGAGGTGCGCTAAAGCGTGCAGAAAAGACACATTGTATGAAACACAAGACGACGTAAGTTGATTCGGCCTTTGCCGGTCTCTCTTCGGGGCCGAATATCAAGAAAGGTCATGCTTAACGAGCCTCCTTTGTTTTATTGCTCGCTGATTACGCGCGCACGGGCGGAAACGTCGGATCCAGGTCGATGCTGTGAGATTCGCGAACGAGGCCGAGAGGAAAAATATATACAAACCCGCGACCGTATGTGTATGCCTTTGGAGGGTGTCGGAAAAAAACAGTTCGGCGTAAGCCGTTTATATGGCGGGCACGTCCCGAACTCGTGTAATTGGTATAATGAAAAGAATATCCGAGTCCATGGATCCATCGTTTGCGGAAGAGTCGGGAGCGCTGGTCGCGATAGTAGTAGTAGTAGCAGTAATAAACGTGGTATTGGTAGCGGTACTAGTAGCAGGATCGGGCGAGCTTGTGTCGGAAAATATTTTCGAAGGCGAATTCTTCGGCACGGCCGTGAAGCCTGAGTACGCGCGGTAGGCGCCCGTGAATCAAAGGGGGGAACAAATAATATGGCCGACGGGGCCTGCGGGGCAGAGAGAGAGAGAGAGAGAGAGAGAGAGAGAGAGAGAGAGAGCTCTTCGGTAATGAAATTAACTTCGCCGCACCGCAAACAAAGGAGCGAGCGGGAGAGTAGCCGATGCGAAAAACATCGTAAAGAGCCAGGTAACCGGCGGGCCAAATATTTTGTATCCGCGAAAGAATAAATGGCACCGTAATTAGGATGAGAAGGATCCGCGCGGCCGCCCGGGCGAGAGGAGAGAGACTACTTGATTGCGGCCAAACAAAGCGGCCGTAAACAAGGTAACGCTCGGTATACGATTCGGCGGGTCGAACAGTTCGAACAGTTCGAACGTTCTTACAGCGTTCAGGTATAACGACGCCTTCAGCGAGGGTACGATTCCAACGGACGTTTCGACAAAAGTAATACGTGTTCATTAATAGCCGGTAACGGAGGTATCGGGACGAGAGAGAGAGAGAGAGGGGGGGGGGGGGGGGAATGGCCGTGTAATATAAGTTCGACCCGTACGGACAGCGATAACGAGCGGCTCTGGATGACACTGCAATAGTTAATTGTCAGGCCGGGCGCGGCCCGCGAATATCAGTATTTAGTATCGCGAATGGTAAACGTAAACACATTCGGCGAATTACCATTGCCTACGTTATTACACCGGCTGAGGCGATAATATGCCTCCGCGGGGCGAACGGTTATATTTCGGGATTGTAAGCGAGCGCGCCTGTTTGTGTTTGCTCAAGATCGATGCGATACCGAAAGCTTTAATGCCGGCATTTCTGATAGCTCACGGCCCGCGTGCGCGCGTGAGGGAAAGAAAGAGGGAAAGGAGGGACACGTTGTAGAGAGGAGAGGCGGTGGGAGGGGAGGACAGCCGTACGAGCGCACATTCTCGAATACGTACCGGTCCATAGTCGGCGGAACTCGCGGAATGGCGAGGCGAAAAAAAAAGGAAGAAACTGGTCGCGCCCGCGCTAATTGACTATGGCCAGATATCGTGGAATATTTTCATTTCCTTCCCGGGGTCATGCACGCATCTACTTCGGGCCCGCCGCGTGTTTATTCACGTGCGCGGCACACGCACTGCCACGCACACGGCCGCCCGTCCGTACCCAACAGCGATCGTATGCATAACGCGACACGTATATACGTATATATAGTGGTGTGGCACATACACACACACACACACACACACGTGCGTTCGTAAATACCAGGCGTGCGCTAGGCGAGGCGTACCGACCTGCATAATAGCCGGTATAGCCCTGTCCAATGTTTGCGTGCGCTTCGCCGCCTTATTTTTCTTCGTTGCCGTTACACACAGTGTCGAAGTAAGAATCGGCAAATGCTGATCGTTTGTCGCGGCCTCTTTGCCCGAACGGTTATACACGGTGAGTTGCCTGTTACCCTCTCCCTCCCCCTGTTCAATGTTCCCTCCACCCTCTTCCCTCTTCCTTCTTCCGCTCTATTCCACCCGTCATCCGTCTCTCTCTCTCTCTCTCTCTCTCTCTCTCTCTCTCTCTCTCTCGGCCAACCCCTCCAGCTTCGGCCCTCTCTCGGTTTAATAACACGAGCGGCCGCGCGGCCGAAGTCCCTGAAATTATGCGCCTGGGGACGACGGACGGGAAAAAGGCGAGGGAGAAGAAAAAATGGCGCGAGCGCGGCAACCGCTCGAAGCGACGCCAGACACTTTGCATACCTGGGCCGAGAGAATTCAACTCGTTTCTAACGTTATATTATGCCATAAAGCACGGGAGTGCATTACGTGCACGCATGACGGGGAGGACTGCGGAGCATGCGAGAACCGATCGACCGACGATCCGAGCCACCCCCACACCCCTTGCCGTCCCCTTGTCGTGGAACGAGAAAGTATCGTGGCCGTAAACTGGCGTAAACAATGTCTGAACTCGCACGAAGGGAAGTCCGGAGGACTGGCGGATCGCAGGCGAACGTTTCGAGTTCTGGGCTTCTGTCATTAAACGGGACCGAGTAATTTCGTTTACGGCCGTTTTTAACGGCCGCGTCGTTAAGGGATCGCCTCGTTGCGGAAAAAAAGTGTTTCGGCCTCGACTCCCACTGACGCGAGTTCAGAATTTAATTGACTCGTCCGCCCTTACGGCGTCACAGTTTTTCACCTGACTCTTCGAAGTCTGATTGGCCGTCTGGCGAACAATCAGACTTACACCCCCCTGTCTGATGTCTGGAGATGAGAGCAAGGGGGTCGCGTCTTCTGCGATCAAGGTCAACTTCTCACGCCGTGTTTTTCGTCACCTCGTTGCCCGACGTCACCCGACAAACACCGAATTGCCGGTTTCGAAATGTAAACGTTGCACCCGCCGGATGTCTTCGGCTATATCTTGAATGACAGACTCCTCTTACTCATCGCGGCTGTCTGTCGTTCCCTCTCAGTCGGCGAATTGAGCCGACGCGTCGGCGGCCCCGGGTTCGCCCTTTTTCAAGGAGCCGGAAGAAAACATTTACATTCACGAAATCGCGATGTCGCCACGGTGAGAGATAAGTTCCCGTTGCCGAAACGTGGCCCGTCACTCCCGTGATAACGGCGGCAAAATTTATGAGGACGATGACGACCGCGTATGTGCCGTATCTCCGGCGCATACGTCGTTTCGTATACAGAGCGAGAGAGTGTGTGTGTGTGTGTGAGAGAGAGAGAGAGAAGAGGAATAAGGAGTGCTCTCTTCTTTCGTAATACGGAGTACGTTCGACCGTTGTAGCCGAAACCTGTATTAGATTCGAGTGAACACAATCTTTCGTCAAGATTAAACGACGCTTATGTTAAAAGCGTTGCCGTAATTTCGACCATTCTTAAATCCGAACGTTTACGAGAGTTTCGTGAAAGAGAGTAGCTCGAGCTCGACGTTACAACTGTTCGCCGGATTATGTATTTCTCGTTCGGCGCTCTTATCGCTGGAACTTTGTACTGAGAGGCGGGAGCCCGACCGTTATGGTGCCTCGATGAATTAAGCCTTGAGTCACTTTATTGCTAGAAAGAGTGACGTTAACTCTCGATTCGTCCTGTAAGCGCATGGCTACAGGTTGAACAATCCAACGGATAGGGAGGAAAAGCGTGAGAGAGAGAGAGAGAGAGAGAGAGAGGGTGAGAGTTGAAAAAGACTGACAACTCCGAGAGAAAGCATTTGAAATTGAAGGGAGGGCGAACCGAAAAAAAGAATTCGTACTTCCTTACGGTACAGCGTCCATGGGCCATGGGCAAAGTACAGGCTACGCGGGAACATCAATCACCTCCGGCTTTCTGGTACTTTCGAAGTAATTAATCACGCGCCCATTGTTCGTGCCTCCCTAGGTGCTCGTGATAACGCGTTATCGTAATCCGGGGTGAGTCGCATTGGCGCACGCGCGAGTGCGTGTGAGCCCGGGTTCGGCGGTATTCCTCTAGCGCGGTTGGCAATAATGTGTCGGCAGCCGCGCGTATATAAATATGTGTCGATACTATCGCGGAAGTTCACTTTATGCAATCGATCGGCTTTTCATTCCTGAGAGTTACTCGCAACCCCGAGCCAGGCGCGCGTACGATAAATTTCTATTATGCCGCGGCACAATGCGCTGTCGATCGGCCGAGGAAGGGATGGAGGGGAGGGGATGGAGGAGGAGGGGGGCAGACAGAGGGTGGGAGACAGCAAAAGGCAGGTTAGAGGTGCCACGTTTCGAGAGCAAGTGTCAGGATCGGGCCACTGTTCATTGACAGCCGTTCGACGCGTGATTCAATATTTTGTAGGAAAGCTAGGTCGGGCCCGAGAACAGTGCGACCTCACTGAACTTCAGCTGAGTAAACGGCCGGCGAGGAGCGTGTACGAGTCTTCGTGCACGAGTAAGATGAGGATAGGGGTCTATATTTAAATTCGTTCCGATGCTCTTTCGATGTTAACCTTGTTCCTCTTCGCGGCTAATGACGAAAAATCGGTAAGCTTATCGCAACACTGTCGGCCACCGTCGGTCGTCGGATACCGGTGTCGATGAATAATTTCTCAGCTTCACTCATCCCTGACAGTTTCCGTCTCCGTCTCTCTCCTTCGTCTGTCTTCCTTCGCGCAACGCTCTTTTTTTTTAGTAGGCCACCTGGCAGATAACGTCAGATGGTACGCGCGTTAAGTTTGCCCTCCGCACATTCGTCTAAATCAAGATTAATGAAAACATCCCGACAGTGTTGCTCTTTTCGTATCTCTCTCATTTACACGCTCTCTCTCGCTCTCTCCTCCCTATTCGTTCCTCTCCACTTACCTTCTTCTCACACGAATTTGCCGGCTTATTAACAGTCCGCGTAAGTCGCGCACACGGGATTACATAAAGAGGCCACGATGTTTCTATTTTCCCGCCTGTGTTCTCAATAAATATAGTGCGGTTACTTCATATGCTGCGCGATAGCAAACACTCCGGGAGCGTTTTGTAATTTTCCGCTGTTCCGGCGTTCGGCCGCGCTCCCTCCGCGCAAACTGTGCGCTTCCTTATTCGTACGGGGCTCCTAAGTGCGGTAACATTGTTACACATATCGCGGAATAGCGCGACGGCAGTAGTGTCACAATGGCGCGATAGTAATGCTGAACATCCGGTCGCGACGACAATCTGCAAGGGCATCTCCTCGCTGTACTTTGCATGTCGCGACGATATTGCCGGAAAACCGTAAAAGTGGAAAATCATCGTAGCTTTTCATCTTCTTGCCCGCTGCCGTCGCCGCGCTTTTGTTCTTGGCCAGCCGCACGTGGCTGGCGCCGTTGTCAAATTTTCTAACGCCTTCCTTCGTTAGAGAGTAAATTGAACGGGGAGTCTCTGACGTTGCTAACACATTTTTGACCGTATGTCCGAAACTATTCGACTTAGAATGGTTTGGTTTCGATTTTCTTTAGAAGTTTTATTCCCCCTTTCGCGTTGTAGTAGTATAATTTCGATGAAATATTGATCGCTCTGGACAGTGGACAAAAACGCCGTTTTTCACGCGTTTTTTACGTATTTTTGTGGTCGTATCTCCGAAACTATTGCACTTAGAAGGCTCCGGTTGCGATTTTTGTGATCCTCGTTTGATTCTCTTTCAGTATGCATGTCCACGAGTCGATCGGAAAACTTTTATTTTTAACCCATTTTTCGATCCTCATTTTTCGATGGTTTTTTGGCTGTAACTCCGAAACTAATGCGAAATTCGACCAACGGCAAACGGCTCTCTGAGTTATTTTTGACCTCTTACCAGGTAGCAAAAGGGTGATCCGATTCGCCGGCCTTCGATTTTTCGCAAAAATGAGAAGGGGTACCCCTTAGAAAATTCGCGATTTCTTAAATCGCCTGTAACTTTTGAACCGGTGATCAAAACCTATGATAATCATACATTTTCTTGAAGCTTTCGACGCGTACTTTAAGATAGGATTATCAGCGCAAGTCGATCTTTAAAAAAAAAATTTTTTCTATTAGGAATTCTATTTTTCTATTAGGAAACTATTAGGAATTCAAAACTTTGCTTGCGACCAGCTTTCAGGGCGTGTCAAAATTTATGGGATAGGGTGGTAAAGAATCGAAAATAAGATCCAAAATTTTTTTACGTTTTTTGCTCATTTTGAAGGTTCTATCATGTTTAGATAGATTCAAATGATCCCAAAGTACCATCCATTGGTCGCCCAATGGCATATTATAAGCGATAGCCAGTCAAACATGCTTAAAAATGGAGCTAACATGGGCCTTTATCGAGCAAAATCCCACAAAAGCCATTGGAATGGTTCTACTATCTTTAAATAAGTGTAATTTATGCCGACGTACCCTTTTTTGACCGCCCAATGTCGTATCATAAAGACAAGCCAGTCAAACATGTATGAAATGGGAGCTAAAATGCTCCTTCGGCCCCCAAAACCCCGAAAATACCGCAAATAATCCATAATAATGAGATCTAATTACGTAAAGTGTTGTAAATTAGTATAACATGATGCGAAATAATGTCAAAGTATCCCCCAGTGATCGCTCAATGTCATATCAAATGTATAAACCAGCCAAATATGTGTCAAATTGGAGCAAAAATATGTGTTTGTTGACAAGAATACAAAAATGGAATAATAAACCCAAACATAATTGGATATATTAACGTGAAGATACTTAAAATATTGTAAAAGTATGTCTGAAGTGTCGCAGGATGGTCTAAAATAACATAGGAATTGAACAATAGCCTCAGCATTGTCGAGCAGGTCTCGACTTGTACGTTAAATAACTCTACAACTCGCAGGAAAGACGGATGAGTTAGTAGAGCACTTGACACACATGCGAACTGTCCTGAGTTCGATTCTCAATACAGCGGTCAGGTCGGTAAACACGTCTGACACTCAAAACAACGTACAAATGCCTAGCCAACAATACAAGTAGTACAGACCCTAAATAATACGCCATTTCACCGACTACTCAAGAATACTTACATTCTTAAAATTCGACTGCAAATATTCATTGCAACTTCTCCTCCATCAAATTGCGTAAAGAAGCAGAAGGAAAATTACTATTTCTCTATTTTAATTCCACATTAGAAGATTCGCTTGGAATACTCTCTCATGATTTATAAACGCGTCTTTTACTTCTCATTCGATATTTTTAATTTATCCCCAATTCATATATCTCTGCTTCCTTTATGCAGATCGGAGAGCATTATTCTTCGTCCTACTTGAAAAGTCGCTTAAAGCCAAGCTTGCACACCGCGCCTCAAAGAAAAATCCGCGAACACTTCGGCGAAGAGGCTGCGGCCAATGCGTTAATATAGAATCGGTAAAATTTAGTATCGCGCTGCACCGATCTGTCATCCCTATACTTTCCCGACCGGCGCCATTTATCACGGGCTGGCGGCATACATCGCCGCGCAACGTATTTTTACCGGCGAACAAAGTTCAGGAACACCCGATTTAATCTCGAGCATCCGAAAGGAGCCGCGGAGAGCGGGCCGCCGCGTTCGTCGGAGAAAGAGCGGGAAAAAGTGGCCGAGATCGTTATTGCGGTAACTTTGAGACGGCCGGTAATTAGCTGCAGTTAACAGGCAGTAATTAAAAATTCGTCTCGGTAGACGTCGTCGGCCGCTGTTTTGCGGCGCATAACTTCTCGTCCTGATGGCCAAGATTTCTCTCTCTCTCTCTCTCTCTCTCTCTCTCTCTCTCTCTCTCTCTCTCTCTCTCTCTCCCTCTCCCTCTCCCTCTCCCTCTCCCTCTCCCTCTCCCTCCATACCCTTCTCTTCCCACCGTTCGGTGAAAAATCGTCCGACGAAGGGTGTTCAATACCCTCCCTCCGAATTCCGAGAGGCAGCGAACATAAACGACGTAATGCGGCACCCTAATGAGAGGGTTGTTCATAGTCGAGACCTCCTCGCAAATAGCGGAGAAATTGGCGAGTTTATCCGCAATTTAGATTGCCTGGTAACCCCGTGCGATATTGGCTGCGTGTGTAACGCATATCTTTTCACAGCCTCTTCGCTGTGTGCGCGCGCGCTCACGCGTTAACAGACGCTCCCATACGTGGGCCCTACGTGGCACACTGGCCCGAGAGAGCCACCCTGACGCACTTTAGCGGCTCGCACATCGCGCACTTTACGCGAGTACGCAGGTGGCACGTGTAATCGCCACGTGGGGGGTCGATAGCGGTCATTCGGACGTCAGGCAGAGGGAGGGGGAGGATGGCGAACATTCTCAGCGCGCGTATTCACGACGTTTGCCCGACGCAAACGTTCGACGCGGGCCACGTGTAAACGTGCAAATTGTCTAACTGTCCGTTCTCTCGACCCCCTCCCCCCCCCCCTCCCCCCTCTCCAACCCGCGAGATCGTATCGTAAATTTCGCGTACGCCGAGAGTCGCGTAAATTATATACGTGCGCGCGTGGGCGATAGCGTATACATTTTTATCATCGATATCCCGTGGGCTTCTTCTTATGCGCCGCTTCCAGGTACGGGACGCGTGCGTGTCTATTCTCCAAAGAGACCTTGGCTAATGTTAGCTCGCGAAACGAACGCGGAAGCCTCTCCTTCTCAGTTCCTCCTCGGTTCCCCCTCGGCTCGCGAACGATTTTCGATAAAGCATGCGTAGACCTCGTGCGGTATATAAATATAAATGTCAGGAGGCGGATAATGAAGTCAGTTTCGCCGCGGTTCGACACGGTGAACCGTAATAAAGACTTCACCGGCCGTGAGCGATACCGTGACACCTGAGATTGATCTTTCGACGCTGCGTGCAGAGTCTGAAGGCGCGTGAATGCGTCTAAAGGTGTCTAAAGGCGTCCAAAGGCGTTTAAAGGCGTCTGAAAGCGTTCGAAGGCAAGTTAGTCCATGAACGAGTACCCTTTAGCTGGAAGCCTCGATAAACACCGTCGTCGGCGTACTCGGAGCGTACTCGAGGCATACTTGAGGCGTAATCCGGCGGCTAGGAGTCAGACACTTCTTACGAGGCGCGCAGCGTCCTTCGCTCGATAATCGATACGCGATTAATCGAGCTACACGCGATTAATCAACGCTACCCGCCGCACACGCCGAGACTTTACGACTCCTGGGCGCCGTAGTTCGACGCGGCGCCGGAGTTAATTACACGCCCGGTCGGCGTGGGGGGAAAAAAGGTGCGCGAATTTCTGCCGCGAAAAGTCACCTTTTCCACCCTGTAACGAGGGTAGAGTGAGGGGGAGGAAGCGATAGCTTGCATCCCGAAAATAAAGAGGAGTACTAAGCGTTAAACGACGCAGGTGGAAAGTTGTATGCTAATGTACGCCCCGTACTTCTCCGTTACAATGGCGATGATCGTGTGTGTGCGCGCGTGTGCGTACGAAACTTCGATTTAGCCTGTTCGGGTCCACCTGAGAACACAGCTGCATATGTTTACACCTGTGGGAGACACATCGGCTTTTTTGTTAGTTTCCGCATGAGCGCGCGCACGTGTAACCGCGCCGAGTCCGGAGGAGACGAGCTTGATGGAGCTTAATGGAATTAAGTGTTTTGCAGCGAAATGCCATGCGATTCGTGCGTAACGTGCACACCGGATCCAGATGAAGGAGCGTAACGAGAGGAGTGAGATGAAGAAAGAGAGAGAGAGAGAGAAGACTTGTCGAGATGCGGGCGTAAATCGAGCTTCGTTATCACAAGAAGAAACTCTCCACCTGGTCGTTCGATAATTCTTAGCCGGATCGTTACGTGCGGATTACGCACTTCGTCTTTCTCTTCTCTCTCTCTCCCTTTATCTTCTCCCACCTTTTTCCGTCTCCCTCAACCTCTCATCTCAGCTTTGCGCACTCTGTTCCTCCCGGGCGTAACTTTAACTGCCGCCGTTTACCGTCAACTTTTTGTTCGTACGTAAAATAACCCCCCGTCGTTGTTTTATCGCCGGCGCGCTTAATTGATTGACGTCACGGGCACGATTTAAAATGCCCGTCGCTACCCGCTCGCCGAGCTGCGTCCGCTGACAGACGGCATTAATAACATTGGGACGCCCGGCATCCGTATTTGTCTCTTCCGATCGACTCAGCTTAATGTCGGCAAACGCGGAAGATGCGACGAGGGGAGTTTCAATATTTTTCCCTGATACGGTGACTCTCTCGCTCTTTCAGTCTACCCTCCTCTCTCTCTCTCTCCTTCTGGTATCACAAGCGATCAGTATCTGCTCGACTCCTCCAGACTTCAACAATCGTAGGCTCCGTTACGAAAGTTGCGTCGCGTTCATTACGGATGCGCGCGCGTTTCGTAATGAATCGAAATGCGTCATCCTTGCCTTTTCGCGGGATGAGAGGAGAGAAGGCAGGTTGTGTAGAGCGAAAGAGAGAGAGAGAGAGAGAGAGAGAGAGAGAGAGAGAGAGAGAGAGAGAGAGAGAGAGGGAAAGAGAGACGGAGAGAGAGAGAGAAATCACAAATCGCCGATAGCGAGGGCAAATATTTGTACGGCGTCGCGTGTAAAGTCAATTTTTTGACGCGCCTAATTTATGGCGGCGCGCGCGGCCAGAGCGGCCGTAGATTAAAAAAGAGTGACATCAGCACGCGAGGAAAGAGCGCCGCCCGTAAATACGCGGAAACCCATTGATTTTTCGGGTCAACTTATTTACGAGCGACTATATCCTTCTCTCTCACTCACTCTCCCGTTGAACTCTCGGCATGACGCGCGCCTCAGATTCTAAAAGAAACGACGCCGCAAACGGTCTTCCGCGCCGTCCGACGGAATTATTAATAAAAAATGAGAAAGAAGCGTCGGTTTGCCGTGAATTCGGCAATCGAGCTTACGAACGGACGCGTAATTCGCGATCTTTATTGCGGCCCTCATCGTCCGAGACGTGGACGGTTCCCGTCGCGGTGGAGAATGGATCCAGGCGCGACAATCGGCGCTAGGAGGGGGTCAGAAGACGAAAAAAGAAAAGGTGAGGGGTGAGGGGTGGAGGGAGGGAGGGAGAAAGGAGGAAGAGATAAAGTTCCGACGCCGGGCTCGGGGATCCGTATTTATGGAACCAGGAACACTTCCCATTGTTTCAAATATATTACGTCTCGCTCGGGGCGTGACGTCACGCGGCGCGCACCGTCACGTGAAGAAGAAATGACGCCCGGGCGTAATTTGTTCACGAGCGTACATTAGTAACTGGGCCGACTGCCAGAAGGAAAAGAGATACTCGTCTTTGCTGCCCGGCTTCCGCTCTCTCCCGCACTCTCTCTCTCTCTCTCTCTCTCTTTCGTTCTCATCCACTCTACTCTCTCCTCTCCAGCCGGAGAGCTTACGCACTGCAGTGCTCGGCTCTCGCGGAATGCGACGAAGTAACGAGCAAGAATCGAGCGAGAGAGGAAATCGTCTCATGAGAGACCGCTAGAATGCCGGACTCACCCTGTATAACGAGAGGTGTCCAGATCCGAAACAACTTTACTACGACTCGACTATGTTGCAAAATCGGAGAAACGTAAGAAAGTCTTATCTACGGTAAGCTGATGCCTGAAAACATTCATCTGTGCAAGTATCGACGTGGGGTAGTTTCGATTATATTTTCCGTTCGTTTTCGATAATGTATGTATACATATGTATACATGTATATGTATTGATTGGAACCAGCTATTGCGGGCATGTCAATAATCACGGGATATGTTCGTGAATTGACGGGTGAAGATGCGCCATGACAATGATCAATGAAAGCCACCTGTCAAGGGATGCGCCTGGTGGTCATTGGTCTGACTTACCGAGAGCAATCTCCTGGTTGTCCTGGAGATGAAGGCCGTGAGTCCGCGACATTTCTTGTACGACATCGATACGGTTTCGCTGAAACAGTCGTTTCGTGCGAGAAGCTGAAGTGCATCTACTTTCCGCCAGTGGAGAATCAAACTTCGAAGCGGTGCAAGGGTGGCATCCCTACTCCGACATCATGACTTTCATACCGCCGCCAATCACATTCCCCCCAACTGTATCCCTATCGCGAATTTATCCAGCACTTATCCTCCGGAAACGTTTCAATAATCCAAGGACAAGGAATGGGAAGATGAAGAAAGAGGACAATCAACCGCTGTCGGAACTAAACACTCCCGAAAGTGCATCTAAGCGTCGCTGCAGGATCGTGACCGCACACTGATACTCTCCTGCCGGCCGTACGCAATTAAATATACCCGGTGTCTCCGGAAAATCGACGTCGTACGCACGTCATAGGTTGCGCGCGAGCACACGCCGCTTCCTTTACGGCCCTCCGATTCCTCTTCTCCTACCGACTTCCTCTCTCTGTCTCTCACCCACAATTTTCCTTCCCCCCCCCCCCCCCCCCTCCTCATTTCATTGCCGCAACAGAGTGCGGGACGTAAAAAAGAAAATAGGTCGTCCGAATTTTACGACGGCACCGGCGTGACTTTCGTGGGCGAAGCTCAAGAGGTGCAATTATGTGAAGGCACACATGCGTCAATGGCCGACACACGTACGCGGCCGCACACAGAAGTCGGGGCGAGATCATGTGTCGCGAGCAGATACCAGAGGCTCAGGCTCTGACGTAACCGGTGACGATATTCGCCGCGTCACACTGCCATTGTGATGAACATTCGCGTACGCACCCGCGATTGTCCATAATTTAGCGCGAGTCTGCTCCCCCCACCCCTCCCTTCTCCTGCGCAACGCTTCTTATCGCGGGAAGGCAATTTTTTCGCGTGGGCGATAGACTCGGACGCTCGTAGACACCTGGCGAGCACGTGCGCGGCCAACAATCAACATCCAGCGCGTCAATGTTCATTGCGAAGTGACGAGTGCGTTAATTCGCAGTGCTTATTGCACGGCAGTATTGCGAGGAACGGGAGAAGCGGACGATGACGCGCGATCGTAAAGTCTGGGTGACGTTCCGATGCCTGGTGCAGCCGACGTACGCTCTCCGAGTATGCGTGACACGCGTGCACGCGTGCATACTACGTCGCGTGCGCTCTCTCGATTCTCTCTCTACTCTCTCTCCCATTCGAACGCATCTGCGTTCCTCTCGGCACTTTTACACGCTCGTGGGCGGGAAGATGCACGGCCCCGAAGAGGAAGAAGAGTCCGCTCTCACCGTCGTCGGGTTTCCACGTTGGAATGTCGTCGTCGATTATCTCATTGTCCCGCCTAATTTGTTGTTCCCGCCGGCGGACCGGTCCGGGCGGTGGTCGTTGAAAATCGGCGATTAAGTCCGGACATTTGCGTCTCTTGAGGTTCGGGAATTCGCTCGGTACCTTCAGAGAGGTCCCGTGGCTTGAAGCTGGGATCCGCCGATGGCCGGCTCGATTACGTCACGCGGCCGAGAAGTCGACGTATCGATTCGCGGCTCGCGCTTCTGACGTCAATTTCGCGGAGGCGGAGAACATTAATTGCGAGCGTACGTTACGGCTGCGAATTAATTATCGCCGACGAGAGCCCCGACGAAGCCACGCAGGATGCACTTGCGCTGGACGTGCGGCGCGTGTATGCATGTTACAGCGTGTCCGCCCTCGATGATGTCACGTCGTCGTTTGTGCTCCGATGTCATCGAGTCCTAATCTTCGCGCCGATTGTCTTTACGGTCGGACGTCAGCGAGCGCGTAAATACTGGCTTCTACTGGGTGGGCGGATTGGCCGATAAACGGGTCTAACGAGAATTTGAAGCGTGATAACGGTCTGACGCGGACGCCACTTTCGTCCATCTCCGACCATCATAGTTCTACGCTCATTCTGCTCCACGATTAGCCAAGCATAATTCCTTAGCAACGCCTTTCATATATCGCATGTGTGCCACTTGCATCGGCAGTTCGCGAATACGAAGCTGGCAAAGGTTCGAAGTGTTCCCTACCATGTCGATGACACACTAAATCGCTTCCTCCGTATCTGTCCCAATAGTTAGCGATACCGAAGGATCATCTGCCGTGTCCGTTCGAGGAAAAGCAGGGAAGCTTGCCGCACTGTTGCTCATGTTCGCGGGTCCGGAGTATGCAAATGTCCTACATCCTGCCCGGAAGCCGCCGGAAAGATCCTCCGCTCTGGAGGAATGCGGCGGGAGGGGAGGGGTGGGCAGGTTTGCGAACGATAAATTTGGCTCCAGTACCTTTTTAAGCGGTCGATGTACGATAGGCTGGACGATGCAACATTGCTGTATACAGACAGGTGTGCCTGGGTCGAAGGACTCTGGCGGAGTAGCATGGAGCAAGTATGCAAGCATAAGAGTGTGTATGTGTGCGCTGGCCGTCGCGGCGAGGTAGCATTATGCACGCACGAGTCTTCGACTCGGCCGGAGAAGGGCTCACCGTGCGAAATCGGGCAGGCGATGCAACTAAATCGAGGAGTGAAATTGGAGCGCTGCAGAAAATTGTGGATTAATTAACAATTTTACAGCGATGCCGGGCTGACAATGAAGCGGGGTGGCAAAGAAGTTGATTCCGTCGAATCACGCTCGGGGTTTCAATCGGATGAAGCGGGCGGTGCCTGGATGAGGGACGCGACTGCTTGATGAGAGAGTGAGAGAGTGAGAAAGACAGAGAAAAGGCCCTGGCCGTATTACGGGCCAGCTACGGTAGGAATACACGTACCGAGGGGAAGCTGAGGTTGAAGCTGAGGTTGAAGCTGAGGTTGAAGCTGAGGTTGAAGCTGAGGTTGAAGCTGAGGTTGAAGCTGAGGTTGAAGCTGAGGCCTCGGCGGAGGCTTCGGCCTCGTCCTCAGCCGAAGCCGCTGTAATCATCGCGTATCGAGGAGGAGGTCGCTACTTTGTTGCAATTCATGCGGGGCTGCAAATTACAGAGGCGGGGCAAAAAAAAGCGTGTCCGAGCGAGCGACGAGATTCAATTTGTCGCGGACAATCGATCCGCGGACAAAGACGATATGCGTCGGAATGAAGGAAAGACGCGCAGGGGGGAAAAAGCTGACACAACGTCCGTGTAATACAAGCCGGCGCGAGGCGAGGCGAGAATTTCCTCGGCAACCGACGCGAGAAGAGAGCACCGCGGCTTCCCTCCGCGGACCCGGGTAGAATGTAAGAAATCTAGAACGAATCTTTTCGTATTGTCGCTTTCGCCGAGTACTGTTACTGTTCCACTACGCCGCCGAAGCTTCGCAATTTTGCTACCATAATATGAGATACGGCCGTCGGAGACGCCGTCGTCGTTTGCGCTCTCATTTTTGTTGCCAGCCGCATTCTGTACACTTATTTTGTACGCGGAACCAATCTCCGGAATAATGAACAGTATCGTTCCGTTCCTTCCAACTTCTTCTTTTTCTCCGAGCCCGTTCCTCGTTCGCGTACCCCCCACCCCACCGACTGCCGTCAAATTACATGTCACCCAGCGATTACCGTGGCGCGACTCGGCCAGAGTTGATAAGTAGATAAGGCTCCCGTTCAGACACTATTTTCGTCCGTACTCCCCGGCGGGATGGCCCGCTTTCGAAAGGCCGCAAGCACCTGGTGCATGATATTTCCCCGGTCCGCATGCTCGTCGGCGGCGGTCGGAATTGGTAGGAACAGATGGCAGGCAATCGCTGCGCGTTTACCGAACGAGATGCATTTGTAATAATCACGCAATCCTGCTCGCTCATCGAGGAATGCTCCCTATCGGCGGATGACTCGCGTCTAGACGCCTCTAGTCGCCTCCCGACGCGGCTCCCTGCCACCAGTTTTGCCACTGACTTGCCACTGACTTGCCACTGGTTCTGCCACCGGCTTAGGCACCGGTTCGCGAGCGCTACGCGAGTCGAGTATGCGAACGGAGTACGCTTGTCGAGTACGCTGCGCGTACCAGGCAGTTACATTGACTCGCTTGACTATTTGTATCGGCGCCGTGACGCATCGCGCTTCCCACGACAGCGATTGTTGCGGACGCGAGGCGAGCTAAAAGCGGCCGTTCGCGCGGACAATATTCCCGATCGACGAGCGGCCGCGTCGGACTCTTAATAGATCGGCGCCCGAGAAAACGTTCAGGTAGTAAAGTGCGGCTTTACGGCCGCGAACGCCGACGGGCCACTTACTACCCCTCCGGATACTTGTCAGCTATTACTTACGGAGGCTGTCTATAATTATTTCATGCCAGTCGTCGCGATTACCCTCGGGGGGGCACGTAGCTATTATCCGCCCGTTTCATAATACGTAAACTCCGAAGGAAAACATTCTCGTTACGCATTCCGTGCCGAATGTTCGCTTTCGGGTACTCGGCGGACGATCGCACAGGTGGATAAATTGAAGTGGCACGGCCCCGTAGTTTTATTCGCCTCTATTTATACACCTGTTACTTCCGTATACAACGGTGGGCCCCCCACCGGTAGAGAGCGACGATTTGTTCGGAAAAGTACAGCTGCCTCCTTCCTGGCGCGATGTCGTGCTCCTGGCATCGAGTGACTGCTCGTACAACAAGCGGGATTCAGTCATCGGTCTTACGTACGCAACGGCCGTAACGTAAGTCGCAATAGGAGTACCTTAAGCGAGTCCAATATGCTACCCATTGGCTGCACCTGAGTGGCACTCCAAGTGTAACCTTCTGATACCTCGACTCAATCCTCGTACGTTTCGCTGACCGAGGAAACGTTACAGGAGGAGGTCGGGAAGAACAGTACAGTCAGGATGAAAATTCGACGGCTTTTGGGGAATAATCTGAGCGTCGGACTGTCGACGAAATGACTGCGATAGGCCTGGAAATAACACTTTTAAGAGACGCGGATCGTAACAAGGGACAGTTTCGAGTCGCCGAAAGGAGTGCGAGCGTGTCGGGCGCGTAATTTAGCATGGGGCGTTTCAAAAAGTGCTCGTAAAGGTCGGCACGTGCGAACGTCCTTACTTGATACCTCGCCCTCGGCGCGGAACACGTTTTCGGCCAGCCCATACGTGACCGTCCCTCGTCGAACGTATTTAGCGAGTCGTTTTCCGAAACATTGTCTAGCCCAACCCTCTGTGTCTTCTCCTTCCTCCACTGTAGGCGACCGCTACCTGCCTATCCGTATATCTGTCTATCTGTATTTCTGTATGTCTGTACATCTGTATACTTATCTACGTTTCTACCTCGATGCCGTCGGCGACCAAGACGCCGAGCGTCCCGACATCGACATACCTTCGTGTTGCTGGCATCGACTGCTGAACGTCGTGAGTGTACCGACAACGGCTCGCTATATTTACCTTAGGAAAAGCCGCCTTGCCAAGTCGAGTAAGGTGTCGCGCTAGCGTATAGTAGTCGATGCACCGGGCGCCGGATAAATCCGGTTCGATACTAGAAGACGACACGGCATAAACATAGACGACGAGACAACCGGCCGAAAAGCGGTCCTCACACCGGCCGTTTGACCGACATCCGCCCGTTAAGCGACCGGGGTTTCAGATCGAGCGAGATTTCTTCTGTTCTCGGCGCCACTTAGCATTCCACGCCCTCGGATTTTCCTGGCCTCGAGAACGTCTATCCGCGAGTTTCTACCGATCGTTGTCTACCTTCGTGCTGAATTTATGCGTTCGATGAATAACGGACGCCTGATTGGCAGAGTCGACAGTCAACGATTTAGTCAGGACTTTTGGCCTTATCGAACTTCGTACATAACGCTCTTTAACAAGCTTCATTCTGAGCTTCTTCCAGTCGCCTCGACCGTTTTCGCCATAACTGGGCTCATTCTAATGATTCTTCCCAGTATCCATGAATCAACAGGCGCCCCGACTAAAAAACAGTGTGATTCACTTGGCCGGCATAAGGACGCAGTGTATCGGATGACTTCGGCGGGAATTGAATTTCTGAGTCATTACGACGGAATCGCGGTGATATCATTCGTCGTCCGGAGAAGCGGTAAACAGTTTCATCTTCCTCATCGTCATCCTTTATCGAGGCTTGAATTCGAGGTTCGATCATCGTTAGAGGGTCTCTGTCGCGTGTGGACGGGACCTAAACGTATTCCGCCGGCTCGTCAACTGACCGGCAGGAGGGGGGGAAAAAGAGTAAAAATAGCATTTGCGCGTACATCTCTCGGGTTAGCCTCGCGGTGCTAACATAGTTAGGTCGGTTATTTCCGTCATCTCTCGCGGGGTTCACGACCCGTGGGCTTCTTTTGTGACGTAACGCGTCGCGCTGCTCGCCGTGCAGGTGAGAACCTGACGAAACTGGAGAACGGAAGCTGTTGGCCCCCATTGGCCGAGTCGGAATAGAGAAGCTTTGGGCTCCGAAGCTGCAACGCTTCGACGCCTTCGGCTGCAATCGAGGAAGTGGACAGATTACTTTAGACCTAGCGCCGCCTTCAACGAAGTCTTACGAAGTTCTCGCGAAACTGCGAACTGACCTACTCGGAAAACATCGTATCCGCTATCTTACGTTAAAGCGTCCATCAAGTTTCCAGATAAAATCTCAACGCGAGCGGCATTAATTCACGTCCGTGCTCCGTCAATTGCGTCAATGGGCTCGGAATGAGAATGCGACGGGTAGGGAGAAAAAGTGCTCGGTGAAAACTGTCGCCTAAATTAGCTCAGCCGATGGGGCCGAAAAAAACACAGACCATTGCGAGAGTGTGGGAGAGAGAAAGAGAGAGGGGGGAGTGGCTGACATTTCGTTTGCCCAATACGGTCTTGTTTGCTCTTCGCTTTCGTTCGCTCGTCGCAGGTGAGCACCGCCAAAAGAGTGGCCGGAATGAGTCTCTTCTTGTTAACAGAGAGAGAGAGAGAGAGAGAGAGAGAGGGAGAGAGAGAGAGAAGTCGGGACAAGTAAGTTGAGCGCTAATCGGCCGCGCCGCTCGCAATTTCGCGAGAGAACCCGATGAAATTTCGTCCGCCGAGATCGGTTAACAATGAGGACGCGGCGATAATTAACTGAGAAACCAGGCGAAAGTCGGGAAAGCGAGGAGCGATCCATCTTCGAGCGCTCAACAGGTATCCAGATAAATTCCGAGCAGCGGCGAATCAAGAACCCTTGAGAGGTGCGTATTTACTTGTCGCCTCCGCTGCCGATGACAGCGAAACTTTCTGCGGCCTGACGGATTATGCGACCCGTGCGCCGGATTTCAAACGATCGTGCCGCGCGACAGCCGTACATGCGACAATGCGGCGAATCAGACTGCATTCCTGCACATCTAAATAATCAATTATATTACCTCTTCCTTCACTTACTCTTGTGTACTTCATGCAAACTCAAAAATAGAAAAAATTGAAAGCCTCCAATTAACATCTTTGCCACACTTTGCCCTCCATGACCCAATCTGCCCGAAAAAAACTGTTTACACTTTTTTAAAAAATCCAACTCATACTTCAAAAGTTATCAAAAAATCTGATAATATATTCAGCGTTAATGTACACTTCAATTTGCGTATCTTTTCGAACCACACCCACAGCGTCCATCTCACTGCTTAAAAAAGTAGCACTAAAATTTGTGAGGGTACCACGAGAGTACTCGACAGTCATTTTTGGCCAGCCAGCGAGTCGGCGTCACTCATCGTATAGTCGTCGGCAGAGTGCACGGTCCATTCGGCACGAACGGAAAGGCAACGGCCAGGCATCGTCCTGTCGCCGACGTCGTCGACGTCGTCATCGTCGTCTCGGTGATGCCGCGGCTGAATTTGCGATACAATCGTGCTGATTGTCCCCCTCCCCTCCTCACTCCCATAGCGAGCCGCGGGGTCATAACATCGACGGGCCGCAGAGTCCACGTGGGCGGATTCCCCTTTGGGGAATTCCCGGCATTCCCGATTCTCCATTCTGGACTCCATTCTGGGCGACCTGTCGAACGGGCGAATGTCTTCGGGAGGGGGAAGGGGAGGGGGTGGAATTCCGGCGGAACATTGCGCCGATACTTCGGGGCCGGGCGCAAGTGGCAGCTCGTTAAATTAAAGCCACTCCGGTTGTCGTCCGGGGCAGGGGGGTGGAAGAGGGGGGAGGGGGTAGAGTCTCGCCGAACTCGAGGACGGAAGATTGCGATTCTCCACGGCAAGAGTTTCCACGAGCCAGGAGGACGAGGCGCAGGCGGGGTGGCAAGGGTCGAACAGGAGAGAGCTAGGTATACGTCGCGTATATTTCGCTGAAACATCGATACCGCCCTCTCGTTGCATCGCGGAACGACTTGCCACTCTCTCTCACTCTCCTTTTTCGCCCGCGTTCGCAGACGACAATTGTTGCCGTGATCTGCCTTTCCATATATATTGCACACCCCCTCCTTCTTCCACCCTTGTTCCACCCGTCCCTGGCCCATCCTGTCGTGATGTCGCGTGGTCTCCAGGAAAGTACGACGCGAGTGTAATATGTGCCAGGGTGTAAGGGTATCCACGGCAGGAAAAAGTGCAGGCTGCCATGTTCGGGGCGTGTGTCAGGGTCATGCGTGGGTGCCGATTCTGATAAAACGATTATCATCATCGCAGCGATCCACTCTCTCTCTCTCTCTGTCTGTCTGTTTCTCTCTTTCTTTCTCTCTATCTCTCTGTCGGCAGTTCCTTTACGCTCGGATCGTGGGAAACGTTCTCGGATCAACTTGAAATGTCACCGCCTGTGCTCCCCCCACCCTCTCCTCCTCCTTCCCCCTCATCAGACGTAGGTACGCGTAATAAAGATTTCGAGGAAAAGAAAGCGGCGCCCGGAGTACATAAATCCGTACGCCGTGGAATGACGAGCGTAAAACGCGGACGGCAGTAAAAATGGTTGAATCTCGATGGAGGACGATGATGGCAGAAAGAAATGTCGAGCGTAGTAACGAGCGGTTAGTCGGATGGCTGTAGACGTAAATACCAAAGGCTGACGGTGAGGCGGTAAATGGGTTAAATCTAGTCTGACGTTGCGTACGGCATTACGTACGTCGTTCGCGTATGTCGTTCGCGTATGTCGTGGGCTCATGGCACGAGATACGGTGCGACATGTTGCACGGCACCAGCTTCTATGGCGTACGTACGGCGCGAGAACATGGCATGCCGTAAACAGATGAATCTTTTTCTGCGCGGACGCGAGCTCGCGCGCGCGCTCAGTGGCACGTCGGCCTCATAATTTCCACATAAACTGCGGGCGCCGGGGGTATATTTTCCTCTCGTCACGTCATCTGGCCCATGGGCGCGCGCGCGCGCTCGTGTCAGGGTGTCTGATGCTGAGGAACGATGTTGAGCGCGGGAAAACCGGTATGCCGACGAGGGGGAGGAAGAAAGGGGGCGAAGAAGAGGGCGAAGAAGAAGAGGAAGAAGATGCGCGGCCGGTCGTAGGATTCTCAGGAGGAGGAGGAGGAGGAGGATGAGATGGAGGAGGAGGGGGAGAAGGAGACGGTGACAGTCGGATGGCCGATGAGAGAGGGCAGAGTCCGGTAAGAGAGCGCGCCAACTACTATATACCGAGTGAGGCCCCGTAAGCCATATCCGATACGGGCATTTCTGTCGCACGGCCGCACCGCCGTACCAGATAAATAATACCCGTACGTGCGGCCGCGGCGGTTTCACATACTTAGACAAATCAGGCTCGTTACGCGACTCTTATTGAAACCTTAGCCGCAGATACCGCTGTGATGGAAGCCGGAGGGGTCAGAGGGGGACGAATGGGCCGCTCCGTCGTGCACAATATCTCTCGCGGTACTTTACTTCTCACTCTTTCTCCCTCCTTCTCTCTCTCTCCTTTTCCTTCTTTCTGGCGCTCCTCCTTACGGTCCCTCTCTCTCTCTCTCTCTCTCTCTCTCTCTCGCTCGTTCTGTCTCCTTCGATCCGCGTTTTCCTATCCCACGATGTGCCCGGAGTACGTTAAACCCTACTATCGATATACCCCGCCGCAAAGAGCCGTCGATACGTGTGTACGTACGTGCCGATACCTACGTACCTACGGGAGGCCCCCCGATAGGTGTGAGTAACAGTTCTCTCGCAGGATGCCGGCGCATTCCAGTTGCGCGGGCTCGGTTCACCCGCGTCTCGAATTATTTTTACATCGGCCGCGTCCCGGCACGGGCCTAATCCGTTAATGCCGTCCCTAGCCGGAGGACCGGCCCCGCAAACGCGGCGAACGATCGGGTGGGCCGTTCGAAAATAGTGCGGCCACCGTCTATTTCCGGCGCGACAATCCGCGGACCGGACTAACACCCCAAACAGCCTGTTGTCCCAGCTCTTCGAGAAGCGTCTCTCCTTCTTCTTCGTCTTCCTCGAATCCGCCTTCTGTCCTTCTCTCTCTCTCCTCGTCGCTCGGACGAGCAGACTGCGGAGTACCGACTAGCGAACGGCAAATAATTAGCAACGGCCGAGAGTCGAGCGTGCATATACCGTGTGGAGAGCGCGCGCGGAATGCCTCGCGGGCCTTCTGCGGCATTCCCGGACAGTTATTCGAGGCCAACGTTCGAGCAGCCACGAAGAAGGCCCCTCAGCGTCGTTTCCTTACGTCCCGGCAGCTCCGTGGATGAAAAAGAGGAAGTTGGAAAAAGCAGGAAAGCCGAACCCTCGACGTCCGATACCAATTTATACCCTTCGGAAACTTCAACCCTAGCATACTTTTCCCAGAGCGCGGATTCGGGTTTAGGGCACTGTGGAAAACTAGCACGATCTCACCAGGTGTCGCGGGTAGACGTTCCAGTTGGCCGCTTTTTCCCCGCCATAAGTAGCCCGCGAATGACATGATTCGATGTCGTACGCCGTTTGGCGCGAAGGAGAACGTGGAACATCGTTGAACGGCCCACGATTCCGTTTGATTCACGACCGACCACGTACGTACGTGTGGGAGCCCGCTTCTCGGCCTGGCCTAGTAGCTTCACGCTGTTCAGGCTAGGCGCGGATCGGCGAGGGCTATCTGGACGGAATAGTGTCGATGGACCGCCTTAAACGGCAGTCAATTCCGGCATCGAGTGGCGTTTATGGTTCCGCGAGACGTATTTACGATGTGCGAACTGCGCCCGACGAATCGACGCGATCCCTTTCCAGTTGCCTCGCGTCGTCGGCGTGGCGTGATTGATCGTACTTTCTCTCGAATTCTGTCGAACGCTAATGACCGATCGCTTTTGGATCCGGAGCCGATCGTCGGACGGGAAAAAATGTTGGTAGGGGAACGGAACGTTCGGGATACGGACGGGCAGGTAGATGGAAGGACGCCGTGAATCAGCGTTCCACTTTAAACGATTGTGTCTTCCCGGCGCTTCAATTTTACGGCCAAACGATATTCCACTCTCCGCTATTTGATCGGACTCAGCCATTTTGGTCGGAAGATTACCCCCACCTACGGTCCCGATCGGATCAATTTTTGGCCATCAAATTTAACGGCGGCGCGGTATAATTGATCGGAGTGAATCGGAGTGAGAGGAGGGTGGGGAAGAGGAGGTGGGATGGGGGAGAGGGGCTAGACTGTTCTAGGCGGAAGAGAGGCTCGAAAGTTGAGGTTCGGGAGGTCGCTGGAGCGGATCGAAATGCAAAAGACCGTCGGGGCCGAACGTCGAGCCGAACGATCGCAGAAGCGAGGCAACTCGGCATGCCGACTAATGCGTGACTCCGTTTTACGCCGCGGGCTAATTAGCACGCTCGCAGCAGCCTCGGTGCACGCTTTTTCACACTCGCGCGCACGCCCGCCGCACGAGAGTGCGCCTGCACCTGCCAGACGATCGCTAATTGACACGGATCGCGCGGGATTGTTCTTCGAGGACGATGTATTTCGTACGGCACTTATTGGAATTATCTCCCGACGTAAACACGGACGCGTAAATGGAACGCGGATGGGTAGGCGAAATATTCCGTCGCGGATTGTCAAAGAAATGCGTGACTTGAACTCGATTATAGCCGGACGTACATCGCTACCGTATCAAACAAATCCGCTGTTCACGCAGGAATGACCGTATTCATTGACGCTTTTACCTCTCCCTACGAATGTCGAATGTAACGTCAACAAAGCAGCGCTCTTCGAATCGCGGTTGAAAGCGTAAAACGATCCGATAAAAGGGTCAGACGGTCCCCGAAAATATCGCCCGCCAAGGATCAGTGTTCATCGTCAAAATACACTGCGCACATTTTGTTCTCGCGAAACCTTGGTTTATCGCCGTTTTACGATAATTTGGCTATATGGATCTTGCATGGTGCCAGTAAAAATTGGCGTTGTTTTCGAGGCCACGGAGAGTTTTCTCGTCCTAGCTCGGGGACGCCCGATCGGAGAGCGCGCGGCGAGAAATTTAAATGGCGTCTTCGGCTGGCAGTTACGTGTATCCTGTTCCTCGGCAACTCTCCGATTGCATCGGTATTTTCTCGAGGCGTGCCCCCGAACGAGGACGCTCGGCTCGCGTAGTCGTAAGCGATTCCGGCAGCATGAGCGGTTTCGCCTTCCGCGTACGTCCTCGCATTCCCCGTACGTTTTCGCTGATATTTCACAGTCACACGATACCGCGCGCGTGGCTGACATTCGATCGGCCATATTAGATTCGTGGCCGGACCTGGATTCGGCACTGTTTTCGCCCGATCCTTCTTTCGCCGACGGCAAGAGGGATTCTCCGATCAACGAATGAAACTTTCCCCGAATCGAAGCTTTCGTTCAAGCTTCTGTTCAGCCAACACGTTCCGCGTGAGGCGTATGCGACTCACGCTGAACTTTCCGCTCAGGCCGTTTGCTCGTCCGGTAGAGTACGACCATGTGTTTGTTAAAATAATTCCTTAAAAATTAAATTTCTTTGTTGTCTAATGCATATTAAAATTTATACCATTTTCTTGCTAACTATGGCTTTGTACTATTGCAAAATTGTAAGGCGTCCAAGACGAATTTATTTAACTGTAAAAGCGTGGGTCGCCCCACGCGGCCTGAACGAAAAGTCTTCAAAAATCGGTTCGGCACGGAACGTACTAAGGACGATCGATCGCTGAACGAATCATTAAACGTCCGAGACCGATATTAACCGCATACCAGGCGTTACTCTGTCGCTCGATCTGTGCCTCGAGTCTGCACATATACACATATATACACATTTACACGTGCGAGTATAGGCTGACATTCGCGCGAGGCCATCTTCCCTCGCGATATTCTCCGTGCATATCGAATCTCGTCGCGGGGACTAAAGGAGCACCGCCGTGTGTTAAGGTCACGTTACGCACCGAATGGAATTCCGAGGTTAAGCGAGTTCATCTTGCCCAGGGAGCCAGAACGAGTTCACTGCACTTTTGCGACTGCGCGCGCGCGCGCGCGCGAGCCTTCCTCGCCCGTTACATCGTTGGGGGGTCGGACCCTGCGCCCGGAAGGATCGTTAGCTAACGAGGAAGCGATCGAGGCTGGAATTTTCGGAAGCAGCCACGTTCCCAACTTCCTCCATTTACTCCGGAGCTTTGAACAGCGAGCGAGCGCATGAGCGGAAAGACAGCGTTGGTTCGAGGGTTGAACGCGGTCCGAAGAAGTCAGAAGTGCAAGGATGAGCTGCGTGCGTCGAGGATAAAGCGAGAGAAGGCAGAGTTCGTCAGAGACGTTCGCGGAAGGTGGGTTAGGCTCGACACAGATCGAAATAGGTCCGATGCACTCGGCATATCTTGCGTGCACTTTCGTCATCGTCGTGGCCCCAGATACCTGAAGATGGAGAGAGAGAGACAGAGAGAAGGAGAGAGAGGCAGAGGGAGAGAAAACTATGGCGCGCGGTTTAGCTCGAAGCAAAAGCGAAGAAAACGCTTGGTATCCGGAGAATGCCGCCTAGATAGGAGCGGCCCTTGCCTGCCAGGACTACGACGCAAGGAGGATCCTCCTCGGCTCCAAGGAGCGACTCCTTACCGCGGAGGTCTTCGCCGATCGAGGTCTTCGAAGTCGGCGTCGAAGGAGGAGGTGAGAGGGCTCAGCAGGTGGAGGAGGGGGAGGAGGAGGGGGGAGGACACGACACACCTTCGAGCGAAACTTCGAGAAGTGCGGCTTGTCTTCGAGATTGCCTTCGCTCTTGGAGGCCTCCCCTCCGGCCCCCGGACGGAGAGCGCGCGCGCCTTTCTGCAAGCTAATGACATTGACGAAGTTGCCGGACGGTCAGCTCTCTCGGGCGCCGTGGGCGTTTCATTTCGCATGCAACAATGTTTCGCCGCGGAAATCCGCGCGCGGGGCGGGGCGCGCGGAGCGGCCGGCCTGGTTGCAGCGGGCGAATGGCGGACAATTGAAAAATTCGACTTGGCCCGGCTCTCGTTCATTATCCGATCCTCGCGCCGAGATACCGGGCCGTATTATAATTTGCGATATTAATGATCGGCATTTCCTTCGGCAATGGCCGGTGTCAATGATCCGCTAAAAGCATACCGATTCTTTTCCAATTTGTAGAAAATAGCAATGTAGAGCGCGAAATGCATAAATTTTCGCGCTTCAAAATTTCGAGCAACTGTCCAACGAAGAGATGCCATGAATTATCGGCTGCGAAGGGTCGATCCTGCCGAAGGAGGTAGAAGGCAGGGTTCCGTATAATTTTTGAATTACTCTCCGAAGTGTTTCGAGTAGCTGAACGTTAATTAATTGGCCGGCGGAGTGCGAAGCAGGGTGCATGAGGAAAGGGGAGAGGGAGAGGGGCGCGGGAAGGGGGGTTAATGAAAGTTTCCCCGCGGCTCGCGCTTTACCGCGGGGCTAATAACGGCGAAATGAACCGGACAGCTCGTTGCAAGGTGGCCTGCGAAGGACATACTTCGTTTTGCATTCCTCTCGGAGAGAAGTCTCCTTTCGCGTTCGAGTAACGGAGCGGGTTGCGAGGCCGAAAGCCGAAAGCCGGGAGCGAACGAATCACCGATACCACCCGACACCGACTATCAACCTAGCCCCTACCCCCGACGGTGACCGAGAACGCGCCAACTCCGAAGTTAATGGAAGTTTTCCTTCTCTTCCGATGCACAATTATCGAAGATAAAGTCAAGGCGTGGCCGGACCGCTGACTGAAACTGACATCGAATCCCGAGGAGTCGTCCGAGAAGCGTCCGCGAAACTTGCCAGACTCTCGAGCAGGGGTGGAACGGGAGGGAGAGGCCCGGTCAGTAATCTCGGATTCTTTTCAAGCGGACCGGAAGCGGATCGTGCGCGGAAATCGGGCGGGCGTTAATCGGTCACTGGCTCCGATGAGGCTAACGAAAGCATTGCCGTTCGTTGGCAGCCGCGATTATTAACGAGGCATACAGTCACGAATTCTCTCGGCTGAGACACCCCCCCCCCCCCCCACCTCTTTTTACGCGGAGAGCGCACGCGATCGTCGGATAGGCACGCGTTAAATAAGTCCATTTAACAAATAGAAGCCGGCCGAAGGAGAGGATCGCGTGCGATCGGCTGGATCGTTCGATACTGTTGACAGCTCAGTTCGCTAGGTTGGCCGACAAAGATTCTTGTTTCGGGAAGATAATTCTACCCAGGTCCGGCATCTTTTGACTTGAATCAATTGCACATGCTTATTGCTTGCCATAACTCGCGCTCTCGTTACGTTACGGTGGAAAGATCGCTGGCCATCGCGCTAACAATTGTCTTGATTCCTATCGACGACGAAAGTTTGAGAGAATTCCCCCCCCCCCCCCCCCCCTTTTGTATATTCCAGCTTCTCATCCGGTATCGCGGATCGCGATCAGAAATTCTTGCCGGTGAAACCGTCGTTCGTTGCGCACGCGATTGTTAGAGAGGCTGTAAAATAAATATGAGCGAAGATGTGATATCTTCGATTCGATTAGAGTATTGGAGTGAACGTACGGGAGGTTATCGTCGACGATTATTCCGTTAATTGAGCCGTCCACGTTCGACGTTGGAATAAAGCGGCGTGTCGAAGCGAAAGAAGCCTTCGGTGCGCGTTGTTTTCCGATCGGCAAGGTTGCGCGCCGGATGGCGCGGATTCTGCGACTCATCGGTAATGATAGTAATGAAGTAGAGCCGCGTTCGCGTTCATCAAAGAGAAAGGCAGCGGGGTTCCGACTCGGCGTCGTGCGAAGGTATTGGCCGATGACGTCGAGACGCGGGTGACAGGGGTCAAGAAAATTCCAATTTTAAGCCGACGTCGGAAAAACGAGCTCTCGCTTCATCGGCCATTCTCGGCCGAGAATGTCTCTCTCTGTCCCTCTCTGCGTCGAGTAAGAGCAGTGCGCAGGGCAAAAGCCGGAGAAGATGCGAGATGCAAGAGCGGGGCAAAAGCCGAGCAATCGGTGAAATTTCTAAAGACGCACGGCTAATGCAGAAATTGTGCTATCGAGCGGTAATGACGATAATAAAGTCGCGGGGTCGCACTCTGGCGGCTTGAATAGCTGAATCCGAGGACGAGGATCGACGTAGAGGATCGACGTACGGCAAGCCGACCGGCGAAGAGAGAGGAAACGTCGGACTCGAAAGTCTGCCGGCCGATCTGGCGAGAGTGGGACCACACACGGGGCCTCACGCTCGAAACGTTTATGCCTAATCTCGCTGCTGGCCAGACGCTTTTTACTCGGGCCAAGTCGAGCGCGACAACAATGAACTTGCCGTCTCACAGCTAACCCAATGGCAAGACCGACGGACAGAACCGACGGACAGACTTAGGAGACGGTAACGATCTTGGGGCCCAGCGAACGATCGACAGCGAGATCGAACGAGTATCGGGGCACACCGATTCTCTCATCCGGAACTAACGCGCTGAACTAACACACTGGTCCCCCGCGCGAGAGGCGTCCCGAAAAAGTCAGCCGACAGCACATCGTGCCCCTGGGCCCCGACGATAAAAAGGAATCCGCCGGGTGAAACTCGATGTTGAGTAACGAGCCAGTTCGCGATCCCTGGCCAGTCGAATTTACACGCGTTGGCTGCCGAGAGCACAATGGACCATCTCGGCTAGATTTTTACTGTTAACCGTTTCGCTTCCTCCTATCTTCTTCCCGCTAGCCGCGGGATAGCGCGAGCGAGACGGGAACTCGATGGGGCTGAAATTAAATTCCCACGACTCTTGCTTTTTAACCTCGGCAGTTATCCGAGAGAGCAGGCTCGGAATTCGTGCTGCGCTTCGGATTTGCTAATAGCCGCTCGTCGGCGCTCGCAATAAAGTTGATCTTTTCCCGTCTATCTTCCACCTTCCACCTTCTACCTTCTACCTTCCAGCCTATCCTCAAAGACGACGGGAGATGGGCACCGTCGATCGGACGAGGCCCTCTCGATCCTGCCGCAGTTGAAGTTGATATATCGACGGATGATGACGGTAATAAAGTTGCTATTTCAGTTGAACGCCAGCTAACTCAACGATTTGCTCGGATGTGACGGCCGTCACGGATAGGAGAGCTCGCCATGTTCGAACGATGTGCGGCCCACAATGTTGCACGGCTCGAAAATGAGTCACGCGAGAATGCAGCGCGGAATATTCGAAGGAACGTGCAACGTTAATAGGCGAACGGACTAATAAATGACAGAGTTGCACCGGCCGCTTCGGCCTGCGAACTCGATTGTGCAAGATTTTCTTGGAGCGGGAGGACAAGGGAAGGGAGGAGAAAGAAATAGGGAGAGAAGGAGAGAGAGGGGGGGGGGAGGCGAGCAGATCTCTTACACCTACTTTTTCGACCACGCGCGAAAACGTTTGTAGGTAGTCCGCGTGATGGAATGAGCATGGCCGAGACGAGATAAAGTTGCTGCTTCGAGCTTGGCCTGCTATCCGATTGCGAAAGAGCACGGGGGCACCCACACGTCGCGACGCACACTTTTTCGAATGGGATACCGTTCTCCGTGTCGGAGAAACGATCGGGCCTTACGACAAAATTGAGCGGGCCCCGGGATGTAGAGATAAAAGTGTTATTTTTGTCATCGGACCTCTTTCTCTCTCTCTCTCTCTCTATCGTGGGAGAGAAAATGGCAAGAGACAAACGAGCCGCTTTCAATTTATCTCCCGATTAATAATGGCACGCGGAACAGTGTCATTAATAAAACGCATAACAGCTCCAGCGATGCGCATCGGTTAACGACAGAAAGTCGTTACTTCTATTTGCCACTCCGGCTTCTGTCCAGCCGTAGCTCAAACGTTGCTAGGTGGAGTCTAGGTCTATTTTTTGCCACCGCCTCCACCCACCGCTGGGAGAAGGAGTCGTCGAGGGAGAGAGCGGACACGCAGAGAAATTAATACGTTAAGAATAACGAGATAAGCTTGCCGTTCCGACGTCGGGACAGAGTCACGTATTACCGGGAAGAGAATTTTTTCGACCGTTCCGTGCCCGTGTGAAAACGAGAAACGGCTCGTTGCTTCCCATCCAGTCTCTCGGATTAATACGGCGGCTGGAATTAATAAACAGCGCGTACAGAGTTGATATTTGAGGCCGTTAGCTCGCCGATTGCAAAAGAACGCGCCGCGGCGGCGGCATTAGCGGATAGGAGTGCCCATTTTTTCCGAATTTCCAAACGCTATCATATCGGGAAACTGAATATTGCGGCGAGAGCAGTGTGGACGGCCGTAAGAAGACAAAGTTGCTACCCTGCCACGTGTCGAATCGATTACGACAGAGTGAAACTCGACGAGCGACGCTTTTGCCGTGACGTTCGACGACGCACAGGCCTGACGATACTCGAAAACATCTGACAATGTTTGCAAAAGGTTGAAAACTGTTTGGCTAACAGTGAGTTTCAACGTTTTACGGATTGCTTAATGAGCGAGCGTGGAAGTTCGTTCGCGGTAGCGATCCTTTGAATCATGTTCCGCCGAAAGACTGTTAGGTTCTGCAGGTAGCTAAATGTCCTTTCGACGGATCTCACGCGATCGATCCCTGCTGGTCGATCGAGATCGAACGCGAACGCCTCTCTCAGTCGCGCTTTCTGTGTCAAAGTCAAGTCTGTCGGCGGGTAATATAATTGACTCCGGCGATCGTTAACGGCCGAGCAATAAAATCTGCCGTGTTATTCTTAGCCGAGTCAACGGTCAACCGAGAGAGCGGCACGCCAACCTTCAGGTGTGGCTTACGTAAAACCTCCGATCAAACGATCGCGATCCCGCCTTTAGATTATTGCCGAAGGAGCCCCGCGAGATAATGGCCAATGTGCATAGAAAGTGGCGAAGTTCCTGTTACCTCCTGGAATCGGCGCATGCTATCTTTTCTGCGCTCATTTATATCCAGTTTTTTGCCACTTTCTCCTTGAGCGGCCTTCCTAAGCGATATCTTAACGCGGTTTCTGGCACAAAGGCGACAGAATTTGGCTCCTATCTCGTTCGATTAAACGAACGGTCGTTCCGACCCGCTCTCCGATCTTTCGTTTTTCGCCGACCGTCGACCACCCAGGCCTACCGATTTTTGCCGTTTTTTCGGAATGCGCGCAACGACTTAGGCGTGGTTCGCGCTAATGGCGGCCGAAACTTTCAAACGGTTGACATTTAAGAAAAAGGAACGCCGCGGCATGCTCGACTCCGCGGACCGTACGACTTCTCCTTATCCACCGGGACTCCCACGACTAGTTGAAACGATCGCGTCGAACGTTATCAGCGTACCGTATTCCCACAGCGGTCGGGCCCGGAATTTCGAAAGGTTTCCCAGAAAGAAACGACGAACGTAATTTTTCCTCGCTCGGCCTACCGTCTCTGCCGGTCGCTGCCTTGGCAAAAAACTGTGCAAAACGAAACGAATGTGGAATATCGCCAACGCTAGCCACCCAGACACACTCTCACACACCTCTACACTTTACGTACGTCAGTTGGCTGAAAGTCGTGGAATCGAAGGGAATTGAAAAAAAAATGCATCCGCGTTGCAGTCACCTTTCACACCGGCTCACCTTGTGCGTCCAACGTAACGGAATATTATTAAACAATCATTCCTGGAATGCCTCCCCCGACGCCAGTCCGCCTCGCATGCAACACTGTTTCCAGCTTCGAATTATCCCTTAAATCGTCGATAAATCGCAGGGATAAATGTACACCGTAAATCCGGCCCGATCCTCGGAGTAGGTCGTCAAGGCGGCTTGATTTGCAAATTGCAGCTGCGGCGCGAAATTTTCGGACGGTCGCCAGCTTATTCTGCTGCCCGAAAGAAGCTGAGAGGGTGGGGGGTTCCTTTATCAAAGTCGGCTGCGGAAATGGCCGGCTTCGTGTCCGAGGGCCAGGGCGGCTTTTTGCACGCGTGCGAGCGCCCCCACTCCCCCCCCTCTTCCGTGTTCTTATTTGTATCGCCGGGAGAGAGGGCCACGAGCGTTGTTTTGACTTTCTTCCCTCTTATTTCGGGGCCGGCTCGCCGGCAAACCTCGACACGAGCGAGGCGTTACGTGTCTCGTGAATAATGCAAAGTACCCTCGGTTCCCCCATATCATAGTGGCGCCACTTTAGTGCGCCGCGACACTTGATCGCCCCGGAGAACCCTTCGTAATTCAACGAACCTCCTACCCACCTCCTCTGCCCTCACCCCGCGACTCCCACTCTTGCTTTGCCAGGGCACCGTTCGCAAATCGTTTTTCAAAGAGGCTCGGAAAGGACGCAAAGAGAGGTAAAGGGAGGGAAATATGAGGCGCGAGCGTCGATCGTCGCGATTCAATGAGCGAGATAAATCAACCAAAGCCAAGGTTATTTTCTTTGATCAGCGCGCCAAGAGAAAGGGTGGCCGGGCGAGAGGTAGGGGGAAGGAGGAGGGCGAGGATCGAGACTTTCCGCGTTTCCAGCCGCTCGGCGAGAGGACGGAGGGGGAGGATGAGGTTAAGGATGAGGATGAGGACTAGAAGGAGGAGGCTCGCGATTCCTTTCATCGGGGCAACGAGGTAAGAAGTGCTCAGGTGCGAGAGGCAAGAGCCGGCTGCTCTCGGTGAAGAGACAGAGACGGACGAGGGGAAAGGAGACGAGTCGGCGGGAGGGGAAAATGGGGAGTGAGAGGGGTTGAGGAGAAGAGGAAGGGAGGGAGCGAGGAATGGAAAAAGGTGAGGAGAGTGGTGAGCGTTCGCTCGACGCGGCCTTAGAAGGTCGCTAGCTCGAGCTAGCCTTCTTTAGCATCCTGTATGCACCTTCCTTCTACTCGCATCTCGCTCTAGCCGCGACTACGCGTTACTCTCCTTCTGCCTCTCCAGACTCGGCTCTCCGTTTCTCTTTTCTCGCCACCTCTCTCTGTCACTCCCTCTCACTCCTCAGCTTCCTTGGCCGAGCCTCCTCTCGCTTCATCCCACCGTCTCACCGTTCTTTCAGCAAGGGAGCGAGTGTATGGAATTCTCTCTTGGCTCCGACGAACGAATCGCAGTCAATTGGCGTTTTTAAGGCCGACTCCGTCGAACTACGAATATGACGCGAGTCTTAATAATAGGTTACGAGAGTCAAAGTTGCGTCACCCGCGCGGCCTGCTAGCCGCCGTACGCCTATTATGATGTACCTACCTACCTACCTCGTCGGCCGTATGTGTTTTTCATCGTGAGCTATTCCGCGGATACTCACTGTTTACGGCGCGCGACGAGACTGTTTGTCGTAGTACGACCGTTAATCGTTCTACGATCCTCAATTACGCTCGGCTCGCGAGCGAGCTAGCAAGAGCGGGCGCGCGCGTGCGCTCGTTACCACGGTACCACGCTCGATTTGCTTTCATGCCGCGACATGATTGCGTCCTCTTCCGAGCGATCGGGAGCCGTCAATTTATTTCCTGTCTCCCAATTTATCCGACACCTCGCCTCGCCGATCCGATACCGCGTACGTTTCTTTTCATTTTGCTGCGCATCCTGCGATACGATTTAATTACCTTCACTTTCCTCTTATCGGCTCTTACGAAGCATGCGGACGTGGAGCGGAAACGGCGCGGCGGCCAGTTTCGTGCGAACTGACCTCAAACCTCCGCAGTCTGAAAACCGTAGTTGGCGAGCAGCAGAATTCAGAGGAGGAAGCCACCTGTGCCGAGAGATGTGCCGACGGGGCCGCAAAGGTGCAGCTCGGTGCATCTCGGGTGCATCTCGGGTGCAAGGCTCCTTTTTCGCGGCTTCGATCTCATCTTGGCTTTACATGGGCCGAGAACGGGAGGGGGAGGAAGAGGAGGCTGAATCGTCGGGAATCCGAACGAGTTCGGTTTACGAGGCACGCTCTAGGATGCGCGGCCAGGCATTTAAGGCCTGGTTGCTCAAGACTCTTAATCGATCGATTACATTCTGCTCTAATTCGTAAATTGCACGTTGTCCCGCCGGGGGGTGGGGAGAGCATCCTACGCCGACGATTGATCGATCGATACGGAATGCGGCGGGTAAGTGGTTATATACGTCCCAATCGAGCGAAATTCATGAACAGTTCGGCATAATTGAACTGCGGTAGAGACAGTAATCTGGCGGCTTGGAAGCGGCATATTAGCCGGCTCGTAACAGGAGAAGGTCTACCTTCCGCGCGGAGTCCACGTCGAGCCACATCTAGCCACGCCATGGGAGAAAATTGTACGGGGAACGGAATTTTGTACACGCGACGCTGTCCGAATCACGGGGAATGAGGAAGTTTATGAACCCGCGGGAGGGGGTTACGAATTGGCTCGACGATCCGTCTGAACTCCAGGTGCGCTATTGGCCCTCCGGGACGCTGGGAAAGATCGTGATACTTCGCCGAGGTACTCCCAAGGCGTCCCATGGCAATGAGGCCAGACAAGAGGAGTACAGATCGATTATTATAACAGACAGCGAGGACGAGAGCGAAATTTCTGCCCACGAAAACTGCTGAACGTCGCGTTCGAAGGATCATCCGACCGTTTGGAGATTTCGATCCTTCGGAAGGACAGGAAGGGAGGGGGAGGCATATAACGGCATAGGCTGTCCACTCGTTCGCGTCACGTTCGAGCTCAGGGGGCGATACATTATTAGGCGAGTCAGTGTTTACATCCGTGTCGCGCGAACACAGACGTCGGTGCACCTGCAAGCAAAAGGCGAGCTAAAGCGTGGCAAGGGGAGGCGAGGGGTGGTGAGGGGAGGCGAAGGGAGGCAAAGGCAGACGGAGTGAGAGACAGGAGTAGCGCACGTGCGTGAACCGTTCGTGCGTTCGCCCACGTCAGCACGTTAAATCAATGAGGTCGGCCCTCTCGCTCTGACCCTGGCATTAAAATTGGATCCGGCATACCAATGACCCCCTCACCCTCGGCCGAGAAGAGGGCTGCGTATCCTTCTTTCGCCACCCTCCCTCTCTCTCTCTCTCTCTCTCTGTCTCCCCAGGGCACCTTCTTCGGGCCAGACGAGCCGGAATAGAGACGTCGCTCTTCGACGTCGGCCGAAGGCGTCCGCGCTTAATGAGACCGCGTACACTCTGGCTCACAAAAGCGACGCCTAAGTCGTCGGCGTCGGTGGCGTCGGCGTGCATGAGCTGCCGATTATGCTCGTGACGTGAAAGGGCGCGCGGTCGAATTACTTTAGCCGACACGCGAGGACCGAATTTTTGCCGCTTTTTTCGCCCCGCGCAGTCAGGCCGGGATTTATGGTCGGCGCGATATCGTCAGATCCTCCCGCGATTCGCTTACTTCCACAGTTCAAAGGAGCCCGCCTAATCTGAGACGCCGCAATCTCAACCCCTCCCGCAGTCGGAAAAATCCTCGACCGTACGGGGAATATTCAAACTCACCCCCCCAAATACGATAATCCCGTGCGGGGCGGCGGATAGGTACGTATATGCTTATGTCTCCCGTCGCATTAGGGATTCCGAAAAGAAATGGAGTTATTATCTGACTCCCTGTGCCTTTTCTCCGGGGGGGTGCCCTCGGCGCGCGAGGTCACTCTTTTTTGTCTATCCGAGCCTCGGGGGCAACGGTCTGCTTACGGTCACGTACGGTAAAATTGGCGAGGGTGGCCACCTCGCCTTCCGCGAATGCGGATGTCCATCGGCGCCCCCCCTTCGAGCCCAAAGCAAGCCCGGGGGCCATCCTCGGGGGATGATCCCATGAATCACACCGAATTTCGGGCAAGAACCCATGCGTCAATGGTTATTAACCCTGGCGCAGGAAGTTCGGCCAGGCCTTTGATCGTTCCTCCGCTCCTGAGCAGAGAGAGACTCGATAGAGACTCCAGAGAGAATGAAGGAGACAGACATCGGTCCTCGATCCAATACGGGAAAGTGAATTAAGACATTGGGGATGCTGGACGCGCTTATCGCGGGGTCCGAAACTACGATGAGTCAGGACTACGTACTGAAATCGAAAAACTTCGTTAGCTCGATTGGCCCGACTCGCGCTCATCGAGTCCGTCCCGTAAACGCTTCATAAACGTCTCGTCGGACTCATCGACTCCCTCGCCCGCCATTTGGCCGGATACTCACTTCCGAGTGGCGTACGCTGGGCAAAAATATTGAGTACGACGATACGGGTGGATGAAAAATTCGCGCCGGAGTTTCGCCGCGATTTTCCACACTCGTGAAATCAGTATTAACCTACCTGTGGACTCTTTCTTTTACCCCTTTTCTCTCCCCCCACCACCCTCGCCATTTTGCCCGCGAGAGCGGCAGGCCGTGTGGGAGCGGGATGGCTAACGATAACGAGCGTCAAATAACCGAGTAGCGAGCGGAAAAAAAGCTTCTCGCTTACAGTTACGTATTATACGTCGCCGGTTCGCTCATTTGCCTAATTCGCATCGGCAATTACCGTCGGGAGTCACGAGGCAGCTATTTCGCTTGCCGGACGCTGATCGGCCGATTCATCCACTTTCTCCGGGCGGGCAACTGGTCATCCAGTTACGATCCAATTATCTCGTATCGATCCGTATCTCGCGTCGATCCGTATCGATCCGATAACATCGTCGTCCCTTCCTTCCTCCCCCCACCCGACTCCTTTACTTCGATCGATCCTCCGTTCGTTCGTTCGACGAGAAACGGCCACCCGTTGTTTCCTCGCGCCTCGATACACATCCGATCCAGTTTCGTGGATCGTGCGAACCGCCTCCTATCGGGTTTCGCACAAATAGCGGCACGTAGGCCAGCTTTCTGCTCCATTACACGCTTGCCCCCGCGTGTTCTCCTATAACGTTATAACCGTTGACTTTATACCGGCTGTCTCTTATCAGGGCGCCGGGCACGATCTCCGTCGGATCCCGCCCTGCCGAGAGATCCATTGTCGAGATCTATTGTCGAGATCTATTGTCGAGATCTATTGCCGAGATCCGATGTCGAGATCGGGAACGAATGACGAGCCACCTAATTTTCGGCTCCGCCATTTGCCATTTCGAACCCCTCACCCTCTTTACTGCTACGACCCAATGATCAAATGAATTTTCGTTTCAGTTTATGCAACGTCTGGTACTGTAACTTCGAACTTCCTACGATATACGAACGTGCCTAAGTGACGAACTTGGGTGCTAGGTTAGGCTACGTGACGTTCGGAGGAGATAACGTTGATGTCAAGGTCTAATTTTTCGAGGAAGAGAACGTCGCTCATCTCACCTTCCTTGCCGTGAGAAAGACATCGTTGTCTAGCGCGGACCCCGAGGGGTCGAGAAGAGGAATTGATTGGACATCGTCGATTACGTTCGATTGTTCGGAAGTTCCCGAGGGCGTCCCGCGGCGAGCGTGCGGGGGAGATCCATCGATCGAGATTAAGAAGTGGAACGGAAGTACGGTGCTTTCGTTCTGGCCAGATGGTCAGCTGACGTCGGAGTCCGGCGTCTGCGATCGACGTGCAAGGCCTGTCACGAATTCTCGTAACGATTCCGCCCGGTATGTCCGAGTTTGTCGACCTTGAGCCTCCGGACACGTGTCGCGGAGTCGTGCGATATCGCTGAACGAAGGTGCACGTCGCACGAATGACAAAAGAGGGAGGGGGGGAAGAAGCGAGCGAGCGAGCGAAGCAAGTCAGAAAAAGAGGGGACAAGAAATCGTGAGTGTGAGAGGGATTCGAAGTTCCGCACAATTTTGCAGGACCTCTACCTCTCGTCCTGCCACCGTAATGAGACGGATGCAAAAAGCGGCCCAGTGTATACACTGTGCCTGCATAACGCGCTCGATGGATGTAAATAACAACCTTACAGGCCGGGAGTTGGAAAAAACATGCACGCGGTCAGCTTAATTGTCAAGCGTAGAAGAGTCCGACCGCGGGTGGCCATTAATTTCACGCGCGGCTATTTTATGACGCATCCTCGACGATTTCGAACGAGCCCAGGACCGTAACTACTTTTGCCGAGAAACTCAGCGTTTTCTCGAACCGACCGTTTACTCTTCCTGGCGCATCCGCGACCGAATCGCGATCGTTAAAGTTTTTCTTAGCAAGCTTTCCAACCTCGGTTGATCCGGGCCGTTCGGTTAATCTAGCAATTTTCGATGTCAGCAATCAATTTGCCTCTCATCCGGACTTATATACGTATCCGTTGCCTTGACGCTCTTGCCAGCCCACTTCGCCTACTCTCCCGTAGAACGTTTCGCTTTTTACTTCGGGCGAACAACAATGTGGCACTTCACCTTGAGATTCACCTCCGGTCTCTTTCCATTCTCTCAAACGTCCTCTCCTCCTCTCTTTCTTTCTCTCTCTGCCTCTCCCTCTCTCGTAAGTTGCGGAGCTTTCGTCGTGAAAGCTTCGTGAAAGTATGAGACGAATCCTCTCGGCCACCCGGAGCAACAGCATTTTCTGCTTGGCGCGTACACGCAGCTCGTGCTTCATCTTCCTTAGTGACCTTAGCCGATGTGTGTACTTTCCTCGGCGATCTTTTCCTCGCCGACGAAACGGACATAGCGAGCGAGTGCGAGGGATCCGTATCGAGAAAGCCTCGAGAAAGTCACCCACGTGAAGAGGCGTCGGTCGACAATTCATTGGCCGTCGGGTGAAACGTTTTGTTACCGGGTGTGCATGATATTTTTGAGCTCACACGGCTTCGTCGAGCCGCTGAAGTGCAGATAGGGAAGACGAATGATTGGGATGATAGTATACGCTTCGACTTCTATGGTGGGAGCAACAATGTTAGTACTGCGTTTGTCGTAGGATATTATTCCTAATGTCAAATTTCAGGCATTAATATTGATACTTCGTCTTCATAGATGAGAAAGAAAGAAACACGGTGTGTTTATTTTCGCGGGTTGACGGTTGAGACTAATTTCTGCAAAAAGTCGAAGGTCGGCAGATCGGATGTTGCTAGCACGTATCCCCTGATATATGGCAGGTGGATCGAAAACAATTCAAAGAGCCGTTTATCGGCAAGATTCGCAATAGGTTGGGCCATAAAAACTGTCAGGCTAAAAATAGTCGAGGAAATCGGACATTTATCGCGGGTGAACGTAGCGGCTGACGCAGAGTCTCAGGGCGTACACATTTGAAGCGTAAACGTTTGAAAAGACGCAATTGGAACTGGGTAGACGTAGGCCGAAGAAGTTTGGCCCCGTGGATTTCCATCCAACTCGAACGTTGTACGGCAACGATATCCAACGGCGAGCCGATTGCAACAATGTCCGCCCCCCTGCAACGTCGGCGTCTCGGGCGAAACGAACGCTCAGAAGTGAAAGGATACTTTCAAATTTGCATGACAATGAGGAATAGCCGTACTTTCATCCTTGAGTCAACACGGCCACGGTGCGCTTCCTTCTGCGTCTGCATCTCGATCGCGATCGTCGCTCCTCGGGCCAGGCCGACAATTAGCGGATATATCGGCCGGATCACGATCCGCCTTAGACAACCGACGACGACGACGACGACGACGACGGCGACGCCGTCCGCATCGATCTGCAAACCCACACCTCGGGCCCGTTACAGAGCAACTTTCCATCCAGCCCGGCAATTAAAATCTCTCTCCGCCGGGGCAACATTATATTCCCGGGAAAAGTATACATTTTTCCGAGACGTCAATTTCTCACGCGCATATTCCGACTGGCCTGACTGTTGGCCGCAGTCTGGGGAAATTTCACGCGGCCGGCGTAAATCCTTTGGGTCGGGCAGGTGGTCTGAAGGTTCGAGGAAGGCGGTCGTTCCCGACGCGGATTCGCACCACCACCACCACCACCACCACCACCACCACCACCACCACCACCACCACCACCATCACCACCACCGCCGCCATTACCATTACAACGCCAGTACCAGCACCGGCGGGCCTCTGGCGGCTTTAAAAGCTCGCCGAGTGCTAAATGTGCCGTCGACGTCGTGTATCAGCGATTCAGCCTTTCGGTTATCTGCCCGGCTGATCATCGATTCGAGGTATCGTTAGCCGCGCCAGAACGCGGCGATACACACACAGGGAGAGTCAGTCAGGCAGGCAGGCAGGCAGGCAGGGAGGCAGGCAGGCAAGCAGGCAGGCTGGCAGACTATGGTGGCAGCGGCACATGGCTCGTGTGCGAGAACAGCAACCGGATAGAGGGATAGGCAGGCAGCGCGGAGTTCGCGTAGGATCGTAGCACCGTGATCGTATCTGCCCGGTATTTAGATCAACCAGCCTCCAGACTGAGTCTGCCGCGCCGCGGGAGTCAAAGACCTCCGTCTTCCTCTTCCTCCATCGGAATCCGATCAGAAAATCAGCGGAGGCGTTTATGCGCTCATTCAGGGCTGCCTATTGTCGCTCTCTCGTACTCTCATACTCTCATACTCTCGTACTCTCGTACTCTCGCAACTCTCATACTCTCGCATTCTCGACTCGATTCTCCCCGCAGTCAGTCAGTCGGTCGGGTCCGTCTGTCTGCAAAGTCCGGTTTACATTGTCTCGCTCCTCGTCACCGGACTCTTTGCATGACGCCTCTCGCGACAGCGATCACGTCGGCGCGCGCGTCCGGTTCTTGCGAAATTCCCCCAACGAGCCAGTAAGCCGAGCCGGAGCTTTGCGTCGCACCCGGGAGCCGACACCAATTTTTCCTCTCTCTCGCATTACGCATTTGGATAAGCGCGCACTTCCTCTCCCGCCCTCGCCACTCCTGGGGGATTACAGATCAGCCGGCTATTTTTATTCTCCACTCCGCACTCCTTCCTCGCTCGCTGTCGATTTCCGTCGTCACGGCCGATAAATTCCGGAGAATCAAGGAAAACTCTCACGGCCGATAAAATATGGAGAATGGCAATTTGTATAGGCGTAATCGTTACGCGAACGACGATCGTCTCAATCGTTCCGTCCCATCGCGCATTTAGCGCGGAGTCGAACATGCATTTCGCGTCATAACCTTCGCTGCCCCCTCCCTCCGTCCCTCTCCTCGACCCCCATCGGCCCTCGGGTACAAAGTGCCTCGGCCAGTCGTAAATCGATAAATTTGTCCTCGTCGCATACGTCGCGCACAGGTCGGCCGTGCGTGCTGCAATCGGTCTCACTTCGAGCGACTAATCCGTTTAAGGGTCCCAAACTGTCCCTCCTGTATTATTCACAACGGAATCACGAAAAGTGGTGGCTTCGTCGTCTGGGGAAGGTAGGATGAGGTAGGGGGTAGGGGGTAGGTCGTACGGTCCGCTTTGCGTCGCCTCGCTTTGCGTCCGGGGCACTAAGTGCAATGGTCCTCGGCCAGTGACCGTAGGGGCATTATTTAACTAATGATACGGACCACGGGTCACGACAGCAGCCCCTACCGGCAGCTGACGTTGCTTAATGCTTTCACGATCGACGAGAAATTGCGTCCCTTTCCAACCCGCCTCCCCCCCCCCCCTCCTCCTCCTGCCCTCATCATCCCTTTCCGCCAACAAGTCTCTTCCCTCGCGCCGAGCTATTCCGCATTATTATTTCCTACCGACTGCGACCCCTTTTGCCTTTCCGACGTCGAAGTCCCGATCGGGATTTCCTACACTTTCACCTCCATTCCGTTCGACGCAAGCTCGTGACACGGAGTTTGTCAAACGATTGGTCCAGCACTTTTCAGGTTCTGAGATAAATAGCTGGCAATGGACAAGGTAGAAGCGATGCAGAAGTGAATCAGAAAGTAAGCTAACGGCGAAGTCTCGACGGACAGTTTGGGAAACAGCCGGCCGCGACGGTATTTAGTCCGAGGGGAGGGAGCACTTTACTCATTGCTCAGCCGTTCTCGGAAGGCAGATCAGGAGGAACCGAGGAGTCTGGCTCCGGGCCTCGCCGAGGTGTTGGTAAACATGCGCATGTGTCGGGGTGGCTCGCGTCGGGGGAAGGAGCGAGTTCGGAAGGCGCGGGAAGTTGAACGAGGAGCGTAAGTACGTGATAGGTGGAAGAAGGAAGGACGGTGGAAGGATGGCATGAGGACGCCATGAGGATGGGGAAGGGTGGGGCAGAAGAGGCCCACGGAGGCGAGACAGGCCTTATACGAGCTCGGTGGCCGTCGGGGCCCCCTCTAATGTTTGATAGTTGTGTGTGGGCCGGTCTTGGCTGCCAAAGCGTGAGAGAGGAATGCGGGGATGCATAGTGGACTCGTGTTGCCGTTCTTCGCTGCACCGACGACGACGACGACGACGAGGAGGACGATGAGGACGACGTCCATTTCGGACAATCGACACTGTCCGCCATCTCCTCCAAAAGCCAGACGCCTTTCCAGTTCGCACACTACCCGACACCGACCGCGTCCGTGAATCATCCTGTCTGTTGACCTCCGGCCATCTGTCCGGCGTGTCATTGATCTCTCTCTCTCTCTCTCTCTCTCTCCTCTCTCTGGCGTCATCCTCGCGCTGGATATTTAATTTCGAAGTCCCGCTCGTCCACTTTGACTGCCGCTTCTTCGACGGCTTTGTTCGGCCTTAAGAAGACGCCACGGAAGGGAGTATTAGGACGACCAGTTTCGTGTAGATTTGGTAATGTCGATCGGATGCGAACGTTAGCTGACAGGAGGGGTAGCGCGATGAGAGGATTATTGGAATTTTCGTTAAACTCTCGATTTGTCGGAAATTCGGGAATTTCGCACGGCGTGCGAATCCACAGCGTGGTTATCAGAATGGCCGAATGGCGGCTGGCGAAGTCTTTTTCGCCACGGGGCCGTGTCGGCGGAAACTTAAACTTCGCCGAGGCGTGGAATCGTCAAATTACTAGAGCAGCGCGCGAAACCGCAGGAAGTAGTTACCCCTTTTCTCTCTTCGAGCCTTCGAAAGCACCGGCGGCCGCCGCCGCCGCCGCTGCCGACGCCGACGCCGGTGGAAGTTGAAATTAATGAAAGTCAGAATGCTATCTATCTTTTGCCCCGCGCCGCCGGCACATACCGACGTTCTTACTAATTACCCCCCGATCCGTTCGCCACCCCCTTCTGTGCGAAACTTCCTTTCCGGCCTTTCGGATCGCGGCCCGACGACGCTTCTTTCACCTGAGCAGCTAAACAAGGCAGGAACATTATACAGACCGGAAGGAACACCCTCAAGCGGGAGGGTTATTTTTGGGTCGTTGACCGACATTTTCGAAGGTGTGCGAAGCTTCGATCGATGCTTAAGGCCAGTGGGGGAACAGTATTTTCCCGTCGATCGAGCGACTTCATTCGACTGCCTGGAACGTCGTTTATCGACTTCTGATTACCGGGACTAGAATGACTCAGTTCGACGGAAGTCGATTCCCTCATGTACAGAGAATCATGTCCGAGTATAGATACAGGCAGGAGAATTACCGTTCAAAAGCATCCTACGATCGCAGATAGTCGGAGTTAGCGTTCCGGGGGAGGGCAGATCTCGGGACTGACAAATTCATTAGCAGTTAGTCATTGCGAGCGAACGACATCGGCGATAAATCGCGAGGGGACGCGGAATAAATTTTTGAGTAATGCACCCCCGAAAGAGGAGTTACGAGCCTCCTCCTGTCCCGCTCTCGTTCCGATGACCTTCCTCGGTCTGCCCTATCAGCTCTCGCCGCCTCTTGCCTCCTCTCGTCTCCTTTTACCTCCTCTTACCTCCTCTTGCCGACACCTCGTCCTCCTTGTACTCGTTACTCGGCACTGCCAACTTGGCTTATCGGCCCGGCTGCCTTTTTATTCCCACCCCACCATCCACCGAGACCTTTGTGGCGGTCGCCTTCCAACAGTCATAACTCTTCGACCCGTCCGTCCGTCCCGGCTCCCCTTACGTAATTGGCCGGACCGCTGCCAATTCTATTATTACTAAATATGTCCGCTTTATTATGGGCCGCCGATCCGTCGCGGGCGCGCGCGTAATCCCCTCGAACGTTCTGGAACGGAGTCCGCGGCCTGGCCTACTACAGTGCGCCTGGCCGAAGGGGGCAACGAACCAGCTTTTTCTCCCCTTTCGGCCGGGAACGAGGGCTTCGTTACATTAACAGAAAGGCGGCTGCGAAAAATCGACCCGCAACATCGACCCCGAGCCCGACGCGCGACTACTGTAACCCTATCGTAACGAACGAACGTTAGTCACACCGGTGCTCTGTCTTCCGCAGTCTGTCTCCCAGTGTGCACTCTCGCGATTGCACTGTCAAAAGTCGAATGAACATGCCGTTCGTCCTGTCAACCTCGAGCCAATAAGTCTGCTATGACGAGGTTCTAAGAAAAATTAGGACGCGGAAGTCTCTTTTCTCCCACGCAGATAGATCGATAACAGATTCCTGAGGCTGACCTTGACGACGTCAGGAGCTCCCGCTAATAGTCGGCGCGCTGGTCATTAACTGAGCAGTCGACGAAATTGCCGACGATAAAGATGGCCGCCTAGCTTGTCTACGACGGTCGGCCGAATAAATTAATCGCTCACGAGCGCCGCGAAACGACGTGGGGAATAAATTATCCGCGCGAGGGAGCGACCAGGATCGTCTGACGTTAAGCTACCGTGCTTCCTTCGACGGCCGATTGCGCAATCGGCCGTTATCGCTTGCCGCGCTGATAATCGGAAATTCCCGAAGGCCAGGAAGAGTCTCTCCTGTCCTCTCCCTCTCTCACCCTGTGGACGTTCCAGGTACCGTTGTCGGTTTCAGGTAACCCCAGCGATAAACGGTGTCTCACCTGCCGTCGGCCTCACTTTCCGGTAAGCGAGCACTGTTCTTCAGGTACCTGCACCATTGTGTTACCTCACTGCCTAGGCCCATCATCGTCATTCATGACCCTCGTTATTACCGTTCAATTCCGACCGGCAGGATTATTTCGAACGTTGCTGTCAAGTGTCTTCCGACGCAGGACGCATTCGAGGGAAGCCTACCTGAATAGATACCGTTTAAAGCTGGGCGTGGGGAGCGATAATCGAGGTATGGGATTCGAGGGAGGAGGAAAAGTGGTGAAGACGAAAATCCGATGGCACGCTATCGATAAATTTGCAATGGTACCCTAATAACCCGTGCGGCCATTAGCGCCGCTAACGAACCGCTCCTGCCCAGAGATCAAGGCTACCCGCTGCAAGCAAGGTCTGATGCCTCCAAGCTCACACATACTCCGTGTACATATTCGCGGCCGATGTACCTGCCGACGACGACGACGACACGCATGTCTCTGCACGCCCGTGCAAGCATCTGCGCATGAATTGTGGACGTACAGGCATGCGTTTATTGCCGGCACGCGTTCGTCGCTGACACGCGTGTGCACACGTAGGCACTCACCGCACGTGAAATACTTCAAGGCCACGCCGGTAGCACGCTTTTTCATTGCCTCGATGGTCTTTGACCGAGGCGTCGGGCCAGCGGGTAACCGTTGCATTAAGCTTTTGCTACATGTATGTCCGAAGGAAGGTACGTTGCACTCGTGTGAACTCCAACGAACTCCAACGAACTCCGCGATGAGCGTCTATCAGGCGATAGCACTGTAACTTTAGAGGGTTGACGATATTAAGAGGTGGATCTGACCTTCCGATCGAGGTGCAGAGGCTTGGGTTACCGTCGTGGGCGTCTTATCTGTGTGAGCGTACCTTGCTCTTGAAGATAGCAATTTTTGTTGTGTTCAAACGATGGTTTCTACCTTTGACGATCACATTCAGCGAATCGAGAGAAACGATGAATACACCTGACGTTTATTGAACGCGTCTTCCGGTCCGTAATCAGCGAATAATCGGAGAAATTCGGAGATGCCTTCCCGTTAGGTGAATCGAAGCCGGGATGGAAGTAATGACGTCAAGCGGGGAACGACGTCAGCGATGGCCCGAGGTGTATCCGCGTGACGTGACCAATCTGCATCGGGCTCTCGCGCGCGCAATGCAATCGCGAGGCGAATGCAATCGCGGCCAGGTTCCATCGTCCGGCAGGGCGACGTCGGTGATGCTCAGGGTTTCGCTTTTCTGCGTCCACGTGCGTCGCCGTGGGTAGCCGAGGGGGGGGGGGGGGGCGAGAGCGAGAGGGAGCGACTTTTCGTGCGTCACTTCTCTCCTTTTTTTTCGCCTTTTATCGGCCGGCCGCCTCGTCGGCGCTTGCTGACAACGCAGGCACGATCTGCACGTGGAGATATAGCGCGGCGTAGTACGATTCGCAACGGCAGTAACAATACTCCGGAGATAAGGCAGCCGCGATACACGTACATGTATAGGTACGTTCGCATACACATGTATAGGTACGTTCGCATACACATGTACACGTACGCTGGCATATACATGTACACACACATTCGCATACACATGTATAGGTACGCTCGCACACACACGTTCATCTAGTCGAGTACGCTCGGCGCGTATAGGTGTGATGATGGTGTACGGGACCGGCAGGGAACACACACACGCACACAGGCGTGCGGATGAGGAAAGGGCACGCGTGTGTGTGTTCCTACGACGTGTCGCTGCGAGGGAGTGGACGCACGCGTGTGCGTGCGCGAACGGCGCGACACGTGTCGCGAACGATAAAGCGGCCCGGGATCGAGCGAGATCGGGAACGGAAGGTCCCGGAGGTGGAGGTTTCGTCTACAGGTGGCCCAAGGTAGGCGATCGGCTCGATCGCGATACGGGAAAGTCTTGGAAAATTTTCGTCCGAGCCACCGCGAAACGGATTCCTCATCGATCGATGCCCGGACTCTCGTACTTTTCGCCGAAACGAGTAATGGCAGTGATTGATTCGCGGGACAGAAATAGCCGATCGCGATATACGTAATGCACGCCTTTACCGGCGAGGCGATCCTCCGATCGGATCTAATGAGCTATCTGGAAAGGCCAATAAATTATCGAATGGTAGCGCCCGGTCTACTCGGTACTTGAGCAATTTCGGCTTCCCAGAAGTTTGCCAGATCGATCCGGATGAATATGATGTTACGCGATGGACGGGGTGTTGATAATTAATTGAATTGATACGGTGGACGATCGATTAGCCCAAGCGGATTGCTAAAAATATATTCGGACCGGTTCGCCTCTTTTGAAAGATCAGCGACGTAGAGTCGTTTTCGTTGAAGGATGCTCATCGGGAATCCTCGCTCGGCTCCGAAGCAGGTTTTGCGCGCAACCTGCTAGGGCACACGGAAGTGAATACCGAGAATGTTGCTAATTGTTGGCACATCGTCGTAGTCCCGTAGCCCAGGCTACATTTCCACATCTTGAATTACGCTGACAATCCGCGCAGATAGAACGTTCCGATTGCGCCCATCAGGAGTGAAATGCATCTCCATTTTTTTTTCTTTCACCCAGCCGCCGGATTATTGTCTGACATAACGATTTAGCATTCCGTGCGTCCGACTGTCACGGGTGAGACTGAAATGTGGGACAAGGACTGCGACTTTTACAAAATTCGGGCCTGGCGGAGGGCCCGATTCGTCGGTTTGTGCATGCTAATCGACGTCTCGCATAATCGCGAAATTAAAATTCCTCGACTCGCTCGCCGTTTAGTCAAATCTTAAAATAGGATGCAAATCGAGGACTATAAAACACGGCCGATGGCTCCGACCGAGATGAGCTTTCCTTTTTTCTCTCCCCCCACCTTCGGAGACCATAGGGGCGAAAAATCCCTGACAAAGCAGCGCGGTGCGCGCGCGAGTGCTCTCTATCGCGATTTTATCCTACCGTTTGAGCATACTGGAAGACGTATGCCCCAAATCGGATGTCGCTCGAACCGCATTCCGCGGCCACCACCGCGGAGAACAAAGTGTTCTACCGGCAACGAGACCAAAGACGGGGCAGAGGGAGGCAGGACGCGAGCGAGACGGAGAAGGAAAGGTGGAAGAGAGAAAGAGAGAGAGAGAGAGGGAGCGGGAGAAGGAGAATTCAGGCTCGGATGTTCGAAAATACTCGAGAGCGCGTCGGGGCAAATACTCGATCGAAAGGAGCCGATCGCCGCGAGTAAAGGCGGGAGGATCAGCTCGGCGTCGCCATGCTCGTCGCGTTATCGCGATCCTCGGCTTCGCTGGGCTCGTTCCCGGTGAATCAGGATGAATCAGGATGAATCAGTCGCGCGGGCTACCCCACACGCCCGTTGTCCGAAATTTTTCTCGCCAACGGCTTCGCCTGCCGCGGACGTACGAGTGAAAGGCATCCTTGCGCGCGCGCGCGCGCGTGCGCTCGCTCGCTTCTAGTCCTCTGCGAAAAGGATCTAGCGCCTAGAAGTCGCGAAAGATAGGACGTGCCCCGAGGTCCCGGGGAGTTAGGATTAATGGCCAAGGATCGCCGGGCTCTAGGTGAAAGATGCTGCGTCGCGTCGTTCGAGAGGCGGAGGTAAGAGAGAGAAGGAGAGAGACAGAGAGAGAGAGAGAAAGAGAGAGAGAGACAGGAGAGGAAAGAAGAGGTGGAAGGAGATGATGGTGGCGGCGGCAGAGGAACGGAGGATGCCTGGAGTGGGCAAGACAGGAGAGCGAACGGAGGACATCGAACTGAAATGGCCTCTGGGAGCGCATTCCAGTATTCCACTCTCGCTACCTTAGTCCATACCCCCCTTTCAGCTGCCTCCCCTGTCCCCCTTCCATCTCCCTCTTCTTCATCTTCTTCTTCTTCATCTTCTTCCTCGCCTTCTTCCTCGTCTTCCTCCGCCTCCTCGTCTTTCTCATCAAGCCTCCTCCTCATCCTACTCTCTCCGTCCCTCTTCATCCCTCACCTCCCCTCCCCCACTCTTCGACCGAACTTCTCTGACTTCATCGCATTCTCCGCTTGCCCCCCCTCCCTCTGCCCCTTCGCCGCTCTCTCTCGCGGTCTCATCCCTCTCACGGGCGAAGATCAGCATCCTCCTTTGGGCTTAGAGTCCTTTTATTTCGCTCCCCGCATTCTTGAGTTCCGCTTCGTGTCAGCGCGGGAGAGCAGACTACGGCGGACTTTCCTCCTCACGGGGAGAGAGAGAGAGAGCGAGGCGACACCGCCCGATGAATCTATTCCTCCCGGCTTTTCTCAAACGCGACTTTGAATTCTCGCTCCCGAGTCCTCGTCCTTGAATTCCATCCAGCTATCTTCTCCCGGCCTCTGCCTTCCACGCTCCGTCGCTATTCTTTCGCTCTCGCTCATCCTCGCCCCCCTCTCCTCCCCCTTGCCATCCTCCTTCCAATGCTCCTCATGATCCGAAGTCTGCCTCCCGCTCGGGCCAACGATCTCCTTCGCTTACCTTTGTCCTTTCCCGCGTTTTCGAGCTTTCCGCGAGATTCCGATCGCGGCATTCCACACTTCGACGTTCGAATGCTCTGCTCTCGCGTCGGGCTGTCATTGTCTCTCGCGGCGGGAGCTCTCAGGCCGCTTCAAGCCGAAGAGAACATCTTGGCTTCGTTTCGCTTATAACGTCGGCGCGAGAGAGCGATAGCTTTCGGAGGCAAGTTGTCTACGGTGTGAGAGAAGCCTCAAGGAGAGTTTCGCGAAGGAAGACTGTACCGCGAGATTCGGAGTAGGTTAAGATATGGACCGTTTACTTGGAAAGTGGTTTAAGTCAATTTAAAAAAAAAATATGACATATAAACCGTTTATACCACGTTAATCATAAATTATATGATATCGAATTTTTTTTTAAATATGGACCGTTTATTTTGAAAATGGTGTAAGTCCAATAAAAAGCATTAAATATCCCAAATAAACCGTTTATATCACGTTAATCATAAATTATACGATATCGAATTTTTTGTTAAATATGGACTTACACCACTTTCAAAATAAACGGTCCGTATATGGCAGCGAGTGCATGGCAGAGGATGGCAGGAGATGGCACATTGATAAACGGTTCGGTTTTGGCAAACGTGACATTCGCCGGGCCAATCTGCGTATCATTACAAAAGTGGTATTCGCCCGAGCGGTTCCCCGCATACTTTCAGGATGACATTCTCCCGCGCGCGAGGCATGAGAGACTGCGCGTCGTCTCTCGGCGGAAGAAGAAGGTAGGTTGCATAATATGTAATCCTCGGCTCGGATTCGCCCGCGAGCCACGCCGAACATCATTCCCGCGTCTTGCCCGATATTGAGATGCATAACGAGCCGACCGAAATGGATTCTTTTTGCCCAATTAGCGTCGCGCAATGCGCATTATGTAAATGTACGTCGCCTGCCGGGTGGGTGTTTACGACGTTTGGAAAGCGCGTGCGCGGGAACGACGAGGGTCCCATCCGCACGTCGGAATGCGATATTAATTCACGCCCGCACCAATTATCGTCGCTGCTAATCGGTAGCCGACGAATTCTAGCTACGAGGGCGCGTGCCGAATATCTGCGATTTATTTCGGTATTCCCTGCGATATATCATGAAAAATTCGACGATCAGCGACAGCTGTCGGTGACCAAAACGATAAGCCTCGATTCGCAACACCGTTACGGGCTGTAATCTTAGCATCGCAATATCTGGCATTCCGCTAGCCGTAATTTTCAAAACAAATACCTCCATATGCGCGGATCGATATACTAGATAGTATCGAGCGCTATCTCGCATTCGAGTCCTCGCGATATTAGAAATTGCCTCGAGTGTCACGATCAAGGAGCGCGAGCGTATTTTCGGACGCAAAAATTGGCGCGAGCTTCCCCACGACGACGCAGCCAATCGGCGGACAGCGCCGATCGATCAGTTTATTAATGCCTCAACCATAATTGTTTATGCGCCCGGGAGAGTATCGCGTGGAAGAGTCCCTCGTCCAATAGGCGCGGACCGCGCGCACCGTTTCGCATTGTCCGAAGGAGGAACATCGTTCCGCTGCTCGTATTATCCTTGCGCGCGAGCGTCTACGCGACGAACGTAAAATAACTTTTATTACCCCCCGGCCGCCGGTTGGTGAGTTACCGGTAACCTTGGCACGTGGAGAGTAATGGCGAGAGGTGAGGCGAGCGCGAAGTGGCATCGAACAATGGTCTTTCGCGAGCGAGCGAAATTAAACGAGAGAGTCGACGGCCGTGTGCGTGACTGTGTGTGTGTGAGAGAGAGAAAGAGAGAGAAAGAGAGAGAAAGAGAGAGAGAGAGAGCGAGGAGAGAGCGAGGAGAGAAGAGGGGCCAAAAAAGAGAGAGCGACACGTCTGGACATATAGAGCTTACTCGGCCAGCAGCTCGCAGTACGTCCACTTTGTCCTGGGAAAGTATGGATCGTCCCGTAACGAGAGCCGGAAACCTATATGAGAACTTCCCCATTCGCGGATAGACACGGTGACGAGTAACTACGGTGCGACCGGAAGTAATTGCCGTCCGGGACGAGTCCCGGTGCCTGGGCACGATGTCGACCGCGATCAAAGGAAGCCTTTCCCTCCTCCCTCTCCCCCTCTCCTCCCGCCCCATCGCGCTTAAAGCCAACTCGCGCGCCAAACAGTTTTCCGAATTGCTGACGCGAGAGTTTTCACTCCTAGAAAGTCCACGTCCGTCTCCCGCCAACCTTCGTCCCGGCACCGGAGGAATCGATTATCTTCCCCTCCCCCCTGCCCCCAGGCCGCTCGGGATGGCAAAGCTACGCGCAGGAGAGAACGATGTGGCGGTCGCGGTTCGTAAAAATAGAAACGGCTGTTTGAATAGGGTCTCTGATTAAATTCTGCCCGGTAGGAGAACGCGTGCGAACAGATACGGCGCGCGCGCGCGCGCGCGTGCTCTACCAGTCTCGGAACGATACACGACAATAAGCACAGACCGTTGGCGCGAAATTAGATTGTCGCCCGAGTACGATAATGCCAGCGCCAGCTCAACAATGTCTATCGTTCGAACCTTCCATTTTTTCCGCATTCCTAGATAACCCGGCTTTGCCATTGTATAAATACGGCCGCGATCGGCGAGCGAAGTAATTTTACGACCGAACGTAATCTGTGTGTACCCGTGCCGGCACTTGGGGGCCGGGGCGTCGAGACGCCGATAATGAAATACAATGCGACCGCGTCGGGAACTTTCCTTCCCCATTGCTCGGCCAGGTCGGAAAAATATCTGCCTCCTCGTCGCAATGTGCCGTCGGCTTTACGCGTCTCGCAGATAAGCGTCCCGAGATCTCTCACACGCGCAGGTCGTGATAAGGGATCATCGTCATCGTTATTCGGCGAATGGCACCTCCCCGCGGCGCCCGCTAACTTTTTTAATTACTCCGTTAATGCGCTTACGGGACGGAATAACGCATAGGGCGTGAGTAATGGAGGACTCGCGAGGGAAGGATGGAAAGGATTCTTTCGGGCACTGAAAGGCTTCAGCGTCCGATTTCGCTTTGGCGGGCGTAAAAATTGCTTAATTAAGCCAAAACACTCTTGACGCGTGCCTCTTCTACCGATCCTCGATCAATAATGGGCATTCAATTTTTTCTTCCCCCATCCAGTCGCGAACGTCAGAAGGCGGTCTAATATCCTTGAGAGTACTCGCGATCGAAGGGCTGCCGTTGGCTGCCGGATACCGGAATTTAATGGCCGCGCCAGAAGTTCCCTTTAACGAGATCGGGCGAGCGACAAGCGAGGGAAACGGAGAGTTCGACCGAGAGAGGGTGAGAGAGGGGGAGGGGGGGGGGGGGGAGGAGGAAGCGCGGAAGATAAATCGAAAGCCGGCGCTTTTGTTCCTCCCTCGCAACTTTCGCGCGACTCCTTCGGCCACCTGGAAGGGAAACCCAAGTTTTGGATGGCGTTTATAAGCCGCAATGCCGTCGAACGGAGTGAGGGGGGAGGGTGGTGGGGAGAGCCGAGGGATAATCGCGATCGACGCCGGGCGTCGGGGTTAGCGCGAGAGGGCATGCCACTTCGAAATTAAATCGACCCCGTTTCATTTTTAATGCGACCCACCGCCGCCGCCGTCTGTATATCTTGGCCATCTGTCGCCGCGAAAAATGAGTCTACGTACGCGGCCGCCGCTCTCTGAGCAATCCGGATAATGGAGGTTCGTTTATCATTTTACTTTATTTACGCGCTGTTTGCGCTCGCGCGCGCGGTTACTCGAAATTCGATTATCGGCGCCGCTGGATAAATTCCGACGAGCGGGGCGTTATTACGGGAACTGCGTTCTCGCACACTGGACTCTCTCTCTCTCTCTCTCTCTCTCTCTCTCTCGCTCCGGTGGGCGGTGTCGCGTAATTCCTTCCTACGACGATTACCTTCCGTTGCCGGTCGTTCGGACGAGTGCCACTTCGTAAAGTCGACCCGTAAAGGATCGCCAATCGTGTCCGGATATTGGCAACTGTCATTATTTATAACGCTCCCGATATTCGACATCGGCTCGTTAATACATAATCCGATCGCTTATTTAAGGGCACTACGACGATGCTCGCGTCATTCCCGAAAGTGAACCCTTAACGGCGTCGATCGACGTCCCGAAGGTACTCGAAATACGGTTTAACAGCCTGTCATAACGTCTAGGCGAGAGAAGCCGCGCGAAGAAGGGAAAGAGAGAAGACGGATGATGAAAAGTAAAGCAGTGCTGGGCGAGTACGATCCGGCGGATTCGGAAGGTGGCCACCGAAAACACTGACGACTAATTTCCACTGTCCAGCGGCGAGTCTATGAGTCTCGGACGTACGGAGACTGGCTCATTGCCGGGACGGGGGGCATAAATTCCAACTAACCGCGCTAATTGTGAGTGCAATCTCATTAGAGCGTACATCACCGCTATCTGACGTCATCCGTGCGGCCTGAAAGAGCGCTTACGGGACGTCGTAAAGAACTCTCTTATAATTTATTTTTCCCCCCTAGCCGAAGAGCGCGCTCGGTCGTCTGGCTGCCCAACAGGGACAGAGGGGAAGAGAGAGTGAGAGAGAAAGAGAGAGAGAGAGAGGGGGGGGGGGGGAAGGGGACAGGCGGAATTTTATATAATGCGCCACGACGACACGTGGAAGGAGGAGTGGTACATCTGGGCGCACCGAGTGTTTCCAGGAATCCCACCGTTAGTTCAGCCATTACCATTCGCTACATGTCGGTGGCCACTCCGTGAGCACATTTTAGCGTGTTTACGGCACTTTTCGTGGAAACGGTTACCCCGGTCGTCCTCGACGGAGCGGATCTTACCGCGTACGGGCGCGTCGTTTCATTATTGCAATCACTTTATGAGAGCCGAGGAAAATACTGGCCAGATCTGGCCGCAAAACTGGACGCCGGTGGGACTCCTCTGCTCGACGCCCTGCGGCAGAAAAATCCTGCCACCCCGGTTAAGGGAACAAGGATTTTTCACTTCATCCCTCCCTCCTGTTTCATCTCCCCTTCTTGGCAGTCGTCGACTCGACAGCTGCCTTACGTATCCCGGCTTATTAAGTCGCTCGGTAGCCGGGGCGATATCGTCGGATTTTCGATATTTAAAAACGTCCGACCCGGCCGTAGTCGCTCATTGCGACTTCTTACCCTCGGCTGATCCCCTTCAAATCGAGCGGGCACAATGTTTCAAGTCGCTCTATCGAGGAGTTTCTTAAAGGCAGCCAGCGTCGGTGCACTCGATAAAATTCCACGGTCCGCGGAATCGCATATTCCCGATAAAGCGTCCGCCTGCTCGCGCGCGCGCGCCCGCTCGTGGAAATATTAAAGAAATTGCCCCTTCGGCCCCCCGGCCGGGATAACAGAGCAATCGGATAAGTTTTGAGGAAGATATTTCGTTTCGGTGTGCAGCGAGGCGGATCTTGTCCGGGTAGCGGAGCCGCCGGTAATCTTATTCATACCGCTGGATGTTCGAAACTTTGCCAATATGGCAACGATAATGTTTAACTCTCGAGTGGACCGTCACTCGGCAGCTATTGGGCCAAATAGGGGGCTGCGATAAATAACCTGTCTCAAAAGGGAGGGGTTATCGTCAAAACCGGGGTCGAACTTACGCTATAAATACTTCAGAAAATAAAATAAAAATCAGTTTCCCATTAGTACGCAACGACTAACAGTATCGACCAATCGGTCTAGCGTCTAGAGCCGCTGATCGGAAAAAAGATAATATCGAAGTCTTCGAGGTTAGAGGCAATTCGTAGAGTCGGTCAGATTTGGCCAATGTCGAGGTGGTCAAAAATGGCCCTTAGCGTCGTGTAGAATTGGCCGCGGCCGGCAGCGGTTACGCGCAATAAGGCCCCGCGTTTCGTGGCAGACGCCGTGGTTAACGGATGTGCCGTTACGGGGCCGCATTCCACGGAGCCACGCATGCGCGACGCGACACATTCCATTGTCTTTTACATTCTTCCCGGCCGTTTCTCTCCTCCTCGGTATTCTTAGCACGCTCGCCCGCCAGCCGCCCCTAAAGCAGAGGCGTAGGGCACGGAGGGCCCCCCTTTCAAGCGTTGCTCGCGAATCCTGGCCATCCTTCGCCTATTTTCTCACCACGCAAACTAGAACGACGCTCTAACGTCCGATTACTCGACGAACGAAGTCGGTAAAACCCGAAGCGTAAGTCTCAAAAGCCTCTCATTCGTCATCTCTGGCCGCATCGCAAACTCGCAGGCTTCTAGGTCAATGATAAACCCTGAGCCACCGACGGACAGTAAATATTCAAGCTTGACTTTCAATCTTGCGTCGCAATAACCCCGGAGAAAGCGTGCGCGAACTGCAACCGCGGACGGATGCGTAAAATAGTTATAGTGGCCGAGGAGCAGAGTGCTCGACGTATCGGAGTCAGGCAGAGTCAGGCAGAGTCAGACAAAGGAGGCAGGTAAGCGTCAGGCGAAAAATGCAAATACCTTCCGAGCGGCAGAAACCGCGCTTAAAACGCGAACGACGCCGGCGCGCCTACACGCAGCCACCGAACAAAAGCACCTGCAAGCCCTTAAATCCCCAATGTCAATGAACTTTCAACCGCGGCAGTCAACCTCGGGCACGCCTCGCAGACGAGGGATAACCGAGGATCGAGTCTTTCGCGCCTACCTCGAACCTTCTTCGCACCTTCCTCGCACCTTTCTCGCACCTTCCCGGCACCTTCATGCCTGCCGTTGGGCAAAAGGCAGTGCGCGAGCTGGCAAAGCAAGCCGGCGGGCAAAAGTGCCGCTCGAACGAAAGGAGGAGGAGGGAGGTGGGAGGAGGAGGCGCGGTTACGTCACTTTTCTTAATGAACGCGGCAGTTTCTAGCGAAGTCGGCGGCGCCCGGCGAAAAAAGAGGAGGATGGGGAAGCCGCGGAGGAGCTGGAGGGGAGCGAAGGAGAAGTCTTCCAGAATTCCGGCGCGGAATTCCGTTCGGCTTCGTCTGCGATCTGCGCAACGGTGCATACGTTTTCGCGCCGCTTGCCTTCGCGGTTATTCTCCACGCGCGTGCACGCTCGCGCATGTGTCTAGAGTGCCTGTCACGCTTAGTCTCGCGGGTAAGCACTGGCTGGTTGGTAAGCGGTCGGATCGGTGTGCGAGCGTGTGAGAGAGGTGAGCTTACGCACACCGATCGAATGGGGGGCCCGTGTTGTTCCTCTCTCGCGATGTGTGCGTCTGCCTGCCGGAGAACTCACGCGTGCGCGCGCGCGCGAGATGCGAGAGTGTTCACAATGCATAACCCTTGCGTAACTCGCCGCGGCGCGGTACTTTATGGCCGATCGAAATGATCGGCTTGCTGAGAACCAGGATATGCTAATGGACGGTGGCCCGCTTCGCGTGTGTGCGTCGCGGAACTGAGCCTGTCTCCTGTCTTTCTATTTATACACACAGTCGGCGGCGGATAAGCATGTCCGAAGTACGTGAGCTTGTAATTGAAGACGGCCGCCGCGGTTGTGTGTCTGTCTGTCTGTCGATGTAAGGCGCGCGTCGATGCAGCGACCACAGTATTAGTGTGAGAATCCGCACACATATATGAGAATACGAACGGAAGAGCGTACTTCGGCGTACGTGTATGTATGCGTTCGCTCGTATGCCGCAATGAGTCGGGCCTCCTCCTTCTCCACCTCCTTCTCCTCTTCGACGACTGGATGTACGCCGCAAGAACCGGAAATGGTTGGGATTGCTGGCAACGCCGGCGAAATCAAGAGATCCGTCGGCTGACCTTAACTAAGGAAGCGCGTCTCTGTCTGCGCTCGTCGGACGTTCTACCCTCTTGTCTTCGATTCCGGGCTCGTTCGGGTATCGAAAATTCAGGAAGTGTATCGCGGTGATGCGTAACGGCCCTTCCCCTCCCCCCGATGCCCGAGCGTGCCGCCATCGGGATAATAACGGTAACGAGCGCGAGCTCGCGCTCGCCGCTGGAAGGGGCATTTTCCTTTTTTGCGAAACGCGAGGAAAAATTCGACACGGTTGCGCGGAAATGAGGCAAGCCGCGGAATGCGATTTTTCGTGATGCGCGCCGGAGATATTGCCGGAGGAGAAACTGCGCGACTCGAGAGAGCACAGTTTCGATATCTGCCTCGCTCGCCGAGCGAATTAGTTTGCATCATTGTGCTAGAGCGTTGAGCAACGACTCTGGCCCGACGCAAGCGTCGGGCTCTGCATTCGACGCGAATCGAGTCGCGATTCGAGTCGGTAACCGTCGCCCGAAAAAGAAAGTGAGGGGATAGGTATTAATTTAAATTCGCCGAATGTTCTGAATTTCAGCGTACTCGTCGGTACTGCATTTCAGCGTACTCGTTGGATTCTCACGGAAAACAAACCTGCTAGGAAGGTAGTAGGTAGAGTGATGGTTCCTAGATCGTCGTTAGATAAGCGAACATTGTTCCACATTGTTCCACCTTGAACGGTCCTACGTCCGACAAACAAGTCCGTACTACGCTCGCAATTATACCCACCGTGTTACAGAGCGTGGGCTAATTAATAACGGCACTTAACCCGAAGCGTACCATTGTCAACCGAATTACGTTCTTCGGCTCAGTCCCGGGCGCAAGGGAAAGATTTCGCATGTCCGACAGCCAGGCACCGTTAATACGCAATTTCTCTGTTGGCTCGCCGAGTCGAATCTCAGCTCGCCGCATTCCGTCCTTACCTCCAAGGCGAATGCCTGCCTCGTGTAGTTCAAGCTGTGAGAGTTATGTCCTTAAAAGACCGCCTTAAGTACCTCTTGATACAGATTACAAAATCGGCGAAAGAATGACTCTTATCGCGAGGGCACGTTCCCCCTCAATTACACCGGGTGACGAATTTTACAAGGTACGAACCGCGTTCGGTTCGAATAAACGTGCTTAATTTTCTTAACCAAGCTTCAGCTTCGCAAACATCGTTACTTGCGGACGATCTTCGTCGTTACGAGGACCTCTGAACTCACCTCATGCCATACATGTTCGAACATGGCTCGAAGAGGAGGGCCGTCGTTGCCTCGTCGAAGCGCGCAGCGTGTTTTGACAGCGTCGAGCGCCTTTTACGGTACGTCCCGTCGACAATTATCCGGTGGGCACATCGGGCACGGGGCAACGTTTCGGTGACCCCGGGGCGAGAGTGCACGCACCGTCTAAAACCCACTTTATTAGGCAGCGGAGGCCTAAGGCCTGGCCTTTTCTGAGTCAGCGACGTGATCTCGATTAGGCGAGCCGCGCGCGCGCGCGCGGCAGCGGCGGCTGGCAACTCGCGCGTTGTTGTTGTTGCCCTGGACAGGCCACGCGCGGATGCGTGACTCACGCTGGAATCCTGGAGTGGCACAATGGCCTTTGACTACGGTGCACGCGCGTCTCACGTCGCGCGGAATGTTGCCGTTTCCGACGAGTTCGCGCACCGAAGCTAATTCGATCGAGCCGATTCGATACGCGATCGCAAAATTTTTCGATTTTGCGCCGAATGTGCGTTCAGTATAAAGAATAATAACTACTCGCTAAGAAAGTCGAGAGACAGTAGAAACGTGTTGACAAACAGATCGTCGGCAGGGAGAGCGACCCTGAATTTTTTCGGCGGAAGCTTACGCGTTATTACGTAAATTTTGGATTCTGTAAACGTCGGGGAATATCGTACGTAATCCGATATACGGAAGCTTTCCTGTTTCGCGGCCGGGAGGGAAGCCGAAGTTAATCCCATAACTGATTATTGTAACAAGTTGAGCGTCTGCCGCTCGGTCGCCGAAAGCTCTCGCAGCTGTCGAAGTTCCGCGTACTTTTTCCATTCCTTAATCCCCGTAAAAATGTTCCCCGGAAGTTCCGGCATCCGAGGCATTTCCCCTCTGCGACGCATCTCGCTGCCGCGAGCACACTCGCCTTCTCTCTCTCTCTCTCTCTCTCTCTCTCTCTCTGTCTGTCTCTCTTACCTCCCCCTAGCACTCCTTTCCTCTCCCGGCGCGGAAAACGGCTGTCGACCTCCCCGCAGAATGGAGAAGTTCGGTGCCGAAAATTCTCGGCAAAGAGCCGAGAGAGAGACTCTCTTCGCTCGGCCGGATTTGCTTGCCGTGAGTTCGATCGGTTGCTCCGGCGAGCGTAACGGGCGTCGAAGAAATGTTTTTGTTTTCTGCCTTGCCGAACGGCTGTCGTGCTCGCACGAGCGGCCGTGCTCCTTTCTAGAGAAACGACTGGCCCGAATTCCAACCGCTGAAACGGCCTTGCGCGACTCGCGGTAAGAGCTCGCAAGGCTTTCTGGATTTCTGCAAAGGCAGCCGTGCGCTCGTGCGCCAGAACGCGCGCGCGCGCCGAAGCCGACACGCTCGCGATCGGAATCGTACCGCTCGACGGCTTTGAATTCGGACGATCGGCCGACCCGGATCAGAAATTGCAATAAAAGCTATGCCTCGCGCGGAATTCGAACGCGTTGCGTATCAACGAGTCGGAACGGTCGATCCGGGATTGGCTTTCATTGATTGTTTTGCGAGTCGACCGAATCACCCGGGTTAGAGGCCGATATCGAACAGTGTTAACACTTGGCGTTGGATTGCCGAAGCACGTCTTGTCTGCGGACGCTTTTTTTTTGCCCGCGCGCGCACCCAGCGGATGGAAAGGCCGTGTTGCCAGGGAAAAATTGACTGACACTTTATACAGGGAATAATATTTTCTCCTGCGGGTCCCGCGGACCCGGCATGAAATACCGACTGACACCAGCTTTTTATTTAGGGCGAACAGATTGAAAGCGGAATATTGATACGGGATGATCGATTATTCCCGCCCCGCGAAGGGCACGTTTCGTCGATAAAAAACATCTGCGAAGGTTCTGGGTTAGTCCTTGTACGTGAAACGATTTAATCATTTTTTCCTCTTTTTTCCCGCTCAACCCCCTCCACGTCTTTACTCGAAAGCCCCACCAAATTTTTTAGCATTCCCCATGTTTCGCCGGCGGTTCGCAGAAAGCCGCGGAGCATTTCCATAGATACGCCGCGGAATACTGATTAACTCGATCGGCCGCGTACCTTTCGCGCTTTAGCGTTCGCGTCCTCAAGGGTATTGGGATATTTGGGTCAGTCCGATTTTCATCCGTTAGCGGCGCGATACGATTTCAATGCTCGCCGCTCGGCTCGGCCGCCGGAGCCGAGAGTCTCGTTACTTTCTCACATGACTTAGAGCGAAACTATTCGATCCGATGATTCAGAGCAAGTTGGCAATTGCGAGCGGGCAACTGGCGCGAGCGTTTTATGAAGCAACGATTTCGCGTCAACGCGGGCAGGCCTGGGCAAGCAGAGCTGCTCTTTGGTTCGCGAGTCAATTTTTCAGGCCTCGTTAGGAGTCGATCCTGGACCGCTCGAAGACGACTTCCGCAAAAGTCCTCGTCTGGCTGAGACGAGTGCCACGAAGGAGAGTGTTCGCCTGAAACGGCCTCGGCGGACGTTTCGATTTCGTCCTGATCGGCCGTATCGGCGGATAGACGCACGGTTTTAAAAGAGAACACCGACCGGGGCACACCGAGCTACGGACCCGGGGCACCGATACACACGCAAGATATTTATCTCGCTCGGGGAGAAAGTGTACCACATACAGAGGCGGCGGCGGCGGCGGCGGCGGCGGCGGCGGCGGCGGCGGCGGCGGCGGTGAATAGATTCCTGCAGTTTCATAACTTAGTGACCGACATTCCGCGGAATTGCACCACTAATAATGGCTATGACATCACCGAGCCCCCTCCGTAATTGGCTCCATAAATTAGAAATATTTCTTTCGACGGATTTGGTACGACTTTCGTGCGGGCAGTGCGAGTCGATTTTCCTTTTTGAAGATTCTCGTTTGGTAGGAAAGTGGGAGGTTCGCAGGATGGCGTCGATGAGAATTGTCGGAGGTTGATGGAGCGTGACTGTGTGACTTTTGAGCGGTGGTAAGAACGAAGGGGAAAATGAAGATTGGTCGGTCGAAAATTAAGATCGCCATTGCAGCTTATCGCGGTGGCTACGTTTACGTCTTCGCACGGGTGATAAATTCGTTTTTGGCACGCTTGCGCGCCCCGGGACTGACGGTCGGTACTGAGGTCGGCCTTTGATGGACAGGGACCGTTAGATTTTCGAGAATAATGAGACGCTCCTGGCGCGAGAGATACGAATCTCCGCTCAGAGACAGAGTCAATCTGTATTATTAGATGACGCCTAATAGCCTTTCTATTGCCCGACTCTAATGTTTCTCAACTACCAGGCCTGACGATCCGACGCCTGTGATGGGAAGGAACGAAAAAGAGAAAGGAGCCTACCGGAATAGAATATTCGAAAATCAACATTCTTTTCCCACCTTTGTGGAGCGGAGAGCAACGTAATTTACTATTAAAATTATTGCGCTGGCCTGGCACTGTCAAAAGTTAGCCTGAAGTGATACCTTATCTCGTATCACGATATTCTCCCACTACCCGGTGTAAAGCAGTGCCGAACGCGAGTGCGTTCGCCTGCGTGACACACGAGGCGACCGCCGTCACTGTTTTGAAAGTCGAACCTCGGACGGAATTCACTTTCGCCGCGTCGGTTCACATGCTCGCCGCCGCCTTTTTTCCGCCCTTTTTTCCCCTTTTTGTCAACCGCCTCTCTCGATCGCGATCTCGATCTCGATCTCGAAACCGATCGCGCCGGCAACAACGTGCCAAAGGACAGAGTCCTGTCGATCAACGTATATCTCGATCCAGCTTCGATCAGATTGTAGTCATTCGTCCTCCGCTAACTAGAAGGCCACGTCAAAAATCTAGGATTTTACACCTCCATTCAAAGAATGTCTTTCGAACCAAGGGTGGAAGACTGAGAAATTCTGCGCCTAGTCGGTCAACGAACATGTATCTTGATCCAGCTTCGATCAGATCGTAGTCGTTCGTCCTCCGCTAACTAGAAGGCCACATAAAAAATCTAGGATTTTACACCTCCATTCAAAGAATGTTTTTTGAACCAAGGGTGGAAGACTGAACAATTCTGTACCTAGTCGATTAACGAACATGTATCTTGATCCAGCTTCGATCAGTTCGTAGTCATTCGTCCTCCGCTAACTAGAAGGCTACATCACAAATTTAAGATTTTACACCTCCATTCAAACAATGACTTTTCAGCTGTGGGTGGGAAGACTGAAAAATTCTGTACCTAACCGATGATTCGATATCACACGCGCGTGTCCCGACACGTACACAGCGAGAGTTGCTCTTTCGATTAGAAAGTACGACACTTTCTGCTTTCAGATTGGCCGGATTGATTGCCGTTGCGACATTGCGCGCGAGCGAGCAAGATTGCGAATCGCGAGCGTGATAAAGTGAAAATGGCACCTGCTAGTTCCTCGAAAGCACTCGACATGCCGATCGGCGACGATAATCCATCCGCAATTGCAATTGCGATCGAATCTGCGGCCCAGCTGACTCCCAGCCATTTCAAGTCATGCCGAATGTTCGAGCGTGTCAACATTATCGTCCCAAGTTTCACCCTCTGTCGGAGGTGAAAGGTTAACGACTGAGCCCACTGCATCCTACGAAAAGGATCGACACGTGCGACGAGTTCGCTTCGGCATTATTTTTGGCGTCGGTCGGGTAAGTGGGAGAAGGAAGAAAAATCGTGACGTGCCGCACGCGACAGCCCAATTTGGAACTCACCCCCTCCGATATCAACGGCCTGCATCCTGCCTGGCGGCGAACGAACTCGGTGTCCCACTTTCGGACGTCCCCGCGGGAGGGAGGCTTAGATTTTACGGGACCGAACGAAAGAGACACGTTTCCTCCTGCGGGGAACGAGGCGTAGGATGGATGTAAGATGGATGGACGGAAGAGGAAGATGGAGTGACGGGAGGCGTGCATTTTAATGTGTGCGTCGTTGACATTCGAGGGGGATGAAGAGTAGATGAGGAATGCAAAGAGGGAAGGAGAGGGAAGGAGAGGGCGGTGAGAGAGGGTCGGAGAGAGAGGGCGTCGTAAACAAGGGCTTTAAGTGAGCCCAGGTCGCAGTCAATAAGCGGGTTTTAGCATCTATCTAAATTTACGCCCCGCGTGTTTACGGGGCATTTCTAAATCGGTCCTCGCGACCCCCTCGAGCCGTAGACGGTTTTATTTTAGCCGGAAATCGGGGCTTCTCTCGCCTCTCGCTCATCCCCAGGATCACTAACGCATCCTGCTCTCTTCCTCTCTCTATCTCTCTCTCTTGATCCGACGCGATCGGAGAGGGCGGGTAAAAATGAAGGGCGCCGGATTACGCCTCGAAAATAGAAGCACGGCCGACGTGGAAAAAGGCTCCCCGACATCGGACCCGATGAACGAAAGCCATTTCGCGAATGAAAGTCTAAAATTACGGACATTGAATCGCAATCGCCCTCTGGACGTCGCTATTTCGACGCGCGCGACGCTTCATTCGGCCGAACATGGAACGTGTGCTCCATTTATGCTCGAAATACATCGGCGGGATTCGGGGCCGGGATAGGTTTAATAGGGTGGCAATAATAGTAACTGTGTCGGGCGAAACGTTTGGAAGGTGCCGTTCGGCGAGTACGCTCGAGTAAAAAGGCGCAAATTTTCAAACTTCCCGAGCTATTTCCCTCCGCTGCGAAATTAAATATCCGCGGAAAATAAGGAACCCCCGCTTCGGCGTCGCTCTCGTGCACCGCTCTCCTTCCCTTTACCCCACCCCCTCCCCCACCACCATCCTTCCGATTAGACGGCGGTATAATGAGAGGCTATGTAAATCGGGGTCGTTAGAAGGATAACAATATTGCATTTTTGCGGCGAGCCCCGGCTAGAGCGGAGCCGGCGGAGTGCGTGATAAAAATCGATTAACCGCGTCCCAGATCGAGCTAACGGAAAACCGTTTAAGCCGCGGCAGGTAAGCTGCTTTCATTAAACCAGAATCGGGCGGGTCAGGTCGGAGCGAGCGGCGGAGCGAAGGACGTCACGGTTGCCCGGATCGATTCGCGATATTCTGCCTCTCCGTAACCTTCGGCAAATTCTTCGGCAAATTCTTCGGCTTGCGACGCTCACGGCGTGGCCGACGACGCGTCCTTCCCAATTATGCGACTTTTCTCGGCGCACGGTTCCTTTGACACGTTCGTCTTCGCGCGTATGGAAATTTGCGGCGGAGAGCTAGACTCGACGTTAGAAGAGATAGACAGAAAGATACACACATTTCATTTCATCCTGCAGCACTCAGTTTTTAATTATTGTTTGCGACCGTTCTCCGATTAATTATCTCCTGGTGTAGATCTTTTTCTTTTTTTTTTGTGTATTCTTTTCATTTCTTTTCTTTCTTTTGTTTTTTATTTGTATAATATTTTACCAAACTTTGTATTCGGTTTTTTTCTCTTTTGTAACAGTGGGCATCTGCCCGTCAAATAAATAAATAAATAAGGAGAGAGAGGGAGAGAGGGAGAGAGGGAGAGAGAGAGAGAGGTACGTTGCAGGAGGTGGGACTCCAAAGGCGCGATAACTTCGGCGTACGATGCTATATCCTCTGCTTGGCCCGCTTCACATGGCTCGCATCGGGGTCGAATCTCTTTACGGCCGGGGCTCATCCGCGATACCATCTTCCATTTTGTATCCGCGCGTCCGTTACGGAGCGCTCTGCCCCGCGTCAAATGCAACAAAGGCGAAGCTGACTTTGAATTATACCGTTGCAAGCAAGAGGTACACTGTTGCACGGCCAGATTCTTATCCGCCAACGATGTCCGTGCTTAGACACGGAACTGTCTCGCTCCGCCATGATCTCCGCGCCGCACTCTCCACGACCGGCTCCGGCGTATTCTTCTACTCTCGGCTCCATGCCACGGGTTTATACGTCGTTCGTCATGCGCCGCGCGTTTTACAGCGGGCGTGCGGCTGGAAGTCGGTCGGTGCGAAAGTTTCGCGGGACAAAAGTACGCGCTAAGAGTCCGACGCTTCTTCGGGTCGCAAATTTTTAGTCGGGAGGACTGACACGGAAAGGTTGGCCGGACTCTCGGTCTTCGTGGGGGCTGGGGGCTGAGAGCTGGGAAGAAGACGCGTTGCCCGATGGAGCGACGCGCTTCCAACGAGCGAGATTAATGATCCAGCGACGGCGGAGCCCCGGTCGCGGCATGATGTACATCTTGGCAGCGACATCGTCCTCTCGCCGCACATAGTCGGAGGCACGCTTCCGGATTGGCTCTCGCCGATCCTCGGCTCGGAATTCCGTGGCTTGGGAGCCGCGCGATTTCGAGACTTTATATTTCTCTCGTGGACCCGTCGACTATCTTCTGTCACGGACGCTGATCCCCCGCGGATGCAAAAAGGACCCCGCGATCCGGGCAACGTGCTCTAGACTAAGCTCCGGAATTGAAATTCGAGTATATCTGATCCTCCCTCAATATTTCATTTCGCCGTGAAAGAGAGAGAGAGAGAGAGAGAGAGAGAGAGAGGAAGAGAGAAAGAGAGAGAGAGAGAGAGAGAGAGAGAGGGAGAGAATAAACGATGCAGCTGAAACTTTCACCGATCCTTTGAGACGCGCGCTTTTCCTTCGACCGGTCAGACGTCCTTACGCAATTCCTCAAATTTTACGACCGTCTTTACGAGCGTGCACCTTCGGCACCAAGGAACGGCGTCGCCGAAGATTGGCCGTACCTCGCCGCAGACGAATTTACATTTTTCGGTAGGGCAGCCAGCCGTTGAGACGGACTGCTGATCAACGGGGTTAATGATCCAGGACGTTATAGACGGCGCAACATGACATCCGGCCGATCGAAAGCGGCCGATGGCGTACGTACCTTGCGTACCTCGCGTACCTCACGTACCTTACGTACCGTACGTATCGAGGTACGTTGAGAGCTCGCTATAGGGAAGAGTACATCACTCGCGCAAGCAAAAGAGAGGCCGGGGCCACTTCTCTTCGTGACCAGCGACGCGCTCGACTGGATTATCCACCCAGGTCGACGCCTCGCGCCGCCACATTCGACAGGTGAGAACGCCAGTGCGTGAATGTCTCCCGTGAAATGCGGTCCCTCCCGATGCAACCTGCCCGAGCGAACTTGCATTTTCCAAGGGGGTGCGTGCTCGATGGAGCGTCGCTACCGACCGGCAAGATTAATGATCCACGACGGTGTACGGGCGATATAGACGGCGAGCAGAGGCTGCTCTCGTCGCGGCCGTCCCTCGTATGCCCACGTATCTGCGTACTGTTCGCTCGAAGGACTGTCTTTTTGCCGATCCGTTCCGGCGGATTCTTGCGCGAGGACACGATGATGCGCAGTAGAAACGGTCGATTTTCTTAAGGATCCAAGGTTTCGACCGTGGTCCGATATTTGAATGCTTCATCGTAGGAGTCTGGGAAAATGGGTGAATCTATGGAGAACGTTAATCCTGTCAGGTTTTTTGCCGATCCATTCCGGCGGATTTTTGCGCAAGGGGAACCCGACGATGCGCAATCGGAACGGTCAATATTATTAGGGATCTGACGTTTCGTCTCTGTGGTGCCACATTTGAATGCTTCATCGCGGGAGTGACTTCTGATAAAATGGGTAAATCTCCGGAGAACGTTAATCCTGACAAGTTCCCGGCGAGATTGTCACATTTCGGACGGCCATCGCGGGGACGTGCTTCGGGGCTAACTGGCGGCCGGCAGAATTAATGATTCAGGAATGGGTGCACTTATTCGGATCCGTCCGCATTCCGGCGGGCGAACTTCAGATTTGCCCCGACATCCTTGAGCCTCCTCCCCTCCTTCCCCACCCCGGGCTTGACTTTTAACCGTCCGGAACTTGTCCCAGGGAAAAGTTTGCCGGCTCGACTCGCCGCTCCTCCTAACTGTCGCGGGAGGGGGCGGCATGCATTTGATATATGCGCCCGGATTATGATGTGCCATCTCAAAATAATAACCCCGTGACAGGCGTCGGGCGGGCTGAATAAATTCTGTCGGTCATCCAATTTCTGCAGTTGGGGGGGAAAAACTTTGAACGCACTCCACCTTCGCATCTGTTTCGCGGCAACGATAAAAATTCGTACCTATCCCCCCCCCCCCCCCCCACGCGTGCATCGCCATACGTACTTAATAGATTCGAGGCGAAGCAATTTGACAAAAGAGGCGAGAGAGTAGGCGGTGCTCGATCAATTTTTCTCGCGACCGACAGTCACGAGTGGCGGTGCAGCGAAATGTCGCCGATAAGCTCCGACCCTCCGCATCTCGCGCCACGGGTTACGAGGAAGGAAAGGCGCATTTTCCAGAAGGGTTGCACGCGAGACGTGCTCGATGGGTCTGCCGAGTCGGGAAGATTAATGATCCACGACGGTCGGGGAACGGTGCACGCCGCATGCAGTGGCGGCAGTGTCGGAGGCAGCGTTGGAAGGCAGCGAGGAAGACAGTGTGGGAGACAGCGTGGAAGACAGCGAGGAAGACAGCGAGGAAGGTTACGTGGAAGGTAACGTGGAAGGTAACGTGGAAGGCAACGCGGAGGGCAACGATAGAGTAAGAGTCGCTCTCGAAGGCAGAAGCAGTGGAAGTAGAAACCGAAGTGCCGTGTATCTCTCGCAGATGTACCCTCCCCCCGCCGTCTCCTCCTCCTCCTCTGCCCTCCCTAAGCTTCGACCTGACGTCGTGTCCGCTCTTCGTGGAAGAGGATGAGCTTCGGCCTTGCATCTTCTGGATCTGGCCACGCTAATTGACTGCGACCTCCTCTCCACCGGCGGCAGCAAAGTGGAGAGGAAGCCAAACAGATCGGAGGCAGGAGGAGCGTGACGCGTGCTTCTGGCAAAAATCTTGCGGAGCACGCGAACTCCGCGTCCGATCGGCCGATGCCGGGAAGAGGGTGATCGGCACGAAGGAAGCCGATACCGGCTTTTAGCCTCTTTAGCCTCCTTCGCCTCCTCCGCTCCCCTCCTCCTCCTCTCTCGGCCGATGGGGTGGGAAGGGAGGAGCCCGCGATATCGCGCAGGTGGCCGAGATCGGCGATCGCTGATTAACCGATTAAGCCGATCGTCCTTTTTATCTCAACAACCAGCGCCGTGGCACGCGGTTAAGCACCGGCTAAGAAGGTTGAGAAGGTTGAGAAGGTTGAGAGAGCCTAACTCCGGCATCGCCGCGTTTCGGTGGCCGGTGAGGCGGATTTATGGAAAAGGAACCTGAAAACGATCTACGTACGCCATTGTCCTCTTTGCCTCTTAGCTCTCTGCTAACTCCATTGTCTTACCGGCATTTCTTTACTACTCCATTGTTTTCCCTCTTTCCCAATCGTAATTTTCGGACAGGGATGTTATATATATATATGTTATGTGTGTGTGTATCGATGCGGCCTTCGCGATCTAGCTTCTTCGGGGAAATATCGAGAGGTCTCCGGCGTTGCGAGAGATTCTCGTGCGAGGCAGACAGTTTTTAGATCCTCTCGCGAAGGTTAAGCGAGTCTCGGAGCAGCTGTCCGGACAATCGCCGCGCGGCGGGGAACGTTGCGAAAAGAAAACCGTCCGAGTAGTAGGCGCTCTATTTATATAACGCGCATATCCCGTTCCACATAAATAGCGGCCGAGTATTATGCAATGCCCATACACGCAGAAACGCGCGGCGTGAGGTCTTGCGTAACGTCGGTAACAATAAACTCGCGCCACGCACAAAGGAGAGCGAGGCGAAGAAGAGGGAACAAAAATCCAGCCGTCACCCACTCCCTCATTTATCCCGTCTCCCAATTCCGTAAAATCCTGTTATCCCTCTCCGAAGTCATACACGTCTCCGGATCTTCGAATATCTCACCCCCAAGGTCTAATCTTTGACCGGCGGAGGCCAATAAATTCGGACGCTCCATGAGTCACGACGCGCGTAGCGCGCATAACGTAAAGTGCACTCGGTATGTCGAATACATATTGCGAGAGGAACCAGGCTGTGCAAGCGGTGGACAGAGGAACGGAAAAGGAAGACTGCCGTTGCCCACGTCGGAGGGGTTGCTTGATACGATCGAAGCCGGACATTATACCTACCGCAGCAGAGGAGACAAATGGCTCGTTCATTAGTGTCCGCCAGTAATAACGATGAAAGTGAATATAGTGGACCCTTTGACTCCGATCGGGCTGAGTGACCGCCTTGCCACGAGGAACGCCTCCTTCGATTCACTCCGGTCGACGGGGAATGGCTCGTCGGCGCATTTTCTGCTAGTACCCGCGAGCGTACCTGGCCGCCTCTAAGCGAGCATGCTTCTTTCTCCTCTTCAGGATAGCACAGTGTAGTACCTGAGCTACGTGCGTACTATCGGCGTACGTGCGAATGCAGGTAATCGACGGGTGGCCTCTTCGTACATAGGTGTCTCCGGTTCGGAAAATATTTGTCGGCGTCTCTAGGCCTGCAGCTTCCACATTGGCGCTGCCCAATTTTTATCCTCGATCGTTCATCGTGTCGGGGTGTCTTACCTTCCGTTATCAGGATATGGCCCATGTGGGAGTGTGGAGAACTGTCGGTACGCGTGTGGCTTGTTTCTTCTACGAGGCATCCCTGAGAGCTCTTAGGGGTTCGGTTTAATAAAGGATTCGGCAAATTTGCCACCGTAGAGGCGTTGCGGGAACTCGTCGGGAAGTTTGGCGAGCACTCGGGGAGGAGGTAAAAATTTCATAAAATTCGGTACATTAAGAACCGTTAGGGAGGCAGCCCCGGCGCAGCACTTGGCCCCCGAACGCATGGGCGTCTAACGGGTGGGGGGCATGTTTCTTTACTCCGCCGAGAGTCGTCCCGACGCTCGTTGAGACGATCGTTTCGCGGCGCGTACCGGCGCGGCGGCCCGGCAAACGGCATTCTCGCCCGCTTCGAAAAGAAAAGGAAGCGGTTTTGCCCCGCGAGAAGAATTTGCATAATCTAGCCATGAGGATGTGCCGCTCGCATGAAGTTTCTACGCCGCTGCATTTTCATCAGACCTACTCACCTGCGCCACTCGCGCGCTTAGGTATACGGGGGAGGCGCGCGAGTACGTACGAGATGTACGGCTATGTGCGTGTATTCCTCTTCGGGCGTGCACGCGCGCGCACGCGTGCAGGTAAGCCGCCTCCTCGTATGCGAGTCGCGAGTGGGAAGCCCGTGTACGTACGGGCCTGCACGTATCGCGTTATGCCGTCCGCCTTCTGTGTACTTCCTGTGCGTGCCGTTATCGGCGAGGCAATATTGAACTTTCGATGAAAAATAAAAACGTTGATCCCACGGTCGACTCCATCGGCGGTTCCATGAATGAAGTCGAGTACGCAGTTTACTCGCGCCCGCTCGCCTCGGCTTTATCAGAGGCCGGGGCGAGTTCGTCGACGAGAGCTGACAACATCGTCAGTTGGCAGTGATAACGACGCTTATTATTGAACCTCGCCGAGTACGGGGCTCAGCTGACGCGGATTCGAGCGTTTTCGACGACCGGAAAAGCTTCGCGGAAATTAATTCTCACTCTTTTATCGACGATCGAAGACACGCATGCGAACGACGATAACGCGCCGGTTGGCGCGTAACGTTTATCTATGACGGCCTATCGTAATCTCCGCTCACGTAACGTATTTTAACAATTTCGCACTGCGCTCTTCCGGGAAGCGCGTGGGCGGCCAATAAATCAATCGAAAGAGGAGCTGCAATATCTTTTGTCTGCGCCCGCGCTCGCCGACCGACAATAACATTTATCGAGGCAGGCGTCGTAAAGATCGCGATTCCGCGGAGCGAGATAATGCCTTTGATTCGACGAGAAAACTAGAGCACGCCCTTATCGCGAGATTAGACGCCACGCATTCCTGGCGGGCGCGGATTCGTGCTACGAGTCGACTTGACAGTTAGCAGGGAAGGATGAATCAAAGCTGCGAATTCAAGATGACGATCGCTGCCAATTGAGCTGGCAGCGATTCCGGGCGATGATTCGATCGGAAGCTTACGCCCTGTATAGGAGAGTATGCTAGCGAGGAAGATGGTCTCTCGCACGAATGACTGGCGGCCGTACTATATTTTCGGTGAGCAACCCATTGACTCCGCGGCCTTAGTCATGCCGCGCCGGGCTTTGGTACGTTGCCCAGTATCTATTTGCGCAATTACGTGTCACTGGATCGTGAAATGTCAAGAGTGCCTCTGTCGCCGATCGCCGGACGATCGGTACGCGAGAAGCGACAAAGGGTCGCCGATCGAAATTTGGAGAAAGCTGACGCCGTCGCTGCGGATTTGTTTGCCGAAGGAAAGCTTTGTGCTATTCTGGCAACGGCCAGCGCCAACAACTCGGCCTCGTGACAGTCTCGCTTCGGAGAAGACGTGAGCAGTCCTTAGCGCCTGGGAATAGATCAATTATCGTTCGGTTTCATAGATCTGCGGAAAGAGACGGCCGATGTTTGTTTTCCCATCTAGGAATCGATGAAGCGTGGAAGAAGGTGCAGCGGGAACTTCTGTCGCTTTCGAGAAGCGAAGTCATTCCCGGGAACGGTTTTATCCGCTCAAATATGCTTTTATTTGAATAGGGAAGTCGCTCGGCATTGACTGCGCGATTTCGGTGTTTGCCGACAGCCGCTCCGAGTCGCAAAGTTTGCCCGAACCTTCCGGCAATCGGACTTTCGCGAATCGCCACCCGCGCGATACCGGGAAGCCGCGAGGGGTCCCGGGAAAAGGCGTCCTCGCGAAAGGTGCAAACTCGTTTCGCACGTTACGCACGTCCAGCTCTCCGAGTCCAGCCAATCGCCGCTCGACAGATAGTCTTCCGGGAACGACGCGCGAAAGATACCGGCGTATGTGTCCGCGTCGAACCTATTTGCGCAAACATGCCCGGCACCCGATTACTCTCATTCAGTATTTTCCTATCTCTGCCATTTTTTCCCTTGTTTTCCCTCGTGCTCCCTCGTGCTCCGCCGTTCTTCCCCGTTCTTTCCCGTTTTTCCCCCGTTCGCTAGCGTTCCTTCGCGTCCGTTCGCCGTAAATGATTTTACCACAGAAATTGGAATCGAACGCGTCGCCTCGTTCATTGTCAACGTTCGCAGGAAGCGGCCTGTTTTTATTGACACGTCAGTCATGTCGTGGGCGGCCTGCGCCCAGATGCGTCTCTCAGTTTCCGCGGAACGGCGAGAAGATGCGATTTCCCTGAAGAGAGACCCGTTTTGTTTGGCCGCCGTTGCCGAAAAAAACAATATTCTCGAAAACTGTTTTGACTCGGCCGGATGGCGCGGTGATTCGTCGGTGTCAGCCGGGCTTGCCGAAAGTTTCTTCACCTTTGTACTTTCGATCCCGATGAAAATAGCGAGAGTGATCGTCGCGTCAAGATCAAGATCAGGATATATCCGATTCGGCCGTGGCTTCGGCGCTATTTTTTGAATCGCGGACGGTTGGATCGCGAATCGTAAGGATTATGCAACGAGCATGGCGCGATACGCACTCGTAAAAGATTTTGCCGCGCCAGGCCTTGAGATGATTTTTGTCCTCCTCGCTCGCTGCCTTTATGACACCTTTTATTCCCCCCCGTACGAAACTGCGCAGTAAGTACACCGCTCTCGGCCACTGCGCGCTTAGAGGTTATCTTCATTTTCGTTTCATAGCCTTTTTGCTCGCGGAGACCGCGATCACGTCGATATATCAGGGATGACACCGTGCGGGTTATCTTCCTGGTATTGGGAGCCGAGAGACGCTGAGTAATGGGTCGCTTTCAAAGTTGCGTCAATTTTTTCGCCTCTGTTGACGAAACGTCGCCACAACAAAACAGCCCGAAAAGCACATAGTCTCATCGAGCGCGTCATTTTATCCGGCTCTCTCGTTCGACAAACACATCAACTCTTCAGGCGCAATTTTCGCCTAATTAATAAAATTTTCGATGCGCAGTATGGGCGCCGAAGTTCACTGTTTGAACATTGCGCAAATGGCTGAACCTCGAACGGCCCCAATTCCATCATTGAAATTCTATCTTGCGCACTGTTTGCCGCGCGGATATGGCGCACTTAGTCATCCGAAACGCGGGAATTTCAAGATGTTTCGTCACGCGTCTCATACTGTTTCTCTCCCTCTCTCTCTCTCTCTCTCTCTCTCTCTCTCTCGCTCTCTCGCTTTTGCAAGCAGCTCGAGAAGACTTGGTCGCTGACGTGGCCACGCGCGCTCGCAATAAAGAGAGTCCGCCGACGGTTGTTGGTGTTGTTGTTTTCATTATCCGCGACATTCCAGCCTCTCTCGGTCGGCGCTCATCGATAATAGCGTGCAGGCCACGTGATCGTGATTTCTCCTGCGCTCCCGCCGCACTTCCCCCCTGGCAATCTCCTCGTCCCCCCTCTCCCTCCTTCACCACCTCCTTCTCCTCCTCCTCCAACGCCGCCACCTCCTCGTGCCTCTTTTTCCGCCGAGCGAGCAGCGACTCGCGATCGAATCCTCCTCCCCCACCTCGATCCGCATTCTAGACCGCGAGCCACTCGTGCCTTCTACTTTTCCATAACGCTGGGCTGATCATCATGGGCGGTCACGTGCCTCCTCGATTTCCTTGTTTCCCCTCGTTTTGCCCTTTTTCGAATTTAACGGCAAACAGGTGAATTCCCGCCGGCCGATCCGGTTCGGACTCTTCCCCGAAGACGGTTCTTCTCTTCTCCCGTCGCAGGACTTCACGGTTCTTCAGTTTCACGTAGGCCGCGTCATGCTTGTTTACTTTGTTGCCCGACGGCTCGATGTCCTCACGTACATTTGCATGCCGCCGCGTGTACGTGCGTATATACCGGGGGGAATCGCAGAAATAGAGATGTCGTCCGTCTGGCGTGCCTGGAATTTGATAATTAGACCCGGTTTGTTGCTACGTTTCTCACGTAGCCCCGCCATATTCCGCGAAATCCCGTTACCGTCCTTTGACAGTGGCAGGCGCGCGCGCGCAGTGGCGAGTGTACCGTTTCCGATTATTCCGCGGGCTTTTGCGTAAACATCGTGCGCGACGAGTGAATCGATTCTTCGACGCGAAGGATTCCGATGGATCGGAATGCTTTCTGTTTAGAGGGTTTGATGAGATCGAGGTCGAGGGTTGAAGTCCTGGAGGTCCTTTAGAATACGTATACTTAGTCCCGGTTCGCTCTAACTTCAGACTAACAGTTTTCAAACCTCTAAGCAACCGTTGTTGCCTATGTTACATTATTACGTTACATTTGAATGTACATATAAACAGTTTACGTTGAAAGTGGTGTAAGTCCATATTTAAAAATAAATGAGATATCACATAATTTATGATTAATGTGGTGCAAGCAGTTTATTGGCGAGATATTTAATTTTTATTTGAAATGGACTTACACCTGTTCGATTTTCCGACCTCTCAATTACCTTCATTATCCCCGTCTCATCCATACGACCTACCAACTACTGTACGATATGATTCCATGTCCCCGAACGACATCGCGGCCCGCCGATTGGCAGCCGCCGCGACGCGATAAAGAAACGTTGCTCTCCGGCGCTGCGTCCTTCCGCTCGTCGCTCGGCAATAAACGCGGCCGTTCTGCTCTCTCGCGATAGGAATGCGAATAAGTGCGCGGCCCGCCGCCTCCTGACCGCCGGCTTGTTTACAACCGGTGTTACCTGCAAAACTCACCGCGGCAGGTGCAATAAGCGCGCGCGCGCGCGTCCGCTCCTCGGCGCGCGACAAAGCGTACAGGACGAATGTGTCGCGCGGCACGCCGAATGATGACTCCGCAGATTTCACCGTCAGCCATTCCCCTCTCGACTCCCCGGGCATGGCGCACATAACGTAAGAATATCGCGAAGCCAACGTAGCGAGCCAGTTTCGTATGCCGACCGCGCAAGCGAGAAGTTTCTATGAAGCGAGGCCGAGGCTTCAATTGCCACGTCGACGATATGCCATCGGTCAAGAATGTGTGTGCGCGCACCTATGACGTTCGTTCGCCGACGAACGGATGAGCCGAACGGATGAGCCGAACGGATGAGCCGAACGGACCTTCTCCGTACGGGAGAAAATTCGACGTACTATTGCGCTGCCCACGATCGTGACGCTTGCTATGTAATACGAATGTTGTTCGACGTTTGTTATGGGAAACTATTCGCGCGCGCGCCTTCGCTTCGCGGCGAGATGTCATTACTACGGAATTTAAATAAGGATAAATATTGCGCGCCCGGTAAACGCGGCGAATCAAATAGAGTAATCAAAGTAATTTTCAGCCGGTGCCGGGGAATTTCGAGAGTCACGTTCCGCGGCTTCGAATCAGCGTGGCGCCAGGCTGCGAGGGAGGAGGAGGAGGAGGGGGGAGGGAACGGTCGGACGTGCGCATAAAATTAACGTGTAATCATCGTCGGACGAGCGTAATTCATTCTTAGCGTGCGTTGGCCGTAACGAAACCTCGACGTCGACTGTATAGGAAGATAGAGATGGAGAGAGAGAGAGAAGGAAAAAGAGAGGGACAAGAAGAGAGAATAGAGGCAAAAGGTTGACGCTGTACGTCAGGAACGGTGGAAATTCGCTAGCCGAAACGGCGCAACGTTTTGTTTCGCGATAGTTTCATAAAATCTGGCGCAGCGCTCGTTAGTTGATGACCTAGACGGTGGCCTCGCGCACGGAATGTGAATCAGCTGTGTGCGAGGCTCCCACGGGCGTTGTTTACAATTTGCAACGCGAATACACGCACTCGCTTTTTCGCCCACTCCTTCCTCTCCTCTCCTCTCTCTCTCTCTCTCTCTCTCTCTCTCTCTCTCTCACAAACACACACACACACACACTGCGCTTCTTTCTACCACCGCGTGCGTCTCCCGCGCTTGCAATGACAGCCAGGTGTGCGTGACCATATAATGTACACCTGTGCAGAGGCCGGTAAATATAGAACTTGTTTACAATCTTGGAGGTTAACAATAGCTAGTGATAAAAAGGATATTAATAGACGATACGCGGCAGAGATTTCCCTCTTTCCCCACTCCCTCGGGGTTCGGACCGTCAGCCGGAAGAATCGTCGACTATATAATACCTACTAATTGGCGGCAATAAATATTTATGCGAGCCGCGGAATCGACGAATCGCTCGAGTACCGGATCGGGCTTATCGCTAATTGACGTTTCAATAATAACGTTACACCGTCGCCACGCGTTAATCGGGCGTGTAGCCGAAAGGAATCGTCGAGCGTAAAAGCGGCGCGAGAAAATGCGGCCTAAAAGAAGTTAGATGGAGAGTCGGTTGGCGGAGGGGGGGCAAAATGGGCGTCTGACGAACCTCAATAACAATGTCTATACCCACCTGTGCACGGTTACAAATAGGTGCATACCTGCGCACCTACGCATTAAGGATTTATAAATAAGTACTGGGTAAGTGGTACCGAGAAAACATAAACATGCGCGGCCGGTATACACGCTCCTGGCACCGCCGTCCTTCTCGCACTACCTCACTTCCTCGTCGACTTCTTCGAGCGACGTTTCTCCTCTTCTCCGAAGGAGTGTAAATTGAGCTACGCTGGAATGCCATTGTAACGACTCGAGAAGGAAGAAGGGGAGGTGGGAGGGGGCGACCGCGTATTGACGCCTCTTGCGCGGGAATAAAGCGCGCGCGATATCTCGGCCTGCGAACTTCTATTGTCCGACGCGACGAGAATATCCTCGCAGGGAAATTCTCTTTCTCGCTGACGAAACGTGAATTTCGGCAGGGTCGGCCAAAAATTCCTGTCAAACCGCGTACGAACGTTTACACGTCACGAAACATGTTCTATGCTGTCGTTTGGCTGGGAGTCTTGCTTAGGCGGACAATGTCGGAATCGTGGCAGGTCGCGAGTGTTGCGATCTCGGCGTCAAAGACAGGTCCTTTTAGAGGGTCACTTAATGAACCATTAGTCCCAATGAGAAGCGCGACAGTGTCCGCGGAAGGAACGACCTTGTTCGTAAATTCAATTAGCCGCACGCGTAGCGTAGGTCCGACGAGCGTAGTCCGACGTATGTTTCCCTGGGAAACTGGGGGCAGCGATGATAAATTATCATCGGTTATCCCTGATTGTAGAGACTGGAGCCTGGGTCAAGGTGAAGCGACAATTATCGCCGGTGTCGAGAGTCACGACGACTTCTCGGGCCGAGCGTATTCCAGGACTGGTCGAGGAGTCAGCCAGCTAGAGCTGGCTGGGCTACGTACGACTCAGCGGGGACCGGGTCTGTAAAATTACGAGTACGGCCGAAGGACCGAGATCGTGAGAAATCGCCGAAGCGAGGTCGTAGGACCACCGATCTACGTGACTTCCCAGGGAACCTGGCTTCCGTTTCCCCTTTCCGAGCCACCTCTTCTTCTTCTACCCGCTCGAAAGCGGAGCGTGTTAAGGAAGAGCCGCGAGAGAATCAGAGAATTATTTTAATTACCCGCAGCATTGTTGCGTCACTCTTTTTACGACGAATGTACCGCCGGTCTACGCTTTTACGAGCGGGAGAAGACGACGGTTTTTCGTTTCTCGGCTGTACGTACGAGATCGCACGGTGTAAACAGATTGGCTACCGCGGAATGTTCCATAACGCGATCATTGCCAGTCACCAGGTGTGTTGCTGCGGGATGCCTAAGGTGACTTTAGGAATGTTTTTCGATTGTATTATGATGCTGAGATGCCGGATAAGGATCGAAGGTGTTCTTGCTGTTGTGCTGAGTTATGTTTAGCGTTTGTCTTCGTCGATGGGCGATTGTGGCCGATTTTAGCGAAGAATAGACAGGGTTCTGATGGATTTGTGGTTATGCTCAACTAACGGTGGAGGGTGGGTATGGTAGAACATGATTTATACGTATAGAGATGAACTAGTTTCACCTGGTACACTATTTTATGGACAATTATGCAATTATTTAGGTGTTTTTATTTATTTTGCCGAAGATGGCACGTTGTAGTCCCAATGTAGACTATGTTTGACGGTCTTATCCTTATGATATGACATTGGGCGACTAATGGGAGGTACTTTGCCGGACTTTTGGCTATCCTATTACAATGAGGGACTCAATTACGATATTAGGGCATCACCTTATGTTATTTTATGATGGTTTAGAGCATTATTAGGGGGATTTTCGTGAATTAGGCGGCCGGAGCGGCGTTGGGATTCGGTTTTGAGGCATTTTGATGGCCGTGATGCTTTGCTATAGAAGTGAGCGACCAATGGAGGGTACTTTGGCACTATTTGGACCTATTGAAAGGTGATAGAGCCGTCGAAATCGTCGAAAAACGCGAAAAAATTTTTGGTCATGAAATGGATTTATAAGTACCCTATCCTATAGATTTTGACTCGCCCTGAATATTGGTTACAAGCAAAGTTCCGAATTCCTAATAGTTTCGAAGATACAGCCATTTTTCGGAGGGAAAAAAGATTTTTTGGAAGATCGACTTTCGCTGATAGTCCTATCTTAAAGTACGCGACAAAAGCTTCAAGAAAATATATAATTATCATAGGTTTTGATCGCTGGTTCAAAAGTTACAGGCGATTTAAAAAATCGCGAATTTTCTAATTTTCCCTTCTCATTTTTGCGAAAAGTCGAAGGTCGGCGGATCGGATCACCGTTTTGCTACCTGGTAGGGGGTCAAAAATAACTCGGAGAGCTGTTTGCCGTTGGTCGAAATTCGGCTTAGTTTCGGAGTTACAGCCAAAAAACCATCGAAAAAATGAGGGTCGAAAAATGGGCGAAAAATAAAAGTCTTCCGATCGACTTGTGGATATGCATACTGAAAGAGAATCGAACGAGGAACACAAAAATCGCAACCCGAACCTCCTAAGTGCAATAGTCTTGGATATGGCGAAAAATGTGCTAAAAAAAATGGGCAAAAATCGACTTTTTGCCACCTGGACCGTATACGGGCACCTTAGATCGATTTGTTTCAAAATAAAATGAAAAAAGATCAAAACAGCTTTCCAAAAAACGCAACCCGAGCCTCGTATGTGCAATACTTTCGGAGATACGGCAAAAAATAGGCGAGAAAGGGGTGAAAAACAGGCATTTTCAGAGCCGTAACGCATATAGCGCCTTCAGGCTAAATAATTAGTATATACTTTGAAAGAAGGATAAAAAACATTTCAAAAAATCGCAACCAGAGAATTCTGTAATCAACAGTTCCCGATATATGATTAAAAACGTCCTAAAAAAACGCGAGAAATTGTCCTTTAATTATCACATTAAAGAAAAAAAATCTCCAAATTAGATTTTCCTCTTCCCACACGTATAAAATCATTAAATCGGACCGAAAACAATGTCGTTGCACTATTCCGAGTGCAATGGCCCCGTCGTAAACAAGGGAAAACGTCAAAACATATTTTCCGTTTCCAACGCTGCGCAACACACTACCCGTCTAATTATATCGCAATATTGTTTACCCGCCCGGCGAACTAATTCGATGAGCTGCGGCACACCGTTACCGGCGCGCAAAACTACTCAATATTTTCGCGGCCGCAAACCCAAGTGGGTCAACTTCGAGCCTGATCGACCATTTGAATTTATAACCGCGAGAGCGGTCGAGGAAAAAGGACATTCCGCGGTAGAAAACGACACTGTTTGTTATAGACTTAAGGAAAAAAAATAGCCTGACACAGATACGTTCGAGTTTTTGCCGACGAGCCGTCGTACGACAAAAAAAGAAAAAGAGAGACGTAATTATGCATTAATTTCTCGTGCATGAGGCGAGCGCGTTTCTGAGCCAGGCAGAGAGAGAGACAATGAGGATGAAATTGGACGGGTGGGCTCGAAAAGGGTTCGCCATAGCGCGGCGGCAAATGCGACCAAATATAGTGTTGCAAATTTGGTAGCCTGGTCGCGCCTATTTACGTATTGCAGTGACCAGACAGCGGCGACCCGCTCCAGTCGACTAACTTGAGCGTGGCCGCCGGCTCACGGACGTGTGAGTGAGTCAAGTAGGTCGATCCCGAAATGATCAGACAGTCGAGCTTTTATGTCGACCGCGCTCGAGCGAGCCAGCGGGAAAGAGCGAACGAGAGAGAGAGAGAGAGAGAGAGAGAGAGAGAGAGAGAGAGAGAGAGAGAGAGAGACCGCCGACTCTTTACGATCAGGCCCGTTCATGCCGCTCAACAATAAACAGTCTCGAGTAATCTGGCGGAACAATGGACTGCCACGAGGACTTCCACGCTCGCCTCTATCCGTTTCTATTCATAGTTGCCGCACTCCGGAGTCGCTGCGGAAATACTACGTACGCTCCCGAGGCGTCTACCCGCATAAATGAACTTTTGCGCGAAGGCGCGGTTATTGATAGACTCCGGGCCCGCTAGAGTCAGACGGTTGCGCTCTCCTGCGAAACTGCGTCTTCGCCTTGGATCGTTTTTCCCCCCTCCCTCCCACCCTTCCCGCCCCTTACCTCTTCCCATCCCTTTTCCTCCGGGCTAATGGGCTGACGAGTGTTTACGAGCAAAAGCGATTTATCGCCGAGTCCTCCGCGCCCTGAGACTTCCCTCGCGATTCACTTATACGACAATGAAGATCTCGGATGCGAGGAGGCGCGTCGATATATGTATCTTTCATGCGAACTTGGCAACGGAAACTGCGTCTATTTACGGACTACTCGAGAGCCGGATGTGTCTCGTTCCGGTCTCGCGTGGGTCGAGTGCAATTGCACGCGGCGCTTCGATCGGCGGCACTTATCCCGACACCGTGATTCAGGCGGGATAATATCCGTACGGGCGGATGAGAGAGTGCGCCGTTAGTCAGAAGAGAGAACCGAGAGCGTGTCCCTTAGCGAAAAATTCCGTCCGGAGAGAGCGAGAGAGAGAGAGAGCGAGAGAGAGAGAGAGAGAGGGAGAGGACAATTTATGCTCGCGTTCCCCTTCCGCAAGACTGGACGGAAGTAAAAAGTCGGGTTCGCGAAATGAGGATTCTAAGTAGAGTCTAATGTTCTCCCGGGGAATTTGTCAGCTGGAGGAAGGAGTATTTATGGAGTAGCGGCACTCGAACCGGACGCGTCTCATTCCGGTATCGCGTAGGTGTGCACCGCAACTCGTCCGCCTCGGATTCAGTGCGCGGATGTACCGGGGCACGATACGCGCGTATACGTGTGCGTGAGCGTGAGATTACTCGCGCGTGTATCGGACGCAGTGCTTCGACGGTGAACAGAAGGAGGACAGTCGCCGAATTATCCCATTTACGTCGGTTGCGCGAAAAATATTTGCCGAAGTAACGCCTTCTCGCTGACCGAGAGACTCTCTTGAGTTCGCAAACGAACGCTAAAAGAACGTAGCCAGGTTCGCCCACATCGAGATACTTTTGCACGAGAGAATCGTCTCTCGTCCCTGAACAATAAATGCGAACGGAGTGACCTCCGCCTCTGCGCCTTGAAGCTCGCGAGAAGCGGCTACGGGAGCGGAATAAAAATCGGTAAACATCCGCGAAAATCTATCGGCAGGGAAATCTCATAACGCATTCCTACGAACTTGGCAGCGAGAACGGCGTCTATTTACGGACCTACCATTACTCGGACCGGACGCGTCTCGTTCCGGTCTCGAGTAGGTCGAGTGCAGTCGCACGCCGCGACCCGATCCGCGGGACACCGGCGCTTAGGGACACAGTGGGTCAAGTAGGTCGTTCCCGCAATGCTCAGACAGGCCGACAGTGCGCCGGAGGTTACGTAACCCTCGGAGGGAGAAAGTCTCCCCTTCCCCAACCTCCTCTTCCTCCCTACCTCCCTCTCTCTTACTCCGTCTCTCTTCTCTCGCCGCCCAGTCGTCTCTCTTTGCCTCCCCCTACCTAGGCCTCCCCTCTCTCTCGCTCTACCTCGATCCCACCTCCATCCGGACCTCGACCACGGAGTGTTTACAAACAAATCCTCCCACCTTTCCAGCGTCTCTTTACGGTGGTGCCTAGCCGTGTGCCCGCTGCCCTTCTCTTCTTCGCCACCCACCCCTACCGCCGCGACGGCCTCCACCCCTCCCCCTCCTCTTCCACCTTCCCCACCTCCTCCTCCTCCCCCTCCTCCCCCTCCTCCACCCTCGAATCGACCATCGCGGATGACCTGGTCGAACGGACCCCGAAGGAACGTCGCGCGCGCGGTGCGGCTGGTGGAGCTCACCAGACTGCATTGCGCAAAATTGCAGGCCGTGCGGCCAAAGAAAGCAGCGGCCCGTCCCCGAGCGCGTCCTGGAGAAATTGCCTCGGTCCTTCCCTTCTCCCGTTCCACGTCTGCCGCGGCTCCCTTCATCTTTCTTCCTCGCGTACGTCGGTGCTTGCTAGCTGGTATCAGCCATAATCGCTGCTTGTCTACCTTGCCCTCTCTCTCTCTCTCTCTCTCTCTCAATCTCTCTCTTTCTCTCTCTGGCACTTTCCGTCGACGCGCTTAACATACCGACGCTGCTACGGACGTCTCTATTTCTCGAGCTATTTCCCTCTCCCCAGCACCCGATCCTCTTTCCCGTTTCCTGCTTTCCGCGTACTCGACTGCCTCCCCGACAGCCGGAGCAACCCCTTCCCCGAATCTTTTCCCCCGCCTGATGGCATCAGCCATCAGCCATCGCCACGGCGAGCTGGTCCGTAACACTAGCTTAGGTACCCGTTACGAACGTCATCGTTTCAGCCTGGAATCGACTGCGGAACTCCTTCGGCTGGGGAGAAAGAAGAGTGAGAGGGAGAGCGGGAGGTCGGAGGCGAGGAGGACGGACGGAGTAGGGTACGGTTGTTGGGAGAGAGACGGGCGCAACAACACCGCTTACTTTGCTTTTTACCGTCGCGTTCCAGATTCCGAGGAATCCGGCGCGGCTCGTAACTGTAGTTAATTGTTGTTTAGGCTACGTGTATACCGCGACCGAGCGCGGCGAGATAAACAGAGAGGCAGGCAGGGAAGGGGGGAGGGGAGAGAGGCGGTGAACAAAGGCAGACAAGCGCGTGGAATGTCATCTTCCGGATGAGGAGCGAGGCAAAGTGGAACGATCGGCCGGCCGATTGCGCTATTTGTCATTTTCGTAACGCCGTTCCCGGCTCGCCAGATTGAAGAGTCCGAAGTCGAACGACCCGGAATAACGGTACGGGCGCTTTTTTTCGGCTGCAATTTTTAAGCGCACCCACGTACCCCGATATGCAAATTCGTCTGTTCGACCAGACTAGTTTCGCGCTCCGCTTTCATTCTCTCGCGGGTTCGGCTCATTGTCGCGCGACCCGATCGATTCTCGCGCCGCGCGTACTCCCGGGGTCGGATTGCGCAATCGGTTCCCGGTTATGATTATCATCGGCGAGAGCAGGACGTTTTCTGCGCGCGCCCATTTTCTCAGATGAAATATTAAAGCTGCCGGCGATACCCGTCCGTTCCGATCGTAATTTACTTTCAAAACAGCGGCCGGTGTCAGTCAAGAGTCACTCGATCTCGATATTTTTCTTTCGATCTATCGACGTCGACACGTTCGTCAATGGTGGTCTCTCTACGCACACCGAGGTTCTTTTCTTCCCTGCCCGGCAGCGAATAATGCCGACCGCTTCCCGAACGATCCGGCTAATAAGCGTCTCGTTGTTCGGCCGGTGCATTATCGCGAGCCAGTCAGCGAACGCGAGTCACTCGTCGGCGACGTGACTCTGACCGGCTGGAATGCGGCACGGAGGCGAAAAGAAATTGTAAATACGGAAAGGCAAGCCTCCATTTTCCCCAATCGACGAGCCACGGTGGCTTCTATCTTCCCGCGTTCGGTCGTCACGTTCGTTTCCCTCGAAAATTATTCGCGGCGCAACGCATCGACCCCGTCGAGGGCTGACGATTCTCTGGAATTTTCTACGAAAGTCTGGCGGCGACCGAGACGATGACGGCTGCGGTGTGGACGAGGGGAGAGGATGTCGAGCGGAAGAGGGGGGACGAAGGAAGATGAAACAAAGAGTCGGCGAGGGAACAGAGAAGGAGAGATTGGAGGCGAGAGAGTGGGCGAGCGATTCCGCATCGTGCTTACGGCCCCTGCCAGGCCGGACGAGAATTTCACACAAAACATAACCTGCATATAGAAACGCAGACACAGTGGCCTAGACAAGTAGGTCGCGGCGCAGTTCTCCCTGCACGAGCTCTCGCGTGCGCGAGTGCATCTGGGAGTGTGTTGGGCAGAGCGTCGGTGTGACACGGAGCTACGTCGAGCGTACGTTGGAAGCGGACCGAACACACGGAGGCCAACCTGGACGCACATAGAGACGCAGAGGACCTATACGTGCGCGCGTCGTCGTGTACGTAAGCGTCTACGTACTGGCGGGTGCCCACGCGAACACGTTCGAACGATGTACCTACGGTATTACATAAACTAGGTGCCTACCTCTGCGCCATACGTTATATAGGTTACTGCACGAGAGGGCAGCGAGGGGTTGGACCCGGTGCATCGCTACCTTTAGCTTCTCTCTTTCCCTGTCTTTCTCTCCTTTTCACCTCCCTTCCCCAGGTCAGCCCTCCCCTACCCTGCCTTCCTTCTCGGCAGCGAGCGAGATTTTCTCCCATATCGATCGTTTTCGGGCGCAAACCGGATAAACTCGATTCACGGCCTCTCCCGGCATGCATAATGCACTCTTCGGGGAGACGGATGCGTTTTTACTTTTAGAACTGCGACGCGAGTTCCGGCGACAGGTGGGTAAGCGCCATTTTACCACCGTCAAGGATGACGACGCAACGACGCTGGGCCGGGGATGACACGAGTTTGCGTTCTTCGACGAAATGATCGTCGGCCGTCGGGAATTTATGCTCGCCGATCGGAGGCGAGTGTGATCTCTGAAAATACAACCTCGTTCCAGTTCCTGCGCCACCGCTCGTCTTCCGTATCAATTCTACGAATTACCCTCCGCATATGTCATTTTCATGCTTTCCCCCCCCCCCCCCCCCCCTCCAGCGTTGCAAGGCAGGACAATAAGCGACGTTCCGCCGGCATGAGTATTATTTATATTAGCGAAGATCGTGGCTTGTTTTCCGTTCGGACCCTGACCTCGTTGCCGTGAGCGCGCAAACATCGTCATGGTCGTGAAATTGGCACGTCGTCGACCGTCATCCACATTGTCGTCGACGACGACGGACATAAGAGCGAGCCAGGATTCTACGAAGGATTTTCCGGGGCGGGATATCCTTCTGCGCGGCGACCCGTAATAATCTCGGGCCGTGCGCTCATCATCGAGCCAGGGCTCGGACTCCCAAGACGATTGCACTTGTTCGTGCTCTAAGGCGACACTAAGCCGTTCATTCGGTCACGTGCACTCTTGGTAAGTGCCTACGTGCGAGCCGTCGTCTATATACAGGTGAAGCTCGCGAAGCCACACGGTACGTCGGACGAAGAGAGGAAGGAGAAAAGAGAGGAGGTAAGAACGACGACGGGGAGAGAGAGAGAGAGAGGGAGAGAGAAGGGGAGAGGAGAGAGTAAGGGAGAGAAGAAGAAAACGCGTAACACAAAGCGAGGAACGACAGCCGGTTGGCTAGCGCAAATTGTCCCTGTGTGTCGAAAGTTTACGGTGAATTATTGCGTCGCAATATCTAGACGGGGGCCTGGTTCGCCGACTATCTGTCCTACTTCCATGTTTTTACTCGCTGATTCGGAGTAGCACAGCCATGAACACACGCCGCGCGCACGTGTACGCGATCCGGAGACCCGCGAGAGCGCATACGGCGGGAGCGTTGCACATAGGCAAAAACGGCGTGCACGCGTCCACGCGCTCGCTTGCGCGCGCGCGAGCGCGCCAAGCAGAGCGCGAGAACGGTTCGCGTCGAACTGCTAAGGCCACGCAAGCTTGAGTCTTAAAGACGCTGGCAAGCCCATCTTCGTCGTCGAGCAAATATATAGATCGGATGGATCTATGGATCGGACGATCGAGAGTACTCTCTTCGTATTCTTGCGGTTTCTGGTAATGGAACGAGAGCCGACGAAAGAAAGGCCGGATTCTCGGCTCGGCGTCTCGGATCAACGCCGGGAATCTTCTGTAATACCCGGTGGCGCGATAATCCGACGCAGCACAAAACTATTGCGCCACGATCGGCAAACACGTCGCGCAATCGGGCAGCAACAAAGGAACGTCGGGAGATCTTACCCCGGCGCGCTTTCGTAAAACTAATTTCGACACAGTCAATAAACTATCGGCGTACAGGCCCCGTCAAGTTTTGTTGCCGTTCGCGAGAACCACTTACGTCACGCTCCGCCATAATTCCTGCCCGGGATACTTTCCGCGCGCGCGCGCGCGCGCGCGGTCGATCCTCTCCCGGTATTGCGTATTTCGGCGTCAAACGACGAAGAAGCGTTCCCCTCGGGAGGCGACGTCGCATATGATCTTAGGAAAAGCTGGTTAGCCGGACTATTTTTAGACGTGGCAAAGATCAAAGGACAGAGAGCCGCGAGGCCGAAGTTTCCTCGCCCGACATTGCACAAATGACATCTTCGTTCTGCTAGACGACTGACTTACTTTCGAACTGCCGACAGTAGATTTCTAAGGTGCTGGCGAGGCAGGACAAGAAGAGGATGAGGAGGTGGACGTGGAGGAGGTGGAGGAGGACAATGAACATTGTGCGCGACAACGAAAACGAATGACGCAGTTAACGAGGCGCAGTATGGACGAATGACGCCTGGTTTTCAGCAACGTGCTGATGATCGATTGTGTAACGTTGGTTACCTAGGCTATGCCGGTAGATACGCAGATACGTAGATAGGTAGGTACGTAGGTGGTAGACGGATGGTAGGTAGGTATAGTCGTCTCTACCCGAAGGGAATACGAAACGCAGACGTAACTGCGCTTTTACGCCGTCGTCGCGAGTATTACGGAAGACCCACCGAGGAATTCTCGTTTAACCCTTTGAGCCCCCTGGCAGATTCGCGGCGAGAGCACCTTCTAGAGATTCACTGACGATTCAGTCCCCGCGAAGCCGGCTCGCAAATGCCGGCGGAGCCGCGCGAAGAAGTTCCGCGGGATCAAGGAGTTAAGGGATGAGGATCGCGGATCGTGCCAACCGATCGTACCATTTTGTACCTAGCCCGACCTCAGCTCCTCTCCACCATCGGCGTATCGGTTTATTTAATCGGATATGCACCCGAGTGCCAAGGGAAAATTAGGGCTGCCGGATGCTTCTAGGCACAGTATATACAGACACGATGTTTCTACTCCGAAGCCTGTCCTTCGAAATTCGAGGAAGAACGTAGCAGATCCAACGACAGGGTATAAAAATGGTAATGACGAAGTGGAAATAACATACGGGGGGGTAAGGTAGCAATTCGAGGCGAGACCTTCGGGCCCGTGTCCGTTAGAGCGGCGAAGTGTAAACGACGCCCGGCAATGTAACGTCGCGGCGTCGGTGTACTATAGTACACCGCTTGCCAGCTCGTCGACAAGGTGTTTCTCTCCGCGAGAGAACACGACACGTCGAAAGCAGCCAGCAGAGTTGCTCCGCGACGCGGAAAAGGACGCGTCCCGACGACGTCGAAGGTGTACGCGAGCCGTCCGTGCCATTAATAAAGAGGAATAGGCCAATTACGCAACATTGCGCAATGCTGCCCCGACGGTTGCGCCCAGCCGGACATTGTTGCTACAGCTGATCTAGTTTCCGCAGCGCCAGTACTCGTTACCGGTGGTCGCGCGCACCGTGTGCACGCCTCACACGCGCGCGCGTCGACCAGCATACACACACATTCACACACCATCGTGCGAGGAGAGGCACACGATCAATTCCGACGGGGGGCAAGAGCAATATGGCGAGCGAGATACGCGCCGCAGCCGGCAAACACGTACTTAAATATGAAATGTAATTGCGGAAGGGGGGCGGCGAGGGCGGGGGGAGGAGCGGAATGGAGTGAAGTCCACAATTGATTTCGAAACGTTGCGCAACTATGTGTGTACGGAATCTCGGGACGTCGTAGTTATCCTATCCGACTACACGTTCGCCGCAAGCCGTCAGTCGGAGTAAATAGGCTTAACGGCGATACGAAAATAACGCGGCTTATTAGTCCGAGGAGAATGACGGTGGAGGGTTGAGGGGAGGTGGGTTTAAGGAGAGTTTCCGGAAAATGGCGCGAAACTGCGCGAGCCGGCGGGTCGCGTGTCGTAAAGTCGACGGGCGTCGAAGTGAAAACACCTCGACGCTGTTTTTCACGCTTCGAGGTACGGCCGAGAGGATGTTTACGCGTGTGCGACGCGCGCACACCGACGCCGATGGACACTGATTTAACGCGTGCCCAGGAGAGCCGAGCGCGGGGGAGGTGAAGAGGGGAAGGGAAAAAATCGTCGCGCAAAGCGTAAATTATTTCAATCCTAGAAGTGATTACCGTTGGAGGCAAAGATTACAGAGGCTGACATAATGGCGCGCCTCGTTGCATTTCTGGTAATAATAGAGCGCCAATATTCTTTTTTTCCCCCTCGCTCCCTCCTCCTCCTCCCACCGTATGCCACCTTCTCCTCGGTGCCCGGCCTTCTCTCGTTCTCTCGCTATAAACACGGGACTTGTCGCATTACCGGTGCACGCCGTTCTCGGAAGAAAGCCGCTTGCATCTCATTGGCGGGCCGATGTAAATGTCGCGATGACGCACGGGAAATTCCAGGGAAGCCGTTATTTATAGACGTACGACATTGCAGATATAGAGAATCGTTAAATACCTTCCCCTACCCCAGTCCATCCTTTTCCCTGGCCCACCTGCGACGATGTGCGGGAGAGGAAAATTTATTTTCCGCAAAATTCGTGAGGAACGGCAGTTTAAACATGAACGTCCCTCGTCTTTACCTTCCTTACCTTCCTTACCTCCGATTCGTTTCTACCGAGGCTCTATCCCCCTTCACCCTCCGCCCCCTTCCTTACTTTATACGGTCTCCGCTGATTACGGCGAGCGACACAATAACAATACTGGGTATCTGGCAAATCCTAATTACATAACTGTGTCACGTAACCCGTTTTGCCTTGGCGAGCTGGCGGCCGACGCGCACTTTCAGACAACGGGCGAGTGACAATGGCGACCGCGGCTTTCTTTTTTAACGTTTGCCGCCTTCGGCCAACGGGAGAGAGAGAGAGAGAGAGAGAGAGAGAGAGAGAGAGACGCAAACGTCATCGCGAGCAAGGTGGCCGTAGTGTCAAATCGTCGAATGCCGACAGAATAGTTGGCCGCGCTCGGAAAGGAAAGCGCGCATACTGATCGATGACTCACTTCGCCGAAGTTGCAGCGAGAAATTAAGCGTGCGAATTCCGACCGTTGAAAAATCCCTACGGCCGACGCATACTGCGAATCGTCGTGCGGACGGAAGGCGCGCACATTTTTGCACCGGTAAAAACCCGGCCGCGTTGGCGAGGTGTAAATTACAAAAGAGCGAGAGAGGGGAAAAAAAGCAGAGTCGAGGGAAAATGCGCGGCCGAATGTGTTCGTGGAAAGGAAAAATGAATGAGCGGAGAGAGAGAGAGAGAGAGAGAGAGAGAGAGAGAGAGAGAGAAAGAGAGAGAGAGAGAGAGAGAGAGAGAGAGAGAGAAAGAGAGAGAGAGAGAGAGAGAAATAAGGACGGGCCGCTCTCCGGCTCTCGCGGGAATCATTCGCGAGTTCCGCGTCCATTCACCTGCCGACGATGAATGAAAGGCGGCCATAAGTCGTTTCGTTGTAGTTCCGTTATATGCGCATACAGATTCATTGTCCGGCAGGCCGCGCGGAACGTTTCGTTCCTCTGACTCATCGGCAAATATTGATCGAGCCTCGATGTTGTATTTAAACACGCATTATCTCCGGAGTGGCGCGCGCGCGCGTTACTGACAGGCATTTCGAAAACAATAGGGCGGCACAGATTGATGACCGGCGAGGACTCGATAATTAATATAGGTCAGTCGATCTCTACTTTCGGCCGGCAAAAATCATCGCACGCCGAAACCTGTACGGGGCATCGATCGTTCAGGTCCGCACGTGCATTCAGCAGACTCGTGGCGCGAAACTTGCTTAAAGTCGACCCTCCGGCGGGAATACGACACGGTCGGTGCACGCTGGCGAGCGAGGGAGGGCAAAAACAAAACGAGGAGGAACACGATTTCGTCGCGTGGCAGAGCGTTACGTCGGAGAATACCAGCGGCTAGCAGGCAAGCCTCTTCCTTCTGCCTCCTGCCTTCTGCCACATGGCCACTCGTGCCTTCTATTTTTTTCCCCTCTCCATGCTTCATCGCAGCCTCCGCCAACGACCTTTGCCATCTTCCGCCTCGTTTTTTTCGATATTAACTCTCCAGCTTCCGCTTCCTCGTACTCACCCCACCCTAAAGCGTACACCCTGAATAATATTTAGATCGTAACGAACCGACGCGTCTTACACAATCCCCCTCTAATGATTGTCCCGACTCACCCTTTCACTCCCTGCTCCTCTCGCCTTCCCTTTCACCCTCTCGCCGAAGTACAGCCTCCGGCGCGCATATATATATATATATATACCGCGCTCCGACGCGCGAAATAAGATCGATTATGCCACGCGTCACGATCGCGACTCGCGATCGACGGTGGGAACGTGGCGCGCCGATTCGAAACGACACGCGTTGCGTTCCACGACTTCCTTTATCACACCCCGCGCTTATGCAACGCTTTCTCGCGGCACGTAGGCCCTTATCTTGATGAAACGGGAACGTGCGACGTGGCTCCGAGCTTAGGCCGCCCGCGCGGCCATCGGCTCCTCGGATGACATAATGCGGGGATAAAAATTCAGATTAAAGCTACGTCGGGGGGCCGATTCCGAAAAAAGTGTCACCTGCGTGGACACGCTGCCTGTACGGTAGTCAGGGTTCCACTCGCGGGTACTTAATTGTTTAAAATCGCGGCGACTGGCGAGTACCGATCGCGTAACGACGGACGCGTCATAGAAATATTACGCTCCCGCCGTCCGCCAATGCTATTTCGACGATAATTCGCTCGAAGCGGTTCGCTCTTTACGTAATCCCTTTCAATAACGTCGCTGATCCTCTTTGCGGCCGTTACGTTCGGTTCCTATCGGAAGTGTCCTTCGACGCTGTTATTATTAGTCTCAGGGTCGGATTCGAAATTGAGTAAAAATCGATAGGCCGACCGCTAAGGATGCAATGGGCTTCGCGGACGCTAGGAATGAAATAAACATCGGCGCCACGCGTCCAGGTAATCGTCTGACTGATGTCTGACCAGCCTCTCCTCCGCTACGCCAACAAACGTGTTTTTTTTCCTTCGTGGCCTGCGCAATACAACGCGTGACGGCGAATTCCGGGAAGAGGAGAATGCGAAGAGTCCGAGGTATTATCATCATCCGTGGACCTGCGGAACGCATCGCGATTAACGCAGAATCGATAGCAATATTGCGACGACCGAGTGCGATTGCACAACTTTGCAGTCTCGTCTACGGACGCCGATTAGGCGCGGAGATAATTTCCGACGGATGTTGTTCCACGGAATTATTACTGTCATCTCTGTTATGTAGATCCCTGCACGCACGCTGATTCCACTCGTCGGTCTCTTCTAGGAGGCGGCGGAGGTGGATCTGGAGGTGGGTCTGGAGGTTGAGGTGGTCATAGGTCGCTTTCGGAATACTGACCGCCGCCTTCTGTATTCTCTACCTGCACTTTGTCTCGCCGGGTTTACGACTGACCAGTCGGCACTTTGGCGAACGCTCGCAAATCGAATCGACGGTCGGAACGGTATCGCTCGGCCGTTTCCACGACCGCGCGCTTCATCAGCAATCTCCTCGTGAAAGTTCGGGCGCCGAGTGACGGGTCGGTGGGAAAGACAAAGAAATCCCTCTCATCCCTTTCAGATAGGGTTGTCTCCGTGTCGTGGGCACCCTTGGGATCCTCGAAGGCTCGTCCAGACCGGTAATTACACCGGCGCCTCCTCCTTTTTGAAGTTGGCACGCCGACGGAATAAGTTTACCGCCTCGAAAGTCTGCGCTGCAGCTTCGCTCAACCCCTCTCTTTCACCCCTCCTCCGTCTCTTTCTCTTTCTTGCAGGGCTTCTGTGTTTTCTCTCTCTCTCTCTCTCTCTCTCTCTCTCCCTCTCTCTCTATCTCTATCTTTCTCTCTCTTACTCGATTCGCCTTCTCCGCTGATTAACCCTCCTGAGATTAGCTCCCTGATAGAGGAGGGATTATTTTATCTCACGATGGGCACCTAGATGAACCTCGCGCAGCAGCTCCCTCCCCCACCATCCCGGCCGCAGACGTCTCAGCGATGTTTCGCGCATGATACGCATCGAGAAGCAGAAAAGAAATTGCGTCTGACTCTCGCACGGTCACGCGACGACGTGTTTGGACAGTTGCGACGTTAACGAACGCGAGACGACGACTTAAATTTGGCAATCGGCGTGACACTGTACCCGAAATACGTTTCTTAAAATATATTCCCTCGCCTCCGCAGCGTTTGCCCGTCTCCTCCCGTTATCGGTAAATGCGCGCCGTATATTTATGTGTATATATATATATATTTCGGATGAAATTCATGGAAGAAGCAATCATCGTCGGCGAAGTAGGTTCGTATTCGTTCATTATACCGCGGCTGACGGAAGTTGAAGAGGATTGCCGAAAGCTGTTCCGTGAGAAGCAACAGGATTACAGTTACGCCCCGACTCGCCTTTCCTGCTTACCTTCCAGCCTTCTCTTCCTTCCTTCCCCCCTTCCTTTATCGGGCTCATTTGCCGCCTCTCCCTTAGCCCCCCCCCCGCCCGTCCTCTCTCCCCCCCGCTTTGCGCCGGTCCTTCGTTCATCAAGAGTTTTTCACCCTCGAGATCCATTGGGGCGAGCCAATATTGGCACACCGAGCGATTTTAATTTTACACTTAAGGGAATCGACGTTATCGAGTTTGTTCAAGGGGCGCGCGGGATTTTAGGCGCTTCTCATCCTCGAGTTTTTCTTCCGGTCCGCACCTCCCCCCCTCCCTCCTTCCCTCGCGTCTCCTTTGTGCTACGTCGAAAAGTCTTTCCCGACGAAGGCTGCTGTGCAAATAACTCATTACACTTCGGCCGGCTCATTACACCATTCGCGGGAACGAGGCGTAAAGGTGTCTCTTTTACTGCCGACCGATACGATTCACGTGCAGCGTCGAAACACGCGTCAATCATATTTTCCGTCCACGTGCCATGAGGAAAACAAGGCCGTGTCGAAATCTCTGTTAGCCTCCCGCGAGAAACGGGAAGTACTTATATTACAGTATTATCGTGTGTCCGATCGCAATAGGGAAATATATGTTATATGATCAAAGGAATTGAACGAGAAGGGCGTCGAAATTCGCTCGCCGTTCCAGAAACAATCGGACTGCCCTAAATACCGGGGCGAGGATGGAAGGCGGCGGTACGAGTGCCATTAATAAACCGCAACAGCTTGTTCGGAACCGACGCAACGGCGGCCGATACTTATCGGTCGTTCGTATGAGCCGAAACATCTGGAGAGCAATTTCGTCCTTGGCAACGTCGTGCCCGACGAGCGTTGCCTAAAATCATTACGGAAACACAAGCGCGCGCGAGGACCGGGTACGGCGTTCGTGCGGCCGAGACGAGCGCGAGGACCATTTGCATAACCTAATCGCCGTCGTAAAACTCTAAAGCGCTCGGCTGCGGTCCCCAACGATTGTTACGAGCGTCGATACTTTGTTGCGTTATATCACCGCCCGCCGCCGCCGCTTTCCACGTAGGAAGTTTCCCTCAGGACGGGGGCAGGCAGAAAATCGAACCTAAACATCGAATATATATGCGCGATAGATTCGAGGCCCTGTATCAGTATAGATAGAAATTGTTTTAGTACCGATATTAACATAATTTCGTGCTCCGCGTTCCTCTGTACCGCGTATATACGTATGCTAATTGATCGGGGGCAATAATGTATAAAAGTTGAATATATCCCGTTTAGATAATATCTTTTTTCGAATTCCTGTGACCCGTGGCATTTTCTCCTGGCATTCCACGTGGCCGGCTTCGCGGAACGAGGTTGTCGCTAATTGGGAAAGGTGGTATCAATTTTCGCCCGTTCGGCGAAAGCTCGATCGCTGATCGTCGAATCGGTTGGGCGGGAATGATAATCGGGTGGCGATAAACGACACGTTACGATGGCTCCCCCCAAGACCTCTTTCGAGAGACAGAGGGAGAGAAAGCTTCTGGACGGAGTTACGCAATCGTTCCGATCGGCCCAGTAAACTGCGATCGAATGAGAGGAAACACACGCTGGAATTGGCGTCAGGCGCATTTTGCAGGCCGATCGTCAAAGCACGTGAATCCGCCACACGTGTTTCGAGACTCGTGTCATCTTCAAGAGCGCCATTATCGACCCTCGATCACTCTCCTTACTCGAGATTCGTTCTGAATGACCGAGAAGGAGCGAAGCTAGCGTACCCAAACTGCGGACTTTTCGAACAAGTAATAAACCGAATCGTAAAAGCTTTATGTAACTGGAAAAACAAAGAAACGGTAAAACACTGAACTAGCCGCACGTGTCGCCTGCGTGAGACGTAACTGCATCGATATTTTCTATTGTTCGCCGCCACGGCTTCGATCTCGCGAAAAAGCAGGGAGGATCGATCTTGGCTACTCTCGGCTTCGAACGGGATCCCGGCACGCTGAAAGATTTTGCGAGCGCATCGAGCTTACGTCACGTAGCACTGTTTGCACGTGTCCCCTTCCATCGCGGCTGAGAAAGAAGACAGGGAACGACCGCGAGCGGAGGAAAAGGTAAACCGGACGATTTACACGAGTAAACGTCACGCGTGCCGCCTGCATGTCGCAGATAAGTTACACTCACAGTCGTTACTCTTTCTGCCCCTCTTCTCTCTCTCTTTCTCTCTCTCACTCTCTCACCCCTTTGCGCACAAGTCCTCGAGCCCTCACTCTTTCGTTCTCCTTCATTTGCCCCGACCCCTTCCTATTCCTAGCGTAACGATGTAAAGCGGCGTGCAGCGCAGTAATTCTCATTTTTATTCCCCCCCTGCTCTCCGGCCGCAACTTTGTTTATCTTAATTATGCGCGAATATTTTAACACGAGCGCAAGGTAAACGGACGAATCTAATTAATGATCCGGTTGATAGCGGACAAATTGCGGAATTTGTCTCTCGTTAGGCGGACTAATTTATAAACGTCATACATTCTCGAGCGAGACGAAGCGGGAGGAGGTGTCTCCGGCGTTTATGCGGACATTTTTTTTTAGTGCCCGAACACTTCCTCTTGTAAGGTTAACGTCGGTTTCTGCGGGAAGTCATTTTCGTGGTTTTGGGGGCGCGATACATGCAAAAACACTTGACAGCCCTGTCGTATTGAGGAGCACTGTCGGGAGTCGGCCTAGATGAATTTTTCCAGTTTTTCCCCCTCCACTTCTGAGTGGCGAATACCGGATTGGGGGCGAGGAAGCAGCGGGAGGTCGTAGAACGCTGAAATATGCGGGACATATCGCACCCTCGGATTCCCATATCGTCACGTGTCTAAGGGGAACGTAAGGAATTAAAAGAAGAGGCCGGACCCCGAGGGAGTAATGAAGGAATGTCATTGACATGCGAGATGACCATTTGCCGTCATTTGCATCCGACGAAATAAAGTAATTACTATGCGCCTTACGGACGAACGCCCAGAGTCTAGAATTATAAAACTCTCTTGCCCAGTACCACGAACGGAAAATAAAAACCGAGTAGAGGCGAGAGAAATTTTGTACGACAGAGATCGTCGATGGGGAACGATACACGCACGCAAGCGTTACCAGATGTGAAAGTGGGGAGAAAAACAGGGTAGAGGGGTTGGGGGTCGTGACACTTGAAACATGAGAAACGTCCCTCGCACTCTCAATTTTCTACCCCATGAGACGAGCCGAACGGCGACGAGGGCGACGAGGACGATAGCGTGCCTGAGGAAGGGGGGAGAGGGTGGTGTCGGGAAAGAGTTGGAAATTAGAGGAGAAGGAAAGTATCGCTGCGGAAAGAGTGGAGGTGCGTAAAGCGAGGAGGAGGCACTCGAGCATGCCGCTCTGATTGAACTCTGCCGACTAGTTTCCGTATCGGGCCCGGAGGTGGAGATGCCGCGGAGGAAGCACGCAAGATTAACTGTCCCAAATAAGATCGTTGGAACTTAATCTCCGTGACGTCGAGACGAGCATTAACTACCGGACGGAAATTACAGAAAGAATTTCAATAGACGTTACTCGACGTAGGAACCTACAACGCGTACCTTCACCCTACCCTTACCCTACGCCTCTCAAAGGGTAACGGTTTGAAAAATAACTCTACCGTGTCAGATATTTTACCGCGGTAACGAGGCAAGTATTCCCTTTCGAAGATTAACGATCCTCGGATGTTCCCGGGGCCGTGGGCGTGTTATTCACAATTTAAGGCGACAAGACGGATACGCGGAAGACATTCGACAGGAACAGTCAAACGCCGGTTGAGCGACACTGCCCTTCCCTTTGCCGTCCCCCCGGCGGAATCCTATTTTCTACACTTACGCACTCGACTATTCCCGTAAGGTGGGCGGGATCTGCATGAAAAGGAGGGACAAGGAAGCGGTAGGCGTAGGGGGGTTGAAATATGAGAAACGTATCTCACCCTCGCATCCCACCCACGCCGTCCCTCCTCGCGAAGGATGAAAGAGAAGTTCCAGGGTTAGGACGACGTCGTAGGAGCAGGAGGAAGCCTGCTGGGGATGCGAAGGCAGTGGCTGCGGTGCAACAAGTCATGCGATTCAGGAAAGTTGCACGCCGTCGATAAGGCAATTATATTCGGCTGCACCGCTTTGCCAAGACAATGGCCTTTTGTTGCCGCCGAGTAAGAGCGGTTTACGGAGATGCGGTCGGGGCAAACGATAAACTGGCTTTACACACATTGAGCCCACTGTTCCCCCCCAAAAACGGGCGACATGTATCTCTTACGGGATGGCGCGTCATTCCAATATGACTGTGAAGTGCGGAATTATAACCTAAGTCAGAGGAAGTATGTACATGTTGACAATGCCTTGAACCTAACCAAAAGACAGGTGTAAATGTGAGGTTGTAACTCCTTTGATCTTGAGTTGTAGCTGCTTCAGAATATATAGCAAGTGTTAGAGTGTTCCTGAACTGAATGATGTGTGTATGTGTACACCTTGAAGATTGTTACATAATTTTGCCTAAACTTATAACAGTTTTGTCGTTGATACTAATTTGATAGCTGCATAGTACATGGAACATGAAATCACTTTGAACAATTATATTTCAATGTAGAGGTTTGTGGACTTACAGTCAGTACTTTTTATTTAACTTTACCTTTTGCTAACGTTGAGATGATAGATATGCTTGATATCTGATCAGATAAATTCAGTGACAGGACAAGTAAATTGCAACAAGAAAAATAGAGGTGTTCAAAACATATAAAAATAACGATAAACAAAAATTTAAGGGGCATTGTATGGGTTACAATGTTTACCAATACTTACACCAGCTGAGCTAACCTAAGTTACTTGGTAATTATTTCATATTTCTCAGATATTTACCAGTTTATTCCCATTTTGTTTACAATTCACATAGAAATATAGTAGTTGTTTTCTTTTAACACACTTTCCAACGACAAATAGGACGTTGAAATAAAAATATACACACATAAAATACACAACTTAATGTGTAGCGTGTATCAAAATATTTTTGCAATATGAATACTCAACATACTGCCTCACTGCCACAAAATATACAAAACATAAGAATCTAAAGGAAACAAGTGTGTCATAACATGAACAGAATGTGCTACATATACCTGTATGTAAGGAGACATACTGGAATATGCATGAAAAAAGAGGACACAAATTGCGCATAAACATAGAAAAATAGAAAATATTTCAGTTAAATCATGAAAACTAAATAAAATATGAATAGGTTAAGTAGTCAATTCACGAGAAAAAAATATGAAAAGTTCATGCCGTGCTCGAAATGATCGAGGTTTCACAGCTCTGCCAAGTCCGAATTGGATTGATGAGAACCTTGGGAAAGGATAGAAAAAAGGTGGAAAGATCTCACCAATGATTTTCGCTCGTCACGAGACACTCTCGGCATTGCGAAGACAGTTTCGAAGAACGGACGATCGGACGTTTGATCGATGTAAGAAACGAAGAGCCGCCTGTGATCGAATGACTGCTACATTCGCTTCCTTTCATGTGCTTACAAAGCTGGCACGCAAATTCGGACCTCGAGTTAGACTCGAAACTACTTGAGACGAAGGTAAAGCGGGGTGCGACGTAGATTTCCATAGACGGCGGCCATGATGGTCCGGACACAGTGTTCGACGAGCGCGTCGTGAAAGAGTGCTGCGCAGAGGATTACGAACAGTGCCGACTCTGCGCAGATCGCGCGCAGCGCAGCTTTCCAATTTGAATACGATTATGTCTAACGTGACATAACGAAACGTTACGTTGCATTGTATTCTACGTCTAATAAAATCTCGTCGGATAATTACCAAGGAAAATGAAACAGATAATGTAACCGTGCATGAAATAATATGGTAATAAGAGCCTAAATCCGTGAAACACAATGTCTGCTTAAGGAAAATTCAACTTGAGTCACGTAGAATCTACTGATGGCGGGAAGATTTCCTCAAGCAAATAAGTAAAATTAGTAACCCCAACTCGTTAATGCGCAAATCGATAGGTGAGTCCCAGATAAATTCGCGCCGATCCCATTAAAGTTGGCTGCACGATTCGCTGTAATCCCGACGCGTAGCTAATAAAGAGTCGGCCTCCGCCCGACGCTGACGCAATTTTTCGCAAGTTGCGATCGCTGATCGGGAATGCGGCGCGGCACTTTTCCGAGGAGATCGCGAGGGTGAGGGGAACCACGCCCTGTTAACGGTGTCTACGACGGTGTCTCCCGACGTCGACGAAACGTCCGGAGAACAGTGAGACGCCGCCGCGAACTTTGCCGCGTGTGGTCTGGGGGGTGTTCGACGTGCTACTTCAGAGTTAAGTGGCTTTGTCGTCCGGAGCAGGGCGTGGTTGCATCCCAACCCCCCCGTCTCCCGGAACTCGGTTGTGGCTCTTACAATTTGCCGTTCCCAATTGCCAATACGTCCTGACTTCTTACACGAACGACGGTGAGGTACTGTTGGCAGCTGTGAAAAATCCGATTTTATCCATTTTATCGAATTAATCGTGTTAATGGAATTAATCGAATGAATCGAGTTAATCGTGTTAATGGAATTAATCGAATAAATCGAATTAAACAAATGAATCGAATTAATCGACCGTGCGCAGAAAGCTTCAGACGATTTGAAAGCGAAAACCGATTCTTCTCCGAGAAACATCCCATCGGAGTGCCTCGAGAGATCGCTTAGAACGTTAGCCGACGTAATCCGCGGATTCTACGCCTCTCTTTCGCGTGCAAATTAGGACGTCGTTCACGCGAGCCGCAAACTCGGTGAATCTCGGTTCCCGGAAATCTTAAGCCGCTGACGTCTCTCAAGTGGACGCGTCTGTGTTAAGTCCCCTACTTTTTCCCCGGCGCTCGGCAAGAGAAGATGAAACGGAGAGTACCGTCGGCGGCGGCGTTCCGACGCGAATGCGGCCTGTGTACGTTTCAAATTTCCTGCTCGCTCTGTAAATCAGAGCGCACTCCCGCCAAGCGCATACCAAGTTGATCCTTCCGTCTAATATTGGACGTACTCTCGTAGCTCGACGCTCGTTTCGTCATTTTCGATCTTTCCCCGAACGTTTCGCCTGATGAAAGGACATTTAACGGGCTCGCCAAAGCGGAGCGGAAAGCGATCACCGCGAGGAAGACGTTCGTCCGGGCGAGAGTCGGCCTCGCGCGGCTAATGTTTCCCAATAGCAGCGTCCGAAAGCGGCGGTTCTAAAACGGAGGCTCTAAAATTTCCGGCTGGGCCGGCAGTGAAAAAAAGAGAAAAATCGCCACGAGACCTTCGGCAGACCTCGGACCGGCTGCATCTCGCGGCAGCCGAAAAAAACAGCCCCGCCAGAGATTCCGCGAAGCGGGCTGGCATAATAATTACCGAATCGCGCCGCGCTGTAAATCCCGATGGCCGAATAAATAGGCGGTAAAGCTCTCCGGGGCGAAAGGCCGTCTCCGGGGATCCGCGAGCACGCTGTTATTCGGCCTCGCGTGCAAATAAGGACACGCGAGGGCGGCCGAGAAGCAGACGGAGTCGAAGACGGACGAAGCGGGTGGAAGCGGGCGGAAGCGGGATGAGGCGGAAAGGGAGAGGGGGAGGCGCGAGAAGAAGCGCAACCGTGAAACGAGACGCGACGCAATTCTGCACCCGCCGCCCGTGTATTTTAAGTTCCCAAGCGTCGTGTGGGCAGATAATAAGACGCGCCGAACGCTCAATAAACCTCTTTACGACGCTTCGAGGAAGGCTAGGGCTCGCCTACGTCCGCGCTCCCGATCGTTCCCGACGCCGATGACTCCATCGGAGAGTTTTCGCCGTCCGCGAAATCCTGGATGTCTCCTACGTGCACATCGCTCCCCACCCCCCATATGTTTAGACCGCTTCTCGAAAACATCGCGAGTGCGTCGAATTCGTGGAATCGAGATCTTACTGCGCACCTTCTGTCGACCAATTTGTCCGAATCATTCGGTCGATCGCAGGGATCATTTTTCACTCCCAGCCTAGAGCTGAGCGTCTCTCAATCACGCCGCGACATGATTCCCAGGACAAGTCGGGTCCGTCCTGCTGTCAGGCCGAGACATACTCGGCCGACGGGCACGAACAAATGGATCGAAACGATAGGCCGTTAGAATCGTTCGAATCGCTCGGCTCGGCTTGGCCGTGCGACGACGTTAATAACGATCGCGATTAAGGGACAGCGGGAGAGCCCGAAGATCGCGATAACTGAATGAAATCGTTGGGACGTCGACGTCCGTTTCTCGCGCCGCCGCCGCCGCCGCCGCCGCCGCGGCGGATGAAAGGTTGTACCGTGGATTTCGTTGGGCGAGATGATGAATGGACCCTGAGCGCCGAGGGCAGCTTCGTGCCTATGCGGTGGACAAGTCCTGGCCATTTCTCGCCGAGAGAGAATCGAACGGGCTGGTCCCGTATTCTCCGCTTAATTGGAGGCCATCGGGCTGCATTGAAATGACAGATGGCCATGCGCAACCGGTGAAACGTATCAGAAGGCGTACGATGGGGAACGTTCGATCGTGCGTTAAGATCGTTCTTACTTTAGTCTAGAGAATCTTCTTACTGTCTAGTATATTCTATCAGCGGTCGATCGTCGTAAGCGACCGTGAAGTCTTTGAACGTTTCAAACAGAGGAGTTAGGTAACTAAGGTGAGCTAATAAAGGTGTACTCACGTTCGGCGAGTCCATGGAAGAATTTCCCGAGCGAAGTACTTCGGGGTGGGGGCCAATTGAAAAGGGTAGGTTTTCCGGCCGAGTGATTACAAGTCGAGGCGGTATAAAGTCCGTAGGAATTTGGCAAGGGAGAGCCCGTAGGCGAAGGCGAGGTGGATGGAGACTTGAAATAGCACCTCGAACGACGCTCGTGGGGTCCGAGCTATCGTCTGTTAAATTAAACGGGCGGCAAAGTCTCCGGCTTCTCGCTGGCGCCGCGACGTTAAGGTTTCCTGCCTGGTGTTATTGCCGGAAATTCGGTATCGGCCGTGCGCAGATTGGATCGGGCCGCGAATGCGATTTAGCATACCTGAGGTGTGCCTACAGACTGTAGGACAGGCCGTCATGCGGCCAAGTAAGGTTTCGCTATTATTGGCTAACCGATAGGTTACCGTGTCAGTCCGTCTAGACTGACACGTGCCGGCCGATCGATAGGTTAAGCCTCCGTGCGCGTTTCCCGGCTCCTGAATCGCTGGCCTTCCCTCAGTTCACCATCAGAAATTTGACCCTTGGCTAACACCGGGACGAGCCACTGCCATACAGATATGACGTCCAATCCGCGCGAAACGACGTGAAAACCGTAGAACGACACCGCGGACGTCGCGAGTTTGCGTGGGAACTTTGACGTATGGACTCGGAGCGGGCAAGGTTTAAATAACAAAATCATGGAGTAAAACAAATGCTCTTTTAATTTCGACCCAGCCGTGCCCCGTGCCATACTCGTTTGTTCTCTGAGCACGCATCTCACCGCAAAACAATATATCGCGCCCGTACGTGCAACGACCAGAGCGCGCGAGCGCACGGCCGCGCATCCACGTTTCTATTTCCTGCCAACTGGGCAAACAATCCGCTTGCCGGGCACAATGATAACTACGAAATTGATCGAGATAACGCCCGCTCGGACGCCGAGCGGAGTTGCGCGCGAGACCGAATAAACATATCCCGCAGGATAATGCGGCTTCGTTCGGGGAAACAATTTGGTAGGGACGATTTGCGTCGGAGCGCTTTTGTCGGTCAGGATCCCGCCCGTCCGGCGTTCGTCAACGAATGGCAAAGGCCGCGCGCGCGCGCTTGCTCGCACGATCTATTCGATGCAGCCGTGCCATCTGGAAAGTGCGAAGGTCTCGCTAAATGTATCGGAAAGGCTCCGTATCGCGTGTTTGATTTCGGCTTATCGAGAGCGCCGTGAACATGAACTCTGTCATCGATAGAGGCGTAGCATACAACACTGCGACACTTATCCCCCCAACTCCGGGAACTAGAATATATTCGCGGAATAGACAATGCGGTTATCGCTATGAACTTTTGCATCGGCGGAAGTGTCGTGCGAAAAAAAAGGTCGCTATCGTCGCTGCGCGGATAGCCGTGGAGAGCATCATAAAAAGAAAGAAAGACAGAGAGGGAGAGAGAGAGAGAGAGAGAGGGAGAGAGGAGTATCTGCGAATCCGCAGCGATTCCGTTTCTCACCGTTTCCCGCTTTATTTATAAGGAAGTCAGAGCCTCTTACGTAAGCGTCGAAAGACGCGAAAGTCCGCAAAGTCATTCTCTCCCTCTCCCTCTCTCTCTCTCTCTCTCTCTCTCTCTCTCTCTCACACACACAAGCCCGGACCGACTACAATTGGTCCGCACGGCAAATGGTACTGGAAATCCGCGTAAAAGATTATCTCACCGGCGGCGTATAAATATTTATTCACGACTCTCGGCTACCCGTGCGAGCGAGCGCGCGTCGAGGCGTTCCTCGAAATAAACGCTGCGGCGGCGCTTCATTTGCGGCTCGCACTTATGTCGGAAGGAAACGGAGCTCGGCCGTGAACTAATCGCCGAACACGGTCTGTTCTCTCCTCGCCATCCTTATTCCCTCCGCGATATTCCCTCAGCGATATTCCGACTCGGATATTCCGTCTCGGATATTCCGTCTGGGACGCAACCGTCTGCGATCGCGAGTCGTTGCGACGCTCCGCGCTCCCGGCGTCCGACGCGGACGGTCATAAATATTCGCGGCCAATTGGCAGAACGCGCCGAGTGCCGTGTCCTCCGGATTTTTTATTCCCCCTCCCTCCCACCCTTCCTCCGCCACCCGTCCCTTTCCCCCTGGCGGTGAGAGCGATGCGCTTAAGAGATTAAACCGGACGGTTCAAAGTTCTTGTCTCCCGTGTAAACACCTTAATGGACCCTAGGAGCGGCTGCACCTGTTGCGCCGTCGCGAAGAACGAAAAATATTTCGAGCTCGACTCTTCCTGCCCCGAACCTCCCCCTCCTTCCCACCATTCTCTCACGATGTCCTATCATCTTCACAAGCCGTTCGAAATTCCTATTTTTTTCCTCCCGCGGCCGCATCCCCGTTATTGGGGTCGCACTGAACCCGACTCTTACTTCCTACTCCGTGACCTTCAACTCTCTCTCTCTCTCTCCCGGGGAGCACGCACGTAGATCCACGTCCATTTATGCGCGTTCGCCGGGTACGTGGATCCGCGATATGTCGCGCCGCGATTTACCTCGGTATCCTTGGAATTTATTGGACGCCGCAGTGGATCTTATCTTACGCAATGTTTGTATAACACGATTGCTCGCTAAAGGAAGTTTGATTGATTAGACCGATTTGGACTTTGCGAAGCGATGTTTGCTAATTACCGATTCCGACGTGATGCGAGAACGGCGGACGGAATCTGTGCGCGATGTTTGTCGGGAGTATGGGATAGCCTCGGGTGTATCGATCGATCACTGTAGGTATCCGATCCGGATGTTGGACTTTGGTTTTTGGCAAAATCTGCGACGGCGCCCTTTGGGGTTCGCCGAATACCTTTCGGGCCGTTGGCGTGCGTCTCCAGCTCGTAAGTGGATTTTGTTATTGACGCTTCGAGAGGAAATAAAGATACCGCGAGCCGTACAGGTGTTTAATGCCGTATATACGTAATGATTGACGCCCACGATAACCTTGTCACAGTTACTGAAATACACTGGCGACTTTTGCGTCGCATCCTGCGAGAGAAAGAGAAAGAGGAAAGGAAAGACAGACTGCGGCCTGGAAGTTCGTACGTTGATCGCGCTAACCGACGGTATCTTGTCAGAGGGAGCGAAATGGGCCAGTCGATCGTATCGGATCGGATGAATCGAATCAAGAATCGAATCGCGAAGAGTGGACAGGTGGGATCGTGGACGAGAACTACCGGCAATCGGATGACGACGATCGCCGATGGCCGATCCGCATCGGCGAGGTCGGTCGGTCGCGATTGCGATTACATCCGTGGTAGTAAATTCCTCGGGCGATAATTGCGTTGTTGTCACCGAAAGGTGTCGGCAATTGCGTTCGTGAAAGGCGAGCGCTCCGGCGACGTCGAGAGATCGACGGGCATGCTTCAGGGATCGACAGCCACGATCGGCCGGTGAGAGATCTAACGATTGTTTCGAAATGATAAATCGTCCGGCGTCGGAACCGGTTCGCGCGATCGATCGACGAGGAGAGAGAACGAATGACGCCGACGATCGCGGGATGACGATGAGAACTCGTTATTTCCGACCGATGAATTCCACGGTGTCGTAAACCGCGACGTTTACCCCCTTGCCGACAAATGGCAGGCCGCCTGCCAAAGGAAATTTTCATAATCCGACGGTAAAGCCGGCGGAGAGCGGCTTTAAAAAATTTTCTCGGCCGTTTCAATTGGCGCTCGGCCGTAAGTTTTATGCGTACAAATTATACGACCCGCCGCCGCAGAAGCGAGGGAACTTCTTATTGCCCGTTGCGAGAGACGTAGGATGCTTAATGATTTCCACGGTCAATGGGAAATGTTCAAAGATCCAGGGTCAGCGCTTTCAATCCAGCCATCTATCTCCCGTGAATAGAGTCTTTTTACCGTCGGCCAAGCTTCGCGGTACATACCTAACGTACGTACATGGGAAAGAATAGGATTCAGTGCGCGCATAGTTGCCTTTCCGTACGCCGGGCGAGTATGGGCGTCGAGTTCTATTAATACACGCGATGCGTGCGCACAATCCGACCTCTCCGCTTCCTTATTGAGGAAAGTTTCGTTCTCGGCCGTCCTTAGGCTTTTTTCGCGGGAAATCAATTTTGCCCGCCCGACGGCCAGGCTTCGGGAATCTTCAGGAGTCACGTGCAGCGCGCTACGCGCGAATGATAAATAATCTTTCTCAATCTCGTGATCGACGTCCCGACGGTAATTACCCTTAGCGTCGGGAGCACGACGTCCACTCGTGCTTTCTCGCCGCGCACGATAGCGAGAAGCGCACGATAGCGCGGAGCGCATCGACGCGTCGTGTAAATATTTTCGATCGCAATGCGCCGCAATCGCCCGATGCAGCCAATGCTCTGACGAAATTCCTCGATCGATCCTCAAGATTTACGGCGTCCGGCGCATTCCGCCACTGCGCAGCAAAATTGATCGGGGGGCGAAAGTCCAATCGTCTACTTCGCACTTTTCTTCCGTTCACTCTCCCTTCTCTCTCCCGTTTCGGAGTCTCCCGCTCGTGGAATCGCGTCGGAAGTGACAAGAGGGAAATTCTACGATAAGTCGTCCGAGTCAAGGTTAGCCGACAGTTCGCTGGATCTAATTGTAAGATCTCGGCGCGATTAGATTAGAGGAGCCTACGTAGTTTCTACACAACGGTAGAATCCTGCAACTCGCAAAAAAATACGTATCTGCCCGTAACAATGTTCTCGCGCGACTTCTTTCATCCTCCACCAAGGGTGGCACTCTTATTTTGCCAGAGGAAATTGCCCGACGTTGCCCAACGTCGAATACCGAAACCGCCGAACGTGAGAACGCGCCGCATTTCGTCTCGGTCGATCTCGAAATACGACCGTCTATTTTCGCGTTAAATTAAACAACACCGCGCAGATATGATCTGGGTGACAGTGCCGCGTGACGCACGCGCCAGCCGTGTCATCGGGCAAGTGTTTTCGATATGCCGGGGGATAATCACGGATGCGAGGTGTCAGCGAGACGGATCGCCTCGAGAATCAGCTGATTGACAGCCCGCCGGAATCTCGATCCGACGAGCAGATCGAGCGCGCGCGCGCGCGCGCGTAACCGTACAAAGTTCGATCGGGGATCCAGGGAGACAGTCCCCTATCTCCGCACAAAAATTCGAATATACACCTTTGCCCGAGGACGGACTCTAATCTCTGGCCGCACGCCATCCTCAGCTCTCAAATGAGAAAACCCCATTGACAGGCATGTAATCGGCAGGTAGCCCCTCGACTCTCTATCTTAGATCGAGAATAATCTTAGAGGCGCGACCGATGTCGGAGACACACGTTATATCTCTCGATGCGCAAGGTGAAACGCGCAGATTAGCGCTGCGCTAAGCGCGTCCAAATCGAGATCAATAGGCGAGCGCGCGCGTGTGAGCAGGAAGTGGCGCTGGCCATTTCCGTGAGACAGGCCTTATCCGATCGGGGAAGCGTCGATAGCGTGGGCCGATATCCCAGTACCATGTTTATGTCGCTACATGGTGATTCCGACCTGGCGATCCAGATATCGACATGTTTTCAGACGCTTGTTTTTTCCCCGCTAGACGCTCCGCCACGCGCCGATCACGTAATCCGGATATTTTTCGTACTTACACGTTGGCAAGGAACTACAGGTGTATCTCGAATTATGATTGCTATGTTCGATTATTCTGTATCTAAGCGCACATGAGACGATAGCTAGCCGAACCGTCAGGCGGATTTCAGTACGAGCCGTGCGATCCGGTCGAATACGCTGAATGCTAATAACTCGCGTCGGAGCTGAAAGTGACCCCAAAATGTTTGCACATCGCCGTCATCGTTGTTATTCGAAGATTCGCGCCGATGCAGGCGATAAACGGCCGCGGCGCGGATAAAAGTTGCCCGGGAGGCGAAATGTTTTGTCGATCGACGACTGGCAAACACGCACGCGCGCTAACTTTTACGTCGTCATCGAGCTTGTCGGCAGCTAAGGCTACGCTTCTTCTCTTTTGCTCTATTTTCCGATCAGCTCAGTTATACCGCGTGCCGCGGATGAATTATTTCAGTATCAGGTTCGCGTCTCGTTAACCTTTATGTCAATAACCGGGTTCTCTTAATACATTTTGTGAACAATTTTTTTTTTTTAATTAAAATTTTTTATGAACCTCTGAGATCCTCGCGAATTGAACCATCTTAAAGGAGATTATCTATTCCATATTTTCTATTTTCTGGCAAAAACCAGAAAAGTTTTGAACTTAAGGTACCCGGTTATTGTCATAAGGATTAACAGTTTGCCGAGCACGCAAACGTTGTACACTTCGTCGTCGATGGATCGGATGTTCGATCAGAGTTCGACTGGCTAGAGAAGATCGCGAAATCGAATTCAGCTCCCAGCTGCCCCGCTTCTTTCCTCCCCTACTTTCACCTTTCGCAATATCTCCCGCCGCTAATATCGTCTGCCGTCAATTACGCCTTTCTATTTTTGGCACCGTCGGCAGCATCTCTCTCTCTCTCTCTCTCTCTCTCTCTCTCGACGACCCAGCAGCGTCCGTAGGCCTCCTCGATCGTTGCACATTGTACGTCCGTCGAAATCTGGCGATCAATTAGTTATCGGACACCCTATCAACGATCTACGCGCGTGAGTAACGAAATAGCCGCGGAACGTCCGGCTAATTCGCGTATATCGGCCTCGGTCGGCCGAGATAAAGCAGGCCGCAGAATGTTGCAAAATTTTTTAAAACTTCGCCCGTTATCGTCGACAGGATGTCAATATTTTGTTAGAGCCGAGCGCTGACGCGCGCCCGCTATCGATCAGCGATCACGGCAATTCGGTGAAGTCGACGTTCTGGCCAGGTGGTGCCGTCTGATTAACTCGCCGAACGCTTCGCCGAATGTTTTGAGTGAAACGATATGTTTTAATTATGACGTTCTTTCGTAACGCACCGTATAACCCGACTTGGCAAGGATAACAGGAAGATCTCGTAATCCTTTCGAACTTGGCTAGATTGATTGTGATTAATCGAACGAAGCGTATTTTCCGGCCATTTAGAGTGGGCTGTATCTGGGAAATGATAGCGAAACAGTGTTAGTCTACGCGCGCGCGCCTGAATGGCGACATTAGTCTATCGATACGCAGCTGAAAGTCGTCCGACTTCAAAGTGGATCAATTCGTGCATACTCCCTTTTCAAGGCGCTCCTTTCAGGCCGTGCCACGCGGGTCGCTGGCACGTTACACAGGATACGTACAAAGTGCACACACTCGGCCCTCCCCCGCAGTCGCGCTCGATCGAGTGAATTTAAGCGCCGCTCGCGGCAGAATCGTCCATTATAAAATAATCTAGTCGGCCGGTCGGCGGTACCGTGTAATTCCGGCTCTAAATGCCATGAAAAATGAGTTACGACAAGAAAATTGTGCAAGCCCGCAATTATGTAAATACACGGATAGCGGGATGCAGATACGTACCTTCTTTCGCGCTTGTATTCATGCCACTGTCCGCGTGTGTGTGTGTCTGTGCGCGCGAGAAGCTCTCTCACTCTCCTCCGTATGCATACTTTCACATCTACGCACGCGTCGGATCCCACGTGGAAGTCGGGAGAGAGAGAGAGAGAGAGAGAGAGAGAGAGAGAGAGAGAGAGAGAGAGAGAGAGAGAGCGAGAGAGAGAGAGTCATGTGAGACGAGTAGTTCTACCGTCCGCGCGGACAGAAGCGAGAGAGCGGATATACAGACGGATTCAGAGACACGCGGGCGTAAAACCAACAACCGAGCCAACTTGTAGACCGTAGAAGGCTGAAAGGCTATTGCGAGGCAATAAGGCCGGTTATGAGTACGTGGGTGCATGTATATGCCCGCGCGCGGACGGTTGTAAGCACACACTCGCGCTACCCTGGCAAGGACGTTTCTAACTATTGCGGTTTCTCCTACGGCCAGGCAGCCGGGCAGCCGGGCAGCAGACACGAGCGGCGCGAGAGAGTACGTACACGTCCAGCGTCTGCAGCTTTACCGCTACGCCGCAATCACGCTCCTATATCGAAGAAAGTGGCATCCCTTCTGCTTTCCCCCCCTCTCCAGAATCTCTCGAGCGCATCCGTTCCATCTTACTCAAATACCATTATCCGGCGCATCTCGGAGTCGTTGAAACGCGACTTAATTACGCGCCGGGAACGGGAATTATCGGCGTTGCGTCGATAAAGCTGAGAATTCCGCGAATCTTTTCCCAGCTTTTGCCCTACAGCCACCTGCGCGAGAATCGTCGATTCGACGCTCGTAAACATGCGAAGCTCCCGATAACGATAAGTCGGATCCGTTTCGGTCACATCCTGTAATAGGACGAAAATCCGGAGTCCTCGTCTCCCACTCTTCGCGGTCAACATCGGATCGCTCTTTGCATACAATTGACCGTCATCCGGCCGGTTCGGCTAATTTGCAGACGCTAGCGTCGCGAGATGAAGAGAAACTCGGCCGCCGGTGTTTGTCTACGCTGAATTCTCGCGTCCGCGGCGTTACCTATCGTCCTATCTACCTGTAGGTGCGCACATAGGTAGGAAGGTAGGTACAATGTGCGTCCCGGATGACGTCGATTCGCGACACGCTCAGCCGCTTCTTTCTCCACGGCCTTCTTTCGCGCGGCCTTCCACCCGACGTTTCAATTTCCACGTCGTTGACGTGTCGGCGCGGAATGTCGGGTGAGAGGGGGGAAGAGAGAGAGAGAGAGTGAGAGAAAAAAAAGGTGATCGTTACGTAAAGGTACTTAGGCAGGCGCGAACTTTAGCCGTCGAAAGGTATTTCGTTACAGTCCGCCTCGCAATGGCGCCGCGGCCTGATAATAAAGGCCGGTTCGCGCCGCTTTACGGAGTATTTGCCGGATAGAAGGCCAGAACTCGCGACGCGAGACAAAAGGTAGAAAGCCAGCCGGGAGCGTCGGCGGGGAAGACGGTGAAAATTCCCGACGCAATTGGAGTAACGCGCAGTAGAGAAGTGAAAGTATGACTGCACGGCTGTATAGAAAGTGACATTATGCAGTTATGCGGGCCGCGGCGCGGGAGGGTGGGGGAGAAGGAGGCTTCGCGAAGTAAACAAATTCCGCGAAAGGCGGACCCACGCTCGGGTTATGTAAACAAAGAGCGCCCGAATTACAATGAATCCCGATCTTATCGGTTCGGCATCTCGACGCGCCCTGATAACTTATCGCCAGCCGACGGAGCGCGCATTTTCGGTAATAACTAGTTCTCGGTCGATCCCCTGTCCTCTCTCTCTCTCTCTCTCGTTCCATTATTTTTTCTCGCCTCAACGACGCACTAGCGCATCTGCCAGAGTGTCCCAATTCGATTTCGTTACTCAATCATTTCGATCGGCCTTTCTTCGCCGCAGTAGAATCCGCCTAACTTCGCCGTTACGAAACGATCGTTCTTTCTCCGGTCGTCGTCGGCAAATATGACAGACGTGACGCAATGAATCAAACTGAACGGCGCAGGCGTCTGGGCTTTTTCGTGAAAACGTCCTTCCCCCCTCCCTACCCCCCCGTTAACGATCACTTTACCATTCAAGACGTTGAGCCGTGCGCGCGCGCACATGTTGCATCTTTCGCAAGACTCCAGGCCCCTACGTCATCGCCTAACAGTATTTTCACAGTCCAACTGCGTTTCCTACGCAGTTTATCGCTCGATCTGAAGCTGCGTAAATTCAAGTAGGAACGTTTCTCGGAAGTAGGGATCGGACCGTTCTCGTCCGAATTTTCGTGAGCCACCCACGACGGCCGGGCCTTTCCATCGACTCGTTCGTCCGACTCCTTCTGTGAAAGACTCTGACTTCGAGCTCTGTATCCCTGAATCGGTCAGCGGTCGCGGAGACGCCCTCAAGGACGCGGCGTGATGAAGGATCGACCCACTTCCCTCAGGATCTACGACCCGGCACGACCTTTCGGAGGAACGTCGGTCGGCCGGCCTGGCCGAGGAAAAGAAATCGGATCCGTGGGAAAGTACTCGATCGTCTCCTGCGATTGACGCGCCAACTCCGACGCCACTGATTCAGAACAAAACCGTTGTCGTACTCGGCCAATTTCGACATTGACAGGCAGATAAACATCGAACGGCGTTTGCGTAGACGTGGATCGCGACTGTTCGACTAAATAGAAGCCAGTGTTCGTCACGGATTCGTGAACTTCGTCCGAGGGACCTTTGCGAGTACGCCGACGGCCAGAGAGGATTACGAGACTCCTAGTTGCGCAAACAGAGTTTTGGCCGTGGTTCCTTCTGCCAAAAATGTACTTCCCCGTTCCTGACGTCCGTAGGCCCGGTCGCGTGTACGTACCACCAATACGCGTCCGACTGGCCGTAGGTGTATACGAGGTACGATGTTCGCGGCGTAATGCGTGCCAGCGTACTTTAAGTACCACTCCTCGAGTAGGATGGCGAGTGTATAATATTTATTGGACATTACCCGCTGACCCCTTCGACTATTCACTTCCGCGGAGCGTCGGTGGTCCGTGACCCCGCTTTAAGAAACTCTGCCCCGAGGATACGATCCTTGATGGACCGCACCGTGACGAGCCGTCCCATCCTCGTCGGCCAGTCCTGCCAACTTCGACTCTCTATCCGCCGAACAGAGTCAGAAGGAGCGGCAACAACGGTGTACCGTTACCACGACGCTTCCAGGACCTTGCTCCGATCCTGCCGGCCGCTTAACAGGCTACTTACACACTCCCGCCTCGATCTGCGTGCCTCTAAGTCCGTGTGATTCATCGCTCTCGGCTTATGCACGTGTACCTACACGCGCGAGCGCGTATAGAACTGTTTATATATAGAGAGAGATACGCGTCTGGCCGTGTAACGCACAAGTTCGAATGAAACGCCGTGGGCGATAGCGGATAGAAACAGGGAGAGGGAGAGGGAGATATGCGATATCCGCGAAAAATAGGACACTTTGTTCTCGCCTGAAAAATGTACTATATGTGTCGCGTTTCTATCGGCGCAAATAGTAGGGTACATTGTGCGGTATGGGAGGAGATGAATGTAACCGAAGCGGAGATGAATCGCCCACACCTCCGCAACGATGGATGTGTGGTCGTTGGTCCGATGATCTTGGATAAAGCGTAAACGTGCGCGTGCACACGCGCGCTCCATGCTTGCATAGTTCGCCACGAAGCAGGCAAGCCTAACGGAACCGCGAGCAAAAGTTTCGTTCACTGCCGGCGCATTCTTCGAGTGTGAGAACGTTCAAGGACTCTCCTCTAAATCGACGGTGCGCCCGCGCGCCCGCGCGTGCACTCACGCTCGCACTCACGTGAGTTCCGCGAGCGGCGAAGCGCTCGCTGGAATATATTAATAGTGCGATACCTACGTACGTGAACGCGAGCGCACCGTCCTGCCGCGAGCGTTTACGACCTCGCCAATGTCAAATTGCGGAGTACCGTTATCGTCGCCTCCGATATTCGCTCAAGGCCGTCGGTTGCCGGTCGTCTCCGGCCAACCAAGCTGTCTCCGGCCCCGAGCTTCGTGCGCGTCGATCAATTGAGGCGAGCCTCGAACAAGGCGCATTCAAACCGGATGCCCAACGTTCTCTCTCTCTCTCTCTCTCTCTCTCTCTCTCTTCTGGTCCGGGGCTAATTAGGTAGCTCGCATCGGCGACGACACTCCAAGCTGCTAAGCGTTCGGAAATTATTGTTAATAAGACTGGCTAGGTCGAGTCGATCGTTCGACGGATTTACGCGAGCAACAGTTTCGACGAGCTTCTCGAACGGCAAATACGGCGAACGGAGCCTGGGCTGAGAAGTTGATATTTCTTTCTCGGCGCGGATTCAATACCTCGTGACAATAAAAAGTTTCACGACGGCCGGAGGAGAAGTTCCTCTCCCCCCGTCGCCCCTGCCTCCCCTCCCTCCTCTCTAGCTCTCAGCGGGGCGTCCTCCGCGAAATTTTATATTATTCAACTATTTCGAGGAGCGAAATCCAATCAATCCCCTCGCCATCGGCCGAGAGCAGCGATCGAGAGAGGAGGCTGCGGGGGGTGGCAGTTCGATGCTTCTTAAGTTTTTCCTCTCGAAACTTCCCATTCTCGCGAATCGGGCAGAATGAACGTTCGAGGAAACGGGGGAGAAGGGGGTGGGCGGCTTCGCAAATTTTATTATGCCCGTGTTTTTCCTGTCGCCCTGTTCGTCCAATTACTTTGCGCGGAATCGCGCGAAAGTGAGAATGATCGGGAATAAAGTTCGATGCGCGGCAGAAAAAAAAACTCGCCGCCAAAGTTTTCGCTCGGGGTATCCTCAACAACCTCCCCCCCTCCCGTTCACCTACCCTTCTCAGCCCCTCGCCGCGGGACATTCGTTCGCTCCATTTTTTCGCCGTCTCGCCTTGAGCGTCCTTCATTCTCTCTCGTTCGCCCCCTCATCGTCTCTCATTCGACGCTTTTTACGCGACTGAACTGTAATAGAGGGGTGCGCAACGTTGGAATCCACCGACACGGCCCATTCGACATTTACGTCCTCGCGCTGTTTATCCCACCGCCAGACAGTGATACGAATTTCGGAAAGATGTTCCGCGAAGTTGCGCGCTCGGCAGGAACGATCGTAACTCCGGATCCGTTTTTCGCCGGACGCCTTTACGGCTTTCCCACCTTCCCGCCGTCCTTCCTGCACGGAGTCAGACGTCCATTGATATGCGGAGAGGTGCTAGTGGCGGCGTAAAAGTCGAGTATCGGGAATTTGCCGGCGGAAAATTTCAATACTCGGTGTGGAGTCGCGTCGGATCACGAGGCCAGTCGATCTGTCTTCGGATCTTCGGACTTTCGATAGGCGTAGTTGTTCGATCGTGTTGAAGATTTTATCGCAATTCGCAATACCTGACCCTGCATGACCCTTGTTCTAATCCTTCGTGCATGAGGTCCCTCTATCTAATCCTCCCTTCTTATTATTAAATAATAATATTCAGCACCATATGCAAACTATCTCGGCTTCCAAATGATCACACTCTGCTCTTCGTTTCCTTTTAAAGAAACCTGCCATCTAATTCCTCAGTTCTGTCCGATTGAGTTCTTGCTAAGTTCCACATCGATCCTCTATCACATCTATTCTCCTGTGCGACTCCCATATTCGTTCATGCTCGTATCTCATATCGTTATTACCTCATCTTCGTGTTAATTCATACCTTTACTATTGTTATATTATATCATTGATATCAATATCAATCTCCTAAACTGTTCCAACCCCTCTATCTCTCTCCCATCTGATCCTCTGAGCATCCTCATCTCTCCTTCTAAATTCACCCTGTCACAAATCAATCCTGGCCTTACAAGCCACTCTTTCCGGCACAAATCGACCATCGTCCGAATTTCCGATCTCTGCGCCTCGAGCGTGGAAAGTCGAGCGTCGACCTGAACGCGGAGAAAAACGTTTGGAAAAGTGATATGGGAAATCGTTAGCGTAATAACGGCTAGGTTGTGCCTGCTGGTTTTATTAACTTTAGCCCTCATATAGGTACAAGCGGCTTGCTTCGACCAAGAGTGGAAGGAAGACGAGATCGAGAGGAAGACAAGGAATAGGAGCGAACGGAATGAAGGCAGTAAAGTTGGGATCTGACCTCGGATGCGGAACTCTCGCTTCGCACTCTGATATTCGGCTATGACCGTGTCGTTTTCCAAAAATTTCCCCCGGCCATATCGCGTCGCGCGAAACTGAGCAATTCATTCGGGACCATCGCGCTCTCTCATCATGCGAGCTGCGCCAATATTCGCGAGCGCGTCCTCATTCGTTCATTTCGCTGACGACGACAGCGATGACGACGACGCCGACGACGTCGTGACGCGGATGACGACGTCTTCCCCCGATGTAAATTCAAACGAGCCTGTCCGAACAATCGGAATCGTTCGAATTTTTCCGTTCATTCCTATGCGAAATTCATTCCTGACCGCTGACGAAACGGAGAGTTCATCGATTTTTTTTCCACTTGACTCGCGTGCGCAGGCGATTTAAATTGAAAATAGGAAGCGAACTAAATTTTCCATGTACCGCTAAAGCCGTTGACGGCGCTCGTAAGTGCGGATCCGTCGATCCGAGAACCTGTTCGAAGAGAATAGATCGTTCGGACGCAAATGCAGTTATCGACAGTTTCCGATTGATAAGATCGCGCGGAGGCGATTCTAAATTGCGCATAATTAGTAACCTTCGCCGCACGAGCTGCCTTCGCCTCCGGCCAGTATAATCCGAGTACGAACTGGAATAGGAATGGGAGTCACGTAAGAATCGGAATATTCTCTTTCGAAATAGGCCTAGAATCCGTGCTCTCGAATTTTCCATCAATTGGAAGGAAGCGTCGTCGACGTTTCGCGATCTTAAACGATCTCTCAATCTCCCGAGGGAGAGACCGGTTAATGGATTTTTGCCAGAGGCGTCAGGAAACCTTCTTAAAGAGGTGCGGTGTTAGTTTGCATTAATCGGATTTGCCGGTGGTTTTCTTGGGCCGTTTCGCGTGGCCGGCCTCGCCCACACCCTCCACGAGAGTCGATTATCGGATTCGGTTCTTAAGGAGGCCTTTATACCGACCAACGCGCCATGCATCCGACAATTTTCAGCCTTTTCCCTCCAGGCCACCGAAAACTTACTTGAAGACATCAATCGCTCATGCTGGCTGGAACTACGGGGCATGCGGCTAGAAAAAAAATGAGGAGCCAATTACAGAAGGTATTGCTCCACTTGCCCCCGTTTCGCGCATTGTTGACTGCTCATTACTTGTCAACCTTGTTCTGGCTACTTTGGCCATCCACGTCATCCTTTGGCACCCATCTCATTTCCAACAATGACCGTCGACGGTATTGGCCTTCTTCGCGCGTCTACGACGGCCACCTCGACTTACGGCAGAAGTCGACCTACGACTACACGGCGCTCGGAAGTTGACGCCTGATCGTCGCTATTAATTGTAATTGACGTCTGACAGGCAGCTGGAAAATTACGCTGAATTCGCGCCGGCGACCCGCGGAACTCGCATGACTCGGCGTCTAACGGCGTCTTCGTAATTTCGAGCGGATCGTCAATTGCCGTCGAACGGGCCACGCGGCTTTCTCGGCTACACATTGTATCGTGACACCGGCGTGAAACAATGATTTATCGTGCATTCGCAATAGGCGCAGCAAGAGGGGGGGTCAAAGTTCGAAGAACGGTTCGTCTAGCTCGTCGGCTCGCGCGCGATTCGCTCGAGTCATTCAACCGTCGGAAGGCTAATTGAGAAAGCGGCTAATCTGTTTTCCTTCCCCCCCCCAATCCCTCCCTCCTCCTTCCTCTTTCGGTCCCGATTGAATTCCGTCAGAGCGAATTGCCAGGCGGAGGGGAGGGGAGGGGAAGGATAGAGATCGTAAAAGAGGTGGAACCGAGAGCGATCCTCGCCGATGACCCAGCCTCGGCGAATTATTATCGACTGCCAAAGTGCACGAGCTCAATTTTTTCCCTTCATCGTCTCTCCTCTTTCTTCGCCTGGGAGGGGAGGGGGAATGGAGGGGAAGCCAGCAGCGCACTGACCTGCTGAACGAAGGAGACTCCGCCAATTTGCTCTTGGACTTTGAAGCTCTCGATAAACTTCTTCGTAATTGGCCCGGCTGTAACGGCTGACAATTATGCGTCGGATTCGACTTTCGCCGGACCGACGCCGAGGGACGCCGATCGACGCTGGCCGGACGATTAGCGTGTAAGCGATTCGATCTTCGGCGGTACAAATAGATTACCGAATAACGATCTGCCATCTTTTGCCATCTGACGTCAGTCATCCCAGTCCCTTCTTTGGCTTCTTCCCTTCTGGATCTCTCGTTGGTCGCTGCCCTCTTTCATTCCCTTCATTTTACAGCTTCCAACTCTCGCTTCGAGGGCCCATTAAACGCGTCCGATTCCGCGACGATCTCCAAAACGTCGCAACCCTTATTGTTCAATGACGCGTACCCTGTCCCCGTTGAAATTTCTCGTCTGAGAATTGCGCAATCGGAATTTTCAAAAAATCCTCCACCCTCGCCGCTGCAAGGGTAGCGCGCAGGGCGGAATTTCCGCTGAAATTCTGGAAGGAAATTTTCGCCCTAAACGCCTCTGCAGACGGCAAAAATTGTCCGTAATCCGCGTCATCCGTTCAACCCCCCGCTCGCCAACTTAACCGACGATCTTAGGCCAAAAATAAATTCGAGGGAAAATTCAAGCTCTGTGCGACTTAAGTCGGATAGATCGGACGTTTGTCTAGGAAAGTTCGTTCGGAAAGTTACGTTTGCGATCTCGGCGCTACGCTCGTCCCTTCATTAGTTTCGATTTCGATGAAATTTCGGTGACGACGGTGATCGGGAGTCGGACGACGTCGGGACGACGAGGGGGACCAGAAGGAGAACGAGGGGGAGGGTGAAAAAGGGGTGGACGCGGGTGGCTCGGAATCGAACGCGCGGACGAGTCACGAGTTCCGTGGAGGCATTCCGGGAATTTCGCCAATTAAAATCGACGGACGGAGAATCGCATGGCGAAGACGATGGCGAGCCGGGGTGCAAGGAGGTACGTGGGGGGTGCGCGGGACGGCAGCGAAGGGAGGGGTACATCCCAGGCCCCTTGGCGTAAAAGGTACTTCGGAGGAATGTCCTTGGGCGCGGCAGTTTCGCTAATTGAAATCGATTATCCGGCCCCGAGAGTACCGTTTTTCCGTGATGCCGACGTCTACTCCGAACACCTCCGCCTCTTTTCTTCGTCTCCCTCGAGCCACCCCTCCACCCCCTCACCCCCACCTCCAGCCCTCTGCCACCCCCTAACTCTACCTCTCGCCACCTTTCACCGGCATACCCCTCGGATTCTTTCTCGCTTTTTCTCCTCGCTCTCCCTACCTCCCCCCACCCCCCACCTCCCCTCCCGTTCCCACCCGGGGGACGAAACTGTCCCACAATTACCGGGGCACTCGCTCAAGTGCTTCCCGGATATTCCCATTTTCCGTGGAAGGTACTCGAGAAGGCGTCCTGCCGCGATTCGCTGCCACTGACTGCGATCGAATAATTTTACCGGCCGGTTTCGATCGAAACAAACCCTCAATCGTTTTAAACCTCCCCCCCCCCCCCCCCCCTCCTCCTTCCTGCTCGATTGGGCTCGCGGAATTACCTTCTCTTCCGGTGTTCGTTTGCCGATGACAGCTACTCGAGATACAGAGTACAGCGTGGGCGATAGTTCGATGCCTAATCCAGCCACGTGGGGATGCGAAGGTACGTAGGTAGGTTATAGGTATACCTTGAAGGCGCTAGGCGAAGGTGGAGAACGATAAGCCGCCACTATGGGCGTCCGTATACTTTTCTGACATGAAGGCTCGCGTTCGGTCGTTCAACAGGTCGGGCTCCTGCCATTATCGTTGAACCCACGAGCCCGTCACTCGCCTATGCTTAAACGCCCGTTGAACTCGAGACGCTCCAGATTCTTACGGTGGCGGCGCATTTTCCAGCGGCTAGTAATGCCACGGAATATGGAGCAACTGGTGTCCGATGACGGGGCGAAAAGTGTTTGGCCACTTACGATCCTCGGAAGTTGCGTACGTAGATCGTAGATCAGTGCCCATCGAATGACTCCGGTGAGTAGGTTCGAACCTTTCGTCACGCTTGCCTCTGTAGGTACTTTGGCGGTAAGTGCAACGCGCTCGCCGGAAAGTATGGGAAGGTACACGCGTGTGCGTACGCTGTTAGAAAGCGAGTGGGTAGGGAGAGGCGGTTAATCCGTACATGTGTGATGACAATCGTGAACCACCTGTTGAACGGGCATCCGATATCCACGTACCTCTCCTACCTGTCATCTACCAGCAAAGGAAGCCCCAAATCCAGATCGGACACGATCGTGTACTTTGTTAAGCCGCCTCGATCCTTACTCGCGCGCGCGAGCGCACTCTCTCTCTACCGCTCTCTCTGCTTCGCGCTCCGTCTGCCATTGACAACTTTGACTCCGACCTACGACAGTGTCTCGTAGGCGGGATTAGGGGATCGTTTGCCGGTCATGCCTCGCACCTCACCGTCACCTACGCTTCCGCGACCGGCGTCGTTCGTTATCCGCCCTCGACAGATGCAAATTCCTTCCACCCTTCCGACAGAAAACAATTTCCGCGGCCCGATGAAAAACGCGATTCCTATCGGCGAGCCGAACGATTGTCCCGCACTCGCGGTGGGAAATACCGTTTTTATCGGGGTTCTACTTACGTCGTCCGTCGTTGACTTCTAACGAGGCCGCCACGTGCGGCGCGGCTAAAAAAGTCGTTTTATCAGTCGATAATCCGCGAAGGTTCCCCGAGCAAAAACGTCAACAAAGCTGGCCGGATTCTCTTGGCGCGCGCGCGTGTGGAAGGTTCTGAATGGCTCGAGCGCTGATCCAGTGGCGTCGTTTCGACGCCGGGAATTAAAATGCTCGATCCGGCCGGGCAATCGAGACCCAGCATGAATATTGACGAGCTCGGGGCCATACGCGATTGTCCGGCTGGAATTTGACGAGTTCACGATCGCCTTCATTGACGCACGAGCTCGTCGTACGGAATGTCTTCGGCCATTGACGGAGGGAACAGAGAGGATAAGTGTAGGATAATATATGATTATATGTAAGAAGGAACGGAGGATGTAAACAAAAGGACGGAAACCCGTAAGGGAACCGTGAATAAACACATACCATACCATACTATTGACGGAGGAATTCGAAAAGAATATTTTCGCGGACGCTCTTCGCTACTTATTTGACAAACTGTATGTAAGCGACAGGACGGAAACCCGTAAGGGAACCGTGAATAAACACATACCATACCGTATCATTGACGAAGGAATTCGAAGAGAAGATTTTCCGGGACGCTTTTCGCTACTTATTTGACAAAGACTCGTTCATACATCGCCCGATACTTCCGTTAGTTCTAAGCTTGAGCCAATCGAGGAATGCGCAGCGTCCCGAGGAATAATAGGAATATTCGTCGGACAGATTACGGAGATTAGAGCTTTGACCGGGATTAGGCGGGCGCACGCTATCGATTACGGTTTCGTGTTAGGAGTCACGATAGGCCATCGGTCGGTCGATCGATCGATCAATCAGTCCCGAGCAAACTGGGTATCTCCCGCCGCGGTCTCGACGGCGGAGAGCTTTTTTTGCGCGGAAAACAATGCGAGGCGACACGAAATGTCGTCGGAGAGTTCGGAGTAAAGGTTGCTCTCGCGGACGCCGAGGTCGGGCGGCCGGTTCGTGCCCTGCAGTCCTGAATTATTTCTGCATGTCACTGATTACGGGCGACGTTAAAAATCACGTTGAACCAATTGACAGCGGGTCCAAGGGCTCTTATCGCTATCTCGCGATATCGTAATATATTATAATGGCGCTCTGACGTGACATGCGCCGGCGAAACGAAGTGTAACGTGGCTGTATTTTCAGCCCCTCCACTCTCTCTTTATCTTCCCTTTCCATCTCTCTCTCTCTCTCTCTCTCTCTCTCTCTCTCTCTCTCTCTTTCCCTCTCTTTCTCACTCCGGCGCCCCAACGTCCTGACGTAACTACGCGTATGCATACATGCGCTATCTATATGCACGAATATCAGGGCGTACCTAGAACGCGTACAACTTTCGACGTACGTGCACAACGTTAGGCGTGCACGTGGGACGAGACACATGTCGGGCTCACCGTGTATATTTGAACTAACTTTTTAAGCGCTCCGCCTAACGTTAATAAAATGACAGGAGAGCGCCGGCAGCGCATAATGGTCGATGGCGGCCGCGCATCTGCATGGACACGCGTGTGCGAATGCGTGCGAGTTATACTTATGATGCGCATATATGTATATATGTGCGTACGCGGGACGGACAGGTTGTCTCACGGGGCGTGTAAAGCACGTGCAATAACACGCCGTTATCAGTCGCTTCCCACGGCGTGTACGCATACGATCGCTTATCAGCCGCGTCGTGGCTTGGCGCCTTTTATGTCACGAGAATGAAACGGCACAAATTCGCCCGGCCGAGGACGATTACTATTACTACCGATGCTACTATTGCTGCGTGCTAATAGGCCGTGACGACAGCTGAAACGACACATGTGCACCGACTATGAGCGACTTCTTTCTCTCCTGTTTCATTACATCTTATGGCGCTTCTGCTTGCCTATGCTCGCTTCTGCGCTTCTTTCTACCTCCTACCTTTTCGATTCTCGGCCCAGGCCAGCGCCGAGCAGATAATGGCACGTATTACAATATAAACAACGTCCCGTTTATCTTGGGCGGTCGAACGAACAACAAATTTATCGCGTTCCTTTGCCTCCGATGAAGTAACGTGGATTTCGCCGAACGAACTTTTTTTCCACGCCGGAATGTCTCTCTTTAACGAGGCCCCTCGCGGCGTAACATAAACAAGCGGTTTATCTTAGATGCGACGGGGCAAACGATGAATTTATCGCGTTCCTCTCGACGACAACAGGAAATATACGGGCGCGACGCATTCGTGGAATCCGTCGTCGCTGATCGCGTGACTAATTGTAAGTGCCGTCGGTATCTGTTGTCGATGCACCGAAATATGAATATGCCGCACGTCGGATCATAAGGATTGTTAACGTGAATTCCGCAATTTCACCTTTGCCGCGCATCAAGATCGCGCACGCGCTCGACGAGTGGCAGCGATGTTCCGGATTAGCGTGTCGAGTGTCGCATAAAATGGTAGACCATGCATATTTACCGCTAAATGAATACCATTGGAGAGTAAGACGAGAGGTAAGATAGTCGTTTACTGTCAGATTAGGTTGCGCAATGTGTTTGTTTGCTTTAACCATTGACTGAGGATGATTTTAATGACAATTTTAACTTTGCCCACCTCATTGTGTTGCCGATGAGTAACGTAAATGAGGTAGCGCTTTTGCGTGTGCAAAAACTATGCTTTCCTATAGATTTTGATTCGCTCTGAAAGTTGGTCGTAAGCAAAATTCCGAATTTTAAATACTTCTATTGTTTTCACAACAGGTTTTCACCGTTTAGCCGGCTGTCGCGGCTTTCGGGCGACATTCGAAAGTACTTTGGCGGACTTCTCGCTCCGCTATTACAACGAGGGACCCAATTACGATATTAGGGCATCACTTTATGTTATTTTATGATGGTTTAGGGCATTATTAATGGGATTTTCGTGAATCAGGCGGCTGGGGCGGCGTTTGGACCCGGTTTTAAGGCATTTTGATGGCCGTAACGCTTTCCTATAGCAATAAGCGACCAATGAAGGGTAATTTGGCACTATTTGGACCTATTGAAAGGTGATAGGACCTTCAAAATCGTCGAAAAACGCGAAAAAATGTTTGGTCTTGAAATGGATTTATAAGTACCCTATCCCATAGATTTTGACTCGCCCTGAAAGTTGGTCGCAAGCAAAGTTCCGAATTCTCAATAGTCTCGAAGATGCGCCATTTTTCCGAGATAAAAAAAAATTTTTTTAAAGATCGACTTTCGCTGATAGTCCTATCTTAAAGTACGCGTCAAAAGCTTCAAGAAAATGTAAAATTATCATATTCGGATCGGATCGACCTTTTAATACCTGGTAGGGGGTCAAAAATAACTCAGGGAGCCGTTTTCCGTTGGTCGACATTCGCATTAGTTTTCGGAGTTACAGCCAAAAACCATCGAAAAAATGGAGGTCAAAAAATAGGTAAAAAATAAAAGTTTTCCGATCGACTTGTGGACATGCATACTGAAAGAGGATCGAAAGAGGATCACAAAAATCGCAACCGGAGCCTTCTAAGTGCAATAGTTTCGGAGATATAGCCAAAAATATGCGAAAAAGTGGTGAAAAATTGACATTTTGAGCCCTGTACAGTACGCACTGCATTCTAGAGAAGTTATACCACCATCACTTGAAAGAGGAATAAAAAACGTTTAAAAAAAACCGCAACCAGACCCTTCTAGGTGCCATAGTTCCGAAGATATGGTCAAAAACAGATCCGAAGCGATGCAAAGTATGTAAATTTCCAGCGTTCCCGCAAATAACTCGACATTGTTCACACATATCGTCTTTAAATAGATTGTTATCGCCTGTCAGACCCTGGTACCTTACTGTAATATACAACGTTTCAGCCGTACCGCGACTTCCAAAGCAGTCAAGGTGTTAACCCACACTTGACACAGCTCTAAGGGCAGACGGTTAGGAGCGACATTCTTTTTTCCCGTAGGCTGAGCGATTTCAACAGACTTCCAAAGAAACTGGATGTCAACGCACCGCCTGTGCGCGGCCCGGCGAGCGAGTGACCGCGCGAGTGGCGTAATCAGGGGCCTTAAAAGGGCCCTGACGGCGTGAGTCAATATTGGAGCAGCCTCGCTTTTCCGAGAGCGGCCTGCACCGCCTTGTGTGTTTAATCAGTCTGACCGCACGTTAATCGCTCTAAGGGACGGAGCCGTACGTGCCCAGCACGTTTGTTTTTAATTTAAGCCAGTTTCAGCGGGAAGAAGCGGACAAGTCCTGTCCTCTTTCTGAACTCCGACGACTTTCGTTTTTTTCCGCCCTTCGCTCGTGAAACCGAATCGCGGCCGAGAGATAATCTCGATACGAGCCGGTCGTTAAAATAAATAATATTCCTGCTCCTCTTCGTCTTTGCGCCGAAACATAGAGAGACGCGAGCGCTTCTTCGGAGCGAAGGGCCGCGGCCAGCACAATACGAGGAAGGAACAATGTCGAAGGAAAATGCCCGCCTCCTGCGCAGTTGTAGACGACGCGCCCGGTTCCGCTATGTTAAATCTGGAAGTTAATAGCGGAGCGGCGCTCGTGATCCGGCACTTAAATGTCCTCGGAACGAGCGAGCATGATTCATGGCGCTCCAGAAACGCAGGACGCACGCGGCCTCTCTCGTGAATGGGCGAGGATGGGAGTGGCGTAGTCTAGAATCTTGTTTTCGTGAGCCGGCGCCTAATTCGTGCCGGGACAGAAAAACACGTATGCACGTGTGTATACGTCGAGGCCCGAGGAGAGAGAAAGAGAGAAAGAGAGAGGGAGAGAGAGAGAGAGAAAGAGAGATAGAATGAGAAAATGAGACAGACAGAGAGAGAGAGAGAGAGAGAGAGGCAGAGAGAGGCAGAGAGAGAGACAGACAGAGAGAGAGAGAGAAACGACAAACGAGTGACAAGGAAGGAGTGTGAAACGTGAGAGCTCGCGGAGACGCAGGCCCACCAGAGTAGGGGAAATACCCGAAACAGGTGAAACCGGGGGAAATAATCATTGCCGAAACGTGCCTCGGCCGAGGTACTTGAACCTCAAAACAGGCCCGTACAATTATTATGCCCGCGATTAACCCCAGCGCCGGCTGCGCGTGAGCCAATTAGGAGAAGTTTGGATAATCCGCGGGAGCGGGAAAAAAAAGATTTACAGACGGTAGCCGCGTTCGTTATCGCGGATTTTTTCAAGTTTTTCCCCTTCGTTTGCGCCGCGGGAGCGCGGACAATGCCCGGCAATTCGCCTCTTTTCTCGACGGAGCGAAACAGTATTTCGGGTATGGGGCATGGCCAAATGAAAAACCGGACGACAAACACGTTTGTTAGGCAAGAAACGTGGACGCATAATTTCGGCTCTGATTCGCCGGCTATTCGCAATTGCTTCCTGGTCGGTAGAAACGCAGGCAGTGGGGTAGTGGGGGCAGGGGAGAGGGGCTAATTCTAACGTCCGACGATTCTCTTCGGCATTCGAAGTGTTACGGCCAGGAATGAAAATTAACATCCCGAGGACTGCAGCGATGTGAAACGAGACAGCACGGCCGGCCGAAACTCGGACCTTTTTTTTTTTTTTTTTACGGAATTTACGTCTTTCTCAGCGGCCGTTGTAAAGCCTGCTCTGATTCCGGCGCACATGACGCCAGTCTCCGTAGAATCGCGAAAAATTAATCTCATCCTCCAGCACACCTCTGGCAATAAAGGTAATTGCCCGACACGTTCGACGACGTAATTCTTTCTCGCTAGGCGGGCAACAGTTGTTCAAGAATTATGGAGGCAAATTGGTCGACAACAGTGCTACGAGCCTTGACGATTCAGAGATCGACTTCAGTCCGGGGTCGACCTCGCGCGCCATTGCGATGCAAAGTGTGTCGAACGCTCGTAGCTTCCTGCATCCTGCGGACCCAAGTAGGTGAGCGACTTTTTAAAGTGCAAATGTCTCGAGATTCCGCGGCGAAGGTCGTTCCCGCCAAGGCTGTCACCGTTTCGCGTCTAGTTACAGCACAGTCCTATTGCCGCAATTTTCGCTTTACAAACTTTGTTTCCTCCCAAACGGCGGATTTGACAGAATTGGCCGTAATCGCGTTACATATCGTGCACTTTTCTTTTAGTTGTTCCGAGTAAAAAATCCGTCAGTCGGGAGGGCAGGCGGAGACTTTCGGCTTTCCGCTCCGCTCGTCGAATCTTGAGCGGCGGAGCTTATACTTTCGACCGGTCGCCACCCCGCCCGTTACTTATTGCCCGCTAATTGCAACGCTAATGGCACGCTAATGGCGCATCGGCACGCCTCGATGCTCGCGATTCGTGACAGCCGCCCCCGATAGATAGCTGCCAGCGCTGAAAAGTTGGAAAGCCGCCTTTACCTCCGCTCCCACCTCCCACCTCCCGTCCACGATGCCGACGCCGTCGAAGGGTGGGTTAATTAAAGTGAGACGCGTCTGCATAGTTGTCGGGAGAAAGAGTGGGTCTACAATGGAAATTAGTGAGTCGAGTCGATGCCGATTTGGGAAAAGGGAGGGAAAAAGAAAAATTTCGTACGACGATCGGCGGACAACAGTGCCTGTAGGTAATAACGCTAAGCGTCGTTTACGCTCTTTGTTCGGTGGCGAGCACAATGCATCGCAATTTCCATGGGTGCCTCTCCTCCACCTTCTCGCCGTTTGTCCCGTCAAATGTACCGTGGCACGGGGGTAGGTACGTAATCGTGACTATTTTCGCAGCGTAAATACGTGTGGCTAGGGCTTCCCATCCTAGCCGCGCTCCTTTAACAGGCTACGGTAGCATTGTGGCTTTCGGCTACCTCGCTCGCGTTTGATTCGCACCACCGTATATTTATTAATGCTCCCCCTCTCTATCTCTCTAGCTCTCTCCGTCTGGCGAATATGCACCGTGTAATTTCTGTCGGCTACGGCGCGGTATTTAACGCGCCGAACCGAGTCCCCCCCCCCCCCCCCCCCCCCCCCACGTCGCCATTGCTCGGCTTACCTTCGTTTACGAACGTCGAGCAAAAAGAGACACCCACACTAATTCATTGTATTTACATATCTCGCTCGTTAGAGGCGAAGTGTACATTCGGCTTTGCCTAGTACGGCCGGGAGCTGAAATTTTCCGAATATTTACGGCCGGTCGAGAATTTTCGACCGAGGACCTCTTTGAGGTGCCGCGAAGTTTCCGACCTGGAGCAGGAAGTCGTTGGCCGCGGACTCGCGAGCGCAATCCGAGAAATTACTGTAATAGAAACGATGGCAGATGCGGGATTACGGTTTAATCTCGATGCGGGAGCGACGCGGCCATAATTCCCCAGCTGGAATCCACATTTTCCGCGCGAGAGGAACGTGTCGTCTCCGCTCCTGGCCAGGACGACGGGGCACGCATTTCACGCCTTTCCTTCTCACGGCCGGAAGTCGAGGCTTACGAGGTCGGTCAAGAAGCGAGAGGCTAGGCGAGGATTAGCGTGACTTCATAACGTCGTGCGCACGCACGCGCGGGATCCGCTTTCTAAAGAACGGGAGTTGGAACGGGGTCTACGTGACAACGTAATCGGGAGCACCGAAATAATGGGCACTTACGCGTCGGCAGTCGAAAAAAATGGCGAGGAAGGAAGCGAAGGGAAGCGGAGAAAGGTGGAGGAAGTGAGAGGGAGACACAGAAATGACGTCGTTCGCGACGATATTGGCCGCGGTAGGCGTGACGAGCGTTACGGGCTTCAATTGAAAATGAAAGGAAAAGCATGGGTTCCGTGTGCTCGGTACTTTGCACCACCGGAACAAAAATATGGCCGTCAGCTCTCTCGGCGTAAGGTTAATGCTTCCCTCTCGAGCGTAGAAAAGTTCCGAACACGATCGGCGGAATCGTTGGGCGCGAACTCGCGATTAGCGTGACTACCTACGATTACGCGTACGTATACGCCCTCGGCGTCTAAGTCCTCGTCCTCGTCCATGTCATAGTCGTCGTATGTGGGGATCCGGTCGTTCCGACGAATGAGGCTACGACACCGCTAAACGAACCGAATGTAACTCCGGCGCCGAAAATAAGAGCCGGCTGTGCAAATTGCCGCGCGCCTAACCGCGTCCACGTCCGACGGCTCATTTTAGTGCATTAGACGGCTCGTTCGCGCGATCGAAGCTGGTATCAGCTAAATTCTCCGTCATGAGAGCGCATTTGTTCGCCTCGGCGCAAGTCGCACATTAGAACGCCGTGGTTGCGCTAAGGACGCGTGGCTTATCGAGAGATCCTGAGCCGTTAAGCTCCGGGTAATAACATTTCTTAATTGCAGCTCTCCCTCTGGCCGCTTAGGCGAGTGCAAGATCCAGGATCAGGGATTCGAAAGTTTATCACGACAGGACGTTTGGATCATGCCACGTGCCCGTTCGTAGGCCGAAATGACGCGAATAGGATGCCAGTCCTCGGCACGCCGATCTAATCTGCGCCCGTGCCCCGGAAACCACAGGATGTGGCCTTGGGGAAGTTTCGCAACAGTCACTGGGAATTTTGAATGGAGCGCGGTATATTTTCATCCCGATAAGCGTAGGCCGCCACAGTCAGTTTCTTCCTTCTTCCCGGTCAACGTCACGGACGCCGGCGGTTTACTCTTTTTTCGCCGATAAGCCCGGCCGCTTGAGGCCTGAAGCGGACGGAACCGAAGGCAGGCAGGAATCGTCGGATTACGGCTGCCCGGCCGTAATTTCCACGAATTAATTATCTTTGCGGACGAGCGTCGGCCAGGCTTTCCTCGGGCTGCGGTCTTCCTCCTTTCGGATTCGCGGATTCGCGCCTGTACCTTCACGAGTCTCGAGGCTTGGCACATTTCAGACGAGTGCAGCCGTGCATTATGCTCGCCGACAAACCGCTCTCTCGAACGGCAAGATTGTTTAGCCCAATCAATATGCGCTCGGCTCGACGACGATCGGCGAGACGTACGAACGAGTTCCTACGCGACGAAATCTGTCTTCCGCGAAATCGCGAGGAAAGCGCGGCACAACGCGCCTCGCTTCAGACTCGCCAGATGCACCGACGCAAAAACATATTATTCCTCTCCTTATCGGGACGCCGTGCCGTTCGGCGCGCGCGAGGCAGCGCGATAAAGGTAAAAAAAGCATCCGGGCGGGATTGGATTCCTCGGATTTCTGACAAAAATCACGTTACACGCGCCGATACTCTCCGTACGGGAATGGAGAGTGTGGGAGGAGGCGTTAAGGGTGCGAGGGTATACAATTTTCCATCTCCGATATTCGACGTCTCCCCCCCCCCCCCCCCCCCTTTTGTCGAGCCGGTATCCCGATAGCAATTTCTTAACGCTATTTCTTAACGCAATCGACCGAGTCGCGGAGCGGAAGGCGTAAGCGGAATGGAATCCGCGAGGCTGCCTCCGGTATCTCGATATAGCCGGCCCCGTCGGCTACCGAGACTCTAATGAGCGGTTATAGTCAATTCGAAATATCGGCTAATGGCACGGACTATCGGCCGAGTTTATCGCCGGCGGACCGTTTCGCGAAAGAGCCAGGAAACCCGAGCGGTCGCCAAGCGTTTTATTGCTCCGAACCTATATATACGCGCGCCCATGTACGTGTACATGCGTATATATGAGAGCCGGATTCCAGACGTGCCATTCAAGGTCCCCCGCGATCGGACTTCTCCGAGAAATAGACAGAGAAAGAGAGAAAAGGCGAGAGTGTGTGAGAAAAAGAGAGAGAGGGAGAGAGAGAGGAGGAAAACGATTAGATGAAAGATCGAGAGCGTCGAGAGTGGGACAAAAATTGAATCTGGAGAAAATCGCCTCTCCGATTTATTGTTTCCTCCCGTTTCTCTCGCCTTCTCTTCTCTTCGCGACCGACATAGCCTGAAAGAGCCCGCGATTACGAAACGAGGCCTGCGAAGATGACACGACCAAGACAGGAGTCCGTCGGATAATCTCGGGCTCCAGCGGAATTCTTTGCCTTCGCCGAGCGAAGGCCGCGGCTAAAGTGTCGTCGAGTTATTAAACGCGGTCGAATTTAGATACGCGGACACGAGGGAGGCACGTGGACCGGGGAAACAATCGGATCTTTTATTTCCCACTCGTTCGGTCTCATTCCTGGACGTCGACACGGCCTGCCGCGACATTCTCAGCTCTCCCGACCCTCTTATCGCGGCCTTTGATTTTCCGCTCGCCGGTTGTCAGCCTCTAAGTCGACACGGGGGACAGCAGGAGGAAGAGGGAGGGGGTAAAGTGGGCAAATCCTGGCTGTCAAGCTAGAACGGCACGCCGGCGTTATGTAAAGCGTCCGGCCGTGGTATTTATGTGGAGCGACGTTTCTGCGATCGGCGGCGCGAGACGTCTATTTACTTTAACAGTTTCGAGCGAACGGCAATTAGCGGCCTCTCGGCGTCGGGTGTACACGAGCCGAACGGATTATCGTACCGCGTACGGGGGGTTAAGATGCAAAATAACGACGGGTATGTAAATGGTCCGAAGGTGGCGAGATCGAGAGACGATCGGGCCGGTCAGCAGAAGTCAGAGTTGGCCTGACTCGATCGCAGAGAAGCGGTTACGTAACGAGCTTAATCGCACGTGACCGGCGATAAAGTCTTTAACTTTTGAATATTATCGTCGACTACTAATTAGCAACACTCGGCCGCGGCGCGCCCAGGCTGGCCGCGGGAAAATAGCCTGGGAATTCCGCGCGGCTCGAAGGCGGTGGGAGGTGGCCTGGAAGGTGGACAGAGAGCTTGAAAAATGAAGCCGATAAGGCGCGGACACGTACGGAAAATTAATCATGTACACATGTCGGGCAAATCTTTATTTTCCTTCGCGGAAAGCCCGCGACCTTCGCCGTTTACTGTCGCGCACGGCTGATTATTAAAATTCGACGCGACGCTCGGAATGCATATGAGCCTTTATCGCCCATCGGCCAGCTGAATTTTCCCTTAAAAGAGGGGGGAGGGAGGGGACATTTATTAGTTCCGAAAACTCCCAGGTTATTTCCCGCGTCGAACTGCGCACGTCAAGCTATGCATATGCGCGCGCGTGCACATGTGTGTATGTCCGTACGACGCCGATTGCCAGTCCGAAATCTTGAATATGCATGAGAATTCGTACACGCTCGAGCATCCTTCCTGCTACAACGCGCGAATTCCGAGAAACAATTTTCGATATGGCCTGCCGTACGACCGACGACATTAACGGGAGTTCTTCCTCCCCGTAGAGGAAACTGGACTGATCCCCGACGATGACCGGGGATACGTAGCGAGACCGTTCGATCGATCGATTAGCATTTCCCGCCCGAGATTTCCAGGCTAAAAATGAAAAATCTGCATTCGATCCGGCCTCGCGCGCAATCGACAACATGTTATTGCGGGAGAGCATTGCCGACCTCCACCAGGGACCGACATTTGCTTTCGACATTAACTTTTCGCGCGCAAACAACATTGGTCTGTTGATTCGGGAAATTTTGCCGCCGTTTAAGCCTGTCAGGGCCGAGCGCGTACCGTTTCCAGGGAATATCGTACGGTAAGTCTCAGGATAATGTAGCAGGCGGAAAAAAATCGAACTCGGGCGGACCAGAATTCGAACCCGAGTCTTCCGATTGCCGGTCGGTTGCTCTATCCAACTAAGCTACCGAAGCCCTAATCCGAATTCTCTCCGCTCATACCGTTTATTCTGACACGTCATTATCCATCCATCCTCTAGTATAATAATAACTCGGACGCCCTGGACGTTATTACGCGAACTTCTCTCTCTTCTTCGATTGGCCAGCAGCTTTCCTCACAAGATTCGAGCCATTCCTCGCCGCAATCGGAATCCCGTGTTTCGGAGGACAGTCAAATTAGCGAACGTTCGGACAGTGCGCAAAAAAGAGGAAGACACCGACTTCGCCCGTTTCCCTCTTTTTTATTTTTATCTCCTCCTCGGTAGACGGCGAAGTGGGGAAGACGGGGGCGGGGGGGAAGAGTGAACTTCTTCGTCGCGGATAGAGCCGACAAAGTGCATCCCCGAACGTGTTTCGAGGGCGAACAATACGGAAGCGAGAAACTTTGTCGCAGTCGAAGGCCTCGGCCGATCTCCGCCGGGAATCGCCGAGCGATAAAACTCGCCGAGTGGAAATCGGTGTCAAGGAGGCTCGAGGGTAGGCCGAGTTTGGATTACAATTTTCGGATCGATTCGCGTCTTCCCGGAAACTCTACTTCCTCTCTGGTATTTGGTCTCTGAAAATCTTCGAAGCAATCGTCACTTCTCCAGTCACTTTGACAGTCTCGGCTCGACAGTCAGAGCTCTCGTTCGAAGTACAAAGCAGGTGACAGCTTGGAAAGCTAACGAGCAGAGCAGGACGCATTCCTGAACGACGGTGTTCATCGTGCATTCCTCCGGATGAGAAACGGTTCGAGCACGCGACGGCCCATTGTTTTCCTCGTGCTCGGCCGCGAATTGCGTAGGCTCTTACGTCAAGCGCCGGTCATTTTCGTTTCGCTGTTGACACGGAACAAGCTGGCAAGCGACATTATCGTCCTCCCGATGACGACAATAATTTTGTTTTCAATAAGTTTCCGGGGGGCAACGAGCAGCCCGAGCGATCGGACTCTGACGAGAGGAGAGACGATGGTCGGAGGAGGAGGAGGAGGAGGAGGAGGAGGAGGAGGGGGTGGAAGAGGAGGAGGAGAGGTTCTCGGAGTGGAAACAAGCGCGGAAGGAGAGGGAAATAGACACGCGCTAAGGTTAAAGGAATGCCAGTCACTGTAAATATTGCACGATAGACCTCTGACTGCAATTTCCGATAATTAGTCGGCTCGCTAATTGCGCTCCTCCCGTGCAAGGTTGTCGCGACGTAAGAGCCCCTTGCTCGCAAGGCGGAAGTGCACTTTCTTCTCGTCGATCGGCTACGTTCTTTATTTTGAACCGACGACCGGTGAAACGTTAGATCTCTCCTTCCATCTCCGACGCGCGTCATCGGCAAAGTCGGAAGAAAGAGTTACGCGCTCGACCGGCATATTTCGCATATCGGCGAGCGTCAGCGGCGGCATAAAATATTCAGAACGATAATGGCCTGCGCTCGGGAACCCTTCTATTTTTGGCCACGCCTCGGCGAACGGTAATGAGATCGCGAGTTATTGTCAGGCATCGATAGCGCATTGACGTCCACAAACCCGAACGCTTCTAACACGCATCACGAAAACTCGGTATCGGTCATCGGCCATACGCGGAAAGAGAGAACGCGCTCGCTTAGGCCACGCCACGACCTTGCAGCGACCTTAGCAGCGGCCGTCATTAAATTCAGCAAATTACTGATAAAAGGCGAGCGCCTCGTGCGTCAATGGGAAGTCAACGACACGCGAAAACAAAAAATTTACGAGCCGTTCCGGCTAAAACGTCTACACGCTCGCCAAGCTTATCGAACGCGAAACTAGCTTTTGCCGCTAGGTTGGCTAGATCGCGCGAAGGTTGCCTAAAATGGTCGTTGCAAAAGTCGTGTGTCAAGGTTCGGCCTCGCGACCTCCGCTCGCGGCGTACTGTTAGTTTTATCTCACCTGGCCGCATGAAGCAAGAGTGGAAATGGTGGTAGGAGGTGAGGAGGAGGAGGAGGAGGGGAGGGGGGTGGGGGAAGCACGCGTGTCTACGATAACAGCGAGCCACCCCTGCGTTCGCGAGGTCAGCGCAGCGTGCGCTGCAAGACGGTAACGGTGCCTCGTTAATGTCGCAATTAGCTCGGGCAATTAAACGGCTCGCCGGCACTCGTAATATCTTTTGCCGAGCGATCGTTTATCAATTATGCGCGCGTCATTAGGCAAAACCCTTTTCCTCGCCGACAGAGGAGACTTGAGGAGAAAGAGAGAAAACGACGCGTCGTGCGAGCACAAAACTTTTCTCCATTGACCGAGCATAATTCAGCGGTTTGAAGAATGGCGGGCCGTCTACAGTCAAATGTTGAATTTTACCCCTTCGATAAGCTTCAGTGGAAAAAAAAAGTGTCTCAACGATTGGCGGCTCGCAAATTTTTCGCCCCGATAAAGACCGCTGACTCGATTCATAAAGCGAAGTTCCGTCTCCTCCTTCGGTCTCTCCTCTTTATCAGTGCTACACGGCGCCATGGTAATGAGCCTCGTTACGATAGAGTTTAGCAGTCGATAGCAGGACTCGAGCGAGGAACACAAAGTGCGACGTTTCGTTAATTAGCCGCCGAAATGTAAATCGATCGCGGCTGTTCTTGGAATTATCCTTTCGGCGGCAGAGACGGTCGAAAAGGGAAAGAAAGAGAGAAAGAGAGAGAGAGAGAGAGAGAGAGAGAGAGAGAGAGAGGAGGGAAAGAGAGACGTTATCGTGCCGATCATAACAGGCCGGTGGCCATGTGCGAAACGGCATTTGCCGGTTCGCCGTTGGCGTGCAGTCGCGAATTAACCGTGTAATTTCCGTCGCACGTCCGATAACTCCTTCCAACGCCGGTTCGGCTCGCCTTTCTCGCGCGAGCACGCTCTTTTCTATTTTCGTCCTCGCACACCTCGCGCGTCGAAAATAGCCGTGGCGATAATTAAATGTCATCGCACGATCGCGCCATCGGTACGGACGCGTCGAAATGTCGTCTGCCTGCGACGATAATGAACGGTCGCAGACTACTACCAGCATCTGTCTGTCCGTCCACCTATCCATCCTATCCGACCATCTGGACCGCTTAAGGATAAGATCTTCTACCTCTCCTACCCTTCATCTAACCTCCGATCAGTACCTCGCAAAAAATTATCCGACAATTACATCAAATTTCATTACTCGTGTTTCGTACTGTTATATATAAAGATAATGCGCGGCATTACACTGTGTAGGGCCCAACGTACGGCGATACAGCAGATGAAACAGTACAAAAATCTGTTCGCGTAGTCAAGGAGCCGTTGTTTCATCCCAATCCCTTCCGCATAAGACCCTGTCGGGAATGAACGTACCTACCACCGTGAGTTCCCAATAAAGGTTACAGATTGTTACGCACGTGTCTTTCAATTCCCGACTCACCTACGTACATAACACGTACTTTTGAACGACCATTCAATCCTGAGAAGACTGATATCGGCGCTTTCTACGGAACTGTTTGGGAAAAGGCCGCTCCAACAGACATCTCCTCGGAACGTCGCGACGTCGCGCCAGAATCGTCTTTGCTATTCACTCGCCACAATCGGTTCGATTCTTTCACGTAGGTGTCTCACCGGGCATCGACGTGGCGCCGCAATAATTAGCCGTGTCGCCACCGACGACCGCAGACAACCGTAACGCGTGCCAGCCGACCGACGTGATCGACCGGTTCAATTCCACCCATTTTAAGGAGCGTCGACTCGCGACCGTCAACTTCACTAGCTGGAAAGAGAACATTAGCGTCTTCGACGTCGTTTAATAGTCGATCGACGTCGAGGGATCAATTGTCACGGATTCGCGAGATCGTTAGGCGGAGGTTTGCGGTCGGATAAATGGTTTTCGTGGATTATAGGAGTACCCTATGGCGAAGGGTATCGATCATAGGCGGAAACGATGAGAAGAGGAATGAAAAGAATTCGGGTCGCGGCCTCGGCATCGTAAGCGAATCACGCCTCGCGCTTTTCTTCGTTATCGCCTGCGTCTTATTCAATCTCGAGGCGCCGCTTCCTCTCTCATGGCGATGGCAGGAAACGGGCGTGTTTCCCGGACGGGATGAGGATGGGAAGGATCGGAGGAGAGGACGGCCCGAGGGGAGGAGGAGGAGGAGGAGGAGGAGGAGGAGGAGGAGGAGGAGGAGGAGGAGGGAGGGGAAAAACGGAAAAGCAGGAAAGCGCTTTTGCTTCACGCGACGATTAACATCGGTCCATCGTCGTGAGACTAATTCTTGCGCTCCCGCTTTTAAGTATCGCAGCTCGCCGAACAAATCTCCTTCTCCACCTCCACCTAACCCCCTCCACCCTTCGCGCACCCTATTCTCTCACGAATGTTCTCCGGTCGCAAGGACAATGAGGATTTCATGAAGCGGCTCGAGCGGTGGAATAAGAAGGTGCCGAGAGAGAAAGTGCGAGAAGAAAAAGGGACAGAGAGAGAGAGAGAGAGAGACGGAGGGGCAAAGAAAAATCTGTAGTAAGATAATCCTGGAGAAAGGAGTGTGAGAAAAAAGGAAAGGGAAGACGTCGGGGCTGGAAGGAGGCGGCGCTCCTTTCTAATCTATTGACACAAAGGATCGCGCGCGATGGCGCGACCTTCCTGGAAGCCGATGAAACGACTTTGGAAATTCGGGACGGGAATTTCTGCCTACGGAACCACACGCGGCGAGCTGTAAATTATCGGGCTGGAAATGAGTTGTTGTTTTAGGCTAGGCGGACGGTTCGCCTCCTCTCTTCTTTTCACTCTTTTTCTCACTCTTCTTCGCTCTTCTCTCTTCTCACTCTCCTGGCTCGCCTCAGTCGCCCAAGATAACGGACAGATACACACGCTCGTTAGAGTCGAAGAACGTGGAGAGGACGCTCCTGGGGTCTCTCTGCGTCCCTTTTCGCGATACCGACGAACGAGGGACTGAGAATCCAGAAGGCACGGAATTGAAAGGATCTCATTACGCAAAAGAATCGCTTTAACGAACGTCTCGGGCCCAACGAAAAATTCCGAAGTCGAATAATTCCTAACGTCGAACGTCATCGTCGCCGAGCGAGAAACAAGGATAAAAATTCCATTTTCGGCTTTCGTTAACGCAAAGCTTCCGGAAGAAGGGCCGCATTACGAAGCGAAGGTTGGATCGATGCGAATAAGTTAATGGAATCGAAGCGAGGTGGGGATCGCCGTAAGTAAATTTCTAGCTTCAATTTGCCTAGGCACAGGATACGATCGATCTCGTCCGTCCGCGTCGGACGGGCAGAAGAAAAATTGCCAGGAAGAGCGCGATCGGAAGTGGGTTAAGGCCAATTCCTTCGCGTAGCTCGAAACGATTTCGCGGCCGAGCCAGTTACCGGCACGACCACTGACAACGACGACCATTGACGACGGTCTTAGACCAGAAGGAAGTTCCGCCCGTTGCCGCGGTACACGTTTCAGCACTTAATTATCGGCCGCTCACTTAATTATTTCCCTCCGATTGTCCGCGCTGAGCGCCTACCTCCGCCACGGAATCATAATCAGCGATTCGCTTGCGTGGAAATTGCGGAAAGGTAGCCAGGAAGTGAGCGGACCTCTTTACCTTCCTCGAACTCCCCCCGTTCCTCCCCTTAACCACCGTTAAACAGCCTCGTTTAGCGTTTGACAATCCGATACGTTCCCGAATCCACTGGAACATCAAAAGGAGAAGCTTGCTAGGACGGAGTATGCGAAGGAAATCTGCGACTAATAGTGGGAGAAAAATTGTCCTCGTCTCCATCCCACCCTCGTCGCAGCCGGCACGTTCCGCAAACAATGTTCACGATCTGACGATCCGACTCGAGCGCCATGTCGTAAGAAGTAACGATCCGCAGGGCGTCGCGTCGAGCGTGCTGCGAAGGATTTCATGCAATTATGATAGCGCAGTTACTCTTCCGGGTGTTTCAATGCCACTAACTCCGGGCGGAGTGTCCTACTCGCGGAAAGAGACGTCGGTGGAAACGTCGACGGTATAACGCTAGTTATGCGGATGCTCGGACCGCTGGAACTCGGATGCTGGAACTCGGATGCTGGAACTCGGATGCTGGAACTCGGACGCTGGTACTTCCATACTGGAACTCGGATGCTGGCCGAAAGTCCGGAGAACGTAGAATATAGTTCGCGTTGTTCCGAGCGGCTTCTCATTCGAAGCGGGGGTTAATTAACGGCCAGTGGCTGCTCTCATTTTTTCGATCCCATATCGTCTTCTTTCCCGAAGGCGAGATAACGCAAGCTAAGGAAAAAGATGCCGATTAGTCTCTATTGTCCGACTCTCGAACTATGCACTCGAGTCTCTTACTTTGTTGCAATCTACTGCGCGGCGATCCGGCGAGATCGATATCGCGTTCGAGTAAAGTTATCAGCGGATCTCGTCGACACTCTTATTTTCGCCTTCGCAATTAATCTGACACGCACGAGCCATCCGCGCGTGTAAACACTCGGAAACCGCACAATGTCGAGCGGATTAGCGCGTCAGCGGTAAACAGAAGGTTCGCGCGTGGAACTCAATGTCGTCCTCGCCCGAGATCGATCGATCCTTCAGAGCTCGTCGTGTCGTGCTGACTTTTCCCGCGGATCTCGATCTCGCGACGCTTGACTGATGCAACGGCGATTTCCGAGCGACAGATGGAAAGCCTCGGGAGCCGTGGTGAGTTCCATTGTTCAAACGGAGTATATTCGTTTAGCACCTCCGGGCGATCGAGGTGATAATTCGAGGCCAGTCGCCTCTTTAACGCCGTACTCTCGACCTCGGCCAGTTCTCACCTGCGCCGAGCGAGATAATGGCGCAACGAGAGGCGTTCCTTCTTTTTTTTTCCAGTCCGGAGAAAGCGACTTCTTTTTCGTACGTTCGGAAAGCAGATGGAGGCACAGGCCGATGCGAGTCGCATGGACTAGAACTCTCTGGCCGATGAGACTATCGGGCTTGGCAGAGGTCACAGATTTTAGCCGGAAATACGCAGTGCGAGGGTGGAGAAGCGATAATTATCCTCTCGACTCGCCCGGTACTCTTTCGATGCGAAACAGTTTCAGCATCATCGATACTGCGATACTCCGGCAGGACGAGTATCTTCGAGCACTCGTCGCTCGATTTCGAGGTTTACTTTATCGGCCACTTCCGGGCCGGAGTAGAGTGTATTGGGCGTTCCGAGTTCTCGAACGATAAGGGGCGCATCATAAAAGGCAGAGTAAATATTTCATTTCGGGAACGGATACTCCGCATCGCGCTACGCCCGCCGTCTGAGAAACAGATCCCAGGCTCGCATATTCATATCCGGTCCGAGGTAAAAGACGAATCGCCGGTAAAAGTGCCTCCTGGATGCGTCGGATGGCCCCGCAGAGAGACTGGCCCGAAAATTGCCAGCCTTACTAAAATCGAACCTCGAATCAACATGAAAAACCCATCTCCGCATTCTTCCCTCAAACCTATTTCCACATTTCGCAAACAAATTCCGCTCCCTGACGATTTCGACCCTCTATCGAACTTCCGGAAAGCTCTTCGGAGATCCCGGAGTTCGCGAACGACCCAGACGAGATCCGTTAGAGTCCACTGTTCTACCCCGGCGTGGAACGGAACGTAGGTATAAAATTTTGCTAAGACCCAGCCGGCCAATCCGCCGTGTAATTCGCCGTACTTTCGGGGCGCACTTTCGGCGCGCACTTTCTCGGTGGCGGATACCGGTACACCCGGCCAATGGGGACGATATTGCTCGGCGGTTAAATAAAACCGTTGTTTACACCGAAGAATTAAGGCTAAGCGGCGATATCGCAGTTCGCGCACGTATCGGGCGCCTCTCTTAAAGGCGGATAAACAGGCGCGACACAGCCTCGGTGCCGCTGGCTTTTACGACTGTCGCATTACCTACCCGCGCAGAGGTGCCAGTCGACCTTTCGGCGGGCCGATTATCGAAATTAAGTAGGGGTTAAACCGACGTCAGAACCGATCCTTGCCGACGGCCCAAACCGATTCGGTAGACGATCGTTCGACACGTACCTCGTGTTTACCTAACTTGCCGAGCCATACTTCTTGTCGCTCTCATTTATTTATTTATTTAACGACAAGACCGCCTTTGACAACAATTGACACTTTAATGGCCGGCGCACAGCAGGTGTGCGATGGGAGCGCCGACTGTTGCTGACAGTTAAAGTTAAAAACAGGCAATAAAACAATAATTTACGAAAATCAAAGACATAGCGATGAAATAGGAAGCTAATAGAAATATCCACACTTGTTTACATTTATCAATCACCGCACAGAGAGTGTGCTGTCGGCCGACACTTTCAACGCTCGCATTGCATACATGCTGTGCGCCGGCCATTAAAGAGTGTAAAATATGTTGACATTAGTACGGTACTATGGTACTGAAATAGTTACACATGATAGAAATAAAAACTAAGAGACTAATTTAGCTTCGTTCTTAGCTGGCGTCGGATTTGACTGGGAGGGTGAACCAAACGTATCGGACTAAACTTGGGAAACGGATCCGATATGCGTATGAATCTGACGTGCTCGCGAAAAGAGCACGCCATCCATCACGAGGCTTCGGCCGAGCACCTGGAATCCGAAAAGTCCTCCGGAGACTCGCGGGAAAAGTTCTCGCCACCGTGTGCATTTCCATCGTAATCCACCCCTAACACGTCTCCCTCAACCCCTGCGAGGCTCGTTGATGAATGATAGCGGTGTAAACGAAACGCTCTCGGTTCATTTTCGAAAGCGTCGTACTATCAGAACTTTTCCGTAATTAACTTTCTAGTTAGCGGTGCCTAAGCGATCCCGGGCGTGACTGATTTTATTGGCCGCGCTATGATGGGGGTGGAGTGGTGGTTCGCTGTCATTTTTTACGGCTCCTCGACTGCTTCGGTCGACCAAAAGATCACCCCCGCCCCCGCTTTTTTCCTCGGCTTCGCGCGCTAGCTCGTCTGGAAGAAACAATATTTCCCGAAGCCGAGGGGTATAAACCGGTCATAAATTTCCTGCCTCTCTGTACGGGAGGGAAGGGGGTGGGGAAGCGTGTATACACACTGTGTCCCGTAAGCGCGAACGAGGCTTACGAGCTACGAGACGCGTCGGGAAAAGTATTCTTCCGAAAGGTGCCGGGGGGGTGGAATGAGGTGGACGTCGAGTCGTCGGGTCGAGGGGTCGGGAGCAAAAGGGAAAGGGACGAGAGGGAGGAATGGCTGGCGAGGACGGAATTTGGGGGTGGCTTTTACGATGCAGCGTCGCGCGCCGACGAACTGTAATTTGAAGTCGAGCTTCCGACTCCGGTGACCGTGGTAGCAATTATCGAGAATTAAACGTCGGCAGTTCGCGACGACGTCGACGTCGACACGGGGGGTGGGGATGGGTCGGGAGAGTGGACCTTTCGATGCGGCCTTCGGGGGTAGGAACTCTGCCAGCTGCGGACGGGAGAGATTTTGCGAGGAGGATGATGGAGGACAATGGAGTCGATAGTTCCTCGACGCGAAGGGACGAAGTGTTACGATTTCAGGGTAGAAGAGTAGAAGCCGTATGGACCCTTTCCTCTGCCTCATAAGAAAGATTCGTAAGACGCGAGCTAAGGGTTAGATGTATCTCTCAGCGCCGAAGACGCTGGCTGCGAAGACCGCGGAAAGTTGTCAGTCGGCCAACGTTGGCCAGGGCCTGAGACAGTCAGCTCGGAAGTCAGATTCGAGGTCATAGGTCCGTAACAATGGGAAAAAGATCGGCTCCCTCCGAGCGAAATAGTTCTCGTTACCCATGCACGTACCATCACTGTTTTCCCTCCGGTTCAACAAGTGGCAGGTGCCTCTTACGAGGATCGAACGCTGACATGGAAATACTGGGAGAGGGAAGAGAGCGAGGGAGAGAGTAAGAGAGAAAGAGAGAGAGAGAGAGAGAGACAGAGAAGAGACACACCGTTGCAAGAGTGTACATACATAGGACCACCGGAGCCCCCGAAGATAAATCGCCGTCGATTACCATTTAGTTAGGTCCGCGCCGGTGTGTACACATCGGCTTTTCGTGCCAGTCCATAATTCACGATCTTCGGAAAGGGACACACCGGCAACTCTGGGAAATGGAGATTAGGGCGAGCTGGGCCGCGTAGCGTGAGGCCGATCCCAGGGAGAGAGGGAAGAAAAAGAACCGAGCAGGAGGCCACGGGTGGTAAATTTTTGCCGAGCGTACGTGTGCGAAAGTAAAAGTGCGAGAAGTCGTCGAGGATCGAGGGTGGTGAAGAAGGAAGAAATGGGCTGGGGAGTTTCACGTGTCTACGAGAACCAGGTCACTTGGCTAAGTTCAATGTACCGGCTCAAGCTTCAGCCCTGAACGGAAGGGGATAGGAGCTGGATAATGAAGTGTAGGTAGGATCAGAGTAGGGCGCCCTCGTCGCCCTCATGTCATACAGCACTGTATCGATAGGCATAGTTTGTTTAGAACATTCTATACTGTTGCCATATTAAAATACGCATCGTTGCGAAGGGATGGAACCAGCAAGAAACGCAACCCTCTTGCAACGCAGTCTGATAACGGCACCAAAGGACGACGAACATAATAAGCAAAACGGCTTCCTATTAAGAGCAATACCATTTATTCATTCCGCACATCGCTTGCCACAGAAGGAGGTCGAATTTTTAGCGACGAGTAGGCGTACGCTGATAAATCGATCCTCGCAGATCCTGCGCGTCGAAGGAGAGGATTTCGGCGGAAGATTAAAAATAATCGGCGCATAAGCTGGCGCCCGAACGAAACAACGATCGTCTGGGCGAGTTAGGACTGTTTATCGGATCGACTGATTTACGGCGACCGCTGACGAGCGGTAGCAGGTGCCTTTTCACTTTCTCGCTCTCCGACCGCGCCATCTCGGCCTGGCTAGATTTCGTGGCCGAATTCTAGGCATCCGTTCGGACTTGAACCGCTCCCGATATCCACCGCGAAGCCATCGTCGAATAGTGGGAGGAAAGCGATGAGTCAGGCGAAGTTAGTCACTCGTCAGATATTTTTGTTCCTCTTACCGACTTTTCCGAGAAATTGCCCACCCCCGCTCCGAACTCCGTCGAGAAGGATAAATATTTATTAGTCAGCTCTCGATACGCGTAACATCCTTGTTCCCAGGACGCCGTTATGTAGGAACACGAAGGAGCGGTGTTGGGCGGGTCAGATAACGAGACTTCGAAATCGAAGTTTCGTATCTTCGTAACAAGTGACACGAACAAATTAATTCGGCGGCCATAGAAGGAGAGAGGTAGGGAGAAAGAGGGGGGGAGAAATTGGAGGTAGTCACGTTGGTGAGCGCATTCTCCGATCCTGCTTCGGTTCACACGTTCGCCCTTATCCCCCGGGCCCTACGACCTGGAAGATTCTCGCCCTTGATTATATTCCGAAACGAAATTCCACGAAGTCTGGCCCCGGAGAAAAAGATGAGTCGGGACGAAGATGAAGTCGAAAGCAGAAAGGAAGAAAAACGAAGCCGAGGACGAGAAGAGCGAAGGATCGGGTGAGGTGGGGGAGGAAGATGAGGTGAAGGGGGAGAAGGAGAGGGAAGGAAGCATGGTAGCAGGGAAGATGGGACGCCATGAAGAGAGAAGGGGGAGGAAGAAGTTCAGCGCGAAGGGGTAGGAAGAGGAAGGCGAGAAGAAGGAAGGTAGGGCGAAGAGAGGGGCAAGAGGGGGTGGAGGAACGAATTCCTCCTTGAAATCGGAGTGCTCACCAAAAGCGCCGCCGCGTTGGGGTGGAAGAGTGAAGAATGAAGAGCGAAGAGTCAAGGGGGAAGAACGAGGAGCGGGGGGCGAGGAGTGAAGTGCGAAGAGAGAGAGAGAGAGAGAGAGAAGTCCCAGGCATCTGAAGAGAGACTCCGGCGGGAGGTGGGAGAGGTCGTGGGAGGGATGGAGGGGCAGGCAGAGCAGGGGCATTCATTCACAAGACCCCCACGGTTTCGCTCCGCTATCCCACTTGTTCGGGATGCCGGGGCCTGATGTCGGGGCCCGTTGCCTTTCCCCACTCGAGCGGGGCAAGCTACGGGAGAGTGAGGGAGCGAGGGAGCAAGAGAGCGAGAGAGAGCGAGAGAGAGGGAAAGAGAGAGGCTGCCCTAAGGTCCAGCAGCGTAGCTTCCCCCACCTAGCGGACCACCGGCTCTCGCATTCCATTCGTCTCTCCGCGAGAGACCACCAACCGACAACGAGTCGAGAAACTCTCCCGGCCTTCCAGCACGTCGTTTCTTATCCGTCTCTCGCAGCGAACCGTAGACCAAACAAAGGAATCCGAGAGCTGGCCGACGACTCCGGAATTTCTCGCTCCGCTCTCCTCTCCTCTCCTCGCTCCTCGCCCCTCTCCCGAAGGAGGCGCGTGTTCTCGCGTGTACGTCGAGAGATCTCGTTCTACTCTTCTTCAGCCTCTTCTTCCTACTCCTCTTCGCGGTCGGCTTCCTCCTCCTCCGCTTCTCTGCCGTCTTCTTTGCTTTACGAGTTTAGCATTTACCGCTGGCCAGATAACTCGCTCCTACGTCTCTCTCTCACTTTAGTCTCTATCTGAATTTCTCCCTGCTACCTCTCTATCGTGCTCAATTTCCTCTCCCTCTCTCTCTCTCTCTCTCTCTCTCTCTCTCTCTCTCTCTCTCTCTCTCTCTTGCCCCTATCTTCAACGCCATAGAATCTCGGGCATTCCCCTTTGTCGTTCTTCGACTTTTTGCCTTTATGAGCGCCTTAATTCGCCTGACATAGTTTTCGGTTGCCGGAAGAATCGCGAAGTCGGCTAATTAGAGCGCGAGTTGCCCGGGACGCTTCATTTACGTAACGATCGCTCCTCTCGAGAAGTTTCGCGAAAACTGCGCGCGACATCGGAGTCCTTAACCTCCGCCGAGTTCCGATGCAGGACCCGCGTCGAAATCCGAAAGTAGACACCCGACGATAAGCCTCACGCTGCTTCCCGTGGCTTTCGGCAGCGGTCACTTATCCATTTGGCTCCGCTTGCGGCCGTTCGCAAAGGGGTCCGAAAGGACCCGAGACCGGCTGAAAGGATCTGTCGGTGAGTGCGGCGCGATGGCATCTAAAACCGCTAACAACGGCGAGTCGTGAAAGTCCTGCGGGCTCGTTACGTAGGTGGCAGGACGAGCTTGACAAGCGCTGGCCCCGAAGGATCGACGGGACGGGAGAAGATGGGAAAGAAAACGTCGGAACGGGAGTAAAGATCGCTCGACAGCGATATGCCCGAATGCGGTCCTCCGCAGGATGATTTAGGACCCTGTTTACCTGTCCTCGGCCTCCTAGACCGAGTCCTGTTTACTTTTCGGTCGGGAAGGCACACGTCCTGGCCCGACGTTTCCTCGCGGAGGGCTTTAAGGACCTCATTAAGCTTTAAAGACGAACCCGGCCCCAGGGGCACAAAGTATCCTCCGTTCACCTTCTCCTCCTCCTCACTCTCCTCCTGCATCCTTTATTTTTTTCCCTCACTCCTTCCTCTCCCCCTTCTCTGCCCCGCTCTCGCAGCCCCATTCATTTCGGCACTTTGAACTTCCGCGCTCCGGGCTGACTGCCGATCCTCGGTCATAGTCTTCGAATTTACATTTGCCCCGTTAAAATTCTTTGACGTTTATCCCTACCGGCCGCTGGCAGAGATACGGGCGCATAACTTAGCGACTGTCCAAACAGCCGCGCGTCCAAGATCGAAAAAGTTTGCCCGATCGTAGGGAGCCAATTGACGAGGGGTGGCCCGGTAAAGACGGTGATATAATGAATCTGAACTGTTCTCTCGCCTCACAATCAATCCGACAGGTCTCTGTTCGATCCGAGATCAAGTCTTCGAACAATTCAGGTATCACACATGATCGAGATTCGTCCATCTCAATACATACCGACTCTCTCCCAAGTGCAGCCAAAGGCACAACCCCGGCCCCATTATTAAATACCACCTTGCGGATAAGGTGACACGCTCTTATAACCTCTCTCGGCTGCGGCTAATCGGGGGAAACTTTTTACGGCTAACGACGTTTATGACGGAGTCAAGAGGCGCACTCGGTGATACGTACATTTTTATGTACTTTCGGCCGGGGGGGGGGGGGGGGGGGGGGGTACTGGCCCGCTTTACGAGGCACGAAGCCCCATTAAGCTTGCCTTCACGTGGGACGTGCTTAAGGGCACACGCGTCCACGGGGGATATCGCGCACGATTCCGGGAAGCCGGTTACAATATACGTGACCAGAACCTGTTAGAGAGAGAGGACAGAGGGGGGCGGCCTAGTGGCCACTCGTGACGGCGCTTTTCATCTCGGAGAGAATACGTCGGTGAATACGTCGGAGTAATACGTCGGAGTAATACGTCGGAGAATACGTCGGAGAATACGTCGGAGAATAGGCCGTCACCGTAGGACTCTGCCGCTCGGTGGGCCTACGTGAACATTCCAACGTACCGAACCTCTCTCCCTCTCTCTCTTTCTCTCTCGGTCCGATGTTTGTCCCGAACACGCGGGGCTTGGCCCTACACGGACGGTTCGTTCGGATGACTGCCTGACTTCCAATTCGGGGCCCCGCACCGCGAGAAATTTAGGCGCCGACACAATTCAACGCCCGCGCCATTCACCTTTTGTGTTAGCTGACAGACACCTAGGAAGCCGACCTTTTCTACCCGTGCCCCATTCTCCGCCGAACGAGATCGCGATGCGAGCGATCTGTCGATCATATTGTTCCCCGGCTAGGCTGTCGTGCAGGATCCGTCTCGTGGCTCATTCCGAAATTCGTGGCTATTGATAATTAACGGTAGCGCTAATCGGGGTAATTCCGGAAATTTGATCAACTCCACGCTGCCTCGTACCGTCCCAAGCATAATGATATCAACTATAGAGTTTAGGACCCATTCACGGGAGCATCTGTCTCTCAAAAGTCTATTCAACGATTACGAAAACGCCTCCCCCATAAGGACTTTCTCTGTGGGGGAAAAAAATGAGAGAGACCTCCAAAAATGGCATCTGGTCATGACCACGATCGCACGGGACCGCTCGAGGGGCCCGTTCACACCGTGAGTGTAAGAAAAAAGGACGGGGCTCGTGTTACAGGGTGGCAATGATGTCTGACAGACGGCGGATGTCATCCGAGCCCGCGGAAGAGGGTAGAGGGGGAGGGCAGAGGGGCAGGTTGGGAGGAGGGCGAAAAGTGAGGAGACAAGTCCGCGGAGGTGTGGAACGAATAAACGAGCTGCGCCGAGCTGCGTTACGATACAAGCCGATCTAACCTCAGCCGACTGACCACAGTCCTCTTGCAATCTCGTCTAGACGACACGCGTGGTGTTTACCGAACTTTGCCGGCCCGTCCGTTGTTCTCCGTCAGTTAGCGACAGCTTAGCCGACTGCTTCGCTCACGGCATCCCGTGTCGTCTCGTATCGTGCCGATAGGCGCGCCTCAAGGGCAGACGGAACCGTTTATCTCCCGTCGAAACGACACTCAGCAGAATTCCGATTTCCTCTACTCCGACTTCCGAAACATCCAGTAGAGCTCGGCATCCTTTCGGCTCGCTCGCAATTCTTTCGCGCAATTTCACGCAAATTTCCCGCTAGCCGTCTTCCATGCGGGGAGAGTCGAAAGATTATCCTGCTATCCGTTTTACGGATGATTAAGCGAGCGGACGGAAACGAGCGGTTCACGAAAGGTTTTCGAAGGCGAGCGAAATTTGACCTTCGTTACAGGCCGTAGGGTAGAGGACCTAAGTGGCCCCGAAAGTCGGCCTACGTGCCTAACGTTGGCTACGTCGAGCTACCGCATCCGTCGAGGAAACGCCGAAATTGTCGGACTGCGAGGCGGAGGATTTAAGGCCCGCACCGGCTTAACCTTGCGGTCACCGAGGCGTTCCGAAGATTCGGGATACGTGACGGGAGTCATGGAAGTCCCCGTTGGCCACAGTAACCTGGGAAAAAGGCCGTACGAGCTACCGAGAGCACGGCGAATAGCGTAAACAACTGCGCAGCTCTCCTGACGCAATCTCGAATTATAGACAAATTATACGGAATATCATTACCGTGACGAAACTAACGGCATACGCGGCTAGATGTGGGAGGCCATTTTTAATTAAGGCAAAATTCCGAACCGACTGAATGAACGGCTGTAGCGAAGGTGGCGAGGCAAAGATTCCGGAATCACGACACGGTCATGGCGGAAGGAAAGGAAAGGGAAATGGCGTAGGAAAAGACGCGAGACAGCTTGTGGGGGAGGGGGTTGGGGTGGAAGGCGCGGAAAGGCGCGGAAAGGCTCGCTGGGTCCCGGATTAATTAAAGGCAGAATTTATCAGAAACGATATACGCCGGCGCGCGCGCGCGCGCGCTCTCTCGCTTCCACCAGTGTGTAGCCCAAGGTGCAATTATCGTTAACGCTCCGCTCCTTTACGAGCCGCTACCTCGTAAGTTACGAGTCGTAAATGTAAATGCGAGATTTGTAAAACGGCACAGCTGCCCCTGGCCAGGGTTATTAGTGCACTTCGAGGGAAAGTACCGTGGATGTAATTAGCGGTGGTAAATTATTATTGCGAGTTCTCGGCGCTGGCGAACTCGGGCAGAGCTCGCGTGCGCACGCCCGTGCGTTGATAATTGAGCGTCGTCCCCTCGTCCCGACGACGACGACGGTCAGAGAAGCCAAGCCATGGCGTCGGGACGTTCAGGTCGGAGTCTGACTTCTGCATCGTTCGTGTTTCGGTCGAAGTTGCGCGCCGCGTGACGCCCTCATTGTCTTCGTGTCGAGCAAGAGACTTTCTCCGTTAGGGGGTGCATGCCATTACGACGTACGGAGAGCGTAAATTAAAAAGGGGACCCTTTGCCTTTCGCTTCTGGCCGATGGCGGGCCGGTGCGCGGCGGGCGGCGCGAGAAATCGCTCTTTAAACGGGCAGCCGGGACGATCAGAATTTTATGCGCGCTCCTAATGACCGTCGTCGGTGCCAGTGCGCTTCACGCTTTTAAAGAATCACCCCGTCACCCTGTAATTCGACGATCGTAACGCGGCTCGCGCACGCTCGCCTTTCATTTTTCTCTCTTTCAATTCCATTTTTTCTCCTCTGCTCTCGCATTCTCTCTCTCTCTCTCTCTCTCTCTCTCTCACTCTTTATCCTTTCCCAAGCGACTCTCGCTTTTAAGAGCCGCCATTATTTATCGATAATAAGGGATCGCAATTATGTCGACGATCCTGCCTTTCTCGAGCTATCACCTCGCTCGGAATCGGCCAATTTAGAATCAGGTGCATCGTCTTGCAGCTGTCTGATTATTCGCTCGCCGATGTACTGCCCAAGTACGTAGAAACGTACCAGCATGCGTAAGGCCTTCCCAGCGTACGAAACGGTCTCGGGAAAATCTTCGGATCGCCACGCGTGCGAACATTATCGCGTCCGACAATAGTGAGACGCTTATCTTGCAGGGTGATTCATCGTCTGGATCCGTTCGACGGATCGTCTTACTCGCCGGATTGCGAGGAGTCTGTTGCGAGAGTCATTGCGCGAGTCATTGCGAGAGTCATCGCGAGCGATGCGCTGGAATCCGACTCGTCATTTTGCATGCGCGATGTACGACCATCTTGATCTGCAGCCGGGCTTGGCCGGATAATCGGATGGCGTCGAACAGGTGTACGTTCTCCTTCCGGCGAGCCGACGCATCGCGATTCGGAATGCGGATGATCGCCGATCAGGAAGGTGTCGGCGGGTCGAAACAGACCCCGAAACAATCATAGTCACTGACGTCACGCCGAGATCGGCCCGTAGATTGGCTTTTCCGATTTTCTGACGGTGAGAAGGTTCCCGCGGAACGTGAAAAGTTCCCAGTCACATAGTGTGACGACTGTCAGGGTCGGGGGATGTCGATTCTAATATAAGCTCGATCTCTCGATCCCTCCGAGAAAAGGAAGTCCCCCTTCCAGGCAGGGATAAAGGAAGGATAGCCATTAGCCTCGCCGAAAAATCAATTCCCGCTCGAACGGCGGATAAAACACTTGTCACCGTAAGCCGATCAAGGTGCATTAAGTATCTGCGTCAGCGTGCCGGGCGAAGGGGGATGATAAACCGGATGACGTCAAGCGCGAAGGAATCCGAGGCAGCCGTGAAAAAGTGATCGGTGTCGTCCGGGGGGGGGGGGGGGGGGGACTTTTAAAATAACAAAAATGGCCGACCGCTAAATATAATCCCCGCATTACGGACGCCGACAGTCGTTCGGCTCCTACCGTCAAGCCGGACGCTAATTGACGCTAATTTTAAATCGAATAGAATCGGGAATTAGGAGCGCGTATGGGACGGACGGAGTAATTATTAATAGATAATAGACGTCCGTGCATCGAATCGGCTCTGGGAAATCGATGATACGATAAACTGTTACGCGCCTCGATTGTCCGAGGAATTCGCAGGCGGTCGGCGGACAAAAAAAAAAGGCATGCATCGATGAAAACAATTCTCGCCACTCTCGTTTCTTGCCGACAGCCTTACCTGAAATCCCGAGGCCGATCAAAAATGTTGGATGAAAAAGAGCCCCGTCCTCCAGACGCGGGCAAGGAAAAGAATTCTCTTGTCTTCGCCGATGGCTAATTACCCGTCGGGGCTCATTGTTAATTAACGATAGCGCTCGTTAATCAGAAATAATTGCGGCTTTTAACGGTAGATTTTAAGGGACACGGTATCGGCAATTATCGATAATTACCGACAATCGTCGATAGTCCGACGATAACGGAAACTGTCGACTCATCTGATAATTCCCTGCGCCTGTGTTCGTATAACGCAAGTAAGAGTACGGGATCGAAATGACCATCGGGGAACTCTGGCCAACGGCTGAAGAGCACGGACCGCGTCGTTAGCGCTGATAATAACACGAAATCCATAATTCTCCTCCACTTCCGATCGGCCTTTCAATACGTTTCTTCAATTTCCTTAATCAGCGTCTGGTTTCTTTTCATGCGCCGAGCGCGCCTCGCGAGCCGACAGGCCACCGAAGTAAATTGGCAGCGGACAAGGCAGACGACGGATGGATTGGCTAAATAGAGGAAGGGATAGCTGATCGAGTAATTCCCGGTTAACGGTTCTCGCGCTCCTAAGCTCTCATAGCTACGCATGGGGAGTAACACACTCGTTATTCGCATTAGCATTAATTAACGGCCGCGTACGCACCTGCGCGCTACGAATCGGACGTCATTCCGGTAAACATCGTCATTAGGCGTGCGGAGAGCTAAGAAGGTAGGTAGGTAGCTAGGTATCCAGCAAGCTTACCAGATACCTAGGCAGATGTATCGTGTCGGAGGACGGACGTCTCGCTCGATCAGGATTAATTCTAGGGGAAACCAGCTCGACGACGGATCCCGATTGATTGGATACCAATCCTCCAGCGCGGTCCGCGTGAGTTTGATTAATGCCGTATCAGAAGTATTTCTCCCACACCTCTATCTGGCCTAGAGCCTCCGATCGCTCTCAGTGTTTTGGCAACAAGGCCAACGGCGATGGGTTCGCTGGCGAAAATCATTAATCGCCCAAGATCGTAGCGGCCGATGACACGTCATCTAGGCTGATCGGGGTAAAAAAGAGTCTCTTGTTCGTACCTACGTCAACTTGAAGCCGTCGTCACCGACGGTGGGAACTGGGCCAAGAGCATCGGTTGGCCGGCCCGTGACATCAATCTTTACTCCTGCTGCCTACAGCGTACTCGCTCGCACACGCTCCTCGGACACGCGCGGGGCCCCTGTCCGCACACGAGTGCCAGCCCGCACACAAGCTACCCACGTCACATAGGCGGGCAAATACACGGGCCGTGCACGAATAGCCGCGAGTACGCGCCGGCTCGTACACCGTGCAAATTGCGCAGTAACTCGCCGATTGCACCATCCGCAGCAACGAACTGTCATGGCCGACGATAGGTAGCTAGGTAGCTAGTCGGGTAGGTAGGTAGGTTGGTAGGTAGGTAGGTAGGTAGCTACGAACGTAGATAGGTCGGTACATAGCGGCGTGTATCGGTACATGGGCCGAGTGCATAGGCACGTACGAAAACGGCACGTGGCCGTTATACAATACATCGCCACGGCCGGATAGAGATTTTCCATTCGCGAAAGGAATATTGCGATGCGCCCGGATCGGCAGGAAATCACGCACCGTCGTCGGGAAATAAAATTTCCCCCCTCCCTCGTTCCTTTGACAAATTGGTGCCGCCGATTCGAAGCGAAGATGGCACCCGCTCGAAATTGCCCACTCCGCGTCATTCGATCGCTCTCTATGCCGAGTATCGGCCATTCGCGTTCAGGATCTCACCTATTTCGTGCCAATTCCAGCCACAGTTCGAAGAGCAATCGCATACCGTCACGCTAATTACTTAATCGGCCACGCTGTTTATCCGTCCAACCTTTCGTATTTTCCTATTTCGCTCCTCTGCACTACCAGAGGCGGCATCTTCTAATAAGCGAATCGCCGACGATAAGCAGCGGCTTTATGGCTCGTAAAGTGGACGATGTATTCGGGAATAAAATATTGAGTGTGCCATTAATACGTCGCTGATGCCGCGAGGAGAGAGGAATCGCGCGGCGATAAAGAAAAAGAGGCGGGAAGCGGACGAGGACGGCGGTGGAAGATGAGTAAGGGGAGGACGAGGAAAATTGAGTCGATCGGGTCGAGAATTACGGAAGCTCTTCGACTAGTCGAGGAGTTATGCAAGGCTGCGGTGGAAGCGTAAAAACTGGGCGCAATCGCAACGACTGGCGCCTCCTAATTGGCGTGCCTTGGCCAGGTTATGGCGCAGTAATAATTGTTCCGCGGATCGTTTCGTAACATCGACGCCGCCGCGGCCGCCGCCGTCGACGTTTGCTTTTCGCATATTTCCTCTCTTTTTCCCCTACCTCCGACCTCCCCTTAGACGCCGACCACTACTGCGACGGATTCCTCGCCCCGAGCAGGAAGGATTCGCGAAACACTCACTATCCCCTCATTTCGTTTCTATGAAATTTCATTATTTCGAGCGTATTGCAGCGACAGACGAAATTGCGAGGTTGCATAGAGAACTGACGGAAACATTCTTCGACGGATTCCAATCGCGAGGCTGTTAGACCTCGCGATGGCTCAGAGGTATTTATATCGCGCGCTTTTACTTTTTCCGAGAAAAGCCGTGCATTACGAATTGTCAGTCGACCCGCATGCTCCGCGGGCAAACATTCTGCGGCCGCGACGTCAACTATGTATGTAACACGTGTACGCAGTTTACGGAGATGCCTCGCTAGCCGGGCTGCCACGTGCCCTGCCCGCAGATATCGTTCGTTCCTGTAAGCGGTGTTCTTTAAGTATCAACCGCTGGATGAGATGCAAAAATGATTCCCCGCAGCTGGATTAATATTCTTTCTACGAATCGTTCTTTGCATACAAATGACCATAAATGAGAATTAATCCAGCAAAAATTCTTAGAGTAATTGAACTCGATGGTCGTTATCAAAGAAATGTGAGTCCACATTTAAAAAAAAAATGGGATATATAATTTATGATTAATGTTATGTAAACGGTTCATTTTTGTGACACTTAATTTTTTTTAAGAATGAACTCATACCACTCTCAAAATAAACGGTCCAAATATTAAATATTGTCACCGGTCTCCTAACTGCAGTAATTTCGGATCATGTCCAGACATGTTAGGACTTTAACGTTTTCTTGACGTCTTTGCCGTTAATTTCAAAGTAATTCGTGCGTTCACAATGGACCGATCGTCGAGTAAACCTTCTCGTTACGCAAGTGCGCGACGCGCATCGTTCGATTCTCCCAAGGACAGCACAACGGCGACCGCGATCGTCATCGACGGCCAATTAGTCTGTGGACATGACGACGCGATGAAAACAAACGGCCGCTTTCCCGTTCGACGGAAAACCCACCCCTCTGCAAAATTCTCGCCCCCGCCAAGTACGAGGTCATGAAACGTTTTCGCGTAGCGGGAAAAGTTCGACTCAACCCTGCCTCGCCTTCCCGTGGCACAGACGCTCGGCGGCCATATTTAATTACGCGCAACGTGGCCAGGTGGCCGCGATTGATTACGCGGAGTCCGTAATTCGGCTGGAAGGGCGGCCAATCTCATTGTGAGCCGGGCGCGTAACGAGAATGAGAGGGGGTGCCTACCCCTAAAAGCGGGCCTCGTAATTTTAGAAACAAGGTTAGAAAAGAGACGGAATTAATTAGAGCATGTCGACGTAATAATAATTTCCATCCGTTTACCCTGACACGCGGCAACCCCCTCCGATCGACGAATTGGAGCGTGACACATGGCTTGGCACGACTGAGCTCCGCTCGAAGGCTGCTACCAGGGTACTATTTATGAATCGCTTTTTTACACTCGCCCACCCACCCCCACCCCTCTCCGCCTCGCCATTAGATTCTCGTTACGCGTCTTACAATTAGAGGAGCGGCGACGATGAATCGTTTATTCGGCTTCGAGAGAGTTAACGTCGTCGGTTGTAACGAGGAAAATGTAGAATGTGTCTTTAATTCTACGAGCCTTCGCTCGCTCGTCCGTAGATATGTGTCGAACGAGGGAGGGGAGAGGAGTGGGAGGAGGGAATGTTTGTACTCCGAAATGTACACTTTGCCGGGTCGTAAAAGCGGGAAGAGAATTCCTCGGCGGTTCTCATCGGTGTTAATCCGAGATTCGAGATGACTTGTCGGCCCTCGAATGCAAGATAATTGGAGCGATAAAGTCGCCTTCGGAGGAAACTCGGACTTCGTCAGATCAACAGAACTATTTTTCACGGTGTAGGATAATCTTGACCATCGGGGCGGTCGTTAAAGTGTACCTTCCCTCTCTCTCTTTCTCTCTCTTTCACTCCCTTACTCTCATAGTTCCAAACCCCTTATGTCTTTCCCTCTTCGGCGACTCCTCCCTCTCTGGCTCTCTTTCTCAGTCTTTAAGGGTGCACTTTTAGGGGACGATATTCTTATCGTTTGTCGATAAGCCCGACGACTGATCCCTGAACGGCTCGATAAGAGGAATTATCGAGAGGCAATTCGGTGAATACTCGAACAGCCGCAGCTGCGCAACGTTCGACCCTGAAGAGGGGGTGGATGCTCCGTTAATCGGGGCCATCTCCCTCGTTCACTTAATGAAACAGAGATAATATTTTCTCAGGATTTCACGGGAAAATCGTGGCCGAAGTGCCGACAGGCGTCTCTCGCTCGAAATAGGAAGTTTGTTTCGAGGAATTTTATAGGGACGTAAAGCGGAGCGCTCGTGGGACGTCCCACGGTCGTGTAACAGACTCTCGTTGTTTGGCTAACGTCTAACTGCCTTTTGAAAAGTGTAACATCACCCCCCCCCCCCTCTTCCATCTCCTAACTCATGTCCTCGTAGCGTTCCACCCCTCCGCTTCACGAGAGTCACGGGGGCAAAGACAGAATTCGAGCGGAACCGAGAGGATTGAAAGTCCCAACTGTGGAAGGAGATTTTTCAAGATTGGTTCGCCGAGATTACAAAGAAATAAGACTGGCGCGGCCCGGGGGATTCTCTTTTTCACAGCCGCAGCTGTGGAATCAACGTTTGCACCTGCTCTTGGCAGTGCCCCGGAGGAGGACGACGAGCCCGATGGCCGCCCAAAGCCAAAACTCGATTGCGCAAGAAGACTCGACATTGTTCATTGTCCATTGAATGTATACGGGCGGTACCCCAGATGCTAGGGGGCTTCCGAACGGATCGGCGAGCGGATCCGCACTCAGTGACATCGACTTGACAGAAAGATCCAGCCAACTATTCCACAATTTTGCCCCAATTTCGTCTCAATTTTTGCCTCGCGGCGGCCGCCGCACGACTTTCGGCCGAAAGTAAAAACAAAGACGGTCCTTCTTTTCCCAAGGAGGGATTCGCAATTACGTACGCTCGCAGTAACGCCTTTCAGTCATTTTCAGAGGAAATTACTCTTCACGCTCTACTTCGGATACGCTCGCTTCCGACGAAATCATTATGTAAATCGACCCCTCGATCCTCGCCATCGACGGGGCCGTATCTCGTTTCGGCCTCTCGTTAAAAGAATATACATACGGGCGTAGTTAATTTCGCTCGTGCTTCACGCTTCTTTTCGAATTTGCTCAGCTACGTGTCAGGGTCACGAGAAAGGAACGGGGAGAGATAGAGACGGAAAGAAAGAAAAAGAGAGAGAGAGAGAGAGAGAGAGACCAGACGAGAGAAAATAAAATAAAAATGCGAGTCACCGGCGGTGAAGGGTGGCGAGAAGAAAGACGTACAAGAATGAGGCGCGTGCGAGAACACGCGCGACTCAAGATTTCGCTTCACCCAAGCCAGTCCATATCGCTCGCCGTCGAGTTCGCGTGTGTTCACGGATCTTAACAAGGGAGCTGACCGCCGCCGTCGCCTCTCTACCGCCTCTCTTCTTTTTCCCTTTTGCGGGGCCAAGCTTGGATTAAGACCGACTCCGGCACGCAATTAACCGGAGACGAGGCAGGTGGCATGGTCCGCGTGTTGTATCGGAGCCTCGATCCTCCTCTACAAGGGTTAAAGAGCTCTTAAAGGCCCTGGCCCGACTGCCTCTCTTCAGGGCCGTACCTGAATTTCACCGTTCCTGGCCGCCTCTTACCTCCCCGTCCTCCTCCACCGCCTCCACCTTCTTCCACCGCGTCCACCTCCACCCTCCGGTCGAAATCCTCCCCATTGACTTTCATTAAGGTCCCCGCCGTTGTTATTACGCGAATGTAAATTTCGCCCCTGACCGCTGCCCGGCTCGTTTCTCATCTACATTGTACGACTCGTTGAACGTATCGCCTATTAGCCGCGAAACGGCTAATTATCGCCGGGGCGCGCACCTTCATTAATTCGTCATTTTCGAGAGGAAGGAAATTGCTTCACGCTCGCCGGCTCGTTATTTGCGCGTTATTGCGCGTTATTGCGCGTCGTTATTGCTCGCCTCGGCCCCCGCGACACGAGGGTTATGCCCGTTTAAAGAAATTCATTCGGCGTCACTCAATCTCGCGCCGACCAAGCCAACCTTTTTCGTCGAGAGTCGAAGTTTACACGCCTCCCGATCATTTCCCACCGAGCGGCGTGGACGGAGGACCGTGATGGACGTCGCGAGAATGGGATCCAGGGAGCTCGGCTAAGGAAGAGGGAAAAAGTCGGGAGGAACGATGTGACGGGACAGGTGCGTTCTAACGCGCGGCCAGAGACGTCTAATTCCAGCAGATGTCCCGGCCAAGAACCCGTCTCGCACCTCTCCTCCTTCTTCTCCTTCTCCTCCTCCTCCTATCAAAGCCGAACTAGGCAGGTGCGTCGACGCACTCGGCTGGGTAATCTTTAATAACGTCGCCCTCATCCTTAATTACTGTCCTCCTTTACGTCCAGCCACGTGCCCGCCGAACGTTTCTATCCACCTTATCCCTCCATTGCCGACTCTCATGCCACTTCGCTTCCCGCGACTCGCCTGACGGCCACGAAGAAACTCAAAGGTCACGCCGATCTATTTTCGATAAGAGAACAAAAATCGTGGACGCGCGCGCACGGGCAGAATTTCGACGCTAATGAAGCTAATGAAGGGCCGGCACGCGAGGAGCGTGCAATTTCGCGAGGAAACGTTACTCGCCCGCTCGGCGATGAATGGGCAACCTTTGGCGATCCTCGGTGATAATTCGCCGAGATTGATCGCTCCCCCCGCGCGTAATTTGAATATAAACAGCGCGGGTGGCATCCGGACGGACGCGTCGGCGGCATCGGTGGAGAAGATCTTTGCTTACTCATTTATACGGAACTTTCAATTCACGTGTATCGGGCTTATTAATCGAGAGCCGGTTGTCTCGTATGTAAATAAGTAAGTGAGCAAGTCAGCGAAGACTTGGCCGCTCTGAAGGAGAGCACTGGACGTTCGACGATCGACCAAAAAAAGAAAAAAAAATGACGCTTGCGTTCGATCGGCAGAATAACTGCGCGCATCTCGAGGCACGCACCGCGTACAAACCACCATTGCAGCGCACACGGTTCTGCGGTGCACCTGTTCGCGGCACGATCCTGGCCATGGGCCGACGTTTGCGTGAACGAAGCGGGCCATGCAGGTAAGTGCAGCGCGCGAGGATGCACAAAGGTTGCAAAGTGCCACCTGCCGAAAGCGGCCCGGTGCGTCCAGGGATGCAGCAGCAGGCGGTCGATGTAACCATACGTTCCTTTTTCCCTTCCGCCGCCTGCACGCTTCCCTCCCTCCCCTCCTCTCTCTCTCTCTCTTCCCCCCCCCCCTCTCTCTCTCTCTCTCTTCATTATCCGTCGACCACCGGGTCGCAGGAAGGCTTCGGAGGCTGCCGACTCTTCGTTCGAAGACCTGACGCGAGGCCAACCTCGGCCAAAAACTGAGGAGGCCGAGCGAGTCTGCCTAACCAGGACACTGACTGTTCGAATTAGAAGACTGTTGAGATAATTGGAGGTGAGCGAAGCAAACTCGCGACCCGCTCGGCATCGGAAGAATTTCGCCTGGGAGTGTACTCTCTCTCTGCGGTCGGGCGAGATGCCGCGTGCGAAAGGTCCGCGACGGAGGCGAGCGGGGAGGGATTTGGAATTTCTAAAAGGTCCTGCTCGAGCGAGCCCACCATAAAGTCCGCCACAAAGTATCGAGAATCGCTCGGAATTACCTCGTTGCGGGATCCGAGCTAGGATCGTGGCGATCGAAATTAGAGGACAGGACGGGCATAAGCTGCGAGGTCGGCTGAAAGAATTATTAAATCCCCACCCATCTTGGAGGGTGGAGGGGGGTGGGGGGAGAAGCTCAGCGCGACCCGATACGTGCAATTTCTGTAACTAATATAATGCCCATTAATAAAGGAGTATACTTTCGGCGATGTGGGGGGAGATTCTCCGGATTCTGGATCCGTTCGAATGAGGATCCACGGATCCGCCGGTACGGATCCCTCCTGGGGCCTAATCGGCGGTGATCGAAGCGGTGGGCTAAAGGGGGATGAGAGGGGAGGCAGGAAAGGGAGGAAAGGGTGAAGGGGAGCGGGAGGAAAGAAGGTAATCGAGGCGGAGCACTCGATCGCTGCCTTCGCGGCACCTCCGGTGTAACACGTTTACGCAGTAATAATCAACGCCGACAGTACGGTAATAAACGCGGCAAAGTGGGTAATTCTAGGCCCGGCGGTTAACCCGAGGTGCAATATGCAAGTTATAGCCATGCCGCCCAACTGGGCGAAACTGCGGGAATTGGGAGATCTTCCTCCTGGCTCTGGCCTCCTTTCGATAGTCGCGGATCATAATTCGGCGAGCTGGCCGCAACTTCGCGATAGATAGTGGTGGTAGAAGTAGCGGTAAAGGTGGTGGTACGGTAGGTAGTACATACCTAAGTAGTGAAGGTAGTAGTGTAGTGGCAGTAGTGTAGTAATCGTTAGGGATCGCTTCGCCGTCTAGGGCTTGCAACTTTTTGCCTACTCAAAGACTCTTTCGGTCACGTCTTCGTGACTTTGTAGCAAACCGAAGACGTTGACTGACAAATTATAGAGATTAACTCGCCGGTCGGGGGTTCAGCGGAGGCGAAATAGCGCCGATCGAGGGATCCTGCCAACAAAGTAGGTACGAAAATTTACAGGTTGAGACCGGGCTTATTAATAAGGCGTCGTTCCCCGGGCGGCCGATTAAAGATTGCCGATGCAATTTCCAATGGATATTCATGCGTCAATCTCTCTTCGCTCGGGAGTAAACGATCGCGAATGTGCCAACATACACGGACGTCGACCTTCTCTCTCTCTCTCTCTATATACATATATCTCTCTCTTTCTCTCCCTCCCTCCTCGTCCTTTCTCTTTACTCACCGTCCTGTCGCTCCCCCGGGAGCACGCGAGCGGGATTCCTTCGAGGATATTTGCGTGCGTGCTTACGTAATTAAATATTGTAATAACGCGAGCGGTATCCGTCGGCCGAGCGGCCCGGACGCTTTAATGACATTTTTGTACGGAACCGCAGTGCGGCGAGCCACTCTTTTTTCCGCCGGCGCGGGAACGCTCGGCTTTTGACAAAACTCGCTGCGAATGAGACGTCATGCGACGACAATTATCGGACTTAGCCCCGACACGCCATTAAGCGTCCTTTTTTCGGCGACACACGCCTTCGCCGAAAGCGCAACGATTCGAGCAATTTTTCCTCCACCCTCCCTCACCTTCTACCTACAGTCGTTCATTTTCGTTTACACGACGCGACGGCGCACATCAAAGCCGAGAGCCGCATGCAAATTTTGCCCGTGCCGCTAAACTGACGGCGCGGACGTCCGTACGATTCTCTCGACGGGCGACCGTAATCGGCGAATCTTATCGGGATCGAACCTATATATATTCTAACCTCCCCTAATTGTCGCGACACACTAACGAAAGCGAAACTTAACGATCACACGATCTCGACGGAAGTAGATTGCGCTAATGGCTCCGAAGATTTATTATCGTTTTATCGTCGATCCCGCGCGATAAGTCTCTTTTACTAGCGATTCTATCGTTCGCTCTCCCTCTCCCTCTCTCCTCTCTCCTTGTTCAGTAGTTTCATTCTGTGGCACAGATAATTATCGAAGCCAACGTGCGCACACTTCGCTGCATGTCCCGGTGCTGCCGCTCATTGTATGGCAACGTGCGTAAGTGCGAGTGCGTAAGCACTCGAGAGCGTTAAAGTTCGACGCTGAAGCCATCGCACGGGACCGTCTTAGCCTCTTCGGAAGACAGCTTGAGAATATTTATGCGTTCCCTATTCCTTCCAGATACACCCACGCAGACGAGGATTCGTACGAGCATTTCGAAAATCGTACGGAACGCACGCGCGCGCGGGCGCCGTCCGTTCTCATGGCAATTATTACGGAATCGCTGCGCAATAATCTTCCTTTCGGCTAACGACGATGCTTCACGGATGCAAAGCCGGCAACAAAGGACTTTCGCCGAAATAAGAACGCCTCCTTAACGCACACATTCAGCGGGCGCGATTCGTCGCGCCGATCGTCAACAATAGGCACGCCCCCCTCGGCTGCCTCAGGTGTAAGCAGCTGAAGCGACGACAGGTCTTGCATTCTTGCGCCCCGTTCACGAGATCCTATCGCAACACCTCTTGCGATTGTGTCGCGAGCTGGCCGATGACGGGAGCGTGTTCGAGCTGCTACAAGGCGAGGAAAGCACGTCGGGCAGCAGGCTGATCGGAAGCAGTCTGATGCAGAATCTGATGCAGGCTCTGATGCAAGCTCTGATGCAAGCTCTGATGCAGGCTCTGATGCAAACTCTGATGCAGACTGTGATGCAGGGTTTGATGCAAGCTCTCATGCAGACTCTGATGCGGACTCTGATGCAGACTCTGATGCAGCCTCTGATGCCAGACTTCGATGCAAGTTCCGATGCAGGCTCTGACGTAGGTACCGATGCAGGCCCCGACGCTATGTTGATGCAGCCAGTCGGGGGTCACGTGGATTGCGTGCCCGCCGACGTGGCTAGGTCGATGCACGCGGATGCACAAAGGGCCCAAGCCACGGAGCATGTCCGAAACGAGCCACCTGCCGACAGATGTTGAGTCTAGCGGGCAAGATCCGACCCTACATTACCCTCCAGCGTGGCCCTTCTTTCTTTCTTCCTTCCTCTGCCCTCCTTTCGCCTCTTCCTCCTCCTCTTCCTCCTTCCCCTCCCCCTCGCCGGGCATCGTCCTCGTCTCCCTCTGCCCTCGCTCCTCGTCCTCTTTCATTCCCTCCCGCCAACCCCTCTGATTCGGTACCACGGGGCTTTATGCGTCGGCTCCTTCTGGCCTGATGCGACCGCGCACACGATCCTCTACACCTGCCTTCTTTGACCTCTCTCGCTCTCTCATTCTCTCTCCTTCTCTCCCGTCGTCTCTCTCAAGCAGACCTCCACCGAACGATTTTCGCGCCTTTCTCTCGTCGAGCACGCTTCTGTCCCTCTGCGGAGGGCAACGCGCCTGCTTACCGCAGGGGCCTTTAAACTGACGATAAATACGAGACCGCTGGCGACGGGGGAAGAATCGAGCATGCGAAATGTGGACTGAAGACGCAGTGGGTCGACGGGGCTCGTCTTGGGAACGATTGCACGACGGTCTAGCGCGTAGCGTGTGAGAGAGGTGAGAAAGAGCGAGAGAGTCTGAAAGAGAGAGAGAGAGAGAGAGAGAGAGAGAGAGAGAGAGAGAGAGAGAGAGAGAGAGAGAGAGAGAGAGAGAGGGTAACCATGACTCGAGGCTGGTGTTAAGCGTAATTAACGTCGATTACACTTCAGCAACGGGGAAGATCCGAACTGGTTCACATGATGCGTCATCCCGCATCGTTCCCCACGTGAGAGAGCCTGAGAGCGCGCGCATTACGTCGCCGCGCGCGGCAGGAAACAAACATCGTCAACAACCGGGAGAGGTCACCGAGAAAATACATCGAGTCACGCGACGTGCTCGTGCACGTCTTTCTTTTCCAACCGGACGGCCGCAAGTTTGCGACTCGCCAAGAGACGTCACCTCCCTATTACGAGCCTGACCTGTCGCGTTTGTCGAACGTCACTTGGCTAAATTGCTGCACACCGCGCGGCAAGAACAATCCTTAGCGTGGAAGGGTCTCGACCGGTCACGCAAAATTTTTCGCTTCTACGGACCTATAGTTTTATTTACGCGGTTACGTTGCTGCGTAGTTCGTCGCTAGGTTGACCTTCCATGCCGTCGATATTTGACCCTGTTACGCTAATTACGCCCTGCGCCTTCCCCTCCATCGACCATTTCCACGTAACAGTTGTCGAACGCATGCAAGATGTCAGTCCGCGAAATTATCTCCAGCCCATCGCAAGGCCTGTCGATCCCGAAGCTCGTACGAAGCCGTCAGTCAGGACAACCGGTCGATCGGGGAGGGAAAACAAAAATCCTCGACCGAGACAGATGGAAAATGACACGTGTCAGACTACGAAATGACGATACCTTCGTCTCTACCCTAGTTTCCTTCCCCGTTCCGTTCGCACGCGCCTGTGCGTCCCTTCTCCGTCAATCCTACCACGGCCTGCAAGATGTCGCCGTTTCCATCTTGCGACAGCTGCCCTCGGCCGTCCGCGGACGAACTTTGACGAAGAGGAATCGACGTCGAAGTCGAATGTGAGGCGAGAAATATGGTAAAGTGTCGGCCGGTAAAGGCTGGTAGGTTCGAATCAGAATGGGAAAAGGACGACGCCGGCCGATTCGAATAGGCGACCTGTTCCGGGTACGTATCGAACTTGCGGACAATCTCGATTCGAGTAAACTGCGAGTCGGCCTTCGACGCCTGATTGAGTTTCCGTCGCGCGCAGGTTCGCCAACTTGGCCGTGTTCGCTGTCGGCAGCGTTGTTTCCCGTGAGAGCGTCCCGGAGGCCAAACAAACTCAACGGCAGTGGAAGCAGTAGTAGTATATAACCTACGCTGGTAGTGGTGCCGGCATAGTAAGCGATGCATAGCGAAAGCGGCCGCGGCAAGAAAATTTCTTCAATGGGAAACTCGCTCGTTCCCTCGCATGAGTCGGCCTGGGTTGAACGTGCTTCTCTCGCAATTACGCCGCGTTTTACGCTACGCACCGGCCTCGAGTCCGACTCTACCTCCGGTCTCGTAAGGCTGATTCTTTCTTGATCAAGGATACGGGGAGGCGAGCCTAAGTAGAATGAAGCGGCCCGAGCGTCTTCAGCGTTTCATTCATTCTCACGCGCCGCGAGCGTATGTACTCCTAACTGTACGCCGGGAAACGTTATCTCTCAATGCGCGGAACTTCGCCTCCCCGCAAAACTTCCCATTCAGCGGGCCGGAGCTCCTCTTCTTCTTTTTCCCGAGCCACGATACGCCATCTGACTCCTCCCGATCCCTGCGTACGGCCCGACGGAATCTTCTTTTTCCCCGAGACTAAAGATATGGGTCGCAGGTGTAAGCGTGATCGAGGCTGCGATGAGAAGAGATCCCGGATAGATTGAAAACAATGGTTGGGAAGGAGTCGACGTTCGATCAGGCGAGCAGAGTGTGGAAGATGTCCCAGTCCGTTCCGATTAACGGAGGATCGAAACGGACCCGTAGGAGCTCGAACTCTCGGTAACCATTAGGTAGGGATTAAGGGATCGGTCTCGATCGGCTCTCGGAAAGATCAACTCTACTCTCGATCGCTGATGGTCTTCCTGGTGGGAGGGAAACGTCTGCTGCGAGGACAGGAGATCTCTTCCTCTCCGTTACACTCTCACTTTCTCCGGACGTGGGGCAACCTCCGACGCCCATTTTCTGCTCCTTCTGCGCCACCGTTACCTACTCCTTCGGTAGACTGTCGAGAAAGATGAGGAGGAGGAGGTGGACGGGGAGGAAGAGGACTCGAAGGCTCGCCTAGTCGACTACGACGCAGTCTCACCGCCGTCTGCTTTGGCCTCAGAGCCCACGCAATATTCTTGAAGACTTTCACCGCGCGGAAGTGAGCTCGTCCTCCGCAACTGTACAGCACCGCCTTTTTTTCCGCTCAATCTCTCCCCGGACGCGGCGGACTTTCGTAACTCGGCCTCCGCGTAATCTGCCGTAAGCGGATTTGCGGACTCGCTTTTGACTCCGTTCGACGATGCCGGGCATGAGAATCTTGATTCGGACTCTTAATTGGCATTTTTCTAGGACGTGATCCGAATAGATTTCGCGGTGTGGTCTACGTTTTGCGTAAGCGAGTTAGGATACACGGGGCATAACGACGGAGAAGCCAATTGGGGGCAAATGGCTTTATGATGATATTAATGTGACTTAGATTACGACAGACTTTCTACGGAAGTACTGGCCTTTCGTACGTCATAAACCTTCCGCTAAAGTTGGTACATGAGCAATGACGAAGGTTTGCTGCGAAATAGGATCTATGTTCTCTTGCAATTTTTACGGCGGAAAAAGGATTTTCCTGACGAGATCGTCGAGCGTAGCAAGCGTCGTATCAGGTCGAGGCACGCTCATTCGCGATTCACTCTAGCGGCCAGAAAATATTTCGAAATCACGGAACCACTTTCCAATCTTTAGAAAGGCCGCGTCGGGCCACGATTAATAGAGCGTGATCGGAGGAAGGGATCCCCCGAAGATCGATTCGAGAGTTCCTCGTCCTCGTCCGCTGACTACGGACAATGTGCCCGGCTGGTCACGCAGCTCGGAGTACGAGTCGAGATTTCTGCGCTGGGCGATAGAAGGTGATAGAGTGCGAGAGAATGTGATCAAATGCGAGAGAATGCGAGAGTCGGAATCAATCGAAGCGTGTAACGCGACGCCGTCCTTTGATTTCGCGTTCACCCATTAACGTACTGTTTCTTCGAAATAAACCGGCAAAAAAAAATCAACTTTTATTTAATGTAAAACACGCACTTTAGAATATTGTCTTGGCAAAAAAATAAAAAAATAAAAAATTCATCAAAATTATATTTTAATTTTAGCAGCATCAAATACAACGCCCCTCGAATATACTCGAGCGTGGACAGTTTGGCCTGTTTAGCGCGCTCGAATATACTCGAGCATGCACGTTAAGGGGTTAACACAGGATTATCATACGCTCGCCTCTGCCACGTTTCCTTCAGCAGGTATCGCTCTCAAAACGACGCAATTATTACGATCCTGCGGCCTGACCGGCGTCGACAGCCGAGTCCGAAAAATTTCTCCTCGCTATCTATCCGCGGTCCTTCTTCGAGAGCGTGCAATTTCCTGCACGTAAGCGCGAAAGGTATAATCTTGGCGGGAAACGTCGTCTCCACTTAATTGTCGATGCCTCGGATAAAGCGGTGCCCGGGCAGTCGAGAAATTCAAATGATACAATCTGTTCGAGGCGCGACAGCAGGTGCAGGCCGTCGCTCTACAGGTGTCAGGGCGACGTAGTTTTCCAGAAAAACATCCCTGCCGCCCTACTTCATCGCCGCGAGACTCTCCTTCCTTCCTCTTTTTCCGTTCCACTCTCCTTCCTTTTGCCCGCTCCGAGCTTCCAGACGTCGAGTTCGATCCGACCTTTCCCCACGGCCGATTAAAGCCGACTCCCCTAATCGTCGCGGGACACTGTCCGCAAAGAGAGGAGCTCGGAAAAAGTGTAACCCAATTATCGTCCGCCGACGGTTCGGATCGGAGATGACCGATTTCCAGTGCCATCTGCATCGTCCCGCATGCGAGGGCCGTTAATTCGGAGCAGCGTCGGAGTGAAAGGCTTTTTAACGAGGAATCATTAAAATCTGCGCGACGCTGGCGTCGCCGGCCGACGGTAGGACGGCAAAAAGAAGGCGGGAAAGAAGGCCAGGGGATCGGGACTCGCCGCCGTCCGTGAAACTCGTCGACGGGAAGGACGAGCCGCACTGACGAGGAAGGAGGAGGCAGAGACCTCCAGCCACTTTTCGACAAAGAGTAAGCGGAGACTTTAAGGCTCGTACACAAGCCGGCCACGTGCCGGGCAGGTGCGAGCGTACGAGGTTTCTCGAATAACAGTCGGCATTTATCTCCGCTCCACTCCTCTCCCTCTCTCCTCCGTCGACTCTTCCTCCTCCCCCTTCGCCTCTTTTGTCCGCCTCCTTCGGGTAGAGAGAAAAGAAGGAAGGAATTGAACAAATAACCCCGCGAGTCGCCCGCTTAGAAACTTTTACGGCCAGGGGGAAGTGGAGGGTGTCTAGGTGTTCTCGCCGAAGGACTCTAACGAGGAGCATTTGTGTCGATCCTGCCGAGAGGGATGGAGGTAGATCCGGCTCTAGATCCTTCCCCCCGATTCGACCGTTCGGTATCATCGACAAAGGACGATCCTCTCGCGGCGCGTGCAGGTGAGCGTACCTCGTGGATTGGGTCTAGGGTTCAGTAGGTAGAAAGTTTGCCGGGATGATCGGGGCAAACTCGATCAGTTAGCCGGAAGAGGCGGCCGACGTAAACGATGTACACGATCGAGGGGTGGATTCGGCGAACGGCACCACGGCTTCTTCTCAGGAACCGTTTCCCGACCGGAAGTCAGCTCCTCATGGATGAACCCCTATGGCCCGTATATCCACGCTGGCCAGAGACGTCGAATCGGAAGGTCGCCAATCGAGGGCTAGCGCGCGCGCGCGCGCCGAATGCGGGTAATTATGTACGGATGCGGCGTCGATCATTCGATCCGATCGTGGGACGCGTCTGAACGATCTATTATACGGACAATGGAACGATTGCCTTCGCATTTTAGCCTTGTTGTCAGCCCATGCGAACATCCTCCTAAATCGCGCGCTTACGTAACGCCATATATGCTCGACGCTTGGCCGTCAAGTTTTCACGAGGAGGAGCGCACATACGGCGAGCAAAAATCCGGGCGCGTTTTGCGGCCGGTCGTCGAACTGGTCCCGGACGGAATCGGGAGGAAAACCGGGCGTAATTGAAGTCCCTAGGGGAGCCTCGGAGTCCCGGTGTTAGCGGCCCTTGCCAATTTTTTTTTCCTCGACTCTCGCGGTGCTTGCGGTCTCGAAGGTCGGACGAAGGGAGAGCGGACGGGGAAGGTGGAGGCTGAAAGGAGAAAGGGCATCGCGGAATGAAAAGACAGGAGTAGGAGGGGCGGTAGAAGGAGGGGGGGGGGGGGTAGAGGAGAGTTGTAGTCGGTGTCGCACAGAAGGCGGGCCGAGGCAGAAGGGACGGGGAGGCGAGGTTCGGCGAGCGGAAAAGAAGGTTAGGACGACGGGGCAACATCTGCCGGGTGCAACAATCTTGAACACCTGCCGTCTGGTAGTCGCGTGCTCTCGCACCCCGGGCTAACAGGGTGGAAGAATAAGACGACGGACTCACGGTCCCTGCCCTCGCGTAACTTACGAGAACGAGGAACGCGCCGGGGCCCCACCGACGAATGAGAGAACAAGCGCTTTCACGCACAATGGATCGACCAGACGAAATCGATTTTCAGGCCACCACCCCGTCTGCCCCGCCGGGGGGACGAAGAAAGGAACCGACCTCCCCATCCTCGAAGGAGGAGAAGGTGGAGAAGGAGGGGGAGGTGGAAGGGGATGGAAAGCCATCTTTCCTACGCGTACAACGAACGTATACACTTACCCGCCTGCCGACGCAGACGTAAGGAAGTCATACGTGCCCGACTGGCGAAACACAAAAAACGAACGGACGATTCAGAAAATTCCGTCGCGATCGCACTTTTACCTAACCCCCTCCTCACGAAAACCTCCTTCTCCGTGCTCTTAGACTTTTCCACGCTTTTTTCCCTTGCGTTCGTCTTCTTCTTCTTCTTCTTCTTTTTTTTTTTTTTTTTTTTTTATTAAGGAGCGTCATTAGCGAAGCAGCCGATTGTCGTGCCGGCTAACAAGCTGCAAAATCGATTTCCTGCAGGATCGCCCGAAGAAGGGCGCCTCCGCCATTTTTGCCTGCGAGCGTAGTCACATTCACCGAAAGGAGGCGGGAGGAGGAGGAGGGGGATGGCGGCGAGAGTCGCGAGACACGGACGGCGGAAAATTGTGAAAATTCCGCTGTAATCAGATTCTAAGGACTTCCGCGTTAACGGAAGACTCTTTGCCTTTCCTCTTGCGCGAGGGCACAATGGAATTGGCTATTAGGAGTGCCCTTTCACGAAGACGGGGGCGACGGGTGGGGGGTGGGGGTGGTACGGAAAGGGGGAGGGAAAGGGGTGGGAGAAAGACGGCAAGGCAAAAAGAAACGGTCTGCGCGTAATCCTCTTCTACGACTGAAACTAATTTTCGAGAGACGATACCCCGGACGTTGAAACGCACTGCGACTCGCGTCTCCTTAAAATAATTAACGATACCGGACTGCGCGCGCTGCGCCCGGTCACGGGGAGTCTTTCATGGGAATAGGAAAAGCCATTCTCTGATCCCGGCCGACATTGGCCAAGGCTCTCTCGGTGGCTTCGGACTGCTCGCGCGAAAATACTCTCTTTCTCTCTCTCTCTCTCTCTCTCTCTCTTTCATACAATGCTGCGGAACCGTTGCCCGTGGCGAATATATACGGGCCGTCGGAGCTGTTACATTTGTCGCGATATTATGTCCCCTGGCCTTTTCTTACGCTAATAACAGCCACGAGAGAGAGAAAGAGAGAGAGAGAGAGAGAGAGCGGGATGATCTCTGCCCTGACGACATTCCCGAGAAAAGAAGTTCTAACAATGGGCGACATGACGAAATCCACTCGCGGGGATCCGCGCTAAATCCCGGCGAGAGCGTTACGTACGATGACAGGGAGGCAAGGTGAGAGGGAGGCGAGCAGGAAACGAAGATGAAACGATAAATTTATCGGGGCACGGTATACCCCTTTGCCAGGAGGAAGATACGGCGCCGAGAGCGTAGGATGAGAATTTTTAGAGGCGTAATTCGAGTTACGCGTACGATTACGCGAATGGCAGAGGCGCATAAAGGAAATTGCGAGCTGCGCTTGACGGACGGGGCGATTTTTTTTTTTGCGGAAATTTTCCCCGACTCCCCACCACTCTCGTCACGGCTCACTGCCGTTTCGTTCCTTCTTAACGGCGCAGAATCATGGCAGGCAATTCAGACTCGCATGAAGCGCCTAGCCGCGATTATCCCAATTGCTAGCCCCTCGCAATTAACGAAGACCGGGTAAGGCGAAAGTTACAATTGAGGAGTTTCGAATTAGATATCTTCGGAGCAGCGTTTAAAGTAACCCGCGAGCGAGAGAGGCGTTTATGAATTCGTGCCGTTAAACTTGAGCCCTCCACCGTAGAGGCCGTCAAGTTCGAACGGGTAAGTTCACCGAGCGCGCAAAACTAGACCTCGCGCGCGGCCGATCGATCGTTCCACTTTTCTAACGCGAGGCGAACTGCGTAATAACGAGCGAGCGTATTTAGATAACGTTTTACACGCAACGAAGGTTATTAGTCCATTATCCGTTGCGGCGCTGTGGGACAATGGTTCCGTCGTTTAGGTACGTCAAGGCCGCGCGCGCGCGGCCGGGCCACGCTTCATCGGTCAATTAAACGTCACGATTATCGACTGGCCCGGCCGAGTTTCCCGCGTGCGCGCGCGCACACACCTCTGTGTCGCGGTTAAACCGACATTTGCCGCTCGATCAAAATTGCTCTTATAACCATTACGAATATTCGTGTTCGCGCTTACGTTTAATCAGCCATTAAATTCGAACGGGCCGCGGCGTATTGCGCCACGGCACGAAGCCGGGGCAAACCGCTATCTAATTGCCCGCAAATTGAACTAACTGAATTTCACCTCGACTCCTCGTATCGCGGCGTAGCCGGGCCCGTTCCCGTATTTTTACTTCCTGCGACCTTAAAGTTTCCTCGCCGTAACGCCGACGCTCGTTAGCCGACGTCGTTCGAAGGACAGCTCTATAATTATCGTAGTATTGACCATGATTACAAGATTGCACGGACGGAGGCAGAAGAGGTGGATTGGTCGTGAGGGGGGGGGGGGGGGGGAGGTCGATTCAAAATTCATTCGGTACCACGGCTTCGAGTCGCTCTGCCCCCGCGGAAAGTCGTACGTCAACCCTCGCATAAGGGAGCTCATTCCCGTAATGACACTGGCCGCGGCATTACGATCAATTTTCAATTTCCACGGAAGGGTCGCCCGTTCCCTTCGCCGATTACTTCCGCGATGGCCGAAGCCGAGCGTCACGCGAGCGGACCTTAACGACGGCCAGCCTTAATTCGCGCCGAAGCTAACGATCCCTACAATTTTGCCGATCCCACCCCTCCGGTCTCACACTTCGTGTCAATCGTGTCGTTCATTCCGTTCACGTCGTTCCTTCTTCCGTCAGGCCGGCTTTTTAGACTCTGATGCTTCCTTAACTTTACTCCGCTTCTTTCATTTTCCGCTCTGCCCCGGCAGGAAACTTCCAGCACGCCCGGTATGTACCGAAAGAGCCGAGAGGCCGCGTCCGAGTCTTGAGGCGGGACTCTTTCTAAAGCCGGGTTCACGTATTTTTAGAGGCATTATTCAGGCCAGGTGGCACCGATTTAGCAGACGACGATGTATTATTGGTGGGCGCCGACAGCGACCGCGACGATGAGAGACGTTTTGCATGCGCCGTACTCTCGCGCGGCAGCAGGGACGTAGACGTCGTCGGCTCGGTTAGCGAACTTCGCCCCCGAGGCCTCGAGGGCCTAGGCTAGGCCTCGCGAAAGTCAGTTTCTTCAGGGCGACCCTCTCTGGCTCGCAAAGCTATCCGAAAAGGTAGGAATTCAGATTGCAGTAACAATCAGGACAAAAAAAGCTTTTATCCGATCAGTTGATATCCGCATTCTGTCCAGTCGATACTGGGCAAGCACATTTAGATATTAACGCAATTACACATTTGCAATTACACAATTTACATATTTCGACGTGATACGATCGCCAATAAGGAACCGATCGCTTTACGCACGAAAACACATATGGACAGTTTATTTTGAAAGTAGTGTCTCCATTTAAAAAAAAAATTAAATGTCACATAAATAAACCGTTTACACCACGTTAATCATAAATTATATGATATCTCATTCTTGTTTAAATATGGATTTACACCAGTTTCAAAATAAACGGTCTATATGCGAAGCTCATTTCGCTTATTCGAACTCCGGCGTACATTATTAAACCAAATCGCGAGTCGACAAAGCGTATCCGACGTTTTTTCGAAATCGATATGTTTTCGGCAATCCGATTGCGAGTCCCGCGGTATTTTTTTGGCTCTAATGGCTTTATACGGCTGAAAGCCCCGGTTTCGTTCTGGGCGAACGTTTCCATTGAAAAGGATGGGAACGGTTCGCGCTCGTGACACGCGTGACTGTTCGCCCACCGCATCTTCTTCCCTCCTCTACGGTCTTTTGCGTGCAGCCGGTATGTGTGTCATATCCTTGCACCACTCGCGGTGGAAAACTAGTTCAGTGAAACCTCGGCGCGGGTACGATCGTCGTTTGCCGGAGAGTCGGCGGCGTCGAAGCTTTTGCGGGCCGACGAGAAGAACCGGAAGGCGGAATCCTATAAAAGTAACCGTCCGAATTTAATGACTGGCGTCACTTCTGCCTTTCGACGCGAGGATCTGACAGCGGCCCTCTGGGGAAGTCGGACGAGAACTGAAACGGCTGAAAATGCACAGACGAATCGCTCTTCGTTAAAGTGTAACAATTCGATGTATAGGCAATCGAAAATTGTTTCGGTTGACAAAGGAAGGTTTCAGCAAAATTTCGGGGAAATTGAAGAGAATCGTAAGGAAATTATTCTAACGGTAATATTATTTTTAAGCTTGAATGGGTTGAGAAGAGAACTCCAGAAAGTTGTAAGCGATCTTTTTTCAGTGTAGGAGTTTTCAAAAATATGACCAGAGGCACGTAAAAAAAAATAGGAAAGAATTGCACGTTTCGTCGGCTAAGCTATGTACCGAACTACAGAGAACGCGGAGGGACCGAGGAAAATAGCAGCGGAGCAACCGACATTCAAAATAGTTTCGTAAGATGTACGCGGCAATAACTGTAAAAAGATTCGAAATATTCCGGAGACCCTCGAGAGGATAGTAATGATTATGAGTCGTTTCCTGCCTCGAATGTTTCTGCATCTGTTACACCGTGGGCGATGTCGAACCGTCCGGAATGCTTAGCGACTTCCGGTTAACCCCGCGCCGTTTTCAGCTCGCCATCCTCCGTTGTTTCCTCAAGAACGAAGTCGCAGACCACCCGTGAACGGAAACAAATTGAAACATCTACCCGCGCGGTCAGTAATCCGTGGCGTAAAAAGAAAAAGGGAATATTGTGAACCACGCACAGGATACTGGGCTCAGCAGGCTAAAAACTGAAAGTATTACAGATTAACGAATGTACTGGACGAAAGGGTTGCTAATGTTAAGAATTCGCAATAATCGCTAAGTACAGTTAGTATCATAATTGTCTCGAAACATCACCTCAACGTGTAACACAGCGTCGTTTTGAATTCATAATTTTGCAAATCTTCTCCAGTACCTCCCTCCGCCCTTCTACATACCATCATTCGTAAACTCTTCCCCGCATTATTGCTACTTTATATTGAATATAGTTATTTATTAAATGATATTTCATTCCGAAAGGATCAAACCTGGAAACCTCTACAGTCTCCAATCCCCCTCATCCCTACTCCTTCTCAACGGCTAGGAATCAATATATCTTTGCACCGGCTCATACTTGGAAGCACTCAATCCATTTGACAGTCCGGCCAGCTCGAGGAGCAGGGACATTGTCCGAAATTAAGACTGGGACCACCCGCGGACGATCCGACAAGGACTAATGTATCCGCGGAGGACGACGGGACAGGGAGAGTGCTGACGTTCTCGTAAAAATAACGGCCTCGCACCTCGCACACACAGCCGTCGACAAATTGAAAAATGATCGCGAGGAAACGCCTCGCGAAAACCAGAAACGGAGACGCAAACAATTGCGCTAAGAAATATTTTTAAATCGCCTTCTCCGACTTTAGGACGTTCCCTTTAAAGTTTTGCCACTCGATACGCGAGGCACTGTGTAATCGACTGTCAACCTTTCCAAAGATTGGTAATTCCTAACGAGGAGGAGCAGAGTATGTTTTCGAAAATGTGCTCGCGCGTAGGCACAGACGCACGCAGTCACGCAGTACACATTTCTTTCGAAAAGGACGCGGACGTCTAGACGCGAGGCGCGAACATTCGAGAAGGAATATTTCTCTCCGGATAATTGCCAGCGGACTTACGTAGTCCGGCCTTCACGGTAGAGAAGGGAAGGAATCATTAGGCGGATAATGAGCCTTCGCGTGCGAACACGCCGCCCGTCGCCTTTCGGTCGTTCCACCCCTTATCTCTGTTCTGCCGAACGGGCCACTTTTCGTCACAGCCATACGCGGTCGTCTAGACGCCTCTATAAATATATCCTGCCCGACGCCGAAGAGCGCACCTTCTCCGATCGCGACCGCTCGTCGAAGAGGACGCCGTCCAAAGAAATCGAATTTCGAACATCCGCCACAGGATGATAAAATAATTTAAACAGTATACAAAATTTTCAGAGAATTCGAATGTAAAGGTACCAGACAAATGTACAACGGGTGGCAGGAAGAGAAGGAAGGGCAAAAAAGAGAGGGAGAGAGAGAGAGTGGGCGTGCTACTTACGTTATCACCGCGTAGAACACCTGCCGATAAGAGTTACAATGAGACAGTCGTTCACGATTTAGCTTAACACCTATCACTCTCGCATCCCGAGCGGGGGGAACTTCCCGTCATCGGAATTAGCATAGTGCTGGCGATAATGTATCCGCGATACATAATTTTAGCTTACGCCCCGACGCTCCCGCTCAACGCTCGAGCTTACTCGCTCACTTCTTTTTATGTTGAGCACCCATATAAGCCGGGGGGGCCGGGCTGGCGTCGGCATGTAAAAATGTAAATATTTGGCGGCCCCCGCCAGGATTGCGTAACGGCCGAGGATCTCGTTCTCGAGCCATGCCCGATTCCGCGCGCACGTAATTACGTTGGCGAAAGAGAGGCAAGGATCTTTCGACAGGGCAGTGGCGTGATACGGCTAAGTAAGTCGGTCGTAATTACGTTAGGTGACCATGGACGTCGGATAAACGAGTAAATCTGAGAATAAATAATACATTATACTATGTTGTCGAGCACAGAACGAATTACGGTCTAAATTCAATCATATCTCGTCTGCGTACGCTAGGTAACAAATGCAGTACCGCACTTGACCTGTTTTCAATAACCAAATCTCTGTTAAAGACTGAATTATATAAATTATTTAGCTGTTAACATTATATATTCCGCAACTGTCTTCTGTTATACTTTCTTTTTGTTTTCATTGTCATGTCTGTGTCAACCATATTCTATGTATCAAAGGCGTTTTGCCGTTAATGAAATAAATAAATAAATAAAACCGGCTGTCCGTCTGTCCTCTTGACGTCCAACCGTGAAAGATACCAAACAAGCGGGGGCCAACTTAGGAGCGAAAATAAGTTTTTCGATCGTTCGCGGCCCAGTTCGCAGATTGAGTTCGCAAACCGCCGCGATTTCTTTGCCCGTGTAGGTATTATCGGAGCCCGGGAAGGTATTAATACCGTTTACACGGCCGACTGAGTCATGCCCCCATCGTGACAGATAAACCACTTTCTAAATGCATCGGTGCCGAGACCGTAAATAGCCGACAATGGCTCTATCTACCCTGCGGTGAGAGCAGGCTTGCCATGTTCGAACTCCGATTCTCGCTCTACGCGATCCAACGTCGGACGACGCGTCGTGTCGTATGGCGCGCCGGGTTGTACGTTGAAAAGGAGCGCGCGAGCGCGGCCGCGTTATCGTGGGCTGGCTTGTGTGTCGCCAGCTCGCCGATGGCGAACAGACGATAGGGTGACAGCGAGACTATCGAAACTCGCAAATATCGTGCAGCCACCGTTACCGCTGCCGACATCGTTACTATCAATACTGCAATACGGGGCCGGGGCTGTCAAGCGTCGGCACAGCTCTATCGACGCCATTACCGCGTGCTCGCGCCGATCTGAGAATACTATATTGCGAATATCATCGCGCCAATGCGAAAAAGTATCGCTGGAGAGTTCGAACAATTTCTCAGCCGCTGGCGGGATATCTCATGTCGGACAGATAAGGTCTCGTGGATCGAAGTTCGAGTCGATGGATCGCGATCAATAAGGATCGATTGTTCCTGTACAGAATTCTGTATGGCACGACGGGCCTCAACCGTTTTCTCCATAGCTAAGGTCGAAGGAGTGTTTCGACTTTTGGAAAATTTCCCCTTCTCCGAGCGGTGACCCTCAAACGTACTGAGTCCAATTTGAACCAGGGTCAGTTAAGCAAACCGCCTCAAACTTTAAAGTACTCAGAAATAGCTGCTACTCGCGCCTCCAGTGTATAGTGTATATTATAGAGAAAATTACATTTTTGAGAAAGAATTAAACTACTCTTTTTATTGCCCGACCGGTCGAAGTTAAAAATTAATTTTATAGTGCGTCGCCGGCAAATCGCGCACAGTCCCGATCGGTTCAATAACGAGGTATCGACGTTCGGGAATATCTCGCGGTTGTCGATCGGTCAAGTCGTCGCGAGAGATAAATCCCGTGATTTAACCGTATCAATCGGCCGTGAATACAGCCATAAACACAGTGGGTCCCGGCGCTGGACAGGGCGCTGGACAGGGCGCTGGACAGGGCGCTGGACCGGGCGCTGGATCCAGCGGTTCGTACACGCGAGGAACCGGAATCGAGGAACGAATACAAATCAGCGGGCAAGCGGCGTGGCGCGAGCCATAAAACGAACGCGAGCGCCACACTTTTTTCGGCTCCGGTTACCGGGCGTGTCCGGCTGAAAGCCGCAGCTCGGCTCGGACAGAACAATTCTCTCGGAAAAGTGAAAGCAAATGACAATTAGCCGGCGGAATAGATATGCTCTCTGCGAAGCGCGGAACGAGCGGAGAAATACCTTCGCGTTGGGCCGAATGGCCAGAATTTGTCAAGGACTCGATCCCGAGATCGCTGATTAGTCTCTCGTAGAACTCGAATGCGATCGCGGATTACGAAATCGTTGCGAATCGTTTGAGGTCGCATTTGTGCAGTATAGAGAGAGAAGGAGAGGGTGAGAGAGAGCGCGCGCGCGCGAGAGAGAGAGAGAGAGACAGAGAGAGAGAGAGAGAGAGAAATCGTCAACGTTCCGCCCGAAACTGCCCACGCTCACAGCTTCGCCCAGCCCCGTACGTGACAGTCATACGGCACGAACACAGGGAGGTAGGTGGAAGTACACACACGTACGCGTGGCACGCGTGAGTCACTCATTCATGCCTGGCCGAGCTGGCGGCCGCGGGCGTCGCACGATTATATAACGCGCCTCTACGCTCCTCTCGTGTGTACGCTCGCTTACGTGCAGCGTGTCTCGGTGCTAGAGGCGTACGCGGCCCATGTGTGCGTGCGTGTGCCGAGGCACGCGAGAAGGAGAGGGGTAACCGACGCTCTGGGAATGTCGGCCGGCCTTAAATAACCGACAATAAGTGCGAGCGATCTCGCACTTGTTTACAACCTGTCCGCCTTCCGCTTCGAGCTCGCGGAAGTTGGCCAGGTAAAAAATAAAGAGCCGCGTAAAAAAAAAAAAGGCCACGGCGGTCGCCAACCTGGCGGGCGAGGCGCGCGTCAAGATGCCAGCCCCGGTTTACCGTACCGGCAATCTACCGTGGACCTAACCCCACGACGATCGTCATCTTAACCCACCCTCCTTCTTGCGCGAAATCACCCCTGCGTCGAAGGGGGCCACCATAATCGAGACTCCCTTCGATTAACGCGCCGAGTTTTCAGTTTACGCTCGCTCGTTCGGCGACGCATTCTCGCGACGACGACGAGGGTCGAAGGTCATAAAGGATGCGTTACGATTCTGTTTTACGTTTCCTGGAGGATGCCCCGCCGTTGGAGACGTCGCGGATCGCCATTTTTCGCATTCCACCGCGAACGGATGCGAAATTCGTCAATCGGTCGCGATGGCGTACTCTTTTAATTCGACAGTCTAAACATTGGACCGCATCGTGAGTTCCGTGCATGCTGCATTCCAACGCACGAAACTGCGAGAGAATCGGAGGCGTTCGCTTTCGCAGACGACGGGCGCGATCGAGGAGACATCCGTCCGTTGCACAATTACGGCGAGAGGGCGTGCGATTCGGTGCACTTTAAAGTGAAACAATTGCACCGTTCAGCGGCTGGCGGGCTATTTTTAGCCCGGCGAGCGTACCGGAATAAATCCGATGGAATCCGTCGGGTAAATTAGGAGCAATTAAAGCTACTCGAGGCCGGCTGGCTCTGTCTCTCGATTCGTTCACGTCTTTTGTCCGCCCCCCTTCCCCTGCTCATGCTCGCGCTCATCCTCGTTTTCAGATCGAGCAAAACAAGATAACCCAAGCTGCCCCCCCCCCCCCTGCTACTCCCCCTCCCGCCCCGAACGCTTGCATAATAACCGCGGGAACGGGTGTGCGAGGTCAAAAGCATCGTTATTACCCAGAGAACCTCCTTCTCCGTTCCTTTCTTTTCCTTTCCTTCGCACGCGCGCGCGCCCATTACCTACGACCAATATCGATTGTTTATCCTCCCCCGCCGCTCGTCGCGCAAATTATCTCGACGCCGGAGCGCCTACTATTATTAGGATTTTTGAGCGGTCGCCAAGCTTACGGGCGCAAGTTCAAGACGTCTTCGACGGTATTTTCGGTTCGCGCGCGCTCCTTGCGAAATCCGCGTCGAACTTTCGGGCCGAAACGGCTCGGCAAACAAATCGATGCCCGGCTTCGCACGAGTCACTGTCGAGAGTTCGAGGACACGCGCGCGGATTGCTTCACGAGCGGGCCTTCTGCCGCGTAAATCGGCCACGCGTTCGCACAGATTCTGCCGAGTGCAGCGGAACAATCGTTCGTTCGGGACGAGTTGCGGGGCCGAGCGTGGGAGAGAGAGTAGAATGGGACGAGTAGAATTGATCTCAATGAGTATTGTAATGCGCCGAAAAAAAGAGGCGCGTGACACAAAGGACCGTTTCGGGGATCGTCCGTCTTCATCAAAGACAGTCGACCCGTTCCATTAACGGCATCCGAATGCCAGAACATCCAGATGGCCGCAATGAGCGTCAGTCGCGCGAAGAGGGGCTTTTGTGTTTCGCGGTACTTTAATGTCTACCCGAGGTTGCGTGCCGCGAGCCGTAGCGATGACGTATCGTCGCATTGTCCTATTTTTTTTTATTTTTCCTCCCGGTAGGAACACTGGGAATACACCGGAAAATTGAGATAGTCAGCTAATCGGTCGATCGCGTAATATGGATTCGACTGTGACGACTGAATTAACGTGCAAGAGACAAAAATATGGGAAAGAACATGATTGGACAAAGTCCGTGGCTTGACCGGATATCTGGGAAGCAGCTTATGGCATTCGAAGTGTGTCTATGAGCCCTCGGAATACATAGACGGGTCGGGACAGTCGGTTAATCAATCGATCGCGTAATATCGATTCGACTAGGAAAGCTGAATTAACGTTAAGGAGACAAAAATATGGGACAGAACATGATTGGGCAAAATTCGTGGCTTGAACGGACATATGGAAAGCAGCTTATGACATTCGGAGTGTGACTATGAGCCGAAAGTAAGAGCACTCGGAATTCATAGACGGGTCGAAAGAGTCGGCTAATCGATCGATCGCATAATATCGATCCGAATTGCTGCGTAGCACCCGGCATCAGCTGACTGCGCGAGATTTTCTGAACTTTGGGTCGGCCACGGTCGCGACTCTTGACAAACGCAACGCTTGCCAGACGCGCAAGGTTCAGCGCGATATAACTATTTTTGCGAGACGCGCAGTTTTTGTCCGCCGCTTGCCGGGGAGTTGCACTTTGATCTATGTTTACTTCGCCGCGTAGAGTAAATATAATTCCATCGCGTGCCGCCCAGCCTCTTATCGGACTTTCATTGAGGATACGGCCGGATAACCCCTTGAACCGTTTAGGCGCGTAACTCGATTACAATTGAGCGTTGATCTTGGAAGATGCTCGACTCGCGGGAAGATAACTTTCCCGCCGGAGGAGGTTTGTTGTTCAAAGCTTAGTTTGACACGCGCTTCGACGCAGGCGAACGATTTTCTACGCGCTTCCACGACAGATTACAACGTATTTTCGCGCGGTGCGCTTCTCGTTGCGAGTCATCGCTGTTTTGTCAGCGACATTTAAAAACACCGTTAAGTCATCCGGAGGTCGGAAGGATCTGCGTTATAGGTTTCCGCTCTCGATGTTTCCTCGCGGCTTTCGCTGCCAGAGTTTTCGAGTGGACCGCATACTCCGCGCTCCGCCAGGAAGGTGAAATTCTGCGGCGGGAGCCAGTGGGGCTGAGGGGAGGGGAATGCTTAAGGGATGAGGTAGGGACCGGGAAAGAGGGAAAAGGGTGGAGCGAACGAGGAGTCATTCGATTTTACGGCTTTACGGATAACACGTCTGCCGGTTACGACTCCGAAAGAAATACAACGCTCCGTGTACGTACACGCGACGTCTCTGCCATCCTATCGGGGATATCATCGGGCTCCTCTACTTTTACGGTTACAAAGGGTCTTTATCCCATCAGGGATATCCGTCTCTTCCTCTCGACGCAATGTCTCCGTACCGACGCATCCTTCCTTCCTTCCTTCCTGTCCCCACCCCTCCTTCGATCCTTCCATCTCTCGGCCGGAATTTTCTCCGCGTACACGACGTCAACGATCACGTCAGGGAAATCGTTAATTCTCTCAGTTTTTTTCACTCCTGCCCTTCTACCAGAAGATTTCTCCAGCCTCCCGCGACTTCGACCTATCTCGTCGAGTAATGGTATTATATCCTTGCATCGGCGGCCAATTTTTACTCGTTTCAGTCAGGTCGTACGATGAATTTCGTTCTCCGACCGTGGTCTGTCGACAAATTGCGAGGGAGCCACATAGTCGCTCAGGCCGGTACCAGGTTGCAAACTTTCCGGACGCGAGCGCAGGGAATGACATCAGCATCCGGTATTTCCTCCTTTATCCGTTACGTACCGGCGGCCTTCAGCGTTCGCGCACCTCCGTACGCCTTTTTGCGGGCCGTGTATAGCCACGTTCGCGAATCGTTTCGCACGAGTTTCGCGATTATGTAGGAAACGGGGCATGACTTGTGTGCCGAACTAATCGGAAGCGCGTGGGCCAGGCTGGCGTGGGCCGCGGCTCGCGGAGGAAAGTTGTCAGTTAGCGAGCTTCGACTCATAGTCAGGCTCCGAGTGTCATAAGCTGCTTCCCATATGTCCGGTCAAGACACAAATGTTCAACGATCTTCTTTCCCATACTTTTGTCTCTTGTACGTTAATTCAGTCGTCGCAGTCGAATCGATAGGTATTACGCGATCTACCGATTAGCCAACTCTCTCGATCCGTCTATGTATTCCGAGTGCTTCTACTTTCGGCTCATAATCACACTTCGAATGCCATAAGCTGCTTCGCATATGTCCAGTCAAGACACGAACTTTGTCCAACCATCTTCTTTCCCATACTTGTGTCTCTTGCGCCTCTAATTCAGTCCTAGTCGAAGAATTGCATTTACATGAAATTAGTGGCAAGAATGTAACCAGAGCGATGGGAGTGAAAAAAAAATAGTTAGTACACGGTGCACCCTTACGCCTACGCGCGTAAGCGCGTCTTCAAGGCCGACGAGCTCCTCCCAAACCGTCCCCCCTACCTCCCCTTCCAGCCCACATCCTCCTAGCATCCTTTCCCCATCGTTCCGCCATGCGCGAAGTCAGCGGCGTGCGCTCATACGTAGAGTTCGGGCCGGAAATGCGAAAAAGTGCGCTCGCGCCGAGCCCGCTGTACAAATAAGGCCGCGCGCACACCTACACGCCCGCTACACCTCGCCGGCTCCCACACGCTGCACGGGCGAAGCACACGAGCTCTACACGTACGCCGAGAGAGTCGGCGAGCACGCATTCGACGTCGACTTCCTCTCACGATCCGCGGATCCATGAATGGTCTGTGGGCTATCAATGGGCCAGCTCTACCCACACGCACTCCTCGCCCTCTCCTCTCCACTCCTCTCCACTCCTCTCCTCTCCTCTCCAAGAGCTCGTTCCGCTCCCCTGTGCGCGGCCCCTGCCTTCGTGAGCACGCGGCTCTCACGCGAGCTCTCGACTATGCGTACGAAATTACCGGCGTCGTGATCGAGCACGATGTAATTCGCTCCTTTTTTTTCTCTCTCCCGCTTCCTCTCCCCAGCTCTCTCGCGCTCTCATGAATGGCCTGCAGCTAAGCGAAGGTCACGCGTCGGCTTCAACCTCCGGAACGCGGCCGTTTCATTCATTGCCGGACGTCGATCGGCGCACGACGCTGTTCGACGCTGTTCCATGCTGTTCCACGCTGCTCGACCCACCGTCGGTGACACAGGACCTTTTCCTTTGTTCGACTACCGATCCGAGATCGTTTTACAACCTCCGACTTGGGGGCGGCGGTATTGGCCGATAGCCGGTGATAAGGAAGCGGGATAGGTTCATTTTATGCTTGTTTAATCTGAGCGGGATTGCCTTGTGCTCGTTGCGGCCGACCGATAGCGCCAACGGCACGAATCGAGGCTCGTTCGTGCTATTGCACCGAGAAAACTCGGAATGTGTGGCGTTACAGATGGCGCCTCCATACGGAGGAATTTTACGTTTTCGGCTCCGGTCACGCTTCTCGCGGCCCGAGAGAACATGACCGAACAAGGACGTAAAGAAGGTAAGCGAGGCGAGCCGTGTGAGAGAACGGGGCCTATAAATAAAAAGGTTATTGTTCGCGTGGGTCAGAGTGTCGGCAATAATTTTCGTCGAAACGCGTCGAACCGACGATTACAACGTTATACGTCCGTACGTACGCCGGTATATAGGTACCTAAGGTGCAGTGGGGTAAAGGGTACACGAGGCAAATCCGCACTAGGCCCTTATTTATACGAATACACGTTGTATTGTACCAACTGTAAGGCAGAAATCTTCCTTTGGTTAGTATTCGATGGTTTGGATAATATTCAACATAGGTGGCCGCCATGTATTCTGTGATTCCCCCGTTTAACTCGTTCGACAAAGTTCGTATTACTAATAATAATTCCGCTTTTGCCCCATAATATAAGGACATAAGATTTCATCATTTTTAAACAGGTTGGTCGGTTTTGCCCCAGTTCCGGGGCAAGTCAGCTCTAGCAGCACTGTTTTTAATATATTAAGAAAATCATAAGTTTCAGAAGATATTTCTAATCCAAATTAATGCAACCTAAAACGCTAAGATTATTAGATTTAAGTCGAATAGATAGAAAATACATCAGTTTAAAGTAATCTTTACAATTTCTGGGTCGGCTTCACCCCACTCCACCTTACGCGTACGTAGCGACGTCGACGAATCCGGCGCCTTGATGGAGATTCATTCTTAGGTCAGGCGCGATATATCGACGGCGATCTTAAACGTTTATTTCGGGTCAACGACCAACGATCGCGCCGTCGGGAGAGCACCGTCTGGAAAGTGTACCGCGCCTCGTTCATGCATGCGCGTACACCGGGGCAAAGAGTCGTCTAAATGGCGACAATTTAACAATACGATGAGCGCACCGCGTTCGACGCCGTCGACGCCGGCTTTTAATGGTCCCCCCCATTCGCTCCCCCCCATTCCTGCCCCCCGTCCAGACTATCCTCCTACCCGTACTCTAACGGTGCCCAGAGTTCGATCTCGCAGCCGAGGCCATAAAACGCGGATCCGTCTTACGCCGGATGCTTCAATATGGGATTCCGCTCGACGACGCTCGCGGAAAAAGAAGTTTTTAATCAAGCACGCTCCGACATTCTCTCCGCACCTTCCTCTACCTTCGCCCCACGATCCTGTCGAGAGTTCACGGACTCGAAATACGGAAGACGCGCGGAACGCTCGCGCGGGCTCTATTTCGGCAGGCAATAAGGATGTTTACGGAGCCGAATTGCTCCTCCCGCCCGAAGATCGAGCATTTCTCGGCACGTTTTGTTTCGGGCGGAGGTTTTACGAGCCGCTCGAGCGTGGCGGCGATTACTTAGTCGCTGCATCGGCGAAAGCCGAGGCTGACTCTCCTCGACGCTGCACGCGTAAAGTCCGCATCCTCCCACGGGCTACAGGGGTCTATATGGTTTTACGGGATATACCACGACGTGTCATTCTCGCCCCGAATGACGTGACATGATAAATGGCCCTTGCCTCCTTCGGGCCTGCGACACGCGGCGTAGTACGCGCCGGCATAATACGCTCCGGCATAGCTCGCCGCGTAGCGCGCAGTTGGGAGGGCCTGACTATCTCAAAACGATCCGCACCCTTCTCAAAGAGAGAGCCCGACTCTCCGCACGCGCTATCTTTTTTTATAGGCTCCGCCGGATCTAGTCCCGAAATAGTGGATCGAGGCCTGTCGTAATTGATGCGCCCACGCCGGCCCCTATGGACGCTCGCTCCGATTTACGAGTGGCCCGGAATTCGATTATTCCCCATCGAAGCCTTGGCCACAATTTATAACCGCCAAAAGTATTCGACGCTCGCCGATACGATCCGCGAAGAAGTTCGCGCGCGATTCGGACGAATGCTGAATAGTCAAAGAGCTGGATAAGTTTTGTCCAAGTAGTGTCATTCGCCTGATATAGGAACGGAGCTAATTAAAGAAAAATGGCGGGAAATATGAGTGGCAGGAGCTAGCGTTCGCCTCCGAGGAGCAATTGAGTCGTAGAGTCACGGGTAATAAAGAGGCCCTAGCTGCCGTGGCCGGCGGGCTACGGGTAGAATCGGCCAAGCTAATGACAGTTGACCTTAAGATGATGTATAGCCCACCCTTCGCTCAGGGCGCACCGTAATTACCGTACGTTTCGGTAACGGGCGCTACGCTATACAATGTAACGCCGCCCGATGTCGTGCCTCCCGAACTCGAGAACGTAATGGAACTTCGTCGTACGGGGCCGAGCGGCCGCCGGCGGAGTTACATCGATCGGCTAAAAACTTCCTTCCACCCCGAAATCGTTCCATTTAATTCTTGACATGTCACGCCGGCGAGGCACCGCGTTCTAATCGCGTCGAACGAACGAACGGACGCCGTCGCTGGGCATTAACTTTCTCTCGCGTGTGGGTGTAGGTCGTAGGTGTGCAGCGTACGCTGGCACCGATTCCCAAATCTCACGGAACAGTACATTCATCATCCGGCAGCGGGGAAGGAGGGGGGAGAAAAAGGTAGGCGACGGAAGACGACGACAACGATGCCGACGCCGACGCCGTACGTCGTCGGTAGCTGCCGGTGGGCGAATCTGACAGAGCGAGATCCTTAATACGGGGAATAGATCCGAGGATTTCGTCGAGGATCCTACGCAAACACCGACCTCGCCCAGATGATCCTGTGCCGAAAGGCGGGACCGACTGCCACGCCGCGATAAGCTGCGCGTGCGAAGCAGGGTGACGAGGATGGAACGTCGCTCGAGCATTTATTCGCGAATAATTAGCGAATTATTCGCGGGGACGATCACTTTTAAACGCGGCCGAATTAAACGCTCGACGTTTGACTGCGGTCCGACGAACTTCCGCTTAACCCATTATCCATTCCACCCAACCAATGTCCTGTTTTGGGGACACATTTTCAAATTGTTTTCTTTTAATAACTGCAACCCCTAAATATACGGCTAATTTTATTTATATTTTTTATTCTTTGAATTGTGGCGGGTAATGGGTTAAGATACTGTTTACATCGATCGCATGACTACGCTCGATTACGTTATCGATCGCGATGACGCAGGTGTGGTACCGGAAGCGAGGTTGCCCCGCAGTGGAATAGAGTATAAATGTCCGATGACTCGTTTCTCATCGACAATATTAATAGGCGTGAGTTATGCTAACGATGCCGTATCCTACGCCGTCTTCGACGGCCTGATTCAGAATGCGCGCTTTATCAATTTATGTATCGGCCAACTTCTTACATCGTTCTTACCTTCACGCAGATTCTGCCCCTCCCCCTCCTCCCCTTTGGTGCTCTCGGGAAAGAAAAGTTCGCGGCACTTGCGGGGGCCACTTCGCCGCGGTCGTAAGAAGTTCATTATAATAAAGCGCGTTAATGAGCGACCCTGTAAGGAGTGCGGCCAAGTTTTCGCACCTTCGGGGTCGGTTGATAAGACTGCGGCTGCGGAGCAACTTCTACTTACAATCTCTCCCACTTGGCCTGGACGACGTCGACTTAGACGCCGTGCGTCAGGACGCTTCGCTTTTGATGAGAATCGCAAGGTGTCGATTACGACATCCAAAGTATTAGACACGATCGGCAGCTGAATTCGTCTATGGATTTACTGCTTTCTTCGGCGTTCAGCTTTCGGCACGGCATTCCGCAGGCCTATTCGGTAACGCTAAATGGCATGTAAAGAGCGTGACGAGTTCGCCGGGGGGGAATCGATACAATGGAGAAAGTTTAGGTACGGCGCACGATGCGACTCGTGACCATCGCGGAAAGTAACGCCCAGTGGACGAACCTGCATTCCACCGGTGGCGTTTTTCCCACAAAAAAGTGTTCGGCGGGCTCTGCCGATCGGAATGGAAGAGAGAAAGCGGCGAAGAGGGAGGAGAGGGTCAAAGAGAGTGAGAGAGTGAGAGAGTGAGAGAGTGAGAGAGTGAGAGAGAGAGGACCAGAGGGGTCAAGGAAGGCGGGGAAGAACATAGAAAGAGAGAAACGGATCGTCGCGACAATACCGCCGGAAATTGACGTTTCCATTGCATAATGGCGAACTTCCGCTTCCCTGCGAGGAATGACTCCGTCCGGCTTGTCACTTTTGTAATGGCCTTTAAAAACCTGAATGGAGCTGGAGCTCGCAGTACGGCCGCACACTGTCGCACGCACACCATCTCGCCTACGGACCCTCTACACACGCGGAGCGCACCCGGGACCGTACACTTTACACTTCGCGCCCGCTCTTCTGTATAAGTTCGTCGGATACGCACACACACAGGGTCGTACTGGCAAACTGCGATCGATTGTGTGCGCCTCTGTGTGAAACGACGCGATGAATGACAACGGGAGATCGACCCCGGCGAAATCGATTGCTCGAAATAAAAGCGTAGAAGTCGGTCAAACTGCGTCCTGTTACGCTTCGGGCCCGGCAGCGCGGAAAGTTTCCAACAATTTTCCTCCGCCCTCACACCCACCACCTCCCTCCCCCTACCCTCTTCTGTCAATATGCATTCCGCGCTCGTATCGTCCCAGCCACCGACTCGGCGTACGACCGGATGACCGACTCGAGAATATCTGTCGCGCAATAAAATCCGCTAATTTTTCGCAGCGAATCAAGCTTAATAAAGTGCCGTGGCGCAAAATTTCTTTGTCCCGGCGCAGATCGTTGGCTGGGATCGGCCTGGATCGCGAGATGAAAAAAGTTTGGCAACGAGTCATTTGCCGAGTCTCGCGCCTCACTTTTTTCTGCTTTTCACGATGGTTTCCGGGACGATATAGTTATACACACATATGTGTATATACGTATAGTCGTATATCGCCTACCGGTGCAGTTGGATATGCGTCGTTCGAGTCGAACAGGCCACCGAACCGAGACGGTTCGGCGAACAACTTCCGCGTGGGCGATCGACAGAAACGCGCGCGTGGGAAAGCGCCTTAAACTCTTGCTTTTCCCCCTCGGAAGCGCGAGTGGTCGACTCGCCGGAGTCGGATTAGCGACCGGACCATGGGAACGCTCTTAACGAAGATGCCGATCGCGAGGAAGTTCGGTGCTGAAAGGGCAGGATATGCCGAGGTAGCTGAAAAAAAAGGAGGAGAACGATAATGACGAGGGCAGGTCGAGATGCGCGCGAGCGTTGACGGATACGGGGACAAATATCAGGGCTTTGACAGGATCCCAGGGGTTGGGACGGGAAAATGGGAAAAAGGTTATGCAAGGTTGGAGGGAGGAGCGATAATGACGTGAATCGCGAATTCAATTACCATGACAAAAAGGAAGTGAGCAAGCGTAATGACGCAGGGGTGGAGAAGGGTGGGAATGAGGTGAGGAAGAGAAGGGGTTGGGGAAAGGGACGAGTACCTACTCGACTCGAGGTAAATGGACGTTGAACGCGAAGCGATCGGAATGGTGGGAGGGAGGCGGAAGATGAGGGCGAGAGGATGGCACACGCCAAGGATGAGAAAGATGGCGGCGACGTCTACCGCGACGACGGCGATGTGACGCTTTCCAGGGTGTTGCCAGTCCATTCAACGGCCGACACGTCGCCTAAAGTGACACACAAAAGCGGCCGCTCTCGGTTGCCGCCTCGTTCGCTGTCTACCGGACAGTCGTAATAAGGAAGTACGAACAATGCTAGGAACCTTTTTCTCGCGCCACCCGCGTACCAGTGGCGCTCAGTCCACCTTCTCGAATTTAACCCTCCTCTACCTCGGCCTCGGACCGAAACACTTCAAGCCTACCTGGTCCCAGGACACTCTTATACCGCCTGTTCGTCATTTACGGAAGGTGGGAATCGATTCGGGGTGAAAATTGTGCGGAAGATCCTCGGGCCAGGGGGTGGGGAGGTTTAGTGTAGGTGGAAGGGCGGGCACGTATCGCGCCGTAAGCGAAGGAACACTTTCCATGCAACACCACGGCCCATTGAGTCTCCTTTATTTACGCTGATGGCCATTCATGCGAGGCATTATCCGGCACTAAAACGATCCTTGCGCGCCCCGCTCGACCCGATTTTCTAACGACGCCCCGTAAAATTGTCTCGCTCGCCCCCTGCTCGGCACTCTTGAGTTACGCGCTTTCGAGATAAACACTCTCGAGGGCTCGAACGGCCCGGATCCGGTGCAGGTCGATGGAACTCGATCCGAAAATACCGAAGAGTTCGTCAGCGGCTCCGGCTCGGGGAGCTTCTGCAAAATCCGCAATGATGCTTGTTCTATGATTGAGGGGAGGAGGAGGAGGAGGCGGAGGAGCGGGAAGAAGGAAACGTACACGATTTCGGAGTATGGGCGGAATTCGTCTTGATGGTGGAAAAAAACAACGCGGAATGTCGGAACGCAAGACGAACCATAGGCGTTGTTCTCGTTCTCCCTTTCTACCCTCCTTCCACCCTGTTTGCTCAGCCACGAACGCCCTTGCCGTTGATGCGCGAAAAACTGTACCGGTTCCCGGCAGCTCGCAGCGGGCCCCGATCGGCACGGAAAATATCGGCTCCGCTCTCTGATCGAACCTCGAAGCCTCGCAGGCTGCGACTGTTGGGCCGGGGAAACGTCGATTTGTAATAAATTCGACGTACATGACCGTTTTATTGCGCCGCGGAAGATGAATCTTCGAAATGTGTTAATGGGAATGGACACGGAGGCAAGCGACGTTCACAAGGTTCTCACATTAGATTCGAGTGGCATTCAAAAGATTCTCGAAGTGGCACTGTTTCCCGCCTGATCGCTGAACAATCCGACGATTGACTCTTGGGTTCATCTATCCCAGTGGACGATCGACTCCGATTCTATCGATCGACTTCCGGCAGAATGTTCGACTCGCACGGATGATTCAGACGGGGCCACGATCCTCCAGTTGTGAATGGAGCCTTATGCTAACTCCGAGCGCAACGCCGTGTGTGGTGCGATGCATTCCTGGGCCGCGCTCGCTTTCTTCTCTTTCTCTCCTCTTCCTTTCTCCCCCACCCTTCTATCCTCGACTCGGACCCACCGCCAACGACCCAATCCCTTTTCCTCCGGAGAAAGAGGGGAGAAAAAGGAGCGAAGAAAGAGAGGCAAGGCGCGAGGGGAGAGGAGCGGGAAGAGGCGAGAGAGGAGTGCGTACGGGAACTCGGACTGGGAAAGAGGGCAGAAGAAGGACTGTGAAAAAGCGTGGAAGAAAGAAAGAGAGATAGAGAGAGAGAGGATTTTAGGCCCTGTCCGAAGGCACCCATGTTTTTTCTTCTCTCCCAATTCCTGGAACAAGCTGGTTCACACCGGACCCCACCGGGTTCGGGCAATGTTTCAATTAGGGATTCGAACGGGAGGGAGAGAGAGGCAGAGAGAGGGAAAGAAAGAGAGTGTGTGAGAGAGGGAAAAAGAAGGACGGAGGGAGGCTCGTTCTGTGAACAGGCCCTTACCGGGCCCTCCTTTCGCCTTTAACCGTTGTTCGACGACGGTTGGCCCCGGAGCGAGCGCGAATTTAAACCTGATTCCAAAGAGCCCCGATGCCGCCTCCGTCATTACCGAGGAAAGTATTCCCACCGACGTCGCTCGGCATCCCAGGAACGCATCCGAGGATCGGGCGCTCGGGCTCACTCCTCCCCTCCTCGCAAAAATTCAACTTAGCACCCGCATCGTTGCCGGCTTATTTTCGAGGGCGTCGCCCCGATAGCCGCCTAATAACCGACGCGTCCGACGAACCGAACGCCAACCGTGCCGGCGCCGCTTAACCGTTGTCAATTCGAAATCTCATCCACCCACGCCTCCCTCTCTCGTGTCAAGCTTTTTCCTCCGCAAACAGCCAACGTTCGCTAGCGTGCGCGCGCGCAAACAGGGTTCTCGAACACGCGCGCGCGCGGCGTTTGCCTTGCTCCGCTTCACACAGGGCTGTTTGCACATTTGCCCAGAGTCCAGGCCTCGTCACGGATACACAAAGGAGCCGGGAGAGTAACCGATACGGCCACCGCGAGATCAAAGCTCGTTACAGTGAGCCCGAGCGAGCGAGGCTACCTTAAACGGCTAGAGCGGGGGTGGCGCTGTAACGGCGAGAGGGTGGACAAGGGAGGGGGAGGGCTTGGACAGAGTAAGGGGCCAGGTACACGGGAGAGTATATTGTAGTCGAGCCAGGCGGGGAAACACCCTCCGGTACACCGACGCGCACTGTTGGCGTATCGAAACAACGTGCTCGACTAACGGACTCGCGATAAGAGACGAAGCTTCGAGACCGGTCCCGGGAGGAGGCAGGGGAGGGGGGTGAGGTCGCGGGCAAATTCTTCGCCGCAGCGGGCCAGAGGACACACGACTTCCTCCTCCGTCGATTCATTGCCCGTCACTGCGCAGTCGAGAGCCGATGGGCTCCTTCCAGTTCGGATTACTCTACGCCGACCCGGTAGTTTCCATTAACGATCCGGAATCCGTGTCGCGCGCCTCGTTCGGCTCGTTCCAGATTCCGGAGGATCGAACGGGGCGGAGAGGAGGGTGGCAGGGGAGGGGAGAGGGGAAAAAAAAGGTGCAGGATTTCATGATCCCTTAGAGTGAGCTTCGAGGGGTGAGCTACCCTGGGATTGGCCGATTCAATTCAGATCGGAATCTGCTGCCTGCGACGGATACGCAACGAGCGCGTTTCGGTGGACGGAGTTAAGGGGAGAGGGGGAGGAGAGAGAGAGGGGTCAGCACATCGCTGCATCACAGTCAATGGCCCATTATTTCCTACGAAATCGGGGGATATCGCGGGCTTAGGTCGAGATGAACGCCGATACGATGATGATCCCGGGCCGGAGAACGCGAGCGGAGTTCTGCTCGCATTCTGCGTGTCCGTTCTGACGGATTCTTTTTTTATCTCGGCCAGAATACGTCCCTTCCGCTGTATCGACGTGCAACGAATACGTGCTCGGCGGGTGTAGGGTAAAAATTTGACAACTGGGATCGAAGATTGACCCTCTCGCGCGGCGAGCCAAGACGGATGAGGGTACGCTTTGGCCAGTAGTAGAAGTAGTAGTAGTAGTAGTAGTAGTAGTAGTAGTAGTAGTAGTAGTAGTAGTAGTAGTAGTAATAGTAGTAGTAGTAGTAGTACTACCTACTACTGGTAGTACATAGTAGCAAAGGTTGGAAAGAAGCAAATTGCACGCTCTCGCATAACCAGAGAGATGATCCAGCGATTACGTGATAGCGGGTTGCAAAAGGTAGGAGGTACAGTGGCACTTTCGGTTCTTTCTCTCACGATACGGGGCCGACATCTTGGACGTTCTTTGTTGTGCGGAATTTCCGAAGCCCCCGAAGGCTTCGAGATCCGCCCGGCAGCCCCCGGGAAACTGTATTGCGTGTTTCCAGTGAATGGAGATAGAGTGCGATGCAGGCCTGGATCCGGCCGTTTGAAAAGGTCCAGACGGCCGGACGGAGATGGACAGCGATAAGGTTCGAGAGGAGGAGTACCAGGAGGGGGGTGGCGGTGGGGGTGGGGGGAGGGGTTGGATTCTGTAGAAATCCTAATGCGAGCCCGTGATAACCCACTCGATCGGTGACCGGTCACGTTTTATTCTCTCGAAAGATAGCGCTGCTCCGCCGGACTACCAATAGGCGGCGCGGGGTATATAAGAATACAGAAATTCGTCGGGACGTCTGGCGCAGCAGATTAAAAGTAAATCGGCAGAAAAGTGCAGCGATGCGAGGGCGAGGAACGCCCCGGCGACCAGAATCGACCGAAGGCCAAGCCCGTTTGCCAAAGAAATCCGGCAAGACGACGACGACGACTACTCCTTTTACCTTATTTACGGGCCGTGGACTCTCGCTCGCTCGCTCGCTCGCTCACTCGACCCCTAGAGCTTTAAGCGCGATGGAAGCTGAAAATATTTTTCTATTCTAATTCTATTTACGTCGCAGGCGCGGAGAATTTATTCGTCCGACTACGGCGAGACCCCGTGGCAGTCCGCGCTCCCTCCATACATTCCGGCGAGAGTGGATAAAGTCAATATGCCTCCGACGACGGTCTATTTCTCCGCGGATTCTTAATTGACATTAACTGCGAGAAAAGGGGCGGTAAATTTATGGTCGGCGTGTCGCGAGAGGCATGCCCTCCCTGCGTTTCGACTCTCGGGGCCGATTCGCTGCGCAGGGAGGGAGAGAGAGAGAGTGAGAGAGAGGGAGGGAAAGAGTGAGAGAGAAAGACAGAGAAAGAGTCGTAACAGCGTCTTAAGATCCGCAACTGACATAGAGCGAGCGTCCTATATTCGAACGATTATGCAACATTTGTTTATGCCAGCCGTAGGCGCCAGCTGGCTGTGTGTACGCTACTGCCTCAATCCGATTGTATAAATTACCAGATAGTATCGGCTCATCGTCGACAAGAAGCCTTCTCCGGCGCTCGTAAACATCGCCTTCCAGAGTTTGCAATCTCTTGTAATTTTCCTCCGACCCTTCGAAACTTTCCTCGCCTTGCGCTCTCCCTCTCTCTCTCTCGCCGATGCAGACGGTCGCCTCTACTTTTCCTCATGAATAGTAAGCGCGTATCGCGCGACGCGCACTCGGCGGACCGCGTTTAACGACGGGAAAGAAGTCGCGATAATGTCAATCCGCGATTAGGCCTTCTTCCCTCGCTTCGACTCTCTTCCTCCCCCTCCCTCCGATGATCCGACTCTAGCCTTCCGCACAGAACGAGAGGAGAGAAGGACGTCTCTTCCACCAGTTCCGCTCGTTACTTAACCGCCAAAACGCCTCTCCCTTTGGCCCAAGGCTGTTCTAGGCAGGCGGGAGAGTGTGTTTACGCTCGGCAAAGGAGTGACACGCGAGCGCGCGCGCGCGCGCGCTCGCTCTCCTCGTTTACACGACTTTCCTTCTCTCCGGGCACAATGGCCATTCAGAGGCATGGAAAGTCCCTGGTCACGCCAGAGCGAGCCGCAACGTAAATATTTCTCATCGTACGCAACGGGTTCGACTCTCGCCGACGAGCTCCTCCATCTTTCAGGATGCCGATCGAGAACCGGCCAGGTAAACCTCGTCCTCTGGCCCCGAAACCTTCCCTGATCCTATGATGTTCAGTCCCAGGGAAGTAGAAGCACGCGACAGCTGGAAAACGATCGCGAAGGCGGCCGACGGCAACGTTCTATCGCTTTAATTGGCCGCGGTAAATATTTTTCCACATCGGGCAAATATTGACGCGTCAACGCGCGTGGTATGGGGGGCCGTACCTCGGCGAAGGTCGTCCGGGCGCGGTCACGCGAGGCGATTTTTCATTCGGAAGGTCCTGGGTGATTTTCCAGCGAAGGAAGCGAAAGAAGCGAAAATGAGCTACGCGTGAACGTGCTCGGGGAGGGGGTGTCGTTTTTCTCTCGCGACGACGGCGGCGTCGGGCGTCGCGGCGCTCTTCTCGCGGCTTGAGATAAGTGCCGAGAACAAATATGTGTTTGCCAATAGGGGCAACGATAATGGATCGACGACGTGGAAGACGAGAGCGCGACCCGTCGATCTTCCACGCGACGAGGGGGAGAAATGAATTTTCCTTCGGAGAAATAACCTTGGCTTATCGTCGGGACTCATCTTCCGCTTTCCGGTAATTGTCGGGTGGTAATCGTTGGATATTGTTGATCGAGCGGGGCTCGCGGTAATTTTGGGCAAAGGGCATGAAAACCGTCTGAGAAATCGTCGGCGTCGGCCCGCGCCGGGTGACATTGAAAAATTGACTACGCCGTGGACCTACTCCTTCAAGGTCGAAGAAACGAAGCCAGAGGGGTGTAATCGATTAAAGTACGCGTCACGAGAGCTGTATCTGCACGCGACGTCGCGTTCATTAAGCGGCGGAGTGCGGTGTTTGCGCAATTAATACTTTTCCCGACAACGATCTAGTACGACGCTGGCCGGAGCTAGAACAATAATTGGATCTAGAAACGGGGAGGAAAAGGGGGTGAGACGAAATGTTTCGGATGAAATAAGTTTGACGTTGGAGTCGACGCTCGCTGAAAAATGATGCATTGTGCCGCGACCGTTACGTTGGCTCATTGCTTCTGACGTATCACCCGAAAATATATTACAAAATACAGATACCACCCCTCCTACACCAAAGTAAAACCACGTTCAAACGAACAGTCTCAATTTAATTCCGCTGCGCGCGAAAATGAAAGACGAATGGCAAGAAGGTGCTAGGGTTCGTGGAAAGACTCGAGGTATGACGAGCATCGCAGGAGGCGCACGGCTCTGATTGTGTAACAAGCCGGAAACCGGAAGTGCTGAGTAGGAATCGCGTAGGAATCGCATTTAACGGACGGTCCCGAACCTGTCCAAGCGGTTCGACTTCCGTTCCGACGCGAGGCAAGACGCGCTTGACTTCGTACCCTTCCTTTCCCTTCTTCTTTTTGCCCGGCTCCCCCTCCTCCCCCCTTCCACCTTCTTCCTCCTCCGCCGACGGATACCGGAAGTCCGTGCACGCGCATTCGCGATTATCAAGCCCGCAGACGGCAGTGCAAGTAACGTGAAGACCGATTCGTCCGATCGGAGTTCAATCGGATTCCAATCGCTTCCCCGAAGATGAATCAGTCCGGTAGTTGACCGTCGTCTTCGGAAGCGGGCCGGAAGTCGCCTTGTAAGTCGGCTCGTAAATCGGCTGGCCGCTGTCTACGTTCGAATCGGGGACGATTTCTAGCCAGCGCAGGCCGTGATCCGAATTTCAATCGCTGCAGGCTGTCAAAAAAGTAGAGCCCGAATGACAGCTGCCCGCGCGGCCGGAAGTCGAGGGGGGGCCGACGGACGCGTACGTCGCGTTCGCGAACGATAGGTACCCTGTTTAATTTCCCTTTCGTCGCTGCGAAAGGGGAATAACATCGTCTCCGTTACGGAGGCTCCAGGTAGGAAAATGCCGCTGCCGCATTCGTTAACGCCGGCGGGCCGCGCCGCGAATTCGAAATAACCGAGTCCTGCCTGCCCGCGGAGGCCGCGTCGACTGGCTTTATAGACTGTACGTGGCATCGACTCGCTGCCGTCGGGACGCATGCATCCGCGACGCGAACGAGCATCCGATGCACAGGCGCGTGTCTATACATTGTACGTGCGATTCCTTGCATGCGAAGTGGCCTGCGCGCCTTCCGAGGATGAAGGAGGAAGGAGGATGGAGGAAGGAAGGATGGAGGAGGAGGAAGGAGTAGGAGGAAGAAGAAGAGTCGAGGAAGAGGCGAGCTGAAAGAGAGCGGGAAGACCCGAGGATGTAGCTGCGCCTACATACGTTACGTCCGGAAGTCATTCGAATTCGCACGTCCTGTCGGGATCGTGCCAAAGTACGATAGGCGCCATGAGACTCATCAGCGCGGCGGTTCTCGCGTTTGGCGAGCAAACGGAAAATGTTCGCACACACGCCACCGCTCGCACTTTCAATCTCCGTCGACGCCCGGCACATCGGTGGCCGCATAATGGAAGCTACGATCCGTATCGTGCGTCTAACCGAGGCTTTGACACCCCTGTGCCTACCTTCGCAGCTTGGTGCGTACGCGCGCGCGTGTTTCCGCTCGGCAGCGGAGCGCGAAAGAAGTGAATGAACGCGCGCCGAGTTCTTTATCGTCAAAGCGAATCGAGAAGCGGCCGGTAGTAAACATAGAAGACGCAATCGGACTCTGGTCGCACATACATCGCACTCGCATGGCACTCGCATAGCGGTCGGTGATTGATTAACGGCGCATGCCGCCTCTGAATTTCTCGCGAGCGACTCTTTCGTCGTCGCGCTCGTCGGCCTCGCGCTCGCGGATTTCATAAGTGCAACGGGTAACGATGTTATTATTCCACCTCGATTCTTATCGAGTAGGTCATCATCGTCGCTCTCCCTCCCGCCGAACGCTTGCTCCATTCATGTCACTCTCTACTCTTCCACTCGCTTCTCTCTCGTTCTCGCTCTTCCGCCGTTTTTCCACCTCGTTCCATTGCTCGCTATCGCTTCTTCTTTCCTCGTTCATTTCATCTCTCTCTCCCTCTCTCTCTTTCTCTCTTACGTTCTCAGCTCCGGTAAGCGCGATGTTACACGTCGAGTGCGTATTTCGACGCTCTACCCACTTCGATTCCCATTCAATCGAATTTCTTCCCTACGCAAGAGACGAACGGCTCATGGCCGATTCCGCCAAATGTCGCTAGATGCACCCATGTCGTTGCCCTATTACGGAATTCAGTGCCTCGCAAACAAAGAGGTGTGCGAGCCCGAACCGAAGAGAATGCTCCGCACCAGACATTGACGTCGCCTTCTTGGGAAGGATAATCGCGACGCGTCAGGTGGAATTTAGCGAAAAGGACGCGTTCCCTGAAAGGCCGGCCGATTCTCAAAAACTTGCAGGCCGGCATCGAGATTCAGCTTAACGACCTCCGATATCGCCGATTTATTTCTGCCCGCCGAACGGTTCCCCCCCGCGATGTTTGTGCAAGCGGCGGCGTGCGTCGCCGCGATTGCGACCGTCGCCGGCGAGTCCGCTGTGTACTTACCCTCCTTCGCGATTATTATCAACGGGCGCGATCGTATTTAATGACTTTCTTTCCCGGCCGCGCTAATCCGCATGACGAGCGAGAGAAGCCGGACCTCTTGCGCAAGCCCGTTATAAACGAGATAGTCGATTTACACCTTGACCCGCTTCGCGGGAGGCGGACTTGAGAGCGGACACCCGGTATATCCGTACGTGCGTCACGAGGAGCGTTAAGCCGAGCACACGCTCAGCAGCTAACGGCGTGTCCTGCACTTTCACGTGAGAGCGAGCGACGTTTGCGTAATGAGCCATTTAAGCGAGCGCTCGCAAAAATCAATTAAATGCTTTATCGTCCGTCCCCTGGCGAGAGCGATCCTCGGCGGAGGTATCAAAGTCGATCCTCGATCGTCACGACTCGACTCCCACAGCTTTGACTCTCTCTCGATCGTTCGCGGATTATTTGCCCGTGAGCTCTTGTACAGTTTTCGGCCGGACTTTTTTTTACGGCCGAGAAAGTCCTTCGAATGTGCGCGCTGATGAGAAAGGATTAGGTCGTAAATCATGTGTGCGACGACTGAGAGTCCTTGTCGATCGTCGCAGGACTCTTCTCGACTGGCTAGGAGCCGAAGACGTATGCCGCTTTTGAATGAAACTGGGCCCAGGACGATCGGGAAGGTGATATGGGTAATTAAAGAAGCGAAATAGAAACGCATGGGGAAGCTCGATGTCCGGCCAATCGGGAGACATTGGGAGGCTGCATCATAATCGGCCAGCCTGTGACATTTATCGTATCTGCCTACGCGCACCAATCTCCAGTATAGAGTTCGTACGGATCTGGTGGTGAAATGGAAACAGGGCCGTAGGTGTCTGGTTTCCACGTCGACGACATAACCTCATTAATCTCCCTTCCCCCACCTCCGCCTATCCCCCTCCTTGCCGCGACAGCTACGAGACTCCCTTCGCTCTCCCCCTCCGTCTCTCTCTCTCTCTCACTCTCTCTCTCTCTCTCCCTCTCTATTCTCTCCGTACTCCATCCACGCTATTACCGCTCTCCTCCCGCTCCGCCGCCCCCCTCCGCCGCCATCTCTCCCGACGGAGCGTAAAAGGCGCGATCACAACAAAACTCCTCGCGGCCGAGACGCGAGCCAAGACACGATAGAAATAGTTCGACGTCTGTAAAACGATTTAAGTGCTATTCTCATCGCCTTCCTTCGCGCCGTGTCGCTTCCTCGCCCGGTCCCTTTCGACGGCCGCGCTCCTTTCATTGCAATTCCGTCGCGTCTGCGCTCGCGCCTCTCCCATGCGCTCCCGTGCGCTCCTACGTACTACCATGCGTACCCGGGACACGCTCGCCCAACGACGTTCTTTCCTACTCTCCGCCTCCTCTCGGCGCTTTTAGATGCCGAGCGTCGCTCGGCGTGCGTCGCGACATTTTTCCCGACAAATCGGAGATACGAAGGTGTTCACGGAACAAGCAATCGAAAAATTAACGAGATTGAGGAAGTGCGAGGTCGATGAACATGTGCAATAGGGGGTGAATTTGAAAATATTCTAAGGGTTGTTGATTTCTATTTTACCGCGCTGTCCCTCACTCTCTCTCTCTCTCTCTCTTTCTCTGTCGGCCTGCGATCAATTTCACCCTCTGTCTCCCGCGCCGAGCGGCACGTGGTACTATTTTCACGGACGGTTCGGCCGAATTTGCATTTATCGCGTGACACAGGAGTCACGCACCGCTTAAGGCATGTTGGTAACGCACTTGTCGCACTTCCTCCACTCGTGTCCGGACCTCTCCATATCGAAAGGGTCGCGCGCGCGCGCACTCCTCACTTCCTCTCATCCCCGCAATAAAATCTTCGTATATTTATTAGACGGGGACCGAAAGGGCGAAGCGTCGACATAAATCTAGTAGCACGCGAAGAAAAAAGGAGAACGGGACTGGCATAAGAAGAGAGACGGGAAGTGGGGGGAGGGAGAGAGAGAGAGGACGAGGAAGATACGCCGTGTTGCCGTTCGGAGAGGGGCACCTATCTCGCCGAACACGCGAGGTCATTTATTTTTCGTGGCAACCCCCTCAGGCGAAATGAACGCTGAGAATCCGAGGCGTGAGAGAGGCTGGGGGGTGGGAAAGGGTATGGGGAGCAGAGAGGGCGCGAAAGAGACAGAGAGAGAGAGAGAGTGGGAGAGGAAGAGGGATGATGCACAACAAACAAAGCAGCGGCGGGGGGAGAAAGTAACAGCGTGGAGGGTGGTTATCTTGCCGTTTCCGTGTCGTCTTTAAAACGGCAACAACCTTTTAACAATGGGCGAAGTATCCGGGCTGAAGTATCCGGCGAAGTTCTCACTCCCGCGGGGTCATGAAGCATCGTGACTTCTGCTCTACCCTGCCCGTGGCCTACCTTCCTCCTACCGTCTCTTTCTACCATTCCCATCCCGTTAATTAGAACTTCTAATTCGTGAGCCTCGTGGCGTGCCTCTCGATGGGGTCTCGATTATCCTCCGCAAAGTGGATAAGCGATATCGAGGAGGGTTACTATTTGCATCGCTTAGCTGCGAGGGCCCGACCGATCGTCGGATGAGAAAATCCACGGTTCAAATTGGCATTAACCCTTTGCGGTCCAGTTACTTCGCCCGGCCGGACAGAGAGTACGGGAGCTCAATTATTTCTAACCCGTTTATTAACCGGCGTCTACTTGCCGATCGACGCCGAGAGACGCGGGGCGTAGGAATCGTGTGCCGGTTCCCGTTCGATTTTGCACACGGTAGCTTTGACCCTGGCCAAGCTCGTGTACTGGATGCTCCGTCGTTCCGTGGAAGATTGGCGAGCGGCACGTAAACGGGAAGCCGACGCGTCGGAGGGAAGAATAAAAATGCTTATTAGTCGGAGTGGACACGATAGCCGGGGCCCTGCGCGGCACGAGGCAGCACAGACGCAGGCGAATAATCGACAATCGACGAAATTAATTCTGTTTCCAGAGGGGGGTGTCACGGCGCCAGGAAGCAGATAGTGAGGCCGGAGAGGCCAGATAGCGTGTGTTAGTGCCAGGACGTGCTAGGCAGAGCAAAGCACTGTTCTCTGGCCTCTGCCGACCCTCTCTCCCTCTCTCTCCCTATCATTCTCTCTCTCTCTCTCTCTCTCTCTCTCTCTCTCTCTCTCTTTAGCCTCGGACAACTGCGTCGCTTTTCTCTCTCATCACGATCTGGCCAGACCGCGCCGCGACACGAGCTAATGAATTGAGTGTTTGAGTGCCGTCCTAATGATGAAATCACGAGAAACATAACAACATCCTGCGACGGGGGGGCCTTCTCGCGGCCCGTTCCTTAAGTGACAATGATTTGCCTCGTGACTTGTCGCCCGTTTTTTCTTACCGGCCACTTCGCTCGTCTTCGGGCACGCACGTATGCAAGCTGGTCGTTGCGAGAGATTGCGTTACTTCTGGCAATGACCATAATTTTCGAATCGGAAGTTAACGTGCACTCCGCAGCTCCGATACTGTCCGAATTACGATGCCATAACTGCTGCCTCGACGATCGACTCCGGTTCGAAAATGTCGGAGGTTTACGCGCAAAGTGGGCTTTACAGCAGTTAAAACTTTAATCTTTCGCTGCTTACAAGTCTGTCGCGGATACGTACGTACACATACGACCTCCGAATCCGAATCGGGTTTGAACAGTAAATCTTCGATTATCGAAGACGGACAGAAAAAGACCAACGTAAGTTACGCGTTCCGAAACATTTGACGGACGTCCAGCGAGGAGGAATGGTAAAAAATGGTAAACGTCGACGCGCGAACGTTACATCCCACATTCGACAGAAGTAATGGACCGAACTACGCGGAGCTCAAAGGTGAGTCTGCTGTTCGTTAAGCGGAATTCGAAAGTGGCAAAATCTGCTCGCCGCCGAAAGTCAGCCGGACCAGCGTAGGTGCCGTTACCGGGAAATTGACGATAATATTTTTTCCATTCGTCGATGGACCGACGGTCGACCACCGTCGGCGTCGCTCTCGATGGCTGCCGGTTGCCGGCTCGCGAAAGTTACGACGCGGAGAGGGAAATCGACATTTCGATATCGATACCGGTACACGTGGCCTAGCGGACTAGCAGGGTCGTGTTATCCGGACGTCTTGCGTACACACACACACGTGCACGTATCTAGGGGCGTATGTAGCTGGCGCGTTCTCAGCCGCCGACGCCGCCGCCGACGTCGCGTCCCATGACGTATGGGCCGCGTAAATTTCTCCGGCAACGCGGCCGTTATTAAGTTTCCATGTCCGCTCGCCCGCCCGTTACCTTAAATCGCCGCTCTCGCGATTACGCTCCCGGCTGCTGCGCGCGGCCAGATATAAACGGGCGAGCGAGTCGGCGACGATAAAAGGACAATTACCGATACTCGGAAGAAGGTGGACTGGCTGCTTACGGAGTTACTCTCCCGAGCGCACCTTCCGCTTGCAGCGGTGTACACACACACTCGTACGTAAAGGGTCGTTTGTCGATCGTTCGGCGAGGAACGTTCTTCGAGGCGCGATCCGCGTAATCGAAGATGGCTATTAGGCAACGGCGCCGAGGAGAGTACTTTACGTAAATCAGTCGGCTTTATTAACGGGTCCCGGGCGAGCGGGCTTACGCCATTGGCGCTCGTGCGTTCGCTATAAATAGCCCTGTTTTGCCAGGAGTTTCGCACGTAATGCGTGCAGGCACGCGTGTCGCGCGCCGCCCGTTCGAACGCGAGTGCGTGCGAGTGCGTGAAAGCGTAACACGCAACACGTTCGCGGATGCACGTTCTTGCGGTGAGCGGCGGCTCTCTGCCCGATGACGTCAGTGGTAGCGGATTGACGTCGTCCAATTGGAACTCGTCGATCGCCTAATGGACATGTGTGTACGCCTCGTGCCTCGTCCGTCCGTCCACGTGGAGGGTGGCAGATCGATTGTCCTTGCCTCTCAAGGCTGCCACGACGGCGCGAGAGGGGTGGCTCTTGGAATAGAATTTATAGCATACGCTCCGGGCATATTAATAGAACCGACAACACGGCTCGTCTACGACGAAGCCGCTGCCAATCCAATTTACACGCCGCGATGACTGCGCGAATTACAGAAATAAGAGTTGCACGACGAAGCAACGACGACTATGCCGACTACGACTACGACGACGACGACGCCGACGATGACGACTACGACACGAAACGCCGACGGTATTTATCGCGCGAGAACCGAAACCGACGCTACGACTCGTTACCGTTATTGTTCTGTTACGGAAATTGTATTTCTCTGTTTCGCCGCATTCAACGCAGACGCTCATTGTGTCCGAATTTACGCCGCAGTTCTCCATCCTAGATACACGCGGAAATTTAAACAGATCGCGGGGTACGCGGAAAGTCCGGGGACGGAGGGGTCGGTGATGGGTGTTGTGCTGAAAAGTGTCGGGCTCTGAATAACGCGGTAGGCATTCCATTCATAGAGTTAGAACGGGGGGGGGGGGGGGAAGCGAAACGAGCTTGTAAATATTCACAGGAGGAGGAGGAGGAGGTGGGCTAGTCGAAATAATTTACGTGCAGTTTTCAGGCAGAATATCAATACGTTCCGTTACTAGTGTGCTGATGTAATCGGTCTTCGGGTCTCTTCGTAAACATGCACGACACGCTTTAAAAGCGCCCCTCGCGATCATCGACAAGAGAGCTGTATAATCGATGACGTCACGAGGAGAGAATACAGTGTGCGTTGGGAACGTTTTAAGCGGACAATTTTTTCGGTCGAGAGAGGCGCGACTTCGCATTCAACGGTAGGGCGTAGATACTCGTTACGGATTTCATGGTCAGAGTTTGGCAGAGTGACACGTGGTTGACCCCGCGACGCCTTCTTTCCACTCTGTTTTTGTTTGCTTCCCTTCCTCAACTCGCCTTTCATCAAATTGGCGAACGACTCTCGACATTGAAACTTTGAAGTCGCTCGCCGTACTGTACCAGATGGACACGCTATACAGTATAGGTGTTTGTGTATATATATATATCATATATATATGTCATGAATATATACACGTCTCGTGTGATCGTTATTAGAAAGTGGCCGAGCACTGTTATTCACCGTCGCGAAGCGTGATTAATCTCTAAGGAACGTCTAAGTGCGGGTTATACTGTGCCATGAACTTTCGTACAGTAACAAAGGATCCATTTCGTAATTGTTCTACGTTTCATTCTATAACACGTGGATGCAGGAAGCATTGATATGTTAATAGAGCGTAGTATAGAGATTTGATGTGGTAGTAGTAGTAATAGTATTAGTAGTAGTAAGAGTAGTAGTAGCTGTAGTAATAGTAGTAGTAGTAGTAGTAGTAGTAGTAGTAGTAGTAGTATTAGTAGTAGTAGTAGTATATATCCGTTAATCGTCATTTCTGAAAGGTTACCGGTAAAGCTAGCATTACACATTCGATTGATCAAAGCCATTCGATCATACTTCGAAGCTAATTGGAGAAATCCAATATCCGAATGCAGTCCGAATACGCGGCGCGTCCGCGAGCGAGAAAATCTCTCGACGATTTTCGAGACGGAGTAAACATTTCGCACGGTCTACCCATCCAATCCGCTCATCGTCCACATAATCTCGACGTCCCTAATTGCCGCGCTTTACGATTAACCTCACGCGCATTACCGTCTTTAATGGCCGGCCGGCAGAGTTTCGCGTACTCGAAGCGTCGGATGAAGACCGAGCCTGGGAAAAAAGTTTGACGTCAGCCAGGGTGGAGGAACGAAAAGAGGAGAAGGAAGCCACGGCTGGGGAGGGGGTAGAAAGTGAAAGAAAAAGGGCTTGAGGGCGAGAGACGTACGAGGCTCGTACCTTCCTCGTGACGCGGCTGATCGCGCCATCGATAATTTCGCAGGTAATACGTCGTGAAAAATGAGACTTCCTGTCCGTGTGCGGCGTGCGCCGACGTGGGCGGCAAGAGTGCAGCAAGAGTGCGACAAGAGTGCCAGAAGAGTGCGACAGGAGTGCGACAGAGAGGAAACGAAAGCGACTTTGTCGCCGAACGCCGGGCGGACGCTTACTTTTCCACCTACGGGAGGAAGGTAGACGGCCGGGAGGCGGGGGACGGTGGAAGACGGAAGGTGACCGAGAGACGTACGAGGCTGTCTCCTCGACTCGACTCAGCCGCTTTGTAGCGGATTACGGAGGTATCGCGCGGCTGCTCGCGTCGTTGAACGCGCGTGTAATAACGAATGCTTCCTGCCAGGCTTGCGTTGTTGAACGCGCGTGTAATTTCGCACGCTTTGCGCCAAGCTCGCGTTTTTGATCGCGCGTGTAATATCGAACGCATCAGGCTCACTCTCGCCATACCTTACGATACTACTTTTTTTTACGTCCAGGAAATCTTCAGAAGACTTCTTGCCAAACCTTACGATACTTGACCTGGTCAACGAATGAGCCCGGCTACTCAGCCTCTCCCAAATCTAGATTCAAATTCAAAAGTCAAGAATCAGCTGAACGAAGGACGACCTACTTATTCGCAAATGAAGACGGCATTAAGCCTACTCCGTGCGAACGGTACGCGCGTCATTATGCGTCCATGTATATGGATGCGTCGATTTTAACGATAACGTCGTGTGCCGCCGCGCCCGGTAACACAATAAAGTAGCGAAATGAGGGACGAAATGGGCTTGTTGTCGGTCGACGAAAGGCAGGGCGCGTAGGGTAAGTTCGCACGTCGCCGCAGGCCATCTCGCACGCCTTTTCAATTTGCTAAACGTTCGTGGCGCGGACTGTCGTGCGAAGATTCGTTATTACCGGAATTGCATTCCCACCCGCCGATGCCGAACGTCGTTACGTTACGCAGATTGCGATAAAGGCGAATTACCGCTCGCCAAATATACCCCGCGAACTGCCTGCGAGATTGGGAGGGGGGTGGGGGCTAGAACATCGAACAATCGAGCTTCAAAACGCTGAACAGGTTACGTAACCGATTAGAAAAGCCGATTGCGGCCTGTGTCGGCATCGAGACGCGAATCGATGCACTTTGCGCGCGGGAGGTGCTGAACGGAAATTTTGTAAATTCCGCGGAAAATCGAGAGACCGCGACGGTACTGACATTGGATACTCGCGCGCGCAAATCCGCCATTTGCCGTCCGCGCGGTAATACGGTTGTAACGATAAATGAATCATTCCGCGTTACATTCGTCGCGATAATTTGCCCCGCCGCATTCAGCGATCCAATTAAATTCAAATTAACTATTCGCTTCCATGGAAATTTGTGGCTTCCGGGTGGGAGGGAGGGGTGGGGGAGGTTGGAAAGTGTGAAATTCGACGGGGACCCCGTCGCGTCAGCCTTGTTAACCCTCATCACAAGCAAGAGCCCGCGCAAACGTGATCAACCGCCACTGCCAGCCGTCGAAAGAAACTGTCGACGGTGTTTCACGATCGACGGAGGGGTTCAGAGGGGAGAGGGAAAGGGTTCGGCAAAAATCGATGAGCCTCACACCTCGTCGATGGAGAAGCGTGTGAGAGAGCGCTCTTAAGAAAACTCGCGATACGGGTGACGTCAGTGAAGTGGGATCTCGACACGGGCCGTCGATAATCGTGCGAACAGTCCGTGAAAACGTCGGAAGAGAGGGGGGGCGAGGGAAAAGAAGGACGAAAAAGAGGGCGGCCGAGAGAAGGATGAGAATTTTATGTGGCGGAAATTAAAGCGTCAAACGGTCGCGCCGCAGAGTAAAAGCCCAGGGTTGTCGTGAGAAAGGCCTCCGAGATTGCAGTCCTCTGCCCGACTTGGCTATAGTCGCGCGGCCTCGCGGGCCTCCGAGGGGAGGAGGGAAGGAGAGGTAGAACGGAACGAAGGAGACAGCGAACAAGAGGAAAGAGAGAGTGAGAGAGGAAGAGACGCGCCACACATTGTGCACGTAACGTAAACGTCGGGCACACCCGGGCAGACGCTTGTCCATAATTTCAGGAGAAATACATTAAAGCGGATGAAAAAGGGGGGAGGTAGGGCGAGGGGGGAGCGGGAGAAAAATGAGGATTTTTTTGCGGTGGAAATTACCGCGCTAAACGGCCTGCCGGTCGGGCTGCCAGCGAGCGAGCCGAAGCAAAAGCGGGGGCCCCCGGTCTCGTGAGAAAGGTTCGAGACTTCGACTCGCCTCGGCTCTCTCGGGCGAGCGCTCGCGAGACTTCGCTCGTAAGCGCAGCGTCATCGCTCCTGGACTTTGCCTGGACAAAGATCCGGCGGGTCCGCGGAATGTCGCGCGGGAACCGTTTCGGGCCCCCGGGGCCCGGCCAACTACTTTACGACCAATAATTCGAGATGGCAAACGAGGAACAGGGGGCAGAAGGGGAGGAGAGCTGGTCGGGACGACAATTTTTATTTTATACTCTTCCGCCGAGTAACTCTGACGTACGAGCGCGAGTCACGGCCAAAGGGCAGAATTTGCGAAAGTAGAATATCCACTTACGTCGTCGGCCAGGAGTAGGTACCGAAAGACGTAGGCAAAATTTCGCTTGGGTTACTGCTCTGGCAATTGAGAAGGCGGAGAATCGCGCGAGTGTAAGCGCAGCTAAAGGCATTGGCAAAGTGTGCGCGAGCGCGTAGGATCAAGGCTAGGAGAGAAAATTCGTTTGACGCGTGAAAATAATCACGCGCACAATGGTGGGTGGAACCGAACTTGCACTGCCGCCGACGATTTCCACGGGAAGAAATTGCGCCGAAAGGTGGGCAGGCCTACCTAACGTACGACGTACGATCGACGTACGCAGACACGTAAGTACGTAGGGCAGGTACGTGGAAAAGACGCGCAGTGGAAAAAGGTTGCGCGCGTGCAATATCCGTAGCGCGCACTCCAGCTGCATTTCGCGTCGCTGATAATCTCGCGAGTAATGAGAAACTTAATGAGAATTTTTTCCACGGGTGAAAGTAACCACGCCCGATACTCTTGCCCCAGTTGTATAGCGAACACGCGCGCGCACGCTAGTAAGCGGTAGGTTATTTTCCCGAAATCGTTCCGCAGTTCCTGGCGCAATTTCCACGCCGACGGCGAGGGATGGCGAGGGGGGCTGGGTACCTGATGGCGACAATTACGGTATCGTTCATCAACTTTTCCTCATCTCTCGGAGAATGCGGTAGAATTCCTCCCGCTAAAGGAGTGTCAATTACCGTACGGCCGATGGACAATGAGAGCGTCGGCCGCAAAATTCTCGCGATTACATCGCTCGGCTTCGATTCGGATCGGCGTGGAATACGCTTTTTTTCCTCTGCCAAAGGGGGGGGTGGAAAAAAATCGGACGTCCCTCGGCCTTTCGGCCGAAGCTGACGAATCGAACGTGCATTTTCGCCAGAGCCAGCCGCCCGTATTTCCCCAACGTCGATCGCAGCCGTCGATAATTTTCCAATTAACGCACTCGACGGTCGGGGAGGGAGTCAGGGTGGCTGGAGGGTGGAGCAGAAGGCAAAGAGGCGCCCAAAAGCAAACCGTAGAGAGAGAGGGAGAGAGAGAGAGAGAAGCGGAGGAAGAGAAATTTTTTCCTCGTCGAAGTGTTAGCGCAGCTAACAGCTAACGAGCTATTATATAGCGAGAGGCTATATAGGCTATCCTCTCCGCGGGGCTCAGCCATGCATGTATACAGGAAAAGGGGGACAGGACCTGGGCATACAAGGTGGCTCGAAAAGAAGGGAAGTCGCCGCCCTCCCCTCCGGAAACGACGTCTGGAGCCTCCTGTCGGCGCAGACTTGCGTGCCGCCCGAGCATCGAGGAAGTGTCTCGAGATACGCCTACTAGACGTTTCAAAGTGCACACGTTCATCTGGCCAACCTGGATGCATGACCCCCGATATTTCCTGTACGATGGAAGAAAAAAAGAATTTTCTATTTTCAGCACCAAAGAATATTTTTCCACCAGACGTTTGTCCCGGTGGATATCTTGAATCAGGATTGGCCGGAGTGAAGAATATCGTTACTGAGAATCGACGATCCGAGGAGTGAATGTGCGCGACGCGGAGGTCATTGTCTCGCCAGCGGCCGGGGGAGGGGGTTACGACCGTTTTTGGACCACCCGGTAGTGGAAGTGATGGGTCCCGCGGAAGAACAGGATGCTCTCGACGAGATCGAGACCTGGCCGCGAGTGTGCGTGGACATGTGCGTGGACCTCTGCCGCGGACGGAACGGTATGAGGACGTACGTTCCTGATGCAGCACCAGGAGCATCAGCGGCATCAGCTTCGCTGTAGGACAATCACTTACGAGCTTCCCAGAAGCCGGGAACGTTCATCGTGAATAACAGCGACCCGATTCGATCGCGCGAGCCCTCGTCCTGGCCCCGCTCGTGTACTAGGATAATTCCTGGCCGCGTATTATTTCGCTCGCGCATTATAGGGCTAATTAACGAGTCATTCAGCGTCGGAACGACGAGAAATTGCAGTCCCGGGCATCCTCTCGGCGCGCGGGGTAGGGACCGCCTATCTGCCAAAAATGCTCTCCTTTCTGCCCCGGCGAGCGCGATTAACCCAATTAAAGCGGGCAAACACGTCGGCCGGCATAAAGAATTTCGATAGGTCGTATTATGTTAAGTTAATGAAGCGACGTAGCACGTTAACGACGACGAAAAACAACACCCCCCTTTCCTGTCCCCACCTCGCCCTTCGCCCGTCCTCCACGCTGCGTTCCTGGCGATGATAGCCAATTATCATCCTTTTCCTTCTTCACTCTCTCCTCTCTCTCCCTCTATCTGCCCTCGGTCGTTTTTTAGCAAGCGTTTCTCTACTCCGCGTGCCACTTTGTTTTTTACGAAATACGATTAAGCTGTCAAAACTTATAACGATCGCAAGGGCCGAGCGATAACTCGGAGATTTAAGTACTCGCCCCTAATTGCGGCCAATTAGGAAACCGATCCGCAACATCCATCCAGCTCGCAGTTCGCCGTGACGAACGGCGCGCGCTTAAAAGATGATCTTTTAATCAATCGCTAATTACCGTCGCCGATAACTTTGATCGGCGAGCGCGTTGTCGGCGTCGGCCGACGTCGGTGGCCGCCTGCAGGCGTCTTAGTCAATTTTCAGCGTTTCAAAACGGACAAGGGGGTGGTCGATCGGTCACCAGAGAGGTGGGACAAGAACAAAGGGAAGGGTGGACGAAGGGTAAAATTGACTCGCGAGTCGGCCGCAAACATCGGACGAGCCAAGCCAGCGAGCGCCCGGTCCGGCAATTAATTAATAATTTACTGCTAATTGCCGACAATCGTTGGCGCATTAATGGAAAATGCGCCTATATCCGGCCGGCTGCGCGGCCGGCCCCGGGACTGAAATCGTCATTCCGCGGATTGCGGTCAGTCCCACGCGTCACGACGCACGACGCTTTTACGGACATCGTCGCGGCTCGCGAGATCGTTATATTAATTTAGGGTCCGCGCTCATTAAAACTTAACGATAGCGCTCGTTACGACCGCTCGATAACGACCTACCGGTCGATTATTGCTCGCTGATTATGCCGTGTCAACGTTTTGTTACGCCTTCCTTCACGGAACCCCCAAAGTAGAGTAATCGCGAAACCACTTTTTCACCCCTTTTGGGCTGCCAGCCTTTGCTTGCGCAAAGTCAGCTACCCTCCTTGCAAGCTTACCGATCATGGCTAAGCTCGCACGATTGCCACTTCCTCGAATTTTTCGACGCACGCTCCAGCTTTACAGCCTCGATAGGCCGCGAAACGCACTTCGCGCCAGTTGAGGTAGCGTTAGGTTAGGTGAAGAGGACTCCAACGGCTGTCCGTGGAACCTCGATTCTGAGTGCGAGTCGCTTCAGAGATTATCATTCTCCTCCCTCATCCCACCCCATCGTCACCCCAGCCTCGCCTCCTCCGCCCATCTCTTTCCCTCTTTATGCAGCTCATCCTGCATTCTGCGAGGATTAAGGCTGACGGCATTCCCGGGTTTAATAAGTGTCGCCCGAACGACGTGAATTAGTCCAATATGTCTGAGGCCCCCCGGTAGCAACAATTCAGGGCTGCTGCATCGCGTAATTAAAATTACTCCGCGCGTCATACTTTACGTCAGGGCCGTAGCCTGCGCTGCCGGAAGAGGAGGGAGGGGGTGCTGGCGAGGCATGAAAGGTGGAGGGGGGATGGAAAGGGGTTGGTACGTCGCGTCGACCCGCAGTAATTGAAGCCCCCCACCCCCCGAAAGAGGGGTGGGTCATGGTAAGAACGTCAGCCTTAAGCCCTCGACGACGGAAACCGGCCAGACGTCGTCGGCAAATATTATAGAATTCGCGTGTCGTCGAATGCCCCCCCCCCCTCCCTCCCACTGCCAACCCATTCTCAACGCAGAGATGAATTCGCAAAACGTGACATTGGCCGCCAACCGGTGCAACCCGCGCTCGTATCGAGCCTAATTAGTTGCAAATTTCCCCGCGGGCGATAAATATCATTGTGGATAATCCGTTAGGGTAATTTGTGAATTCGGCTGAAATAAATCGCCGGGTTGGTTGAATAATTAAATGGCACACACGGCGGATTATTGTACATAGGAAAAAATGGTAGACTCGTCTGATCGATTTGATTAAAATATCGCTGCCTCCGACGTATATTTGTCAAATCGGCAAAGAAATTTTTCCGCGTTTTGTCTCTCGCCGTAGCGACGGCCCTGAAAAGAAACGACGCTCTCAGGGGTTGTCCCAGTTTTCCGCCATCGATGCGCCCGCAATTGCATTCGGCGAATCCACTCGGTGCCTACGTGTGCCACCGTGCCACGTACGAGACCCACACACACATGTGCGTTCGAGTCCGCCCGACTGCCGGATATTTAATATAAATCGTTGAGGTGGGGGCCATATTGCGGAAGAAAACGAGTGGTAAACGTACGAAGCGAGGAAGCGGGACAGGGTACATATGCGACCCGAAGCGGACGCAATCTCTGTCCCACCTTCGGTGAAAAGTGGGTCGTAACGGAAAACGTATTTCAGCGGACGCCACTTTAGTCGCTCGGCGAGGTCAAGATTAACACTCCTACGCAGAAATCGAGCGGAAAGTCACGGAGGCGGACCTCGACTAAATTTCGCCTGAGCGTCCGCCGGGCACTATATACGAGTTCCTACCTTAACCGGAGAGCCTTCCGAGTCGCTGCATTGTTCGATCTGAAACAGAGAAGAAAAAGAGTCACGTGTCAGGTATAACCGGACGAGTTCGTACGCTGTAGCAGGCGGAAAAAATCGGACTCGGGTGAGCCGATTGCCGGTCGGTTGTTCTATCCAACTAAATTACCGAGCCCTTATCCAAATTCTCTCCGCTCATGCCCTTTATTCTGACACGTTATCATCCACCCATCCTCTACTGCGGAAGCCCTTATCCGAATTCTTTCCGCTCATGCCCTTCATTCGAACACATTGTCATCCATCCATCCTCTACTACAACGCGCAACACCAGAAGCGGCGACGTGCGACCTAAAAAATCGCCAATGGCGATCCGCGAATCGGATGACTATCTTAGCAAGCTATCAGAATTCAGCCAACGAACTCTGACATCGATCCGTCCGGCCGAAAAGTGTCGACCTAAGCGACTCACGTCGTACGCTCGCGCGCAATTTTCTTCGCCGCGACTTACGTCGTCCGAAAATGACGACGGCCGAGCGTGGCCGATGCTGGCCGGGGCCGGCCGAGCCCGGTAATGACCGTCGCCTCGAATCTGATAAGCGGGACGAGCGAGGTAAAAATAGTTGATTCGAAGGAGAGAACCTGATCCGCGGGCGCCGTTTCGGAAAGGACGTCAGAGCTGAATGCGTTAAAGGCCCTCTTAGCTTTCTATCGCCTCGTATACCTTCAATCCTTTCCTGGCGTCCCTCCCGTCCCCCCCCCCCCCCCCCCCGCATGGCGGCGTCGTGCAACGGCCCTGGTCATTGGCGCGTGGCGGTGCTAATGAACTTCGGAGTCACGTTTCGTAAAAGCACGTGGCACTTTTGTATGCACCGCCGGAAGAGTTCAAAGTACGGGCCCGAGTGTCATTAAGGTGCGCGGCTCCTGCGAGCTCGCTGGCTCCGAATAGAGAGGGCCTTCGAGGGGAGGGTGGGGGAGAGCGAGGCGGGAGAGGAGAGGGAAGGAGAGAAAGGGAGAGAAAGGGAGGACCTGCGCCGAGGACCGCAGACAGAGGAACGTCGAGAGCTATTTTGGACGGGGCCGCCCTCGGCGTCGTCGATAATGAATTAACCGTTGAGACTTTTTCATCCGGAAAGCTCTTTTCGCGGGCCGGGCCGAAATCACAGGCCTTTTCGTCGGTTCGCCGCGAAGGAACGGCCGGAGGTCCAAGTGTCAACAGAATGACAGTGGGAAGCGTGTCTTGATACTGACCAACGGCCGAGGCATTAAAATGATGAGCCTTTTTCAATTGCGTCGATTGCCTGATCAGAATTCGAAGTGGATGGGCATCGATAGAATCGTATTAGTAGAAGTGAATTGGTGGAAACGCATCGGTAGAAGCGCATTGTCAAGACGGAGCGTAAAGGCGCGTACGCGTATTCTCGGGGCCTGGAACTCGATCCCACCAGCCCGTTCCGAATGCCTAATGTGTCGCCCATCGACGGCCGCTCATTTAATTGACAAATAGTTTGCCGGTATCTCGGACGGCTCCGTCGTCGAGAAATTGTTGTGCTTCCCAGGGTCGCGGCGACCGTGGCCAGCGTCACAGGTGTCAGTTGTCCGGCGCGGATACCGAACGCTCAATCGGGCCGAAGAATGCGGCCGATAACAAAGTTATTAATTAAATTCCGCACGTTCTCAGATCCGATCGGCCAGCTGCGCTCGCGGGTAAGAGCGAAGGCGAGAGTCGAAGATGGCAGCTGATAATCGTCGATCGGTATCCATTTGCGATCGTACGTCGGATTAGAAGCTGGCCCGCTCTCTTTCTCTCTGCTCTCGGCTTATCGAGCTTTGGTCGAGTATTCCAAAAGTCGTACACGTGTCCAATACGCAGCCGGAATATGGCCCGTCATCGAAACAAGCCCGAAAACGTTGTGCTCCCCCCCAAGCGATGACAGGTCGAAATCGGCGAAATACGAGTGCGCGTCACGCGGCAAACGACGCGTTGCCCATCAAATTTCCCGCACGCTCGAACACCTTTTTACATCCGGCCCCTCTCGATGTGCGCGCAAACCGGCGACGCATAAACTTGGGCCGAAAATCGTGTCGTTAAAATTTTTACCGCGCCATACCGGCCACTTGAGCCGCTGCGCAAAATAACGCCCCACTCGACGTTTTTCCATCGAAAAATGGCCGAGCGGAACGCTGGCGAATTATAAAGACCCCCTTCCCTCGACCCTCCTCCTCTGCCCCCCTCTCGAACGTGAGAAGTGGCCCACTACGGGAAAAATATTCCGAATGTCATCCGAGCGACGTAACGAACGTAATAACCGGAATAAGAAGCGAAACGAATGGTAACGCTCCGCCTTTAAATTGCGCTTGGCGGTCCCGCCTCGTAAAAAAAGGAGAGTCGAAAATTTGTCACGCACGCCAAATTAACCGACGTAGTCCACCGCGAACTGTACGCAACGCACGCACGCACGCATACGCTCACCAAAAGGCACGTACATACACTCGGGGCCACCGTTAAAGTACGTCGCGATAAAATAATTATCGGACCCCGTAATTTGCGGCATTAAGTAACAAAGTGGATCCGGCGCGAGAACATTACCGATAAGCACTCTCTCGCCCGGGCGCATCGAACAAGCGCTTTGACGTCATTGGCCCCCCGACGTCGCTACGGCTCTCCATTTCGAAAATTACCTTGCCCACCAAAAATTGACTTCCCGACGGACCCCGATTACGGAATTGCCGGATCTCCTTAAAATCGACGATCGTGGATCCGAAGCAAAGTAGGCCTCGGGGAGGGGGGAGGGGGGGGGGGCAAGTCGGAAGGAATAGCAATGAGGTGCGAACAATAGTAATGGAATTACATTGCCAGTTTCTTTTATTGTCCATCGCGGACGTTTTTAGTCGTTTCTCGACTTCGCGGCTCGTCAGCCGCGCCTGTTCGCGCGCGTCGCGACGCGTGGCCAAAGGTGCTAATGAACTCCACCCTGAGTCACGTTTCGAAAAACAAAGAGCGGAAGAGAGGCACAGCGGAGAATCCTGACGCGGACTAGTCCGGCCGTCGAGCTTGCAAATCGTCCGACTTTCCGCTTTCTCCCGTTAAATGTCCGCGTAAAACGAACGAGCGGAAAGAGAGAGGAGGTGGGAAGAAAAGGGAGAGGCCTTGAATTTCCTCGTTACATCGGACTTGGTCCCAATCGCGAGACTCGAAAAGTTACATCCTGGAGCTGGCATTATTCAAAGCGTGCGTTCGGACGCTTCTGGGTAAGAATATTGGTTTCCGGTAAACATGCGTTTCTGCCCCGGGGCCAAATAAGCTTTCCCATTGCCGTTTCCCTCGGCAGATTTTCGCATCCGCGAAACAGTCCTGAGGTAGAGAAGTGCTGGGGAAGGAAGGGGAGGAAGACGTAGCGAGGCAAGAGGAATCGCAGAGCGAGTGCGCGTTCCCGCATGCGGGGCATGAAGCTTCTTTCAGAAAAATCCGAAACCGTTTTATATCGCGCTTGCCGCGGCTGTCCTTTGTCCTCCTGCCTCGGGAGAGGATTAAAAGGCAGCCAGACGGAAACGCGTGCGCGCACTGAATTTAATATTACTCGCTCTCGCGCCCCGCGCGCGCGCTCGTAGGCCCCGGCGCTGACCTCGTTTCCTGATTCATACCAGCGATTTGAAGAAAACGTTTGTTTCTTCCATCCCCCCATACTCTCCCTCCCCAATGACTCTGACTCTTTCATCCTACCAGCTATCAACCCTGCTGAACCGATGACTGCGCAGCTGCCCTCGAAACGGTGCACGCGTGCACCGCAGGTCGGAAGAAAAGAGTGGCCGGGGATTTCGAGAGTCGGAGAATTGGCAAGTAGTTAACGAAGGCAGCGAGAGCACGGATGAAAAATAATCACTCGATCGACTCGAATTAAAGAGAATCCCTCGGCCGAACATCGATCTCACTTCGGTTACCACCCGTGGCCGCCCGTCGGTAATTAATCAGTGAGCGCGGTGCGCGCCGGTAATTAGAGGCACCGATCGACGGACAATTAATACGCCTCTTAACCGCGATCGCCGATCGATCATCGGAACGTTATTCCGCCGAGTGACGGACAACGAGGGGCCAGGGGGAGGGAAGAGAACGAGGTATGTGTCTTAACGGTATCGGATTAGTCCTGGGGGCTGAGATTGGCGAGTAAGAGGCCAATTGTCTTTCGACGCTGCTTCTAGCACGCGTTTTGTCGGTCATTCCGATCGCTTGCGAGACGTCGCGAGAAGAGTGAGAGGAAGATGGAGAGGAAGAAGAAAAGGTAGAGGGAGAGAACCATTCCTCCATTCAGCCATCTCGCAGGAAATTTTTTTATCGCCTCAGGAAGGAGAACAGCAAGACGCGAACGAGCTGAATGGTCGCCGGCACATAATTCAAATATACGCGCCTATCGCGCACTCGAGGCAGAAAGCGCACTTAAGCCGCTTAACGTCGCGATTTAGCGCTGGCTAAAAGTTGATTGGCCCCTCGTACGCCGCCCCGTGCGCGGTTATATCCGATATTATTGGATTTCTCACGCGTGCCACCTCCCGCACATCGGCTCCCGCGCCGCTAATAATAACGGGCGCACAGACGGCGGAGGATATTTTTGCGCCCGGTCGAAGCGCATGCAGGCTCATTGAAAGAGCAACGACACGCTCGCTGCCCATTGCCCCGATTCGCATCCGTACATAGCCAATGGCCAGTGGCATGCCTCTGTAGGCACAGTCCGTCACGAGGAGTCCGCGGGAAAATCGGGGCCGTTCCTGATTTTCAATAAGGCGCAGTGGGGTAAATGTACACGGGGCAAATCCGCACTAGGCCCTTATTTATTCGAGTATACGTTGTATTGTACCAACTGTAAGGTAGAAACCTTCCTTTGGTTAGTATTCGATGGATAGTATTCAAGATAGGTGGCCGCCATGTATTCTGTGATTCCCCCGTTTAACTCGTTCGACAAAGTTCGTATTACTAATAAGAAATCCGGTTGCCCCATAATATAAGGATATAAGATTGAATTATTCTTAAACAGGTTAGGCGGTTCTGCCACAGTTCCAGGGCAAGTCCGCCCTAGTAGCACTGTTTTTTAATTTATTAAGAAAATCATAAGTCTCAGAAGATATTTTTAATCCAAATGAATGCAACTTAAAGAATAAACGATGCGCTAAATAAAAACACTAAAATTATTAGGTTTCAGTGGAGTAGATAGAAAATCCATCAGTTTAAAGTGAAGTTTACAATTTCTGGGTCGGTTTTACCCCACTCCACCTTATTCGCAGAATTGTCCGAACGGCAGTAATGATGGATGAGACTCTCCTGCTCGTAGGCCAGGCGATGATTTTAATGCGCTCATTCACTTCGGCAATCGCATCGGAGTGGAAAATGCCTGTGTCATCGCGGCACCTGGCCCTTTCAGGACATCTGCTCGCCTCCCTCCAGGTCGCTGCCTGACGCCACTCCCGCCGTAGCTGCCTGCTGATCCTCTTCAACCCCGCGAAATAATTAATTTCAATCTTAAAATGCCCTGTCGCGCTGCCGAGGAGACTCGCACGACTCTCTCGCTCCTCTGTCCTCATTCTCATCCTCATTCTCGTCGTCCGTCCTCATCCTCCACCTCCTCCTCGCACCCCCTGTCTCCCTCGATCTCTCGCCAAGTTTAGTCTCAGTCGGAGCTACTTCCATTGAGTGACAGCGACGAGGGTAGCAAAGGCTGTATTACGCCCGAACTTGACTTCAATCCCACGCTGTTCATTTTCAACGGAATTCGCTCGCCGATCTAAACCACTTCCGAAAGCGCCATGGCCTTTGCGGACGAACGGACTACTGTCCTTTTTTCCCCGCTTCTCGCATACACACTCCTCGACCGTCACCTGTCTGAAGGATGTATTCAAAGTGCCGAACTCTTACGAACGATGGAAATCGATACACAGATCTTGCGGACGAACGGACTACTGTCCATTTTTCCCCGCTTCTTGCATACACAGTCCTCGACCGTCACCTGCGCGCAGGATTCAGTGAGACGAACTTTTACGAACTATGGAAATCGGTACGCAGATTTCATGTGTCCTTCGAGTGCGGGGGTCAGGTTCGTGAAATTTCGGCCGAACGAGAAGGACAGTGAGGCACTGTCCGAATGTTTTTCCAGCGGCCAGCGACGCGGAGCGAGCATGTGGACTGGGGGGGGGGGGGGGGGGGGGGGGGAGTCTAAGAAGGAGAAGACGCGACGACCGTTTCTAGTCTCTGTTTTCTGAAAAAATAACGGAAGCCAGGGCTTCGGTGCGCGCGCATCGTGAGCGGAAACGGTGGAACATCTTTATCTCGTCTCCTCCCTCCTTGCCCGGCCTTCCTCCCCCCCCCCCCTCCTCCTCCTCCTCCTTCTTCGGATCGTGCCGCTCGCTCTCTCGCGCATAACGCATCCGCCGGATTCTTTCCCCGCGAGTTCAAAAACCTTCCTGCGCGTGCGGCTTCCTCAGCAATGGCTCCGAACCGGCAATTAGAAAGAAACGTTAGCTCGTCGAGACGCATTAATCTCCTAGAAAGGGTTGCATCGTGCAGGTCAATGGGAATGGTCCGCGGCGTGCACCGCCGACGTAGTCAGTTTGAAAACATTTCAGCGAGGACTGCGATAGGAAAAGGGCGGGAGAGTCGGATAGATAGAGCGCGCACGAGAGAGAGAGAGAGAGAGAGAGAGAGAGAGAGGTACTTGCTCGTTCGAGCTTAGTGCACGGTTAAAGGAGTTTAGCTGCGCCGGACGACCGTTTCTCCGCCGATTGTAACAAATGCGATCGCCCG